>JAUPMV010000014.1:12295085-13495085 GCA_030848855.1 Branchinecta sandiegonensis
CACAAATATAGGGCTACATAGCCCATCTTCGAACCTGACCTGTACTTTGACCCAAACAGTCCTCGTATCAAAGTTGAACAAAATATCTCAACTCCTTCGAGAGTTATCGCGTAACAGACGGACACACGGACGGACAACTTTTACGAAATCATAGGTATCCCTCCACTTACGTTTTGGGATCCCAAAAACAAATTCTTTCTATTTATTTTCTTGTCGGTAAATACCTGCTCCACCTCCCTCCCTGGACCCGAAATAGTAAAATCGCCGCTACTTACAATATCACTGACCCACTTACAGCAGTGGGATACCTTATCCATAGGTTCAACAGTAACGTTCAGCACGAATGGAAGAACATTATTGTACGGTAAGTGAGATCTGTATATAGAACAGTGAAATAACACTAGGGAGTATCGCCAAAACCTATGCTCTCCATGCAGCAAAAACGGGCCTTACTCGTAGCACGGCCCACTATGCTCGGGACATTCAAAGCGAGACAAACTTGGGGGTTAGAAAATTTCTAGTACAGCTAAGATGCGGTTTGCACACATCGAGGAAATAAGGGAGGTTTTCTCTATTTTTTTGCTGTGTTCAGAACACAAGTTATCGGAGCCAGTTCTGGTACAAGACTGATTGAGTTTCAGTTGGGACGTTCTCTATCGCTAGTGATGCTAGTGTCTCTGCTATTCGAGCGTCACTTTTTCAAGTCTTGGCACTACTCCCTAGTGTTATTTTGCTCTGGTATAGATAGGTAATGTTGTCGTAGAATCTATGTTTGTTTGTTTACCTCTTAGTATAGTCTTTCCTTCTTCTTGTCTTTCTTTCTTGTTACTCCGTCGATGCCTTGTGTTTTTTGATGGATGAAAAATGAAATTAGTATTACAGTTATCATAAAATAATGAAACAAAAATCTCAATCACGCAGCGTTTTGGCGACGAAGCGAGATTTTTTCGGGGTTGTGGCAGAGAAAGGAGTCCCAGGAGAATAAACAGTCAGTTGGATGATGTGCTCTTAACAAGGATAGTGAAGCTGAAGTCGCAGCAGCGAAGATAAAGAAGCACTTACCAAAGGTATGGCAAACTCTCGATTTTGATCATGGTGTTGCACGACGCCACTATCCTGACCCAACGATGCCACATGCTGTTGGTTCACCGTGACCAACCCCTCTGAACTCCCTGTAAACTCGTCATACGTCCTCTTTCCGAAGCTGTTTGACCTCGATCTCCCTTCCATCGCAACCATAGGATAGCTCTCTTGGTTTGGCCGAATATTTCCGTAACTCGCAGGAGAGTGAATCATGGTCTTGAGCGGATCTACGGCGCGATTCTCGGCGATGGAGAAATCAGCAGAAAACGCGTCTCCCAGGGTTGAAGGCCGCGACGCTATAACCGGTTGGCCCTGAGGTGTGGGGGCGGCGAGGCGGGTGAAATCGTTCAGAGATGAGACATCATCGGCGGACATATGGTGTAGGCGGCCGTTCATTAGCTCTGTGATAGCAATGGTTGATCTAAAGGTTCACTGAAGGGCTTCAGGGAGCACTCCCAATAATTGGTAACATTATGAACGTGTCCGAAAGCTCCGAAACGCTGAATTAATTCAGGATTTTATGCAGCATTTTGCTTTCGGACTTGCATAAAATTCATCGAAAAATTCAGGAGCACGGCGATTCTCCTAGTATATTCCTAGAATCTTTTTCTTTCTAGAACAAATTGCCACACAAAATTTTCGTAATGTTCTCCAGGTCGAATTCCCGTCTGAGCGGCGACAAACTTTACGGAGCATGATTTGCGAAAAACTTTACGAAGTCTGAGTAGTCCTTTATAGCTAATTCTTTTTTTCTTATTCTTCTTCCCAACTTAAATTTCGGTATTCTAGAAGTGTCAGAGAAGAAATAAAGGTAACAGCTTTCGGACAAAAATAAAACAAGAGCTGTAAGCTCATATGGCACTTGCATGGGTCAAGATGATTTGATTGATCAAAAGTAAGTTTCGACTTTGCGGTTGAGATGCGCGCTCTAAGGGAGCTGGAACTTCATTTGTAAGCAAAACCCTTGAGGCAAAACTGCTAATGGGCTGATGGGCATCACGAAAATGCATATATTGCTTAAAAGTATTTTTTTTACTTTGCGGTCAAAATTGGTACTTTAAGGAATAATCGGATTTGGGACGTAGCAATTTCTAAGCAAATGTTGTTGAGTCTCCAATATTCCAGCGAAGTTTCATCGTCCTAGCACATCTGGAAGTACCTTAACGCGCGATCACCGGAATCCCAGACCCCCCCCCCCCTCCTCAAACTCCACCCACAATAACCGGAGCCAATCCGGTTCTGTAAATGATTAATCCAGAGCATCTGTTTGTCATTCCCACGAAGTTCGATCCAGATCACACCAGTCTAAGCGGGTCAAGTGTTTTCCGCCCTCCCCCCAATTATTGCCGGATTCGGTCCGGAAATGAAAAAGGTCACAAGAGAAAAATGTCCTCTGTTTAATTATTAAATTTCACTCGAATCCGATCACCCGTTCCAAAGTTACGCATGACTCAATATTCCGGATTCCCCTCCCTCAACTCCCCCCCCCCAAGATTATCATATCGAGGATTTTTTTTTATTCCAAGTCAGTTTGACCGGGTCCCTGATATGCCTTCCAAGTTTCGTCGTGAAAATCCCCCAAAAAACGGAATTCCGGGAAACCCCCTCCCCCTCAAGTTTCCGGATCCAGTCAAATTATGTAAAGATTTACATGGACCAGATGTTTTTTCTTCCCAGCAAGTTCCACTCCGATACCATCATTCTAACCGTTTCCCGAGATTTCCGGTCCACCCCCCCCCCCCCAGCTCCCCCGCGGTGCACGTAGCCAATCCGATTCAGCAAATGACTTACCTAGAGCATCTGTTTGTTCTTCCCACAAAGTTCCATCCCGGTCCCTCCATTCTAAACGGGTCACGTATTCCCCCCCCCCCCCCAATAGTTGCCGGATCGGGTCCGGATATGGAAAAAATCATCGGAGAAATGTCCTCTGTTCAATTCTTAAATTTCACTCGAATCCGATCACCCATTCCAAAATTACGCATTACTGAAAATTTCGGATTCCCCTCCCTCCACTCCCCCCACCATTATCTGATCGAAATTTTTTTTATTTTGAAGTCAGTTTGATTGGGTCCCTGATATGCCTGCCAAGTTTCATCGTGAAAATCCCCAAAACCACCATCACCGGAATTCCGGGACCCCCCCCCCATAAGTGTCCGGATCCAGTACAATGGTCTAAAGGGCTTAGCAGATGCTTGTTCTTCCCAGCAAGTTTCACTCCGATCCCTCCATTCTAACCGTTTCTTGAAATTTCCGGTCTCCCCCCCCCCCAACTCCCCCCTGGCTACCGAATCCGGTCAAGACTTTAAACGGGACATTACAAATATATATTCTGTTCAGTTATGAAGTTTCATTACAATCCGATCATCCGTTCGAAAGTTACACACTTCTCAATTTCCCGGATTCCCCTCCCTCCACTCCCCCCACCATTATCTGATCGACAAAATTTTTATTTTGAAGTCAGTTTGATTGGGTCCCTGATATGCCTGCCAAGTTTCATCGTGAAAATCCCCAAAACCACCATCACCGGAATTCCGGGACCCCCCCCCCCCATAAGTTTCCGGATCCAGTACAATGGTCTAAAGGACTTATCTAGAGCAGATGCTTGTTCTTCCCAGCAAGTTTCATTCCGATCCCTCCATTCTAACCGTTTCTTGAAATTTCCGGTCTCCCCCCCCCCAACTCCCCCCTGGCTACCGAATCCGGTCAAGACTTTAAACGGGACATTACAGATATATATTCTCTTCAGTTATGAAGTTTCATTACAATCCGATCATCCGTTCGAAAGTTACACACTTCTCAATTTTCCGGATTCCCCTGCCCTCCACACCCCCGCCAAATGGTCGGATCAGAAAACTGATTATTTCTAAGTTTGTTTGGTCGGGTCTCTGATATGCCTGCCAAGTTTGATGGTCCTAGCACAACTGGAAGTACCCTAACTCGAAAAAGTGTGACAAAATGCCCTAAATTTTCAAGTTTCCAGCGCCCCAACTCCCCCGCATATGGTCGGATCGGGAAACTTATTATTTCCAGGTTACTTTGGTCAGGTCCCTAATATTCCTGCCAAGTTTCATTGTCCTAGCTCATCTGGAAGTACCCTAACTCGAAAAAGTGTGACAAAATGCCCTAAATTTTCAAGTTTCGAGCGCCCCCACTCCCCCGCATATGGTCGGATCGGGAAATTGATTATTTCCAGGTTCGTTTGGTCGGGTCCCTGATATTCCTGCCAAGTTTCATTGTCCTAGCTCATCTAGAAGTACCCTAACTCGGAAAGAAGTGACAAAATGCCCTAAATTTTCAAGTTTCCAGCGCCCCGCACTCCCCCGCATATGGTCGGATCGGGAAACTGAATATTTCCAGGTTAGTTTGGTCGGGTCTCTGATATGCCTGCCAAGTTTCATTGTCCTAGCACATCTGGAAGTACCCTAACTCGGATATGTGGGACAAAAAACTATGACCGACCGACAGACCGACAGACGGAATTGTGATCGGTATATGGCACTTGAGCCAGAGGCTACAAGTGCCATAAAAATATGCAGCATTTAGAGCAATAAAAAGCTTTCGGACACGTTCTATAGCTTCAAAAACTCATGAACAAAAGAAAACTTCGTCTATTCCCTCTTTTCTATCAAATTTTCAAGTGTATGTCTGTCCAAAAAGCCTGCAATTGGATGGCTCTCCTGCGCTTGGCATGAGCGCATCTTACGTACAACTGAGCGGATACAACGATATTAAGCGGGTGGTGCTGGCGCTGGGTACAGATAAGAAATCTTGCGTACAGCTGTCCGGATACACAACCCCGATGAAAAATTTGTAGTCTGCGTAGTAGTATGGTAATAGTACGAAAACGTTGCATGTAATACTATGTAATAGCAAAGAATACTATCATTTAATGTGCCTGAGACTGGTCCAATCTTATGCAGTAGTATCCAATAGCATCCTGTCTTGTCATAGTGACATCCAGTCTTGCTACTAGTAACACGGTAGCCTTGAAGTAGAAGCATGTAGTAGCATCGTTAGTACTGCATGCAACTTTTTCGTACTACTTCATAGTACTATTTTGAGATAAATTTTCCATCGGGACGCTATAGTGATGGAACCACTCGTTAAACAACACCGATAACACAGCAATGAAACAGTCTAGGGTTCAGCTCTGTTTTAAGCGAAACCGTCAACTGAACGGTCACGACCCTTTTTGGGATCCCAAAACGTAAGTGGAGGATACATATGACATCGCAAAAGTTGTACGTCTGTCCGTCCGTCTGTGAGCACGACAACTCTCGAAGGGAATGAGATATTTTGACGAAACTTGGTGTGAGGGTTCTTTGGGTCAAGGGTAAGGCCGATTTCGTAGACGGTCTCTGTATCCCTACATTTAGGGGTGGGGGTCCAAAATAAGGGGCAAACAAAATATTTATAAACAGCTAATGTGATAGTAGTGGATTATGGAGTAAAAAGACACGCTGAACACGATGATAAAAACCATTTTCTCGCCGTACAAGTAGTTCGTCCGGAATCCGGTGAAAACAAGAAAGTTTGTCAAAAGCAAAAGTTTTATTTGAACTTGATTAGATGTTCGATTTCGATATAAGGACATGCTGAACACTTATGCGAAAATCATTTTCTTCCCGGACATTTACTTCACCCGGAATCCGGACAAGACCAGAAAATCTGTTAAGACTAAAAGTTTTATTTTAAGTTAATTAGTGACAGATTTAGGGGTAAGAAGAGACGCTGAATCCGTATATGACAATCATTTTTCACCTGGACATGTAGTTCGTCCGGAATCCGGCTGAAACCGGAAAATTTGTAGAAAAAATGGCGGATTTTAAGGGGAGACAAACTGGCGCGAAAATTAAACAGCTGCATAGACCCACCGTAGCTTTGAAGGGTCTCCATCTCCGTAAATTCATCCAAATAGGGCTGCAGTTGAATAAGACCCGGCTGAATGAAATCGGCGATACTGGCATTTTTCGCTGAAAATAAAGTCACGTCAGAATTATAACAACCAGGGAGGAGATGAAACTTAAGCTTTTTAAAACGGCCAGACGGCCATCATCCAGTCTTACCACAAATACCTGGTTCCTGGATATGATTTGCCCAGGGATGGCTCCCGGTAGCTTCAACGTACGCCTATCAATCGTCCAGCTAGGCTCAATAATTATATTCAGCAACAAATGGACAGAAAGACACATAAACATGATTTCATGAATTTCAAAACACATTAATGCCGATTTTGATAAAGATGATGGAAAAGTTTATTTATAAGTGTGGGATCACCAGGTCAGAATCAGAATCATTTGTATTTACCCAATATCTTTACACACGGGAGAAATAACCTGGGAGGTCAACAATTTATACACGTCATGAAATACATAAAATAACACTTAATTTATCCTGTCCCTGATTTCACCATTAGGCTGAAAGAGGCAAGATACAGAGTGTTTGATATAGGCTAAGCCAATCTAGGCTAGGTTATGCTAAGCGCTTCGCCACGCTGACCTCTCGCACGCTGACCTCTCGCACGCTGACCTCTCGCTCTCGCATGTTGTTTTAAATGGCAAGGTGGAATTCTGTCACCGACGATTTTCAATATTACTTTAGCTGCATGTTTAGATAATATCCCTATTTCTTTCCTTTTTAATTCTAGATCGTTTCTGTCATGGGTTGCTTATGCTGATGATATTCTTTTAATAAGCCGGTCTTAAAAATCCCTTCAAATTAATGTTGATTATGTTTGTCAAGTTTTTAAAACCCACGGATTGCTTTTATCTCCGCATAAATGCCAGCTTCTTGTTTTGGGTATAAATTTTTCTGATTTAGTGCAGTCTATTTTTATTAAGATTTATGATTTTATTTTGAAACCAGTTTTTTCTCTAAAATACTTAGGTTTGGCTATTAGTTCGTCAATGGTACTAACTCGTTCTTTGATAATAGTTGATCTAGAAAAAAGAATTGCGAGAAGTTTTGTATTGTTTGCCTAAGAGATTATCTGTCTAAGAAGCGACTGGCAAAGATTTTTAATAGTGTAGTTTTACCACATGTTTTACTGGGTTCTCCTTTTTTGCCGTATTTTTCTAAAGGTAATTTTACTTCCCTGAAAACAACTTTTTTTAAATTTGGGGAATTCTTATGTCGTTTTTCGAAATTTGAATCTTCTTCTTTGATGATGAAAGATTATAATATAAAAAATCCGGTTGAAATCCTGAAGCAGAAACACGCTAAGTTCATGATTAAGCTTGATAGCCTAAAGCATAAAATGGGGCAAGGTTTGAAATAGATTGTGTCTGTTAGTATGGTATGTTATTTTTTATTTGTTTTTTTTTCACAATTTGTTGAGTATTTGATTGTGTAAGTGTTGGGCCATGTTTAATGTAATTTTTGGCCGTGTTGTATTCTTATTTCCTTTTTATACTCGCCAGCTTTGGCGGTCAGAAATAAATGAAATGAAATGAAAGAATTTAGATCGTTACTTTGCGAATTGTTTGCGAAAAAAACACAAATCATCAGTATTTGTTGGGCTAGCATACCTCAACCAGCGTCTTTGACAGTGCAAAACGGATAAATCAGCTGAGTTTTTTTAGAGCTATATTTCGGCCCTTCTTGGCAAGGGTCCTCTTGAGGCTCAAGTCGCTAAGTTGGAAAAACGAACGTTTGGAAAAAACTGGGTATTTCAAGATATTCGTTTTGGAAAAAACAACTTGTGGAAAAAACTGGGTATTTCCAGAAGCTTGTTTTTCCAACTTGACCGGCTTTGAGCCTAAAGAGGGCCCTTGCCAAGAAGTGCCGAAATATAGCTCTAATAAAATTCAGCTGAGGTATCCGTTTTGCACTGTCAAACACGATTCGCAGTCCGCTTGGGCTGACGGAATATTATTCTCAACCAGCGCTTGTCATAGGCAATACCAAACACTTGAAATGCCGAACATTTGGGAGTTTTTTCTTAAAAAAAAAATCAGGCATTTGTGACAGACTGCCACCATACCTTACACCCTTTCCCTATAAAGGGTTGAAACTCTCACCCTCAGGTTCACATTTCATACTGTTAACATGTCTCATCTTCAGTAGGCTATAAGAAGAACAAACACAGGGTAAATACTAAGTCTTCTTTCCGGCGTCAGTCACAGGATTTATCGGCTCAGATATTCCGTTTTCCGAAATTAAGGTTTGCGATTCCATAAGTTTTCTCTTGCCGGCTACTTTGTCAACTTTTCCCTTAATCACAGTTAGCATAAACTGCACTAATATACCACTATTTAACTGAACTGTTTCCTTCTTCTGCCTAACTCTTAAAAGGGTCACATTTAGATAGACATCTACCGGTTAAAAACCAAAACAGCATCTGAAACTTTAACAGATAATTCAGAAACGACGATCGGTCTCAAGAAATAAGATAAGAGTTAGGAATTAGAAACCCACTCATCAAAGGCGTGAACAAATAATCTACGAAAAAAAAATGTCTGGACCCAAATTCCAAAGGATATGTCTCTTTCTTTACGAAGTTGCGTCGCGAACACTTTTTTGGATCCCAAAACGTAAGTGGACCTATGACATCGCAAAAGTTGTCTGTCTGTCCGGCGTCTGTCTGTCCGTCTGTAAGCACGATAACTTTTAAACGGAATGAGATATTTTGATAAAACTTGGTGTGAGGATTCTCTGGGCCAAGAGTAAGGTTGAGTTCGTAGATGGGCTTTGTAGCCCTATATTTCTGGGTGGGGGAGAAGGTTTCAAATTAAGAGGCAAAAAAAATATTTTTCAAAAGCTATTGAGATAGTTGATTTAGGGGTAAGGAGAAATGGTGAATCAGAATATGGTGAATCGGAAAAACAGTTCACCCGGAAAAACCGAACACAAAATTTGTCGAACAATTTTCGGCTAGGGCAGTCCCTACCCCTTTATTCCCAAACCAGCATAGCTCTGCGCGTGGATGACGACATTCATTTGTTTACTCTATGGACGTCGGAAAGATCTAGTGTAATCGAAGGTCAAAGGGGTTGATTTATAATGTTCAAACGAGGAAATATGTTGTTCAAGCGAGGATGTTGTTCAATGAGGATTCACTGGTAAAGTACAGGTCAAGTTCGTAGATGGGTCCTGTAGTCCCATGTTTAGGCAGAGGAGGTTCGAACTTACGGTAAAAACATGTATGTTTTATAAGCTACTAAGATATTCGTTGAGGAGGTAAGGAGGTCCGCTGAATCCATATCTGAACTTGGTTTTTTTGCTGGACGAATGGTTCATCACGAACTCGGCTGTAACTGGAAATTTGGCTGAAGTTCAAACTTGTTTCTGAAATCGATTAGAGATTCGGTATCGGGGCAAGGAGACATGCTAAATCCATTTCTGAAGTTTATTTTAACAGTAAAAATATTCAAGAATCTGACGAAAACTGAATGGCGAAGACATGACCCAGTTGTATGAAACAAATGTTAGATTTTTGGGATCCCATCGAAACCTTTGGTCTTGTTCGAATAGCAAGTCATTTCACTGTGCCGCCATTCCAAGGCAATTTTGTAAAATGCTAACAAAAATTATTTCGTTCACAAGAGCGGTGGGTAATAGACTCACATTATGCAACGCAAGAGGTCACACGACTACAATGAAACTCGAGCTCTGTAACACTGAAGAACAAGACCAAAGGTGTCGATGGGATCCCAAAAATCTAACATTTGATCCAGACAATTGGGTCTTGTCTTCGCCAGATCCAGTCTTCGCCAGGCTAATCATCAGAGAAAACCAAGTTCAGATATACCTCTATAAGCCATATCTATTTTGACGATACTGACCGAAACTTCCTGCTTTACTTATGCCAAATTTCCGGTTTCGCCCGAATTCCGACCGAACTACTAGTCCAACAAGAAAAAAAAATTCAGAAACAAATCCAGCGTATCTCCTTATCCCTATAAAGATCATCTAATCAACTTTAAATAAAACTTTGACTTAACAAAAATCCGGTTACAACCGGATTCCGGACTAATTATATGTCCGGGTAAAAAACGATTGTCATATATAGGCTCAGCGTCTCTTCTTACCCCCAAATTTGTCATCTAATCAACTCCAGATAAAACTTTTGCTTTTAACATATTTTCCGGTTTTTGCCGGATTCCAGGCGAACTAGTTGTCCGGCGAGAAAATGGTTTTCACCATCATGTTCAGCATGTCTTCTTACCCTGAAACCGAACATTTAATCAACTTCAAATTAAACTTTTACTTTTAACCAACTTTCCCGGTTTTTGCCGGATTCCGGACGAACTATTTGTCCGGCGAGAAAATGGTGTTCACCATCGTGTTCAGCATGCATCCTTGCCTCTAAATCAAACATTTAATCAACTTCAAATGAAACTTTTACTTTTAACAAACTTTCCGGTTTTGGCCGGATTCCGGACGAACTAGTTGTCCGGCGAGAAAATGGTTTTCACCATCGTACTCAGCAAGTCTTCTTACCCCATATTAGACTATCACATTAGCTGCTCCTCCCCCTCCTCCAACCCTAAATGTAGGGCTACAGACCCCATCTACGAACTTGACCTTACCCTTGGCCCAAACAATCCTCACACCAAGTTTCATCAAAATATCTCATTCCCTTCGAGAGTTATCGTGCTTACGGACGGACAACTTTTGCGATGTCATAGGTATCCCTCCACTTACGTTTTGGGATCCCAATGACGCCACTTCCTGGTGGTCATAATTTTTGTTTTACAACTCAGATGGTTTTTAATCAGGGTGGTAGAGTAGTTTTGTGGTCAGTGTCACCTTAGAACGTATATTCAAATGATGTAAACAACGGATATGTCAGCTACGATGCTTCATGAACGACATTTCGGCCCTTCTTGGCAAACAAACCTGTAACCTGTTATTACAGGTTTGTTTCCTTTCCCGACTCTGGACTTGAAGATTGAAAGCCTGACGAGGATCCTTGCCAAGAAGGGCCGAATATCGCTGATGAAGCATCTTAGCTGACGTATCCGTTGTATACCTTATTTGAATAAATGTTTCAGAAGTCAGCTTGGGCTCAAGGAATATTTATCTACGTAGAACGTAGTTAGTGTCACCGTATTTCATGGCCCCGGCGCCAGCCCGGCCTGTACGGATAAAATTTAAGTTTCAAGGTCCACGTCTCTCACGCCCGTTAGCATGCGTGTACACTGTAAAAAGTTTATCCAAGTAAGAATTAAAGTTAACTGCAGTATTTGCTACTGGGATCAATCTTATCTCTAGTGAGATAAAATTAATCCGAATTAGAGATAAGATTATCTTTTTAGAGACAAGATTAATCCCAGTAGCAAATACTGCAAGATTTCTTTTTTACAGTGTATGGTGCACTAGAATCAGTAGTTGGTAGTAGTTTACACCAAAGAGGGTCATTCACTAAGAGTAACGACAGTGCAACTTTTTATGGCGCCTACAGACGATTAAGTTTTCCCGGCCGAATTCTCTGTAGAAAATCTCAACTTTTCCATATGCGCGTGATTATGATGCGGAAAATCCTGTCAGGAATCCAAGCCCGCGACCCCCGACCCTACTCGTCTTTCCGTAGCATTAGCCACGTAGTGAAGTTGACGTTGACGATCGGTTTTTACCTGATAAGTGTATAAATAACCTAACGTGAAGCGCTAATTCGGCGCTACGCGCTGTGAAAGCCGTTTTTTTTTAAATTAAAGTCTCTCTCAAGTGGAGAGGGTCGTTTCCTCTCCTTTATACAAGAGTGACTGTGAGCGCTGGCCTGCGTGAAAGCGTGCACGGGTGGTGTGAATTTAAACATGCGAACGAGGCACATAAACAGTATCCTGAACACCTGGAAGTCTACACCGATGGCTCTGTGAAGGGCAAGAAGGCAGGGGCGGCATCATACATCATACAACTGTACTCCGCGAAGGATCGTCATTCTGACCGCAGAACTACAGCTATATCCAAGGCACTGGAAGTCATGGTGAAGAAGCCACCAACGTCAAAGAAAATGGTTATTCTGTCAGACTCCAAATCATCCCTTCAGCTGATTAGCAAAGTGAACCAAGTCGTTACAGATGCAGATCTCAAACGCATCAGAATACTGCTAAGGAGGCTAACAGACTTGAATAATCAAGTGAGGTTCCAGCATATCTCAAGCCACAAGGGTATCACAGGCAATATCGTTGCAGATGAACTAGCCAACAAAGCAGCGGAAGTGAACCCACCACCGTCAACCAGCCACCTTCGCAAGGCCATGATGAGGGATACCCTAACATCGAGAGCCCGATCACAAAAAAAGGCAACGCCCTCACCATTCAGAGACAGACAGAACACTGTACTGTACTTAAGACAGAATCAATCCTTATCAACAAAACGCTGTTTGAGTGGAAACTCAGCCCATCCCCACAATGCAGAAACTGCGGTGCGGACGAAGAAACCCTGCAAAACATCCTGTTCCAGGGCAGAAGTACCAGCCCGGTGACGTCGCAACTCAAGGTCCTATGCAACGAGCTAAAAATCCCCAGCTCAATCACCTCAACGATATTCCCGAAGAAGACCGAGTACCAAATCTTCAAAGCCCTAGTCAACGTCATGCTGGAGAAGAAAATCTACCACTAGAGGCGATTACAGTGGTAATCGGCCCTACCCAAAACAAAGGCCGAAAGGGACCGACGACAACGTTGGACCCAGTGGCTCTATATTTTTGGACTGAACCGGCATCATCAGCCATCTCGGCGAAATGACTTGTGACAATCGGTCTTGGCAGTCAAGAAATTACGGGAGTTGAATGTTATACAAGGGACTTGTCTCACTCGCGATACGAGCGTAGTTTCGTACCTTTGTTCGTCAAGTTTTTTAATGCCCATGTCGAATTGTGAATATGACCATTGAATGTACGCAAGTTTGAGTTTTAACTGTTATAGTTATGGTCAAAATTGACGATTGTGATTTATTGTATAGCCTATTGACGACAATACTGCTATCCGGCATGTCCGTGGAAAGTATTTTGAAACTAAACTGAATTGAATTGTACAAGTAAACGTAAAAGTAAACCAGAAGACGAACAAAACGAACATAGGCAGTCAAGTTTGGGGACAGCCATGTCCAAAGAGTCAACACTGAATTAATGATGTCTGCTCGTCAAGAACACTTGACTTGTGCCTCTCGTCTAAAAACTGACGATACAGACGAAACTGCCAATAAAACAATATTTTAGAAAAATATGGAAAACTATACCGATAATCTTTTTTGAGAGTTAAATCTAGTAAACAGATTTTTAGTTAACTGAATTTTGGATGGATGGCAACACTTTTTATGGCACTTGAACCTTCGCTCAAGTGCCATATACCGATCACTTTTCGGTCTGTCTGTCGGTCGGTCACGCCACTTTTTGTGGCCTGTGTTTTCAGTCCGTTTCTTTATTTTTGTTGTGACATAAGTATTTTGACCATTTCATGTTTGATTAACTTTTTGGGATCCCAAAACGTAAGTGGAGGGATACCTATGACATCGCAAAAGTTGTCCGTCTGTCCTGGACTCTGGCGATGACTGGGTCTGGCTAAGACAAGACCCAGTTGTCTGGATCAGATACTGAATTTTTGGGATCCCATCGAAAACTTTGGTTTTGTTCTATCTCAATATTTTTTAATTTTTTTTTAAATATTAGAATGGTAATGAAACTTATGACGAATTATTTTTGTAACTGTTTTCAAGACTTGTTATTTTAATTCGCGCTCGTATTTTGATTAATTGTATTTTAAACCGTGAACTGTATATATAAATCATAGGTTACAATTGTAAATATATCCTTTGGTTGATCTTTTAAACTGTATTGACATGACATGTCCAGCACTATTTTTTGTTTGTAAAAAGATATTTATGTATAAATAAACCGAATTGTAAATTGTAAATCTGAGCTTCTTATCTATTTTTATTTCTATCTTCGCCATTCTCGCGTGGAGTTCGATGTAGTGTTGTATTTATTTTTGTGTATTGGTTTACTTTTAAAAACTCCAAATTTGGTGGAAAATAAATCATTCATAACAAAAACGACTCCTTTGAGACTCTGCTGGATTTCTCAGAGATTATAAACCCGTCCCGGCTGTTTTCAGCCTCTCGACAGTCTCGGTTTTTACGAGAACACATAGAAACTTGCCTAACCGGTAAATCTGAACAGTGAGCTCCTCGGATGCAATAAGCGGAAGACTAATCCGCCTCAAAAAAGCAAAACATGGCAATTCCAAAAATCAGCATAGTACTCAGGGTGGATAAAACTTAAATAGGAAATTCAAAATCTTGGAAATAGAATGGATGGATCGATTAGGGACCTATAGTGAAGCTAAACCAGCTGAACCTCTTTCGTGGTGATACTGGGAACCGCAAGGATCCTCACGAATGAATAACCGCAATCAGGTGCAAGTCATTAGCTTGCTGGTTCTTGCCGCGTTGCCGGTTTCATGTCTTGCCGTATGTAAGAGAGTACAGATATATAGACCTGAGGAAAGAAATATTTGGGGAAATGATTGGGGGGGAGGAAAGGTTTAAACAAATTTTGAAAAGTAGAAGTTTTAGAGATATTAGAAATTTGGGAAGATTCCTAAAGGTAGCCATGATTCACAGGGAAAGTTTTTTGTAAATAGTGGTTGAGGTTATGGTTTTGTTTTTGTGTAGTTTTGTTGTTTCCATGGCCCTTTGTGCTTTTCCGGAAATAAATCTTATCTTATCTTATAGAAGAGAGGTTTGGACACATGAGCAGAAGAGCCGACTCTACCCTGGCGAAGAAGGCTCTGCTTGCTACTCCACTGCTGGGTCCCCAACGTGGCTGGGCACTCCCAGTGCTTCCACTTTCAGGATTTATCCTGAAGTTCAGGATTTTTAATCCCGGCAGGATTTTTGAGATTCCAGGATTCTGCAGGATTTCCCAGGAATTTGCTGATGTTTTAACAGACTGCAGTAAGAACTAGGCATTTTCGAGAAAACGCAACCATAATGGAAGCTCTATTTTAGCTATATGGCTACATTCGACGTTCCGTTTTTGTCCAACTCTGGCCATCTAATACCATAAGTCCATTTTATTAAAAAACGAAAACTGCGGTTTATTTCTTTCGTTTGAAAGCTATGCTTCTGATCGTGTCTTCATTTCGGATAGGTAAAATACACTTTGATCATCACACTGTCAGAAGTTTCATAACAGATTACGCATAACACTTTCAAGAATAACAACTTTTCACTTAGAAATAAAGTGTTATGACCAATTAATATTACACTATTTACCAACATTTACCAACAACACCTTCAATTGGTAAAAATACTAACGAGAACGAAAGCAACATAACAGATAACATCCCAAAGTGTTATCTGTTGAAACCGCGCATCCTTCTGTTGTCGTTATGTAAGTTCTGACAGTGTAGTATTTTTACCTATTGAAGGTGTTGTTGGAGATCTAGGCACGAAATAGTATAAGCTTAACTGGTCTTAACATTTTATTTCTAAGTGAAAAGGTGTTATTCTTGAAAGTGTTATGCGCAATCTGTTATGAAACTTCTGACACTGCAGTATTTCAAAAATTTTCAAAAGACTTAGAAAGGCTAGAATTTAAGTTAAATTTTGCCAGAAAAAAGCGTATTTGAAAATGATTACCTGTGGCGCAGGGTATAATTTGTCCTGTGTACAGTCGTTATCTGTACATTTTGAAGTCCAGTCTAGTGACGCCCTCTTTAATGGTAGTGTTGGTATTTCCGACATATAGTCGTTTATTATTCATTTAGTTCTAACGGCAAAAACGTCCTTGTCCTCCCAAACTATAGAGACAATAAATTCAGCTGCGTTTGTTCAAATCCTTCAGCTATAGTAAAGGACTAACCTAACCTAACCTAAACCATACTTGAACACACCATGGAAAATGCATTTACAGACATGGCCACGGACAGCATTCTTCTCCTGAGCGTGACGTTTTCAAAATAGGGGTGTTCGTTTCTGGAGGTTTGCACATGCAGACTCCAAGACAAAAAGCGCAATTCATTCAAATCTTGTACAGCGCTGGCCGGATCGTACTGGAATTTCTTCTAGAGATCTTTTGGGCTTAACTGGTTAAAAAATATTCCAGAAGGAGGGTTGATTGGAGACATTTATGCATTTCTAAAATTGTTCGGTACTGAAATAAGGACAGATGCAAAATGAGCAAAAATCATAGCTTGGAAACACTATTTCGTATTTGGATTGGATTTTCTGCAGGCAATGTTAACGGAAGCCATACAGATAGGGATGATAGTTAGTACTCTTCATTCAGGTGTCCTTTAACGTGTATCCCTTCAACTAGTACGGAAATATTTTTTTTTCGGGAGGATTTCTTTGCAGGATTTTTTTCACTTTCCGAGCAGGATTTTTCAGGATTTCTGGGGTTCCGAGAAAAATTTGTAAGTGGGGCAAGTGGAAGCACTGGGCACTCCTAAAGAAGACCTCGAGTCCAAAAGTAGGTTTCGGCTGTCTTGGAAGGAGGTGGGATCCCTCCTGGCTTCACTCTCTATGCCCTACACGAATGACCGAGATTCATGGCACGACTTGGTCCGTCAGCTGCTATTGTCGGGGGAGACCTTAGAGCTTGCGTCCTTACACAGAGCGTGTGCCACCCTCGTACCAATAGTAACTATTAGTTACTAAATCCGTTCCAACCTCACGAAAAGCTACCACGCTGACCGTTCCAGCCTTCTCGAAATAGTAACTAATAGTAACTATTTGCTTACCACGCTCGGGAGCGTGGTAAGCGTAGTAACCACGAATCTCTGTCACGTGATTGGTCGGATTCACCCGTGGCATGATATTCCGCTGGAAAATAGAAAAATCGTTCCAGCCTTGACTGCAAAAAGCCAGAATTCGTGACGTCATGCGTAGTAACTACGGTAAGTAGGATGGAACACGCTCACAAGCACAAGTAAAGTAAGTATATATATGAGAGTGGAACTGAATGGATCTGGTTTGTCTCATTCACAGCAAAATCACACTAGGGAGTAGCGCCAAGACTTGAAAAAAGTGACACACACTCGAATAGCAGCGGCACTATAGCACCATTAGCGATATCTAACGTCCCTACCGAAACTCAATCAGGCGTGCACCAGCACTGGCTCCGATAAGTGAGTGTGATCAGGAATGGATGGAGCAAATGATTAAGATTGAGTGTTATGCTACTATTAAGAAAGTGGGTAGATTCCTCAAGCTGTCAATGATGCACAGAGAACATTTTTTGTAGTTCTAGTAGTGGTGTGTTTTTTCTGACTGTATTGCCATGGCCATTAGGCTTTTAGTGTAATAAATATCATATCATATCGTGTTTTTTCTGATTGTATTGCCATGGCCATTGGGCTTTTAGTGTAATAAATATCATATCATCTCATATCATATCATGTTTTTTCTGATTGTGCCATTGGGCTTTTAGTGTAATAAATATCATATCATATCATATCATATCATATTCCAAACACAGCCAAGAAAAAGACACAAGCTCCCCTGTTTCCTCCATGTGTGTAGGCCCCATCTTAGCCGTTTTCTAAGCCCGCAAGTTTGTCTCGCTTTGAATTTCGGGAGCGTAGTGGGCAGCGCTACTAGTAAAGTACGTTTCCGATGAATGGAAAGTATAGATCTTGGCGACTCTCCAGAGGAAAGTAACACTAGAGAGTAGCGCCAAAACTTGGAAAACCTGACACATTCGAATAGCAGCGATACTAGGACCAGTAGCGATAGATCAGTCGTGCATCAGCGCTGGCTCCGATTACTTCAGATTCTGAACGCAGACAAAAAAGAAACAACCTCCCCTGTTTCCTTGAGGCATGCAGACTGCAAGTTAGCTATACTAGAAATTTTCTCACCCGTAAGTTTGTCTCGCTTTGAATGTCCCGAGCGTAGTTGGCGGCACTACAAGTAATGCCTGTTTCTGATGAACGGAAAGCATTGGTTTTGGCGCTACTCCCTAGTGTTTTTTTGCTCTGGTCTCACTGATGCAGATGACCTAGTTGCCAAATTATAATCTCAAAATTAAAGTCTTACCGATTTCTCTTGCGTTGGGGAAGGGGTATGGCTGGTTACTGGCGAGACTTGTGAAGAGTGTGTCGGAGAACTCCATCAAAAATGCATCATCAAACAAATCAATCCCACCTCCTCCAACATTCCTTGGCGACTGAAGACCTCCCGTGGCAAGGTCCAACTCCAATGATAAGTTCTGCAACAGATGGAGACATCAACAACTTCACGTGGGTGGCCACGGCAACCCAAAACCTAGCAGGACAGTTTAGCTTATATTTGTGACGAGGCTATAAAGCCACATAATGATAAAATAAGTGAATACGTATACTGAAGATACGCATGTGCTCTGGCGGTTGACTCGCCCAAACGTCAACCTTCAAAGAACAACAACCTAGCAGGGTTAAAGCCAGGCTTCACCTTCCAGATTCCCAGACGTCCGGGGCTTCCACATAGTCAAGCCAAACCCTCTAGATTTGCATGATAATGATGACTGCTAAAGTTGCTGTTCTTCAAAATTTCCTAGATGTCCCCTTTACATTTCAAATATCCCTTGCATCCCAGTCACAACTGTCAATCACTTTCCCTTTTCTTCCGCCATTTGCATATTTGTAGTGTCTCTCGAACGGGTTGCCTATATGGCACCTTCCAGACATCCGGAATCTGGGGTGTCCAACACCCCGGACTTCCAGACGGTTTTGGCCTGGCTTTACCTTCCGGATCCGTCTCGACGAAAACGGTTATCTGGAATCCGGAAAAAAATCTGGAAGGTGAAGCCTCACCTTTATCCACACTACAGCATCAGCATATTTTCTTGTCTAGTGTGTAAACAAAAGTTCATCGTCATCAAAACCGTAGTCCTGCCAGTTAGCTCCCAGGCGGTCGCACTGAGTTTTGCCAGAAACACAAAAGCGGTCTTTTTCAACACAAAATAATAGAGAGGAATCAATAGACGCAAAACATAGCGTTTTAACGTTGAAACGCAATCTCTGTAGAAAGATATAGGTCATGACTTTTCTTGAAATACTCATGTAAAACCTTCAAACCGAAAAATAGTGTCGATCAGACCTCTGAATGAATTTGTTCTGTTATAAGTTTGTGTCCCTTAGTTTGCCAAGAGTGGTTGCAAAATCATTCCAATTTATTAACAAGACGATGAACACAAAATACTGATGTCACGAATACAGCATATTTTTAGCCGACCCCGGGGCCAGCGATTGGCATGTGGCCAGATCGCTTGCCGATCCGCGACTAAAACTAACCGGAATGAATTACACTGACTAGTCAGTCGACAATAAAGAGTCACGACGGCGAGCGCGAGGGGTTAGTGCCTTCTGCAAATGACAAGAAAGACAAAAGTTGTGCTAGGCACAACAAGTTCTGTTCCAAATGACAACAAATAATGACAAAACTAAACACATCCCGCAGGCCTATGATAAATTAAATAAAGTTAAATTATTTTTGTTAGACTTATAGGGTACGTCGTTGTTGTTATAGTAAAATTTCTAACAAGCACTGCATGTTCGAATTTTTGTTCTCCACAGTGCTTGTAAAATGTATTTGTATTTTTGTGTAAAATTAAAAAACCTGAACTTGAACTTGAACTAACTTGAACTTGAAACACTGACTGCAAACCCCTTACCTGATCGCTTCCAGATAAATTCCGTCCCATGATTTTGTTCTTGAAAAAAATCCGCCATTTCTTGTACTCCGCCGTTACCGTCGCCAGCCGTCTTTTCCAGTACTTGCCCTCAAGAACGATGGCCTCCGGCTTGCAATGCTGGTCAACATCCAAGGGGGATGCAAACTGGATAATGGTTCCTCTATGCTTGAAGATAACTAGAGAAAAAAGGTCTTCAGGATTTCACCGAAAAAGGCCGTTTCGTTTAGCCAATTTCACAGGTTTCTTTTTTTTTAGAGAGAAGAATTTACTGAAGGTTCTTTTTTCTTTGTTGGAATGACGGGAGATAAATAAATAAACAAATACAGTTGAAAGTATTTATCGATTCAGCATCAACCGCAACTTCGTTAAGGCCGTTCACTGGACCAATAACTCTATTTCCAAAACACCGGTGTTGACTAAACTTAATCCGATTATCTATGGCTCGGGACGTCACACGAAAAGTCCATATTTTCCGTTTACTAACTGAACTGATTGTCCCGAGAACGGTTTATAAGTGTAAAAGCGTCCGGCGCCTCGCTGGCCGCTCGGCTCTATCTATAGAATAGATAGAATGTAATTACCGAAAAAAGCCCGTGGGCCATGGCAATTCACCAACTTACACACACACACTGCTCCTATTCTAAAATCTCGTTTTACGCTCCATCACAAGCCTCAAGTAGCGTCCAAGTCTTTTCACAGTAACAAAACATTCATCCTTCATCATCCTTACCATCCATTTCTCAGTATACACTCTCTCACCAAATACGAAAAATGAGAATTCTGCAACATTAATTTAATCAAATTTTACTATTTCTTTCATGGCGTCATGAAAACGTCACAGGCCGTAGATAATCGGCTAAAGTTTAGTCAATACCCCAAACACCACTTGTCGATCCGAAGCGCAAAAAAAGAAAAAGAAAAACTCCTTGGTCAAGTAGACCATATAGAGGGTTCTCGTCACAAGCAAGAATAACTTCGAGCCAGTTTTGTGCCAATGTTCAAAAAATGTTTCATACTGACCTAATGTTCTCCCTTTTGGAGCCATTCATGTCTGCTGCGTATGAAGAGAGGTAGATCAATTTCTGTAGCTCAGGCATGGTGTATCGTAAAGCAGGTATGTGCTCCACTTCATTTTCAATTTATTGCTAAAAAACTCAATGAGCTTCTGACAGGACTATCTCGGACAAAAGATCATAACTTACAACAGCTATTTAAAGATCTAATATAGGTTGGCTTACACTGCATATGCCAGCATCTCCAAATTACATTATTCAGCCGAATCTTGTCTTTCCATCGTAGCTTCATTCCTTTGAACAAGTTCCATTTTGGAGAAGTAAGTTTTTGCCTGAAAAGATTAACGCAAAAAATGAGAATAAAGTAAGTATCAGTGCTCAGATTACGAAAACGCCAAAAAACGCCAAATTAGGATGTTTAGCCTACGCGAGAAAGGACAAATAATTAATTTTTCGACTTCAGGCTTGGAACAAGAGTTTCCAAGTCATCAGAAACCTATGCCACTCTACAAGTTAATAGTAGCCTATAAGGCGACTTAAGCGCTTTGTCGATTGACAGCCGACTACTCCTCAGACAGTCAGCTAAAGGTCGCAAAGAGGCCCTTTGATCATCCGTGTTTCCACAAAATGTCGCCTGCGGCGCATTTCGTATTATTCTCTGTTTACAGAAGAAGGGCGCGTCATTTAGTTGGCGTTTAAGACTTAGAGTTTGTGATCGTTTGAACCACATTAAAAGCTCGAATTTCCATTGTTTTGCCAGAAAAAAGGCGAATTAAAAAAATGTCGCATGCGACTTTTAGTTTACTTTGTCTTGGGTACAGTCGAGGTCACAGTCGTTAGCCGCAGAAACGGCGTCTTGGGTCGGTACATTTTTCAAGTTTCGTTGGAGAAAACTTGACCCCCCCCCCCCCCGCCCCCCAAACAAGAATGTAAAAGGCTAGTAACGCCCTGCGTATCGCTGATAGTACAAAAGTGGAAAGCCGTGAAAACGCGTCAAAATCCCCCTTGGTCTTGATTTTTCACATATGAAGCCTTTTACGTTACAGCTTAAGCTCTGTCAGTAAATCATTATTTCGTCTGTTGGTAGTTTGTCAGTTTGCACCCATGAATGACCTACATTTCATTGATCATGAGGCACTCTGATTGTCAGAAAGAGCAATATCCGCAAATAGAAATCATCATTTTGTCTGTTGGTCACTTTTCGATGCGGTGAAAAACGTTACGCACCGGAAATAAAGTCTCATCGGTAAACTGATGGTACCAATAAACCGTGTTTTCATTCGGTTTCTGGTGTCGATCAAAGACTTTGATATAGCACGCAAAAAAACTTTTCTCGTTAAGTTTCTGGTACCAGTAAAAACCTTTTTCCAAAAGCCGAGGATCTGAAAAAGCCTTGTCGGCAAATCAGACCTGATGTGATCACCGGTAAAAATTCTTGTCGAAAACTCGGAAAAAGCGACAGTAACCTTGTAAAAAAATTGAGACAATGATCAGAAAAAGCCTTGTCGGATCCTTATTGCCTTTGTCGGTCACCTTATGGTACGGTGACCGGAAATGTCTCTTCGGTAAACTGGGAAACTGTTTTTTGTTGAAAAGAACCTGTAAATACCATTTCGTTCCGATCTGTTCCTTTTCGGTAAATCAGCCACACCACCAAACCTCTCACGGAAAGGCCCCATTGGTTTGATCCCTACTCGTTAAACAAAATTTACGGGACCCCGCCTCCCTCCGTTACCAGAAGTTCTACACATAACTGGCATATGTAGGAGACCTCAATCTAGGACCTCAATGATCTAGAACCTGATCTCAAATGATGACTTAAAATCTATTATTACAACGGTTCCATGATGCGTTCGCTGGGATTGTGCGCCGTTGCCGCGAACGGCATCTTCTGTCAATATACTGAAGTCCTGATGGCAAAACCTGGGCTTGCCCACCCCCCTTCAATAAAAATGGGCTAGTTTTGCCACTGACTGAAAGCAGTTATGATTCGAGCCCCCCCCCCCCCCTCCACCAGGCTAAATATGAGCATACCTGTATGCTATTGACATGCACTGGAACAGCTTTGTCAAGGACTGGTCAATCTCCAAAGTGCTTGGGTTTCCATCACCTGAGCTGTTGTAACGTTTCTTCAGTATCGGTTTTGGGTTTACTTCAACAAATTCATTCAAGGCTGATGAGCTGGTACTGTGGAATATCCCTGGTCGAGGGGCAGGAGCAACAAGAGGCTATAAATTTAAGAAATTAGTAGAAAATTATCTTTTTAGTAGCCTACTTCATATACTGACCAGTCCACCACAAACCCCTGATTTTGGGAAAGCCTATGCCAAACGCTGGGTATACCTAACGTTTAGTATACCCTATGCCCAACGCTGGATATAGTTTGACAAATGCTGGATACTTGAACCCAATAAAATATTGATGATTTGAGTGAAGCTCAGAAATTAATCAATCAGAACTCATCTATAGTGGCGTAGGTTAGGGTTAGGCTACCAACAGCTATCCAGCGTTTGGCATAGGGTATCCAGCGTTGGGCATAGGCAATGCCAAACGCTAGATATACCCAGCGTTTGGCATAGGGTATCCAAAAATCAGGGGTTTGTGGTTGACTGCCACTGACCTATCAATGATGAGCAGAGGAAGCACATGACTCTTTACATTAAAATTATGCTGATTCCTGCACTGGAACTGGGATGATTTCTTATGCATTAGCGGCTGACAAAGCACAAAATCTTTCATTCTGATTTACCCTGAATTCAGGAGAAAACTTCCAAATGAGAGTAATTCCTCGCTTTGGGTACCATCATGCAACAAAGTAGAATGCAAGGACTGAAGCCAATCAGACAACTCATAACGAAAGGATTAAGAACAAGATTTCCTGGGGTTTTCTCAATAAGCTAATTATCTCTTCAAAATGTTAAGCAAGGGATAAATAAAAATTATACAGAAACAGCTTTGTCAAGGACTGGATAATCTACAAAGTGCTTGGGCACTTACATAATTTATAAAATTATGTTTATCCCTTGATTAACATCTTGGAAGGATATTAGCAGATCAAATACCACAGTACCAATAACCAAAGGTTCCTAAAACCATTTATTATTTATTGCTTTATTTTTTTTTCTTCCTGCTTCATTCAGGTATTTAGGCCTACATCAATTTCTACTGGTCCCCCCCCCCCCAAATGTTGTCTGACAGTCAGTAAAAAATGAATTGGCGGAAAATGCTGAAAAATCATTAATACACATTATAACGCCTTTGCCCTATACACAGCTGACTAGATAACACACAGAAAGTGGTCCACCAAAGCTCCATCTCAATCTCTTTCCACTCACTCAGAGCTGTATCCCAGACACTCATCCCTCAAGACTGGTTACAAATGAAATAAAAAGCGAGGTTAATCTAGCATCTTCGATGGAAGGGTGGGATATAAGAAGCCCCTAAAATGGCAATTATCATTAATAAATCATTGATCAGTGATTAATCACTGAATAATCATTGAGTGTTCTTAAGATTATTAGATTTTTTCTTGAAAACATTTGAACTCCTTAAACACTAAAACAGTTCATTATTTTGACAAACAATCAATACTGTTTGGCATACCCTATGCCTAACGCTGGATACACTATGCCAAATGCTGGACACTCTAACCCAGTAAAATATAGAAATCAATCAATCAGAATTTGTCTATAGTGGGATAGTTTGGGGTTAGAGTGACAACAGGTATCCAGCATTTGGCACAGGGTATTCAAAGATCAGGGGTTTGTGGTTGACTAACTTTGGCTAACTGTTAGTTAACTTTAATAGTTTAGTCACACCAAGTGCGCAAATATGTCAACAAATATTCAAATAAATAAGCATATCTCTACTGTACATACAGGAGGGGTATCAAGGGGTATCCAACCTCGAATTTACACAACTTCGAACCTGGCATAAAAAGGTTCGAAGGAAATTTCAGTCCACTCCTGAAAAGGTCCTAACTTACAGAAGGAAACCCTGACTGAGCCAGGACCTGTTTTGAACTGCACAGAAATTTCCTTGTAAGTTTTTCAGGCCAAGTTCAAGGTCATATAAACATATAAGTTCGAGGTTGGATACCCCTCCTGTTGGCTGCCTGTTGGATCCTGGTTGGATCCTTGTTTTTACAGCTAATTTTTGCCTGAAATTTAAAGGAGTTGACTGGATTGGGGGAACCAGGATTTACTACTACAGTACCAGCCTAAACAGCTGAAGCCTGCTTTAAGTATGCTAAAGGTAGGGTAGCCACAAAACACCTAGTGGCAAAAAATGGAGATTTTGTTTGTAATGAATGCATGAATTGCTGTGAATTTTCCTTATTAGTTTTACCTATCTAAAACATCTCCAAAAAATATTTAAAAAATACCATTGCATTCAGGACAAAATTGTCTGTTTTGCAAGGCCATCACTAAGATGTCCTAGCTATTTAATATTATTTCTTAATATTCAATGTACATTTAGATGTAAAAAAAAGTACAGTAGCTGAACTTGCCTACAAAAATTTGTTGATAATAAGGAGGAAAAGTCAGCAGCCTATAGCCTGCCTATAGCAGCAATAGGTCTATTGGACTATAACCTTGATGAACATATTCATATTTTCTCATCTAACTCACTTGCTGGGGCTACCCATGCACTCAAAACCAGCTCAAAATCACCCAGTTTCATAGAATTTCATTGAAGCACATAGTTCCAAGCTGGCCATTAGATGTACAAAACCCTAAAGTCAATGGATGAACATAGGCATTTCCTTCTGTAAACTACTGTTTTCTAAAAAAGAATTAAGATGCTTAGAGGCAAGATAGAGAGGTGATTTTGGCCTCAAATCAAAGCTAAAAGAATCACATTCTAATCTTCAAAAGCTCAGGTTTTTTTGTTTTTTTTAGTGGCTACCCTACTAAAGGTAGTCTTCTGTTTTTCTCAGGTCTTTCTGGATGGGACATCATCAAAACTCACAATACGATGAAATTGTGTTATTCAGCTTACAATTTCTGCTTCCAGCAATGTAACTTCCTGTCTTTGAAGAGTGTTCTGTTGGATTATTTCCATGCCATAGTCAACTCTCGCTCTCTTTGTCTGCGGAACAAAGGTGATGACAGATTCTGTCCTCCTTGCTTCGTCAGGATCATCTGGAACCAGCACTTCATCTTCCTCTTGGGCCTCATCCTCAAAGTTGCTGACCATAAAATGCCCCGAATGTATGGGTTGTTTCTCATTGCCCTTGATGTTTACAAGAACCCTCATTATATCATTTTGATTTTTTTCTACTCTTTTGGTTCCTTTTCTTCTTTTTCTTTTTTGAGCTGACGACAGCGGATAAGCACTTAAGCGTCATCTAGGCTTGAACCGAAAACAGTTTCGACATTTTACAGATCCACGGAAAGTGCCTGCTTGTGTGAAAATTGCCCATGGAAGGCTTTCGCGCCGGACAAGAAGTTCGTTGAGAATCCGGCGAACAACGGTCGTTTAAGTAGGCCATACTGTCGAAACAAGGGTAAGGAAACAAGACTTTGCTTTCTT
This sequence comes from Branchinecta sandiegonensis, assembly GCA_030848855.1. NCBI lineage: Eukaryota > Metazoa > Arthropoda > Branchiopoda > Anostraca > Branchinectidae > Branchinecta > Branchinecta sandiegonensis. The sequence continues at coordinate 12,321,339 of JAUPMV010000014.1, forward strand.
GTTATGCCGGTTCCGATGTCCGGCTGGAAGCCGTCAAAACTCGGATTTGTGGTGTCGCCTACATTTTCTTGATCAATTATGGTTTATAGTGTTCTTATTGGTGTAAGCGCTATGTTGAATCTATCTATTTGCTTTGTTTCCCTGTTTGGTTGATACAAAAAACCGGCGATAATAATATTGGGCACATGGTAAAAATTTCGAAAAAAATGCAATTCTCTGTCAAAATTATGAGTGTTTCATTAACGTTAGTATTCTGGTTGTCATCTATGGGCTAGACCGGAAATTAAGAACAGAAAGGTATTACCTAATGGATCTGGTTCAGCGGTTCATCAGGGATAAACAAAAAACACATGCCTAGCCCACTGGATGTGGAGAATATAGGAAATTTGCAAGACCTGATAGTCTGGATGAAGAAGTCCAATGAATATTTATTTTCTTACATTCCGTCGACACCTTTGGTCTTGCTTTGTTTGCTAGTATCCTCTTTTTGAAATGATTAGAAGATCCCGAGTGATAAACGCAACACGACAAGTGTAAATTCTGTGCTTTCTCGTCCTAATACGATATGATGCAACCCGCTCCTGCAACAAGAACCAAATTTGTCACGATAAGCCTCGCGCACATTATTTGGTATCTCCTCTGAAAGCACAACTCTTACTAGAAATGAGATGAGAGAACTCTTACTAGAAATTTCTCTATAAAATGAATCAGAATTTTTTTTTCTGAAAATACTATTACTTTCCACCTAAAACTAGCGATTCTCTTGTTAGCGCTTGTCGAATAGACCCGGCCTTCCTGCTCTCTGATGCGGCGGCTGGGAGCAAAACATTTGAAAATCGAACGTGCCTTGGTTAAAAAGTGGGAAAACTAAGCAAATAAAAGAAGTAGTAAACAGAAGATTATCACATCCTTATGTGTGAAAGAGTTGTCAGCGGACGTTGAAGATTCCAGCAAACTTTTCGCTGGGTGGCAGGAAAACTCGGCAAGGCCGATAAAGCGCTAGAAATTCGTAGTTCCGAAACGAAACAGTGGAGAACGGTGGGCTTTTTAGAAGCTTATAATTCCACATGGGAGCTAAGTATATTATACAAGGCAGAATAAGCAAGAGGGGTCCTTTAATTCTAGAGATCAGAGATTTATGAAAAAGAGACAGAAAGGAGACATGAGAGTAGCTAAGAAGCTTCCGTCCGGTTCTGCAAATCCAGAAGATGAATAGAAGAACAAGGTGGTTTATATATGATACGTGCACACTTCGTAAAAACTGAGCGAATTTCCAAGATCCGAGCATATTTACGTCCGTTTTGTTGCTAGAAGTTCTTTCTGGCGCTAAAACGAGGTGAAATACCCACTTATTCAATACGCTGGATTTTCGCGAAGCGGAAACTCACCTAGAGGTTTTAGCGCAAGAACGAACGTAAAATGCGCCCACTTTTGAAACACGCTCGGATGTACGCAAAATGTAAACCCACCGTCAGGCTGTTCCTTTGTTTACGAAGACAGTTTGAGCCCCAAATCCCGAATGATACACAATACTCTGTATGACTAAGTCCAAAACACGCCAGTGATCCTCGAGAAGAACGAAAAAAAGTAGCACTAACGACTCAACAACTAAATCCTTTGTTAACCAATTACGGCGATGTTTGAAAGCAGCTGTGATACCGCTTCTGGCTCTTCCGCAAGGTATAGGGCGATTTTGCATCGGCAAGAAGAGTTAGTCGTCAAGCGTATCCGGTGCGTCGTACACGCTTCCATCTTGTGGTTCCAGCCTCTTCTGCTGGGGTTGGAGTATTGAACTGCAGCTCCGCGGATCTCATGGAACTTGCTCCCGTCGTAGCGTAGAACACCGGGAATTTCTTTCCACTTGTCAATGGAATATCAGTACGGACAAGCACTAGTCTAGTTTCCCGAAGCAGTGCCCTTCTGGTCAGAGTTGCGGAGTACAGAGGAGGGAGGTCGATAAAAAGGTTAGTTGAAATTTCAGTAGCTGAAGGGTAGGAATAGGGACCACAAGACATTCACGGAAGAGAAGAGATCAGGCGTTTGCGGTAAATTAAATTGTGTGGAAAACTGCTCTGTTTAGTGATCAGGATTGACACTGATGATGATAAATGATTTTCATCAAATTTTGTTATTTTTTCTGTTTGTATCACGAAATTACTTATTGGCATAAGAACAGAAGAAATGTCACAAAACTAAGAATAAGAAATACATTCAAAATATTCGCAAAGTTTTTATCTCCAAGTGTTTAATTATAAAACATTTTCATATTTCCTTATGAGGTTGATGATGGTGCAAAAATCCTGTCAAAAATCACCAGACCCCGATCGTCTGACAGTACGATTATCTTGTGTAATATTTTCTTATTTTATTTCTTTTTCACTCCGACTCTTGAAATAGTGGCTGTGAAAAAAACAAAATTACGTATTATGGGCTCGCTAAAACAGTAATGGAAGTCAGCTTATTCGACATGAGGTGCAGCAAAAGGTGCTGATTAGCAGGATGCAATACATTTGGCAAGTTGTGCGATATTGTTGCCTTCAATGACATCGCTGACTTCCGGTACTTAACCAGTTTTTTTTTTCTTGAAAAAAACCACAACTTCTTACCCGCAATCTCACAAGAGACGGGCGTGGGATGGTAATAAGACGGTTTTAAAATTGGATTTATTTTACAGGGAATTCAAGTCACTCGGATGAGCTGAGTGTAGCACAGACTGTTGGATAGTCGATGCGGAAATTTGTAAAATGGCGGCGGTAGCGTCAGTAATAATCTTTGTGGCCTTAAACTTTGTCGGATACAGGCTGGTGGAGGCCACACAAGGTGAGTTGCTTACTCCCTACTTTTTCGTCATCAAGAGCATTTATTGCAAAGCAACGTCTCTTGATCTACATCCAAACTTGGGCTTCTGAATTCGCTTTCTTCCATTTTTGCAATCCAAGCGGACTAGTTTCTGGAATATTTCCGTGCGCTTGATGACTAACTCTTCTTGCCGATGCAAAATCGCCCTGTACCATGCGGAAGAGCCGGAAGCGGTATCGCAGCTGCTCCGAAACACCGCAGTGATTGGTTCACACAGGACTGAGTTGTTGAGTTTGAGTCGTTAGTGCTACGTTTTCTCATGCTTCCCAAGGATCACTGGGGTGTTTTGGACTCATATAGAGTATTGGCTCATTATCAACACTTGTGACAGAGAGATAGTAAAATATAGATCCATAACGTACTGACCAGAACACAATAGATTTCTCTTTCTATTCCTAAGACAGTGCAAAACTTCACAGAAGCCGAGGACTAACTAGAGAAATTTATTTGTATTTCATTTCTGTCCTCAAAATCGGTGAGTGTATTACAGAGAAAAAAGCAAAGTTATATGCAAACAATAATAACGATATGTAGGTAGGTAACAATAGGCTTACGCATATTCATATATATCAACAATAAATCTCATAGAAACACACCAGTCTTTTAATATTTATTTTTAATCTTGTGCATTTACTACATTATTGAAAGCTCAGTGTATTTTTTCCTTTTATTTGTTTGTACCGCGCTATTTTCATACAATTTCTTCGTCATCATCATCATCTGTTGCTCTTTTGCTAAATGTTGTTGTTTGTCAAGTCTTTGCCGATCACTTTCTATTCCTAAGACAGTGCAAGACTTCCATTGCTCCGGAAGAAAATTGCAGAGTCGAAAGATGATAAGTCAAACTTGTGGATTTGTTTTACTGGCTTACCGACGAAACGTCCCCATGACAAAACGTCCCCTGGCGAAACGTCCCCGTGACAAAACGGCCCCATGTTAAAATGTCCCAGTGACAAAACGTCTCCATGACAAAACTTCCCCGTGACAAAACGTCCCCGTGTCAAAACGTTCCATGACAAAACGTCCCCACAGCACAACGTCCCCAAGCATAGATTTTTAAGTTCGCCTCGATCTTAAGGTGCATGATCGAGGTAAAACAACTTCAGAGTATGCATTACAGATGTGGGAACATTCCTTATAAGCAGGAAAGATCGGACATAGGACCGGTTGCTTCATGAAAATATTGTTTTCCGTTAAAATATGTAGAGCGTGTTCCACCCTCGTACCAATAGTAACTATTAGTTACTAAACCCGTTCCAGCCTCACGAAAAGTTACTACGCTGACCGTTCCAGCCTTGTCGAAATAGTAACCAATAGTAACTATTTGCTTACTACGCTCGGGAGCGTGGTAAGCGTAGTAACCACGAATCTCTGTCACGTGATTGGTCGGATTCACCCGTGGTGCGATATTTCGCTGGAAAATAGAAAAATTGTTCCAGCCTTGACGACAAAAAGGCAGAATTTGTGACGTCATGCGTGGTAACTACAGTAAGTAGGATGGAACACGCTCTTAGTGTTCTATGCCTTGCAATTGACTCGTTACTGATCAGTCCTTGGTTGTTTGAAGCAACATGCACAGTCTGAGGAGCACCAATAAGCTCCTCAGAGAAAGGGGAACACACTTTGGCTCAAAGAGAGTCAAGCAAGGAAAGTATAAAAATAAGCGTAGTGCCGTCAAGCTAGATAAAAATGACTTGGTAAGCGAGGAAACGAAACGGATGGAACGATTGGTAAGATAGAGACATAGTAAATCTAGGCCAGACGGATTTGTTGCTTTGATAAAATCCTTTGATAATGAATATCACCAAATTAAATATCTAACAAAAGCGAGATCAATGAGTTATATTGCAGGGTAAATTAACACACAAATAAACCAATTATAAAAGATAAAACGAAAACTTCCAAACTAATACATCTTTGCGCTTTCTTTAAGAAATGGCTATAGCGGGAGCAACACTTTGGTTTGTTTCTTGACTATCTGTTAAATGTTGAAGTAGTCAACCCATCGTGGTTTTCAAAATTTTACATTCCAAGAACATTTTTTGTCTGAACTGATGACGCAATCAGTAATCTCTTAGGCGAAGCTATCCCTCAGCAAAAAAAAAAAAAAATCTATAGCCGGGGACGGGGACGTTTCGATCTGGGACGTTTCGCCACGGGGATGTTTTGTCGTGGGGACGTTTTGTCATGGGGACATTTTGTCACGGGGACATTTCGCCAGGGGATGTTTCGAATGGGGACGTTTTGTCGACAACCCGTTTTACTATACATGTTACAAGCATTGATGATGAGACAATGGGATCCGACAACTAGTCCGCTCCGAAGACCAGAACTAGAATATGATGAATTCTGATTATTTTATACAGCCTTTGATTCATAGAAACACAACTTCTGCTATTGCTCACCATGAGAACGAAACAAGAATTCAGGCGCAAACGTTCCTAAATAGCAACACGATCTAAGCAAGACAGAAAATAAAAATGAAAGAAGACGATCAAAATATTTGCAAGATAATTATTTACAACTTCATATCTAATAACCACAAATATGACATTGCTAATCATTTGTGATGCCAGTCAAACCAATCGTGAGTCATTATGCTAATGAAAGTAGCCTCGAAGCCGGGCCAAATTCAAATTCAGTGGCGGCGGAGAAAATTTGGGTCGGCGGCGGCCTATTTAATTTAAAGTCATCTGCGGAGGTTGATACGGCTTCATATCAGCCTCCACAAAAGTAATTGTCTCGTGACAAAAGAAGCTCAGTTTCCCATTGCGTCTGTGTCGCGACATGAACTGTCATTCAAATCTGTCGTACGTCGGAAACTTAAAAGTCGTGCCGAATTTAACGCAGGTGGTAGCTTCCAGTATCTCCGCGGGAAATTCAGTAAAATTACAAAAGCTCGTTTTGAGAAATCAAAGCTGAGGTGACTCAAAACAGTAAATCTGGGAGTGGGTAACCCTCGCTATCCTGAGGAACCTCTCCAAGAGTTTAATATTCCTTAAACATCTATTACACAGGACACTGCACATTCATTCTGATCCACCCCTCTTTCATTTACTCCAAAATTTCCAGCCTAAGTTCACTCAAATTTTCACATTCACACAACAAATAAGTTCTCATCCATGCTACCATAAATCAGACGTGAGGAAGGACCGGAACGACCTCTAATACATTTTTTCCTTTTTAATGATCGTATTTTGAGGGAGCAGCCTCTTGCAGTAGTGGCTATTTCTTCCATTGTTTTCCTTCTAGTAAATAAGTCTAGATTTGCAAGGTTTGTATGTTGTTTGCTCAAAGGTAGCCAATAGGCTATTTTACGTAAAGTCTATCTTACATTTCCAGGATCGAGACCTTTAATTTAAATTTATCATGTATTTTGACCTATTTGAATGATAATGATGATACTTTATTACGCACTGAAACAGCGAAAGGAAATCAAGTAGTAGGGAGAAAAGAGAAAAAAACTGTGTTTTCAGTAATGTGGTGAAACATTCAATAAAAAAAAATTAGAATAATGTTATGGGATAAATTTTGGTTTTAAGTTAAAAAAAGAAAAAAAATGTATCCGTGACAGGAATGATAACTGCCTGCTGGTGACCTTGCAAGCTCAGACTAATTCTCACAAGCTAGGACTAGCTCGAGGAATCACCAGTCTTCTGCCGCTCTTTTCTAATGTTGTTGTTTGTAAATTCTTTGCCATTCTTGCCGTCGGTTAACTCCCATGTCAACGTTTATTGCAAGTTGTCTTGGTTTCCTGACACGAAATGGAGTACTTCAGTTTTTTTCCGGTTTCTTAGACCTCCTCGAAGTCTTTTTGAGGGGTCGCTGGCTTTATCCAGCTGGAGGAGTGTTGGACATTGAAAGAAAAGATGTTTCGGACAGACGATCAGGGTTGATCGGTCTCGGACTGTAATTTGTGTCAGCATTATCGGCATCATTGTGAGTTCCATACGGAAAAGTTGAGATCTCTTCAAACAGATGGTGAAAGTTCTTTTTTATTCGGCGATATTTCGGCCCTTCTCGGCAAGGGTCTTACCAAGGTGTTGTTCGGGGTGAGGGACTGCTGTAACTGGGCTGTTGTAACACGTAACTGGTAATGAGTAAATACTAACGATTTCGGTTGTGCAGTGTCTTACGTGTTTTTTTTTTTTTTTTTTGTAAAAGTCGCAGGATACACTGTAAAAACAAATCTTGGAGTATTTGCTACTGGGATTAATATTGTCTGTAAAAAGATAATCTTATCTTTCAGTAGAGATAAGATTAATCCCAGTAGCAAATACTGCAGTTAACTTTAATCCTTACTCGAAGAAACTTTTTACAGTGTAGGTGGGTAATTGTGAATTGGGAAGTTTAGTTATTTCTTTATTGGATGTATTAGTGAATTGCAGCACAAGTCCTCAGGACTTTTCTTTTGCTTCAAAGAATATTAGTTGTGTTGAATTTTATTTGATGTTTAATGCTTTGTTTAAAAATACAAAAAAACCTACCGTACCTACCTAAAGCAAATCAAATTCTTCATGAAAATCTTTATTTTTTTTTGCAGCTCCTTAGCGAGCTCCTACAGCTTCTTAGAAACAGTTGGAAAATGGCCGAACGAACTTCGGCGGACTAACATGATGATATAATGGGCCTAGATAATTCACCCATTTGCCGAGACACAACAAGTTTGCTTCACAGCAAACTTATTCCAGCGAATCCCAGTGCGCCCATTAAGACAAATTCACGAACAAGAAAGCTTCGCGGCAACGGCGTAAATTACCCACCAGCACAGAATAGAACCGGTGTAAAAAACCAACTGTCATGAATAAGTTATATCTACTGTACAAGTTCTAGCTTTTAATTCGAAGAATTTCAGTCCTAAAAGGTATATTAAATGATACACCGTTCTTTCGAACAGAGAATACTACGAAATGCGCCGCAGGCGAAATTTGTGTAAAACTAACTTTAATGCATCAGTTAAAATTATACTTATAAAATTCGTATATTTAAATTCATATATTTGACTATTTCATTAGAAAGTGAAGCTTCAAACTTTTAACGTGTTTCAACTCTTTTTCGTACTCTTGCCTCCAACAGTATTTGTTGCCTTACGGGATCGACTAAAAAGAGGCACGGCACTGCACGACGTATTGTAGGAGGCACGAGTACTAAAAAGAGGCACAAAATGGCGCAGGAGGCACGAGTAATAAAAATAGATTAGCAAGTAGTAGAAGTAGACAAGTACGTGAGAGTTCGTAACTTCAGAGCCTAAAAGAAGGCACGTTACAACATTGTTCATGCCCCTCACTCTGAAGCCTGAAAGGACCCCTTTAGTCTTCGTGCCTCTTTTTAGTAGTCGTGCCTCTTTTTAGTAGTCGTGCCTCCTACACTATGTCGTGCCGTGCCGTGCCTCTTTTAGTCGATCCCAAATGAAACACCGTTCTTCCAAATAAAGAATACAGGCTATTTTGGAAACGCTGACAAGCAGAGCGCCTTTTTGCGATCCCAAATAAAAGTAAGCTACCTGTGAAATCGTAGATCTTTTTCCGCCAAAAAAGTAGTGGCCATCCGCATCAAAGTAGGCACCAAGTATAATTTTTCTAAATTTACTGCAAAAGAAGACCGATGAACCGACGAAACTTTAACTTTCGGTCTTCGTCCGACAAAACTTTGCAGTCATTTGATTTCTTGTGTGTAGAAAAATGTCGATTTGCCAACGAGACATAAATTTTCGCGATTGGCCCGACGAAAGTTTACGGAATACGATTTATTACGTGTAACAAAATTCCGCTCTGCCGACGAGACTTAATTCGCGAGCGTCCGACAAATGTTTGCAGAATTTGATCTCTTAGCTACAAAAACAACCTGGTCTGCCGGCAAGAATGCCGACGCCCAACAAAAGCATTCAGAATTCGATTTCTTAATTCCGTGTTCTGCCAGACCAAACAGTAAAGAACTTTATTTCTTATGTGTAAATAGAAGCCGATATGGCAACAAAACTTAAACTTTCAGGATGCGCACGATAAACGTTTACAGAACTTGATTTCTTACGTCTAAAAACAAGTGCGCAAGCGCTCAGACGTGGAGTGTAAAAGTAAAATGTTTATCATATTTTATATACAAACAGCTTTAGAACCAAGACATTTCTCATCCCCAGTAACCAAACAAGTATTGAAATAACCTTGTAATCATCCCACTTTAAAAGCTTTAAATGTAAACAAACCGCCAGTATAAATCCAAAGAAATGATGAAGATCTTGCACGAATAGCATTTGTTCGAACACTGAATGATCTGCCAGCCAGTCCCTTCCTTTAAACCTCTTTTCCATTAGCAAGGTAATAACAAGTGCAATAAACCAATTCGTAGCAGCCTAATGCCCCTTTTGTCACAATTCATTAAGAACGGCATATCGCGGCTGCTGCGTGCACACCTCGTATGATGAAAAAATCAAATTGTTCAGGAGACGATAAAAACTGATTTGCTCGTTCGATTTTTAAGATAAAAATACCAAAAAAATTCCAAGTGACTCAAAAAAAATTCACACATACGAAGATATTAATTTTATTCATCATAAACAGTTAGAAGTGGTATAAACAGCTCATACGAGGTGTGCGCGGCTTCCCATTTGCTTTATACGAGGTGTGTCAACCGGTCTTCTTTGATAATTTAAAATTTACGAGGTGTGAACAAGTTAAACGCAGAAAAGAGCCATTTTTACGAGGTGTGCCACCGTTCTTACACACATTCTTAAGGGTTAAAATTTGTTTGCGAGCTGTGTCCGATACATAGAGTTGTAGGCAATAGGCTACACATTTGTAATCGGGCTGTTTTTTTTTCACGCTGTTCTAAGAAAAGAAAAGTAGTTTACAATCAAACAGATGCATCCCTTAGATTTGATACTTCCATAGATCGCATGAGTATCTTGTGGCAACACATCCAGTAATTCCTTGAGGTCTTGCACCTTACATGCATCAAGGCTAAGGGTTTCTGTTTGAAGTGGACGTATTCGAAGTTTAGGGTCTTCTCGTCCAGAAGCTGTCAAACAAACCTGTCCTCTCGCTTTCAGAAATGACTGAATATTCGAAAAGTCTCAGTATTCGTAGGTATGTGTAGAGGGGTAGCATAATATTAACAGAAGCAATATTGTATATTAGAATCCCAGAATGCCAGTATATAGCCTACACCACTGGGCCAGAAGCTGCCAATCAGGGGCTGTTGCCAGGAAATCAGCTACGTACATAGCTGTAGTCAAGTGTTCTTTTATCAAAAAAATATGCTACACAAACGGAGTTGCCGGGTTCTATTCTACACTGACAGGAAATGATGTGACGACGTTAAGGCATAGAGCTATTATTACTTTTCATAGGCCAAAAGAGAAGCTGAGTCAGCACAAACCTGTCCAAAGGAAATGAAGCATTTCAGCACTGGATCAACAGTGTAAAAGTTAATTTTTGTTCAATCTAAAGGGCACTACGACTGCTGAGGAATTAGTGGAAGGGTTGCATATTATTAGTAAAAGGCAGTATCTATTGTTCTCGCACCTGGAATTGACGCCTCAAATGCTAAAAGTACTCGACCGGTTGAGTACTTCACGACGAAGGAGCTAATAGTACTCGATCAGTCGAGTAACAAGGGTCACGGGAGCTATAGGACTATAGACCAGTCGAGAAATTGAACATTCAGCTGATATTAGTACTAGACTGATCGAGTACACGCGTCTCGGAAAGGTAAGAGTACTTGACTGTATGGAAGGAACTTGGAGCTAGAAAGTAATAGGTCGAGTACTTTCTACTGTAGGAGCTATCTGCCCTCGAACTTAACAAATGAAATTCGGAAAGTCGTAAGGTCGAGTAACCAACCTCCCAGCGACTAACAGTACTCGACCATATTATTAATAACTCAGTAAGTCGAATATTTATAGCAGTGGCAGCTATTAGCACTCGACCTAAAAAGGAGTATAGATGGATCGAGTATTTGACATCCCAGCAGCTAATTAATCGAACTAATATTCAGTATTCAGGGTGGTGACGGCTATTAATACCCGATGTATATGAGGATAATTTTTAGGTCGAGTGTTTGATGCCCTAACAGTTGTTCGTACTCGACCTCCTATAATAATGGGAGGTTGGGTATAGACGGTGGTGGTAACTATTAGTACTTGATCTAATAAAGGGGACATTAATAGGACGAGTACTTGACGTCTCAGCAGCTATCCGTACTCTACCTAGTATAATAGTTGCAGGTAGAGTATTGAAGGTGTTGCTCGCTATTAGTACTCAACCTAATAAATGGTGACGTGGAAAGTGAATCCACTACGCTAATGAAAAGTTATGTCGGCAAGTAAGCGAGAAGTTGCAAAGGCAAAAAACTTTCCGTTTGTTCTTGCGCTTGGCGGATTCTCGTTCTGCTTTTTAGAAAGTGAATCCGACAACGCTAGAATCGACCTCTTATCCCCTGTTCAAGGCATTACTGAGATTAGGTCGAGTACAAATAGCTGCTGGAACGTCATATACTCGACCTACCAAATCCTCCTTCAACAAGTCGAGTATTCATAGCTGTCACCGTAGGCTACTTAACACGTGACTTCCTATTTATAATGTTAGGTCGAGCAAGATTAGCTGCTAGGGCATCAAGTACTCGACCTAATAATCCTCCTTCAATAGGCCGAGTATTTATAGATGTCACCACCCTGAATACTTGACCTCCTATTAGTAATATTAGTTCGAGTGTGAATAGCTGCTGGGACGTCAAATACTCGACATCCTTTATAGGTTGAGTACTTATAGCTGCCACTGTTATGAGTGCTCGATCTACGACGTGACCACCTATATTATGGTCGAGTACTATTAGTCGCTGGGTGTTGGTTACTCGACCTTACAATTTTACAGACTTCATTTGCAAATTCAAGGACAGATAGCTTTTATGGTAGAAATTACTCGACCTGTTCCTTTCTTGCTACAAGTTCCATGGTCAAGTACTTCTTGCTTCCCAAGACAAGAGTACTCTACGAGTCTAGTACTAATAGCGACTCGAGGTTCAATTCCTCGACTTGTCGAGTACTTATAGCTCCCCACGACCCATGTTACTCAACTGGTCGACTACTATTAGCTCTTGTATGGTAAAGTACTCGACCGGTTGACTATTTTTAGCATTTGAGGTACCAATTCCAGGTCCGGGAACGATACACACTGCCTTAGTAAAAACGTGTGGTCCCCCAGTGACTGTAGTTGAAGATCGTGAGGAAAAACAAGTCAACCGTCAAAAACTTCATTATTTACTTATCTTCTGTCTAGCACACTAGCCCCATGTAGCTACCGAATAACTTCACCAAGGTAACTGTATAGTACTTAACTTCTCTCCAGTCTAGTGCAGCGGCCCCCTTTTTAGCACCAAGTTAGCACGATGCATGGAAATCTGAGTAGAATACCCTGACAAAGCATTGTGCATGAACGTCTAGCCCCTAGGTTATACTTTTATGTACCGTGACTAAAAAGAGCTAGTGTACTAGACTGCTTCAACAGAGGACCGAGGAAGTGTCCACACCCTAAGTCAACCAAGTTTAATGCAGTCTTTTTAAGTAATCAATCAATGATGATGCTGATGAAAGTACGTGAAAAGATTGAAGGCACAACTCGTATCAAAAGCCGCAGAGTAAATCGACCCGATAGCACACCACGTATAAATTGTGCAGCCAGATTAGACTATGCGCAAACCTTGTATAAAGAAAGGCCTACGAGAGCATTCCGTTACACTACTTGTATATATTTACTGAAATTGTCCAAGATTTTACGAGGTGTGTTTTTGTCGTTTTGACGCAAAAGAATCAGAGATGGAATTTTTTCATTGCCACCAGAAGACGCGGCATGAAAAACTGCATCGGAAACAAATGAAAAGTACTTTTCGGTAAAAATCGACTATACGAGGTGTGCACGCAGCAGCCGCGATATCATCGATCATATGACAAAACAGTCAAGTTTCCAACTGTTCATTAAAGATTAAAGTACGTCGCGTCGTCTTATTTACTGCTGTTACACCAAAATCTTCATCCTTAGATATATCTCTACAGTTGGACTTGAGACCTGTCATAGACGAACTTAACTCATGGGAAATCTGGGCCCAGCTGCCCATGAACGAAAGGGGGGGGGAGGGGGTCGGGACCCATCAAAATGCGTATTTACACCTTTTTTCCCTCAAGTATACCAGCTTAGAGTTTGATTCCAGTAACGGGTCAAAAACTTTTTTCATGGGCAATTTGGGCCCACTTGCCCGTGAACGGGAGGGTGGGGGTAGTTCAACTCTCCCCAGCCCCTATTATCCAAAAGCACAAAGGAATTTCATCGCCTTATCTCCAGTTATTGTCAAGTTAAAAACATTAAAAAATGGGCAATCTGGGCCCAATTGCCCATGAACCAAGTGGAGGTGGGGTTTGGGACCTGCAGAAAGTAAAAAGAGACCCCAATCCCAATGCTCACAATCCTAGCAAGTTTCAACTTGATACCTGTTCGTTCCTGTCACTGCTAACAAACTTTACTCCTGGGCAATCTGGGCCCAGTTGCCCATGAACGGAGTGGGTGGGGGATGTACAACTTTAAAAGCAATTTCTCAGCCCTGGGATCTACACGTCCAAGGAATTTCATCGTCCTATGTCCAGTTCTGGCCAAGTTATGCACTTTATTCAGTGGGCAATCTGGGCCCATTTGCCCCTGAACCGGGTTGGGATGGGGGGTGGGACCCCCAAAAGGCACAACTAAACCCCAGTACCTACAAGTGTACCAAGTTTGAACTTGATACTTGCACTGGTTCACGAGTTATGAGCTCCACAAAATACGGTGAAAACCTAAAACCGAAAATCGGAAACCGAAAGCTGCTACAGCGCTTGCAATAGTGGATTGTTCCAAGGAACACTCCACTAATAACCTGATGTGTCTACAAGACTTGAATTTCCAAGGTGCGCCTGACAGATGTTGGCATAGTTTGATTTCTTACGTATAAAGAACCCGATGTGCAGATTAGTCGACCGACGCCCGACAAAAGCATACACATTTTATTTCTTCTGCATTTCCTATGTATAAATAGAACCCGATGTGCCGACGAGAATAGCGAGTTCCGACAAAAGCATAAAGAATTCGATTTCTTTTGTGTTTGCCCGACAAATGTTTGCAGAATTTGATTTCTTGCGTGTAAAAAGAACCTGATGTGCCAACGAGTTGACCGACGCCCGACAAAAGGATGCAAAGTCTATTTTCTTCTGTGTTTGCCGGCGCTCCGCGCCGACAAACTAGTGAACTTTCGCCGGGCTTTGCCCGACGAAAGTACTTTCTCAAGACATATTTGACGGTTCTAAACGGATAAGTCAGTTACATATTATTAGAGCTATATTTCGGCCCTTCTTGGCAAGGATCCTCTTCAGGCTCAAGCCGCTCAAGGCGGAAAATGAGCTTGCGGAAAAACAATTCAAGATTCTTCCTTCAATATCTGATTTTATGAACTTCTTCTCTGAAAACTGGTTGGAGTTAAATCTGGTGCTGTGATTTCATTTCTGGACATGGCTGCTATTTTTGTTGTTCGATTGGGTCGTCAAATGAATAGAGATTCTTTTGCATTTTGGTTTTGGAGTCACCTATCTCTTCTTTTTCTTTCCAGCTAAGATGGATACTTATCGGCGGCGTGTATGGGCGATTTGAAGTTCCGTACTGTGGTGATAGATAGTCCTTCAGGCCAAGTTGACTGCGAATCATATTTGACGGTGCAAAACGGATTAGTCAGCTACATTTTATTGTAGCTCTAAAAAAATGTAGCTGACTCATCCGTTTTGCACCATCAAATATGATTCGCAGTCAGCTTGGGCTGAAGGACTATCTATCACCACAGTACTTTCGCAAGACCTTTGGGGGGGGGAGTCCCTCCCCCCACAGTGACGCCCCTGGCTGTGATGAATAGTACCGGGACGACTTATCCCGTAAACTAATCCTTATTACGACACTATTGCCGGCTACACAGGTTATGCTTTTTGGAATTGTAAGCTGTGAGTTGTGGCGCTAAAGGAATAAGTCGGCTGAGACGTATCCTGACAATGTTTCGTCCCTTCTTGATCGCAGTTTCATTCTTCCATCTTGAGCCTGAGGAGGACTGTTGCCAAGAAGCAGAGCAAAATAACACTAGAGAGTAGCGCCAAGACTTTAAAAAAGTGACACAGCGTCGAATAGCAGAGACACTATAAGCAAAACTAGCGATAGAGAATGTCCCTACATAAACTCCTTCAGACGTTCACCACACTGTCAGAAGTTTCATAACAGATTGCGCATAACACTTTCAAGAATAACACCTTTTCACTTAGAAAAAAAAGTGTTATGACCAATTAAGTTTATACTATTTCCTGCCCAGATCTCCAACAACATCTTCAATAAGTAAAAATACTACACTATCAGAAGTTACATAACGACAGCAGCAGGATTCGCGGTTTCAACAGATAACACTTTGGGATGTTATATGTTATGTTTCTTTCGTTCCCGTTAGTATTTTTACCAATTCAAGGTGTTGCTGGAGATCTAGGCACGAAATAGTGTAAACTTAATCGGTCATAACACTTTATTTCTGATTGAAAAGGTATTATTCTTGTTATGCACAATCTGTTATGAAACTTCTGACAGTGCAGCGCTGGCTCCGATAACTTCATATCCTGAACATATCAAAAAAATTATGCAGCCTCCATTGTTTGCTTGGTGTGTGCAAACCGCACCTTTGCTTTACTAGTAATTTCTAAGCCCGCAAGTTTGTCTCGCTTTAAATGCCGCAAGCGTAGTGGGCGGCGCAACCAATATGGCCCGTTTGCAAAGCATGGAAAGCATAGGTCTTGACGCCACTCCCTAGTGCTATTTTGCTCTGACTGTTAGAAGAAATCTCAACTGCCTTCCATGTTTAGCGCTAGCATTTATGAGTTGTAAGCTTACATCCGTTCGTGAATACTCTTTCTCAAGGCAATTTTTTCAAATAAGGATCGCGATTTTCGACTTAGTATAAACTGCAAAATAATACTGCCAAACTGGTTGAGAGCACCGTCAAAGGAGATCAATCCATTCACTAAAAAGAATCTTCACTAACATTTAGTTTTACAACTTGCAGGTTGTTCGATTGAGAAAATTAACGGTTCAACGTACATTCCTCTGCGAGCTTTGGCGGTTAACTCCACCCGAAATGGAACAGTGCCTGATCTTTTCTATGCTGAAGTCAATCGAACTGTACATATCAGAGCGTCTCGAGAAGCAAGGATAGGGATGGTATCCCTTGCTGGTCCAGATAGTGAGGTAAGTTATGAATTAGTGAATATGAGCCAAGCTGACCATTCATTGCAAAGAAAAATAGAAAAATGAATTTTTGGTTTTTTTTTCATGATCCGCTAGTTATCCCTTTAAGATGATGTGCGAGGGATAAATAAAATTTCGGATATTTCGGTTGCACTTCCGGCAAACAGTCCTCAGCGAAAAAAAAAATCATAATGTGAATTAATGAATTTGCTTGATTTACGGAAAATAAGGAAAAGAAAAAGAGAAAATACAAGATACAGTTATATCTTGAATCCTAAAATTTTACCCACATGACTAATGCATCGACTAGTGCGACAATGCAAGACTAGTGTTTCTATGAGGTTTTTGGGATATACATGAATATGCGTAGGCTAACTATTGTTGTAATTGTTTGAATATTCGTGTGCTTTTTTCTTTATAATGTACTCGCCGTCCATTTCCAAAACATGAGACCCAAATTTTGTAGGGTACGTTCCAGCCCCCTGGCGACAACACACTGATTCTTCTGCTTGTCGTGTTTCGCTATTTTCCATGTATATCAAGTTCCTAATGGTTGTTTAGAAGAAACTCTTTCGTCAGAAAAAATTGTAGTGTAAGTTTGTCCACGTTTTTGCTACAAGTCAGCGGGCTTGGACAAAAGCTGGACCAAGGGCCATAGCAAACAAACAAAAATAAATTAATGTCAATACAAAATTTGTCAAATTCACCTGAACTTTTTAAGGAATCTACCGGATTTTTGCTCAGGGATCCGAACCTACCGGAATTTTGCTCAAGGCATCTGCCAAAAATCTTGTTCAAGGAATCTACCCGAACTTTTCTCAGAGAATTTACTGGAGGCTGGATCAGGGGATCTACTGGAATCTACAGGGGATCCCACGGAATCTACTTGAATTTTGGACCCTATCTGAATTTCGCTCAGGGAATCACACACTAACACACTACTCAGAGTCTACAACATCACGCTAAACACCACTCAAACACTTTTCCCTGTGTAGACTAGCCACTCTGAGGAAGTTCGCCAGGCTCTGAAACTAAGGAAACTCCACATGAGGAGTCCCCGCATTTTTGTTTGTCACGGGGACTCAGTCCCCCGTATTCCCACGGACGGGGAATGCTCCAATTATCAACACCATCATCAAAAAGGTCTCCCTTTCAGATTCGGAGGGGAATCATGCTGGTGTTGGTGCATTGTAAAATTTATTAAAAATCACCAGAATAAACAAAACCAAAAATAAAGTGGAGCCAGACTAATTTTGTCAACTGCATATTTTTTTCGGACAAAATCCATTTTGGAAGCATTCCCCGTGTTCGCGCTCTTTCTGCACGCGGAGTCCGCGTGGAGTGACTCCCTCTGTTCTCGCCGTTCCCTTCAATTCCCCGAGTAGTCCTTGGGGAACGGCGAGAACACGCCTATAATATCTATACAGGCTATAGCAAGTCTACATGTTCGTTTAGAACTATTCAGGGACCCGGGGGCTCCTACCAACAGAGCTTCGAACGGGAAAACATCATTTGCCAGTTTCTTTAGCATATTCACCAAGCTTCCGTTGAATATTTGCGAAGTCCATCCGTCGCTGGGTGGTAAGGATGGCCAACACTCGTAATGCCAACGATCGCAAATCCACAATACCCACGACTCAAAATGCCCACGACCCAGCATGTCCACGGCTCAAAATGTCCACGGTTCAAAATGCTCACGACTCAAGGGCCTACGACTCAAAATGCCCGCGGTTCAGAATGCCCACGATTGAATTATACCTCACGGAGCACTGGCTCCATTCGACTGAATGAATGAAGGATTTATGACGCACTGCCTAAGGGCGTAAGTGCAGCAGAAAAGGACAAAGAAATATAAAAAATCGTATAACACTAAACAAATATTTTCCATTCGAGTTCATTTGACATAGACGTGGCAAACCATTTATATTATTTATTCCATTTATAAGTCTACTTGTTAGAAGATAGTTTGTTATTTATTACGGAAGTGCTTGCTTCCGTTTATTTTTTTCGTTTCAGTTTCTGTTAGAACATAGGGAGTGGACCGGAAGGACTTGGTGCAGGGGGAAAGATTACCAAAAAAGGAACGCTGTACCACGAGGCCAGCCAGTGAAGATAGGAAAGACGCGCCGTCCCCTTCCTCCTTTTAGTCGATCGCTTGGTCAAGAGTTTTAGATCATGCCCTTGCACGACGAAACCAGGACCCCTACTTCAGCAGTCTTCTTTTAGTACATCGTTTCAAAGTGTGCTCGAACTGGGGTCCTTCCGTGCCCCTCGTTATTTTTCGCGGAAGCCTTCTCGAGAATTCGTGCCCAAACGATTGACAAAAGGGGAAGGAGCATCGTCCCTCTTTATAGTTTCTTGTTCTTTTTTCATTTGTCCCGAGGGCTTTAACTTATTTCCATATTATTTAAAACCAAACCAAGAAATCACATTTCAGACTTTCTGTGGCTACTCCTCCTTCCCTCAGTGACGTTTATTTTAATCTAGTTTTATCGACTTTGCAACGTTAGTTTTGCCATTCTCTTTTCGGGATCGCAAAACGTAAGTGGAGGGATACCTATGACATCGCAAAATTTGTCCGTCTGTCCGTCTGACTGTGAGCACGATAACTCTCGAAGGAAATGAGATATTCTGATGAAGCTTGGTGGGAGGATCCTTTGAGGCAAGGGAAGGTCGAGTTCGTAGATGGGCTCTGTAGCCCTACATTTAAGGGGGGGGGGGGTCGAATTAAGTGACAGACAAAATATTTTTAAACAGCTAATTAGATAGTCGATTAAGGGGTAAGAAGACATGCTGAACACCAATATGAAAACCATTTTCTCGCCGGACAAGTAGTTCACCTGGAATCCGCGAAAAGCGGAAAATTTGTTAAAAGTGAAAGCTTTGTCTGAAGTTGATTAGATGTCCGATGTAGAAGTAAGGAGACATGCTGAATCCGAATATGAAAATGATTTTCTCGTCGGACAAGTAGATCCCGGAATCCGGCCAAAGCCGGAAAATTTGTTAAAAGTAAAAGTTTTATAAGAATTTCACTAGGTGTTCGAATTACGGGTAAAAAGACATGCTGAATCCGTGTGTGACAATTATTTTCTACCTGGACAAATGGTTCGCCACGAATCCGGCTGAAATCGGATTTTTTTTTATAAAGTTGAAGTTTTATCCGAAGTTGATTAGAGGTTCGACATAAGTGTAAGGAGATGCGCTGAATCCGTTTCTGAACTTCAATTTTTTGCAAAACAAGTAGTTCGCCCGGAATCCGGCTGAAACCGGAAATTTGGCAGAAGTAAGACAGGAACTTTCGTCATAGTAGATATGACGCAGGCTATAGGGGTAAACACACATGCTGAATCCATATTTGAACTTGGTCTTCTCAGATGATTACCATTTGCCTTAATCTGTTTCTATATTTTATTAGTAAAGTGCTCAAGGAGTCTGGCGAAGATCGGACCTCTATAAGACCCGATGGTCTGGGTCAAATATTAAATTTCTGGGATCCCATCGAAGGGATCCCATCAAGAACTTTGGTCTTGTTAAGTGCGCGTTCCTCCTCTTAGAGTGTGTTCCACCCTTCTAACAATACTAACTATTATTTACTATTTTCCTTCCAACCTCGTTAAAAGTTACGACGCTGACCGTTCCGCAACCTTCTCGAAATAGTAACTGATAGTAACTATTTGATTACCATGCTCGGGAGCGTACTAAGCCTGGTAACTACGCATCTCTGTAACGTGATTGGTCGGATTCACCCGTGGCATGATATTCTGCTGGAAAATAGAAAAATCGTTCCAGCCTCGACGGCAAAAAGCCGGAATTCGTGACGTCATGCGCAGTAACTACGGTAAGTGGGGTGGAACCCCGATAAAAAAAATGCGTAGCCTGCGTAGTTGTATGGTAGTTGTACGAAAAAGTTGCATGTCTTACTATGTAATAGCAAAGAGTATTACCATTTATTGTGCCTCAGACTGGTCCAGTCTTATGTAGTAGTATCCAGTAGCATCCTGTCTTTCCATAGGAGCATCCAGTCTTGCTAATAGTAGCATGCAGTAGTATGCAGTAACACGGTAGCCTTAACGTAGAAGCATGTAGTAGCATCAGTTAGTACTGCATGCTACTTTTTCGTACAACTTCGTACTACTATTTTAAGATAAATTTTTCATCGGGACACGCTCTTAATACTCTGTCTGCCTGCACCGACACCTTCCGTTCCCTCTTTTAGACGGTCCCGGCATCTCCCATGCCACGAATATTGTTTTCGTCTCTTGCAGAACTTAGCTGAGACTAATGCCCGGATTCCTCTCGGATTAGTTCTTTTTTGGCCGCTAGATGCGCTACCGTAAAGAAAACAAGGACACATTACTTCTTTGCTTACGTTTATACAGTTGTTTTGCTATTTTCAATTCCTCTTGGGCCTAGCCATGTTTAAGACTGTTTAAAATGCCTCTTCCCCTCTTTTTGCTTTACCCAACTCTGTTCTGTCAAGCGTCATCAAGTTTGTCATTTCTGGCTTCCGACTTCAGTGCTGAGTGCTGGCTGAGGTTTCAACGGGGCTAATGCGCGACTCGATTTGAAGCGAAAGCCTAATCGCTTATTAACCCGTCAGATAACTTTTCCCCCCATCTCACGTGTGATTGTTATTGTTCCTCTAGCGCGTCTGGCGGCAATTCGTAATCGGTCGCACCTTGTAATAGCGCCGGTAACAAGACCGTTTACGGTCTAAACTGGGAAGAAAAGACGCTGAAAACGTAAGGTAGTCGAGATGGAAAAATCCATCTTCGCCATTTTGAAACGTTTTTGACAGCTTGACAACAAGATTGACAGCCTGACGAAGACCCTTGCCAAGAAGGGCCGAAATATCACTGATGAAGCATAGTAGCTGATGTATCCGTTGTATACATTATTTGAATAAATGTTTCAAAGTCAGCTTGGGCTCGAGGAATATTTATCTACGGCAGATGACTACTCTACTTTCCAAATTTCATTCAAATCCTTCCACTCGCTTGACCACTGTGCGAGCCAAAAATTTCTAGGACTTCCCCTCCAACTCCCCCTCCCCCCCCCACTGTGGCCGACTACGGCCCGAACACATAAACGTCGCATCTCTGACATCTCCTCTTCCTGTCCATCAAGTTTGACTCGAATCGGAGCACATCTGCAAATTTCCGGTTCCCGCTTCATCCTCCTACCGTGCCCGAATCTGGTCAGAAGGCCAGATAATAAATCTATGCCGGATAAACTTAGTACTGTCCAACTTGCATCCCATTCGGCCCATTCGTTTGATTTTCGGATAAAGGAACGGAAGTTTTCCTAAGGCATTGTGTCGGGTCCGTAGGCTAAGTCTATTTGGTCGGGTCACTAATATGCCTGCCATGTTTCACCATCCTTAGCACGCCATCACCGGAATTCCGGGAAACTCCCTACAACTGGCTCCAACACTCCCCGCAAAGAGCTCCGGTACGATCTGGTTCTGTCACGAACGTATCCAGGGCTTATGATTGTTCTCCACACGAAATTCCATCCCGATCTGTCGATTTTAAGCGTTTTAACGAAATTTTCTGATGCCCCCTCCAACTCCCTCCCCCCCCCCACAAGTATCGGATCCGGTACAGAACTGAAACGGAACATATGAGATGACAGCTCTTTGCACTGTCCAAGTTTCTTTCAAATCCGATTACCCGTTCAAAAGTTATGCATGCCACAAGATTCCGGATTCTTCATCCCTCCACTCCCCCCCCACGATCGTTGGACCGAAGAAAAGACTATTCTCTAAGTCAGTATATGTTCGGTTCCCTGATATGCCTGAAAAGTTTCATGGCCCTAGTACAGTAGGAAGAACTGAACTCGCGGCACCGGAATTCTGGACCCTCTCCAACTCCCCCCACAGTGAACGAATCCGGCCCAGTTATATCAGCGATATATCCAGGCCCTGTGCTTGTTCTTCCTACCAAGTTTCCTCCCGATCCTTGCACTCTAAGCGTTTCCCAAGATTTCAGGTTCCATCCTCGAACTCCCCCCCAAAGTTACCGGATCTGGTTTGGAATTGAACTGGGTCGTCCAAGACACGATAACTTTCCAAATGTCAATTTTCGTTAAGATCCGATCACCCTTTCGAAAGTTATCTATATCTCAAATTTCCGGATTTCCCCTCCCTCCACTCCCCCCCCCCAGATGGTCGGATCGGGGAAGCAACTATTTCCAACTTAATCTTGTCGGGTCCTTCATATGTGTGCCAAGTTTCATCGTCCTAGCTTATGTGGAAGTGCCCGAACTAGCAAAACCCGGACCGACCGACAGACAGACCGACGGGCGGACATAAATTTTGATCGCGATATGGCACATGGCCGAAGGGCAAGTGCCATAAAAACTAGCAGGAAACACAACGCGGGTCAAGGCGGCTTCAATATATTTTACTTTTTGACACATTTCCCGTCTTGAAACACAGCTCTCCTCCCTATTTCGATGGTGGTGCGGGATTATTTTGACGTATGATGTTCAGTCGCTTTCATTTCTCTCTTTTCAAAAGTGCGATGAGGGTTGGAAAGGCGTGTTTAACAAGGTGGCTGTAGTTGTGTTGTTCTTCTTGAGAAATGATGTCTTTCATCCGAGTTCCGGAAGCAATTACTGCCAACACTAAAATGAAAGAAGACCCCCCCCCCCCTCTCATCTTTTCTGTTCTAGAAATGAAAGGGGGGGCAAGCCTAAAACGAAAATATTCTATTGTCGTCTTTTAAAGTTAATGCTGGATAGTTTGGTGTGTCTACGTAGTTATAAGGAAGATGTGGAACATGTGACGTGTAATAATAAAGTTTAAAATAATGGTTAAATAGCTTAATTTTTTATTGCTGTAGTTAAAACATTATTTTGAAAGAAGATACCCCCCCCCCCCCCCCAATTTACGTCCCTGCTACTGGGGACAGGAATGTTTGATGCCTTTGCACGTTGGTGGACACCGACAAAAGAGAGTGCGTTTGCCAAGAAGCAAAACCTTAAGATTTGATTGGGATGAAGAAATCCATGTTCGGCTACACCCCCTACATCTTCGAGGTGGGCTGGTATGAGTCTCGGACTAAAAAAAGTTCAAATTTGAATGCGTCACATCTGCTGGTATGCTACTTGGTAGATTGTAGGCAACAAACTCGTGTGATATTCCCATATTTGATTTTCAGGCGAAAAGAGAAGAAGTTTGAGGGGACGTTTTTCTGTTTTTCTTGCTTCTCTTCATATCTGTTGGCTTTCGCTCGGGCCTTTGGACTCGGCCTTGATCAAGTGATCCTGTATTTATTACTTGTTCGTAATTAGAGAAGAAACACCTTTCACTGTTCCTTCATGTCTGTTTTGGCGGAAATGACACCTGTCACCCATTCTCCGCTTCGTTTAACCTGACACTCACAACAGACGTTTCCGTTGCGAGAATCTTTTCGTTGGCTCTGTCCCAGTGTTTGAAAACTCGCGCCCAAACTTCATCTACGAATGCCTCTGAATGATCGATGCTCTTCGGGAAAATTGGGAACTCACCGTCGATTGATTACTTGGAAATTTTGTTCAAGTAAACCATGCCTGCGAGTGCTAGAGGATACGGGGGGATCAGTCGTCACGCGACGACCCTCATGCCCCGATTTGAGCCCCCTTAAGCATTTGTCTTGCATAATTGAGCAACTGATGTGCAGAACGCCTGGAATACTAAATTAAGCTGACTTACCAAGTTCATCATAATCACGATTTCAAAATCTTTGGTAATATTAATTGGCTGCAAAATAGGTTTCGAAATGCAAATGTAAAGCATCGACTTTAATTTAAGGTATATCCCGAAACTACTTTAAATTTACCCAAAAAAGGGATTTAATTATAACAAATCTGAGACTGGGGCCCAAAATCTCCCCCCCCCCCCTCCCCCAAGGGGATGGAACCTACTGCTGTAACTACATTCATTAATTCTGAAACCCGGAGACCCAAATTTCTTATGTTACATTCTGATCCCGCTAAGGACACCTCACTAATCTCTGCACTTACCGCGATACACTATTTTTTATGAGGACTATGCTCCCGACGCGTGTTTGCGTATCATGCTATTGATGCGTCAAACTAGTTATCTGAATTTTGCCGAGTTTTGCTAGAAATAAATCGGTCTTGGAAAAGGCTTAAAACAGCCAAAGCCGTGTATAATTTGTTAAAAGCAGAGCTTAGTTTTACAGTATTCAGATAGTTCTAAATATTGAACAGTAAATAGTGCGAGGTGTGCTTTAAATGACGTCCCTGGCTGACACTAGTTAATCCGAGGACATTGTTCGGATGTCGTTGCTTGGCCAGAGCCTCGTTTTTGTTGCAATAGCGCTTCCGCATCGCTGCTGCAGCACTTCTTTGCTTTTGCACAATGTGCGTTTTTGGATTCAATTTCTTCTTGGTTGAAGCGGCAGCGCTGCAGCATCTTGCAGGGAAGCACGGACTTGGTCGGTGAGCAAGTCCGGGATTCTTGAGAAGCGCTGCCATCTTCCTTGGAAGCGCTGCAGTGCAAAAACGGATGTAGAAAGAATCAGTCCGGAATCGGCCGAGAAGTGGACCTGCAGCATGCAACAAAAACGAGGCCAGAACTGTCAGAGTAAGCGGCACATCTAAACAAACTAAAAATCATGTTAATGAACTTGAAACAATTTGCTGCTGATGAAGTTCGCAGTTTCCGACTACTCAACCAGGGTGAGGGATATTTATAGTTTAACCGAAAAGGGCTGGGATAGGACAATCTAGTTACCCGTCACTTATTCACTTAAATCGGCCTGGAGACCCTCTGAAATGCGTTACTTCATTGTTCCGCTATTCACGAATAATCGATTTTGAAATAGTGGAATGCCCGTGTAATTTGTGGTACCTCTATGAGCTTGTGTTTTTGTTGTATGCCTTACGAGAAAGATTTATGATTTCGTTTTTGTTCAAGCACTAAGCAATCTTCACCGATCTTACCACTGCCTACTTGAAAGCCGCGTTTGTGTTGAGATTAAAATTTCTCGCGTCATAGTAGAATTTACTCTGTGGGGACGGCAGCAGATACTCTGAACGTCATAACTAGAGCAGATAGTGGGAAATAAAAAAATCGCTTTGCAGAATCCAAATTATTCAGTGTATTCAACTATATGACACAAGATTAGTTGGCTTTTCAGTTAAACTTTAATGTCCGGGTGTTCAAAAGGCTAACTCTGCTGTAAACTTCCTCGTCTTCCATCATGAAGTTTATCAGACTTTCCCGCTCGCATGCGACCCCCTCCTCATTCCTAAAGTTTGTGAACACTCCTTCTATCTGTGCGTGACAAGCCACAGACGATGGAATGGCATGCTTCACCCCACACGGAATGATATCGTGGCCGTCCATCCGCAGTCAGCAGATTAACCAAAATGCATTACAAAAAAGGGCAGCCGACTTAGATCTTTCGAGATGGAAAGGGGAGTGGCTAGGAACTAGGAAGCTCCAATGAGGTCAGATAGTCACCGAAAAGACATTACTTTTCCGGTAGAAAGAAATTCGGACGGTTAATTGTCTGAGCGAAGTAATATCGGTAGTTGCGTTTTTAGAACGGAATATAGAAAATATGTAGGAGTAGCCTGTAGGAATAAAGGATCGATAAATATCCCAAAATAATTGATGTAATAGGAAAAATAGATAGAAGCAGAGGTAATCCTGGGAACGATTTGCTCACTGGCCGTATACATGCATCGTCACCGGAACGAAACCTGCTTTAAAGTAGAGCTGAAACCCTACCGAACAGAGAAGAAGAACAAGTGCACAGAAGAAGAACAAGTGCATTAGAACAGGGGGCCTGCCTTTCCAGTTCGTCATTTTCGTGCCGTCTTGTACTACATTGCTCTTCAAGTCCATGTCTCCTTACGGTTTTAAATTATCTTGAACTGAACTTCCTTTTAAATCGCTTGGTGCTGAATGGTGGCACTTCCTTGGACGATCACTTACTTCTTAGCTGTTGCTTCGCGGCTGCTCAAGTCCATTTTCCACGGTTGTTTGGCCCAGTCCGCATTCTGAACTTTTTGATGGCGGGGACTTCATCAACGAAACTGTCAGAAGTTTCATAACAGATAACACAAGGATGCGCGGTTGCAAGAGATGTTATCTGTTATGAATTTGCAAACATTGCGGATTGAACGTTATGCAAAACAAGCTTTGCCTAGAAAAGCCGAAAAATCGTGATGACAAACAAAGAGGTCAGCATGTTTTTTTCCGGCGGTGTTCCGGCTCTACATGTATGCGTAACATTCAAAACATAACGTTTAAAAATCATAACAGCTAACGTCCTAAGTTTTATCTGTTGAAACTGCTAATCCTTGTGTTATCTCTTGTGAAATTTCTGACAGTGCTGTAACGCTTTTACGCTATTGTTTTCTTGTTACTCTGCTGGACGGATATTCGCTCCACATCACACTGAAAGGTATCTCAGCAACCATCCACGAACGTCTGGGCCTAGCGACCATCTGATAACAATTAACTAATTAGAAAGGGAAGAAACGGGTAACTGAGAAATGAGACTATCAGCATATGTCAGGACTTCGCACGTCTCTCTAGAAAGATGAAGCGGAAAAAGAAATCCGCTTTCGTAGCGGCGTGACGGCGTTTTAGTAATACGACAATTTGACTGTGGCTGAGTTGGCTTGTGCAACGGCGATTCAAGCCGGAGGTCGTGGGCAGCTTTTTTGTCTTGCAATCACTACTTAAAACGTTTCCATCTCAAGGGCGCTTTTTCCCTTCGAATTAAGTGAGCCTCTGCACGAGACTTTGCCATTAAGGCTGATCACTTTCGACGATGCTCCAGAATAACATTAGAGAGTAGCGGCAAGACTTGAAAGAAGTGACACACTCGAAAAGCATCGACACCAGCACTAAGTAGCAGTAGAGAACGTCCCTACTCAAACTCAATCAGTCTTGCACCAGCCAAAGCCCTTCATATCCTGAATACAGCAACAAAAATATATACATAACCTCCCTGTTTCCACGATATGCACAGACCGCGTCTTAGCTTCATCAAAAATTTCTAAGCCCACAGGTTTGTCTCGCTTTAAATGCCACGTGCTTAATGGGCAGCGCTACCAGTATTGCAGACAATTGCAGTGTTTAAATATAGGTGCAATAAGGTGTATTACGGCGTATGTAGATTCCTCTTTTCCTTGAGTAATATTGGCTTATGGCTAATTGGCCTACATATAATATATTTTGGCTTATCGAGAGCCAATCAGATCGCTTTGGTTGGTTCTTCCAGTGGGGCGAGGAAAGGAGCAGCATCGTCAGGGTTGCCACGGGAAGCACCAAAGTTCTACTTTGCTTAAGTTGAAGAAACAACTTTCTTCAAAAGAACACGTTTTGTTCTGTTACGACTGATTATTGTTAGTTCGAGTACCAATGGATCCATCCGTTAATTTTGTAGCTAATATCATGGGCGTCAAATTGTACTCGCGTACTTCATGTAGTACTAAGAACACTTTGTCCGATCTTTAGAAGCTCGAAAAACTGTATCAGCGTGGCAACACCGAACGCTGGGTTAATACGAACCTTTTTACTTTCAGTTTGAACAATGGTGACGACAAAAAAAAGCCAGCAGATAACATTCCAAGTGTTGTCTGATGCGTGTTTTCAGTTGAAACCGCGCATGCCTGTGTTGAAACTTGTTTTCGAAACAAGTCTTGTTTTATGAAACTTCTGACAGTGTAGTGTAATTCGTTTTGGGAGACAAAAAATCCGAAACTGTCCGGCCTTTTCGCTAGATTTCTCTAGAGACTCCGGTTTAGAGATAAGTCTTGCAGACTCTGTCAATGGTTCCACCGATAGACCAAATAACTTGGCTTGGCCATGTCTTATCGAATAATCCAACTACTGAATGTCAATACAAAGAAGCCAAGGCTTCGTCCGTCTAGTTTGAAACCCGGCTTCCGAACCACGACGCCATCAATTTGTGACAGTGGGCAGAGGAAAGTGGGTTGACATTTTCATGTTTCTGTGTTTCTGTAATAACTTTCTGAAATTTACATCTCCATCATTCCACCTATTCTAGCACTGCATTTGACCATTAGCGCACACACTCATTATCTTTGCTTGTCGTTGTTTTACAACCGAGTCTTACGACAATGGAATCTGATTCTGTTGAATTCAACTTTCAAGGGTACTACACCTGTCAGAAGTTTCAACAGACAACACTGGTTATAGATAACAGAATGAGGATGCGCCGTTTTAACAAGTAATACTTAGGAGGTTAGCTGTTACGTTTTTAAACGTTACGCATTAAAACAGTATGCATACAAGAAGAGCCGAAACACCGCCGAAAAAATATCTGCTGAATTTTCATGATTTCGGGAAAGACAATAGATACTTTTTCAGCATTTTTGTTTCGCTTTTTCTCGCAATGCTTATGTGCATAATGTTCGTAACGTTTGAAAAAATAACAGCTACATCCTAAGTGTTATCTGTTGAAACCGCGCATCGTTGTGTGATCTGTCATGAAACTTCTGACAGTGTAGCCAATCAGATTATTTTGCAGAATTAAAGAAAACTTACTTTTTTTTCGTCACGATCTTTGGCAGGAGGACGACAATACCCTACAGAGGACAGACGACTCTGAAGACACGGGTGACAATCCACTACCTGGCCTGGGAAAATTCAGTTAAAGCTCATCTGTCATCTGGTTAAAATCGAGTTAAATTAAGTTCTAGATTCTCCTGGTCGCACTCCAGGTTAACTATGATAATATTGTGTGTTCATGCAAAGAAGGTTACGTAAGCTTCTTTTAACAGAGGTAGAGCAAATTTTAGCTTTTATTTATTTCTTTCTTCCCGAAAAACGCATGCGCGTTCGCGTTCCAGTCAACATTCAACATACCGACAAACGAACAGTTCTGTGTTGCAAAATATTCCTTTAACCCAAGCTGACTGACATAGTTCAGAAGTTTCAGAAGTTTCATAAACAGATAACACGAGTATGCGCGGCTTCAACAGACAATGTGTAACAGATAACACTTGGGATGTTATCTGTTGTGTTTGAAAACATGCATGAAATGTTATGCATAACAAGCTTTGCTTGGAAAGCCAAAAAACAGCCAAAAAAGCACCTACGGACTTTCTTTATTCTTTATCGTCATGACGTCGGAAAACTCAGCAGATGCTTTTTGGCGGGTTTTCGGCTCTTCCTGATGGTAACGCTTATTATGCATAATATTTTGAAACACAACAGACAACATCCGAAGTGTCATCTGTTACGCATTATTTGTTGAAACCGCGCACCCTAGCGTTATCTATTATGAAACTTCTGACAGTGTAGTGTGGACAAGGGCTTCCTTATGGGACGCTGGACATTAAGAAACACAGGCTGGGCGCAGGGTGCTGAAGACGCAGCTCTATTTGAAATTCCTGGTACCACATGACCTATTCATCGACGCGACACGTCGTTTACGCCCCTAATTGCTTGGATGGAGCGAGCCGTATTGAATTAGACAGAAGTCTCGCTCTCACTCTTTTTTCACTTGTGATTCGTTATGAGCACTAATATCGTTTATTTCCTTGCCAGAAGTCAGCCAAAAATATCTTCCGGAAGAAACGATTACTCATCCTGTATTCAGAAGTGTTTTCTTTTCGGCACTTGTGATAGAGCGGAACATGTCCAGTTCCTTTGGTGATCCAGCGGTCAGATTTTTTTTACTTTTTCCTCTGTTTTTGCCACAAATCGTCAGCTAAACCACCTTTGACAAGCATCCCGTCACCAAAGGGCTTATGACCGTCTTCCCACCAAGTTCTGTTCAGACCGCTCCACCCGTTCTGCTTTTCCGCTTTCACAAGACTTCGGGGTTCCCCCGATTCCCTTCTGCTTTCAAGTTCCCCAATGCAGTGATCGAGTCTGGCCCATGACTATAAATCACATAGTTAGTACATGCTGTCGCGCCACTTATCAAGTGGCATAAGGATTGGACCACCGTCTGGGTAATATATCGCCACAAGGTGCGGGGCTCCTCAATACTCTTGATGACTAACTCTCCTTGCCGATGCAAAATCGCCGGGTACCTAGCGGAAGAGCCGGAAGCAGTATCACATTTGCTCCCAAGATCGCCATGATTGGTTGACACAGGATTTGAGTTGTTGAGGTTGAGTCGTTAGTGAGACGTTTACTCGTTCTTCCTGAGATCACTGGCGTGTTTTGGACTTAGTCATATAGAGTATATCCATCCCGACACGGAAGGTTGAATCCGGTGAAAAGCAAACTTTCGCGTGCAAACCACTGAAGGCTCGCGTAGACCGCGTAGTACATGTTATCCTGTTTGAGATACGTGCTATAGCGCCACCGTGATTTTTCGCCACTGGGTATTTTTCGCCACTACAGGTAACGCAACAGGTAAAGAAGGGCAAAAACAGATTGCAGATAAGTGGTATCTCGGACGGAGTTGCAGTCTCCTCGACGCATAAGGAAACGCCTAGATTGGTTTCTGGCAGCCTCTGTCCCCATTTGTCTATGTTATTTTGGTTCCCGTCTAGAATCTCGTATTGTTCCGGCTTGTTAATTAGAAGCGCTCGTCTAATGATCTTTGAGATACCTCTTAATTTCTCATCTTTTGTCGTTGAGCCTTCCTTGGGAGCTGGGCACTCCCTCTGTAAAACAGACGCTGATGGATGGTGTACTTTCCGGGAACCACGATCATTGTGTATTTTTAATATTTTATTATTTTATTTATTATATTATGACCTGCGCAGTACAAAACAAAGAAAGAAGAAGGCACAAATGAAAACGCTAATCAGGACAAAATAATAAACATGTTTTACGTTCTTGTATTATGGAATAACGCTTTTATCTGTAAGAGTAAGGCAATCAGTGGTTCTTCTACTTGACAGTATCATATATTTTCGACACCCTCTTCTAGCTTGTAAGCTATTTGGTTCAATAAATTTGATTGATTTACTGATATCAACGGCCAGATCTATAAAATTTATTTTTACACACTTGGTCTGAAACAGGTCTGAAAAAGGATGAGCTAAAATGGGTGATTTCAGTCCGGGCAAACTTTATGCCACTTGATGAACGACGTAAATATCTAGATCAAGTTGGGGTATGGAGGAAGGTCTTTTCTCTTGCCCGATGTGTGAATAGGAATAGTATATAGATGGCACTTTACACAAGGGACTTGTACCGTGACCAAGAAACCAGAAACAGTTTTTTCGAAATAATTTAGAAGTCCAGGACTCCATTGTCGGAGCCACGTAGACATACCAGGACCCACAAGGCGGGGTCTCATATTGAAAACCAAAAATCTTCAAGACTCTTTAAGTGAACAAGTGATGGGTAACTAGATTATCCTACGTCAGCCCTTTTCAGTTAAACTTTAAAGGAATATGGTGAACTTTATTAGTCACGGTACAAGTCCCCTGTGTAAAGTGCCATCTTTTTTATTAATTTCCGTGACTTGTGGATGTAAACTGGTTTAGATTTAATGGTAAGAGTGCCTGCCTTGTAAGCAGAGGGTCCTGGGTTCATATCCCGGCTGAGTAGCATTTTTGTCTTTCAGTTCACTGTTTATAAAATGTTTCCATCTCAAGGGCGTCTTCCCCATTAAAATTATATAACTTTTTTTTTGAGACCCCGCCTTGTAGGTCCTAGGTGACTCCAACAATGGAATAAATTATAATTCGAAAAAACTGTTCCTCGTTTATTGGTCACGGTAGAAGTCCCTTGTGTAAAGTGCCATCTATGTATTATTATTAATTTCCGTGACTTGGGGGGTTAGATGAATTTGCCTTCGGGCGGGATCACTATTCCTATTTTCGGCTTCTACCAGACTATTGTAGTGGTTTGCGAACTCTGTTCATAAGCCCCTCGGTAGCTCAAATGGTAAGAGCGCCTGCCTTGTAAGCAGAGGGCCCTGGGTTCAAATCCCGTCTGAGGAGTATTTTTGTCTTTCAGTTCACTACTTATAAAAAAGTGTGAATAGGCGTTCGAAGACTTTGAAAATTTCTGAATTTCTTTCTATATCAAACTCCAAATTGTTGCAATTCAGTGTAATTGTAATCGTGTAAGCAGTGTAATCGTCATAGGCTGGTTTTACATATGGTGGATCATTGCTATTGAAAAGAGAGAAAGTAAAATATGGAGCCATAAGATAATAAGATAAATTACATTATGGGCAAAATGTTAATGGGCAAAAACTCTCTTACTACTTCAAAGAAAGTGTAAGACTTTCACTGCTCGGGAAGCAGATTGCAAATTTTCGAATTCTAATAATAATAATAAAGTTTATTGCCGTGTAATATCTTTGCAAATAAATGTATAGCCTTCACATGCCCTTTCTTTTACCTTTTCAGATAAATGCACAGTAAAATTAAATGGCATGTACACTGCGATCGGTTCATGTGGTTCACAAAATATTGGCGAAACGAGCGGCTGCATCGCGAAGACGGTGTGGCACAAATTTGTTTCGGTACCTTGTTTCATACACTGTAAAAAAAAAATCATGCAGTATTTGCTGCTGGGATTAATCTTGCCTCTAATGAGATAAGATTATCTCTAATTCGGATCAGTCTTATTCCAGTAGAGATAAGATTAATCCCAGTAGCAAATACTGCAGTTAACTTTAATCCTTACTCGGAGAAACTTTTTACAGTATTCCTTGACTTTGGAACGTCGGGTGGAAGAAGATCCCGGTGCTTCCCTGACATAATGAATTTCCTACCAGACTTCACAGTCCAAATCTCGTCAACATGGGCATCTACTTTACTATAATTATACGTCACAAGGGTTTGCTTTGGTGCCTTGTTTCATACCTTGACTTTGGAACGTCGGGGGGAAGAAGAGCCTGGTGCTTCCCTGACATAATGAATTTCCTACCAGACTTCACAGTCCAAATCTCATCAACTAGGGCATCTACTTTACTATAATCAGACGTCACAGGTGTTGATGAATTATGGTGGGTTTACACACTGCGTAAAATCCGAGCGTATTTTGAAATCCGAGCGTATTAAGATTTCTAGCAATACGGACGTATTTAGATACAAAACGGACCGATTTCTCAAATACGTCCGTATTGCTAGAAATGTTTTCAAGCTCAAAACGGGCGTAAAATACGCTCGGATTTCAAAATACGCTTGGATTTTGTGTAAATGGACCATTAGACAATGGTGGACTTCCAGAAACTTTTCCGCATGGAAGCAAAAACTGAATATGGCGAATCCCGATGAAAAATTTGTAGCCTGCGTAGTTGTATGGTAGTTGTACGAAAAAGTTACATGTAATAATATGTAATAGCAAAGAGTACTATCATTTAATGGGCCTCAAACTTGTCCAATGTTAAGTAGTAGTATCCAGTAGCATCTTGTCTTGCCATAGTATCATCCAGTCTTGCTAATAGTAGCATGCAGTAACACGGTAGCGTTGAAGTAGAAGCATGTAGTAGCATCAGTTAGTACTGCATGCTACAAATATTCCTTCAGCCCAAGCTGACTGCGTTGGAAAGACGAACTTGTGGGACAAGTTCGTCTTTCGAACTTGAGCGGTTTTGAGCCTGAAGCGGACCCTTGCCAAGAAGGGCCGAAATATAGCTCCAATAAAATTCAGCTGGCGTATCCGTTTTCCACCATCAAACTGCATGCTACTTTTTCGTACAACTTCGTACTAGGCTATTTTGAGATAAATTTTTCATCGGGTAGACAATGAACTCCAGAAATTAGTCCGCATGGAAGCGAAAAACTGAATATGGCGAATACACCTCTCCTACCTTCCTGCAGGAACAGGCGATGTTGGACAACATGGTTCCCCTGGAGCAATACAGCACTGATTAAATTCCAGGTCAAGAGAAAGCAATAACAAATCCCCCTTCTTCCAGGAGTTTGAACTGATGTATGAGATAATCCTCGGAGCTGGCAATAACACTTATTCCTCCATACGTCGAGGGAAGACGGGGTCTCTTCTGGACAAAAACTTTACTCGGACACTCGGTCTACTGGATGAGAACGAATGGAAGGGCTTCTGGATTTTCCATAATCAGCTTGAAGGGGTTATACAGGTATGTTACTAAATACTCGTCGAAGGGGGCCAGAGGCGTCACATATCGGGGTGGGGGGGGGGGACGCCGCCACGAACTTTGTCAGCCAGTCGGTAAGGAAAAGAGTCGGTGGGAACGCCGCGATTTTTTGAACAGTCGATTTTTCTGAAAAACATGCGATTTTTCTGAAAAACAGTCGGTTTTTGTGGAAAAAAGTCGGTGAAAATGACCAGCCGCAGTTGGTAAATACCTTGCCCCCCCCCCCCCAAAAAAAAAAAGATTTTGGCCAGTAATGTTTCTGGCTCGATCAAGCAGCAGAAGCAACTGGCGCGTTCGCCGCAACCCTTAGTAGTTTCTAGTTTTTACTCACTAGTGTCGGCGTTCCTCTCTAAGTAGTTCTTTGGCTTCACCATCTTCCGATGACTTCATACTAAATCCTTCCTCTAGACCAGGCTCTGGTGAGTCCGCACTGGTGAGGTAAAACCAGACATCCGAAAACGGATTAAAGCAGTGATCAGTGAATCCAGAAACGGCTCAAAGGAACAAGGCCAAAGTTTTCGATGTCGGAGAGATCTTGGGTGAATCGGGTACCTACTCATCGCACACAACACAAATGCGGGACATGAAGGGGCGTGTTCGTAAGGAGGGACAAGCAAATTGGAACAAGCCACACATTTCTCTAGAAGGGATCGGTGTATTCTGATGTTTGTATATACCTTGTTTTCTTCTTTTATTTTGTTATACAATATATATTATACATAATATATGATATATATTATACATAATATATAATATATATATTAATATATTATATTGTTATATAATACGTTTTATATTGTTATATATTGCTTTTGTTTTTTCTTCTTTATTTTTATGCCTACTCCATCATTTTCTCTTTCTTGTACGATGGGTGAAAAATAAACATTACATTACATTACATAACTCTGAACATAACTGTAGCGGGGCACACAAATCGGGACAAAATATTAAGATCAGACTAAATTTCAGGAGTTGAATATTATATTATATATTATAAATTGAATATTATGTTATATATTATAAATTGAATATTATATTATATATTACAAACTGAATATTATAAATATTATATTAGAGATTACATCCTAAATCTTCGTAAGGGATAGCAACAAGCTGACAGAAAAGTGCTTGTTTGTGCAGTTGTATCACCGTTGGATGACACTTTGGTGGAAGAAGAAGCTTTCACGGTCACGTGAAAGCCACGAAAGGGATGGCAGATTTGGTTTTAAGAAGATACATTAGCCTACATTTGAAACCGTCTTAAAATACATAAAACGTTTTGGGGTCGCTTTGACTGAGCTAACAGCCGACTGGAACATCTCACCGATGTTCTCGGATACTTTTTTGGCTCAAAACGGAGCTAGATCCATGCCATATCAAAACCTTAGGAGAATTTGGGAAAATATAAAGGTTAGAAACGAAGCGTTAAAACTGTGTTAACTTGTAACTCTTTCCCCCAAAACTGGTAACTGGTAGTCAACTTCCCGATCCGACAATCGTGGTTGAGGGAGGGGGAATCCGGAACCTTAAGGTATTTATAACTTTCGAACGGGTGATCGGATCAAAATGAAAATTGATATTTAGAAACACATGTCTTGGATGTCCCGTTTCAAGTCCGGGCCGGATCCGATGAATCTGGGGGGGGGGGGGACCGGAAACATTGTGACACGCTTGGAGTGGAGCGATTGGAACAAAACTTGGTGGGAAGAAAAAGCACAAGCCTATGTACATCAGTGACAGAACTGGACCGGATTCGAACACTGTGGGGGAGTTAGAGGTGGTGGGGGCGGAATCCCGGTGATCGCAAGTTAAGGTACTTCCAGACGTGCTAGGACGATGAAATTTGGGTTGAACATTAGTGACTTGATATTGTCGGCTTAGAAATAGTCAATTCCCTGATCCGACCATCGTGGGTGGAGTGTAGGGAGGGGGAATCCTGAATCTTGAGATATTTAAAACTTTTGAACGGGTGATTGGATCTTAATGAGACTTGATAATTGGAAAGAACTCGTGTCCTCTTTAAAGTCCGGATGTAATCCGATGAATGTTGGGGGGGGCGGAGGGGAGAACCGGAAATTTGTGACACGCTTCGAGTGAAACGATTGGGATGAAACTTGGTTCGAAGAACAAGCACAAGCCCTTGATACATCAGTGACAGAACCGGACCGGGTTCGGGCACTGTGGGGGGAGTTAGAGGGGGTCCGGAATTTCGGTGATCGCGAATAAAGGAACTTCCAGATGTGCTAGGACGATGAAACTTCGTTTGGAAATTAGACACTTGACAAGATTGGCTTGGAAACTGTCAGTTCCCAGATCCGACCATCCCTTAAAGTACTAATCCTAACCGCAAAGTACAAAAATTAGTTTAAGCAAAATATACATTTTCCTAATCCCTATGAGCCCATGACTATTTTTGCCTCAAGAGTTTTGTTTGCAACCAAATTCATAATTCTTCTGG
Organism: Branchinecta sandiegonensis; assembly: GCA_030848855.1. NCBI lineage: Eukaryota > Metazoa > Arthropoda > Branchiopoda > Anostraca > Branchinectidae > Branchinecta > Branchinecta sandiegonensis. Next base: position 12,357,974 of record JAUPMV010000014.1, read on the forward strand.
GTAAAATATACATTTTCGTACTCCCGAATCTCCCGATGAGCTCATCATCATTTTTGCTTGAAGAGTTTTGATCACACTGTCAGAAGTTTCAGAACAGATTGCGCATAACACTTTCAAGAATAACACCTTTTTACTTAGAAAAAAAGTGTTATGACCAATTAAGTTTATACTATTTCGTGCCCAGATCTCCAACAACACCTTCAATAGGTAAAAATTCTACACTGTCAGAAGTTACATAACGACAACAGCAGGATGCGCGGTTTCAACAGATAACACTTTGGGATGTTATATGCTATGTTTCTTTCGTTCCCGTTAGTATTTTTACCAATTGAAGGTGTTGTTGGAGATCTAAGCAGGAAATAGTGTAAGCTTAATTGGTCATAACACTTTATTTCCAAGTGAAAAGGTGTTATTCTTGAAAGTGTTATGCGCAATCTGTTATGAAACTTCTGACAGTGTACAGATGACGAGCGCCCTTAAAGTGCATCACACAGCCAAATGCTTTACCAAACGATACATTCTCGTACTTTGAGGATAAATAATCCTTTGGCCCTGCTTCAGCCCAATCTGACTGCGAATCCGTTTTGCACTGTCAAATATGATACATTCTCGTGATTTCCAAAGACCCATGATGATTCTTCTCTCAAGGTGCTTACAAATGATCACAACAAAACCACGAATCGACGAAGTTCTACTTTCATCCTCTGATCCGAGCCAGCCTTGCAAGTGCCATATGAGCTTCCAGCTCTTGTTATCATTGCTTGAGAAGATGTACTGTCAGAAGTTTAATAACAGACAACGGAAGGATGCGCGGTTTCAACAGACAATTATTATGCTTAAGACTACACTTCGGATGTTGTCTGCTGTGTTTGAAAATGTTGTGCATAACAGGCGTTGCCATCAGGAAGAGCCGAAAAATCGCCAAGAAGCATCTGCTGAATTTTCCGACATCATGGCGACAAACAAAAAAGGCCGTAGATGCTTTTTTGGCTGTTTTTTGGCTCTTCGTTGCGATGCTTGTCCTGCATAAGATTTCACATGTAATGTCTTCCAACACAACATCCCAAGAGTTGTCTGTTACGCGCTGTCTGTTGAAACCGTGCATCGTTCTGTTGTCTGATACGAAACTTCTGACAGTGTGTTCGTCCTTTTTTCACACTTTCTCGCCAAAACTATCTTACAATCTCTTTTCATAAGGCTCTCCAGGTTCATGGTCTTATACATTCATTTCATATTACATATTCATTCACTGTTAAGATCAATATTTCTACTTCTGCATTCAAAATGTGGTCTTTCCTCCCCATTCTGTATAGGACATGGAAATCCAGAAGAGAGATATTTTGACAAGTTTCCAGAAGGCTTTAGTAGAGACCTTGGAAAACAAATCCCAGCTTCAATTCCATTCTCACAGTATACAACTCTGAGAAGGAAGTTATGGCTGATTGAAAAGGATCATTGGGTTCTGGTAAAAGAAATTTGTATTTTCCAAAATCCATGGCAACGTTCAAGTCTCGCTGGACAAGGGGTGGGCAAAATTCCATTCAAATTGCAATGAGATTGTAGATCCTATTGCACCATCAATAGAAAAACCAACCAGATAACAGAAAACCCTCCAAAAAGAAAACTAGAGCATAACAGATCCATCATAGACCTTATTACGTGCAAGTTAAGGTAGTTTAGGTAATCCCTCTGGTTAAGATCGATGAAACATTCCTTCACCAATATTAACCAGAGGGGTTCGCATTCTCCAAGATCGGAAGTACCTAAGAACATGCACAAAGATGTACATAAGAGGTACGGTAGGATACTTCTGACGTTGCTTTAGGGCGCCAAAGAAATGATGAAAAAGGTGATGTTATCATCGAGGGATCGACTAAAAAGAGGCACGGCACGGCAAGTTTAGGAGGCATGACTACTAAAAAGAGGCACGAAAACTAGGGATCGACTAAAAAGAGGCACGGCACTGTTATGAAACTTCTAACAGTGTAGGCACACGTGCTTACCCTTGTGACCTCCTCGTCTCTCCAAGACTCATGATCCTTAATTTGGTGGAGTGTTTGCTGTAGCAGCTTTCGATTTTCACCATTTTTTGTGGAGCTCATAACTCGTGAACCAGTGCAGGTATCAAGTTTAAACTTGGCACAATTCTGGGTATCTAGTTTCCTTTTGGGGGTCCCATCTCCCAGACCCACCCGGTTCAGGGGCAATTGGGCCCAGATTGCCCAGTGTGTTCCAGCGTGTTCCACCCTAGTACCAATAGTAACTATTAGTTACTAAATCCGTTCCAACCTCACGAAAAGTTACTACGCTGACCGTTCCAGCCTTCTCGAAATAGTAACTAATAGTAACTATTTGCTTACCACGCTCGGGAGCGTGGTAAGCGTAGTAACCACGAATCTCTGTCACGTGATTGGTCGGATTCACCCGCGGCATGATATTCCACTGGAAAATAGAAAAATCATTCCAGCCTTGACGACAAAAAGGCAGAATTTGTGACGTCATGCGTGGTAACTACGGTAAGTAGGATGGAACACGCTCAATGTCCATAACTTGACCAGAGCTGGATACAGGACAATGAAATTCCTTGTACTTGCAGATCCTATAGGGCTGCGAAACTACTTTTAAAGTTGCATGGGGTTCATTGCTGTTCATGGGCATTACGGCCCAGATTGCCCAAGAGTGAAGTTCGTGACCAGTGACAGGAATTGACAGGTGTCAAGTTGAAACTTAGTGGGCTCGTGAGCATTGGGGTCTCTTTTGTTTTTGGGGGTCCCAAACCCCACTTCGTTCGCGGGTAATTGGGCCCAGAATGCCCATTTTTCAATGTTTTAACTTGACAATAGCTGGAGATAGAACGAAAAAATTACTTGTGCTTTTAGATCTTAGGGTTGTTAATATATATGTGGAGTTGTAGTTGAACCACCATGGGCCTAGATTGTGGATATATTATGTAAAGATGTGTTTTCGTGTATTAGTATCCAGGGGCGTCATGACTGTGGGGGAGGGGGGGGACGCCCCCCCCCCTCGAATCTTGTCGGCCAGTTGGTAAAAAATAACCGAGTCGGTTGGTTTTTCTGAAATTCAGTTGATTGCTTGTCAAAGCAGTCGGTTTTCCCAAAAATCAGTCGACTTTTTTTTCAAAACTGTCATATTTTTCTTGAAAACAGTCGTTTTTTCTGCAAAAACAGTCGGTAAAAATTACCAGCCAGTCGGTAAATGCCTTGTCCCCCCCCCCCCTAATATTTTGCCTCTGTTGGCAACAAATAAGACCACTCGACGTACTTCAATCCTTGATGATAAGTTGGAAACAGGATGGTTTTGTCAAATGACCGATGATATGCCGTTCTTAATGAAATTGCGACGAATGGGGTATTAGGCTGCTATTATTTGGTTTATTGTACTTGTTAGTACCTTGCTAATTGAAAAGAGGTTTAAGGGTAGTAATGGCTGGTAAGACATTCAGTTCTGAAACTGAAACCGTTCTGCAAGATCTTCAAAATGGATTTCAATATGCGGTTTGTTGACATTAAAAGCTTTTCAAGTGGGATGATTTCAAATTAGGTTATTTCAGTACACTGTCAGAAGTTACATAACGACAACAGCAGGATGCGCGGTTTCAACAGATAACACTTTGGGATGTTATATGTTATGTTTCATTCGTTCCCGTTAGTATTTTTACCAATTGAAGGTGTTGTTGGAGATCTAGGCACGAAATTGTGTAAACTTAATTGGTCATAACACTTTATTTCTAAGGGAAAAGGTGTTATTCTTGAAAGTGTTATGCGCAATCTGTTATGAAACTTCTGACAGTGTACTTCTTTGGTTATTGGAGATGTGAAATGTCTTAGTTCTAACGCTGTTTGTATAAAACGTAATAAACATTTTCACACTCACACTCCATGTTTGAGCGCTTGCGCACTTGTAACGTTTCCAAGCTGTTTTGAACCATGCTGCAAGTCGATCACCAAACCGCTATGTCCTATCCGGTGCGAAGCCTTTTGCGGATTTATGCGCCTGAGATAAAACTTAGTAGAAATTAGTACAAATGAACTCCAGCTGAAGTTTCTCCACCTGGCTCGCAAGCGACCAGTGAAGGGGGAGCATGCGTGAAATCGGACCCGGGACAGCTCCTCAATAAGGGCACATGGGTTAGTTAGTGTAGTGGATGGTCTTTTCCACTGTGCGTGCCCGATTGGGCAGACCTTAGTAAATATTGAGCATCTTTTGAGCACTTGGAAAGAGCGGAAAGAAGTATAAGAGTCTTTGGAATGGAATTTTGGGAGGGGGTGTGGGACCCACTCCGGGTTAATACGAAGGGGGTCTACGGAGGCTGAGAGAAAATTTAGACCAGTTTCTCTAGTTTTGCCCGGGGGTTTCTTTTATGAACATACAGATTTAGCTTCTTTTTTTTTACGTATCTGATCATGTCTATGGCCGTCAATGCTTAATGGTAATGGTAATTAAGCATTGAGTAGAATAGAGGGAGAAGTACTTTTGTGACGATAGTGAGTGCTGAGGTGAATCTGATGCAAAACTAGAAGACGACCAGTCTCAGATAAATTCGTCCAAAAATAATAATAATGTAATACCCCTTCTATAGAATTTCAGCAAAAAGGCGTTCGCCTCTGCAAAAAAAACCTTCAACTAAGACATGAATTGCTCTCAGACATCTCAGACCTTTCTTAAACTTTGATCGCCTAGCGTTTTCGTCCTTCCTATCTCCTCAGACAATCTACAAAGCCATGCGAAGCCCTATGAATGTTATAACCCCGTAAGCTCAAGCTCATTTCCATTCGTCTTCAAAGTCTGTCCAAGTCCTTTAAATCGCTCTCTGATTGCAAAGTTTCTGGGGCGTGTTTCTGAAAATGTCCTTGATCGAGAGGCCAACTTTCTAGTTCCTAGACGTTTGTTCAATTTGTAAATATAAACTTCCTCTGACTATTTGATTGGTTTGGTCGGGCACCAAGAAGAAGCTCCCCCATTCACAACGGGTTTTTAGCCAAATCTCGGTGCCAGGTGGCTCTGAAAATCGCTCCGAGACCGAGGCTTTGCCGGGTTTATGCCGTTCCCAATGGATACTGCGGCAAAAGATCCTGGTCTGATTATCTTTGACTGGGGCCAGTTTTGGGTAGCTAGTCTCTGACCCAAGATGAAATCAGTCCATATTTTGAGGGCACTAGCCAGTCAGATTAATTTTGGGAATATTCTGATTGGCTCGTTTCGAACCAAGCCCAATAGATAAAATTATATCCTCACTTTGCTGTCTCGAAAATCGAAAGTGAATTAGGTCACTGTTATTCGGTCTGACGTGAATCAGCGCTAGCAAAATATTTCCCGAAGCAATCTAGTTGGCTCAAAAAAGTTGAACTGATTTCAGCTTGGGTTTGAGACTAGCTAGTACTCTAAACTGGCATCAATGTCAATTGCGAACGGCAGAAACTCGGCAAAGCCTCGTTTTCGGGCGATTTTCAGAACTATTCGGTACTGATTATTAGCTAAAACCCGTTGGGAATGAGCCTTTAGGCTAATCTCATAGTATTTACATACTGCGTAGAATACGAGCGTATTTTTATGGCACTTGAAGCGTCTGGCTCAAGTGCCCTATAACGATCGCAATTCCGTCCGTCGGTCGGTCGATCTGTCCGTTTTTCTGTCAAACTTTTTCGAGTTAGGGTACTTCCAGATGTACCCGGAAGTACGTCTGGGCTTCCGATCCAGAACCGGAAGACAAACGATGGAACTTGGCAGGCAAATCAGGGACCCTACCAAACTAACTTGGAAATAATCAGTTTCCGATCCGAAGACCTGGGGGAGTGGAGGGGGGGGGGAGTCATGAAAATTGAGCAGTGTAACTTTCGAACGGGTGATGTCTCTGATGTCGCATTTGAAGTCCGGACCGATTCGACAGCTATGGGGGAGTTGGGTAGGGACCGGAAATCTCGAGAAACGGTTAGAATGGTGGGATCGGAGTGAAACTTGCTGGAAAGAACAAGCATCTGCACGTTTACACAACTGGACTGGACCCGGACACTGAGGTGGAGGAGGGTTTCCCAGGAATTCCGGTGATGGCGGTTTTGAGGATTTTCACGACGAAAATTGGCCGGCATATCGGGGACCCGATCAAACTGACTCGAAAGTAAAAAAATTCTCGGTCCGGTAAAAGTGGGGGGAGTGGAGGTAAGGGTGATCCGGAATATTGCGTCATGCATAGCTTTGGAACGGGTGATCGGATTGGAATAAAACTTAATAACTGAATAGGTGACATATCTGTGGTGACCCATTTGAAGTTCGGACCGGATTCAACAGATGCGGGGGAGTTGGGGGGGAGACCGAAAATCTTGAGAAACGGTTAGAAAGTTAGGGATCGGATTGAAACTCGCTGGGAAGAACACGCATCTGCTCTAGATAAATCTTTTACACAATTGGACTGGATCCGTACACTTTGGGGAGGGGGTCCCAGAATTCCGGTGATGGTGGTTTCGGGGATTTCATGACCAACCTTGGCAGGCATATCAGGGACCCGATCAAACTGACTTGTAAATAAAGTTTCCAAGTCCGATCATCGTGGGGGGAGTGGAGGGAGGGGGAATCCGAATATTGAGTCGTTCGCAACTTTGCAACGGCTGATCGGATTCCAGTGAAATTGTATAGTTGAACAGATGACATGTCTCTGGTGATCTTTTTCATGTCCGGACCGATTCCGACAAGTATTGGGGTGGTGGAGACCGGAAAAATACTTCACCCGTTTAAACTGGAGAGATTGGGATGGAACTTTGTGGAAATAAAAAACAGATGCTCTGGTTAAATCATTTACAAAACCGGATTTGCTCCGGGCACCGTGGGGGGAGTCGGATGGAGGGTCTGGAATTCCGGTTATCGCGAGTTAAGGTACTTCCAGATGTTCTAGGACGATGAAACATGGCTGGAATATTAGAGATTAGACAAGGTTGGCTTAGAAATCGCCATTTCCCAAATCCGACTATTCCTTAAAGTACCAATGTCCGCAAAGTAAGAAAAATACTTTTACGCAAAATATACATTTTCATGATCCCCAGAAGCCCATTATCATTTTTGACTTAAGGATTTTGCTTACAAATGAAGTTCTAGCTCCTTTAAAGTGCGCTTCTTAACCGCAAAGTCGAAAAGTACTTTTGATCAAAAGATACATCTCTGCCCATGATCATATGTGCCACAAGGGTTTTGCTTGAGAATTTATTTCTGGCACCCTTAAAGTGCGCATCTTAACCGAAAAGTGAAAAAAAAACTTTTGACCAAACGATATAGTTTGTTATTTGTTATCTGTTATCGTTTTGCCTCAAGGGGTTTACTTACAGATCAATTTCTAGCGCCTTTAAACATCATTACAACATCATTACAGCCAAGTTCAAAAACAAAATACATTTTACCAAACGATACATTCTCGTGATTTCCAAGTCCATGATCATTCCTATCTCAAGGGTTCTGCTTACAGATGGTCAGAACCAACCCACGAATAGGTAAATTCTATATTTCATCCTCTGAATCAGCCTTGCAAGTGTCATATGAGCTTCCAGCTCCTGTTCAGACACGTGCCTGTATTGCACAGAATAGAAGAGAATATATATTTCCTGATCAAAAGTGTCTATAAAAGCGTTACCGCCGAATTTGATCTTGAAGAAATGAATAAACAAAATACACTTAAACACTTTGCTGTTTTTTGTAATAAAAGAGGGTTGGTTATTGTACAAATACATGGGAACAAAATTCCTCATATTTCTTCATGTAGAGGGGACACAGGTGTTAGTTCGGGGATTTGTTGCAGGGGTCGTACTCAGAGATAGGCGAATCCAAATCCAGAGTCGGATTCAAATCCAGGATTCGTGCTTTTGGTCGGATTCGAATCTTCTGCTTGTCAAATCCAAGAAGTCCTGTTGTATGACAATCCGACCACTGAAGCAGAACTGATGCATGACATTTTTCCATTCTTTTTTTTCTTCTCGGTGTATTGATGTTTACAGATGTTGGTAGATAACAACCTTACGCGACATGTTTTCTCTCTCAATGCTATTCCCGATGGAAAATTATCTCAAAATTGTAGTATGAAGTTCTACGAAAAAGTAGCATGCAATACCAACTGATGCTACTACATGCTACTATGGCGAGACTGGATGCTACTAGAGCGAGACTGGATGCTGCTGAATACTACTGCTTAAGATTAGAACAGTGTGAGGCACATTCAATGAAAGTATTCTGCACTACACTGCATATCAATACATGCAACTTTTTCATAAAACTACCATACAACTACGCAGGATGCAAATTTTTCATCGGGTTACCAGCCAACTCGGTCTCAATTTCCCTTTCACGGTCCGTTTTCATCCTTTCACTATGTCTGATCTTGACTAATGGCTAATTTTTCACGGTTAACTAACTTTCCCGGCTAGAACTAAAATGGAAGAAAACCGCCAGGTCGACCTAATCGTCTGTCCCCAACATAAAGAGAGTAGAGACGTAGTGTGAGGCTAAAATCGTTATGAAGACTGGTCTATTTTTCTTGAGCATATTTTTTGGTAGGTAGTGAACAGAAGTGCTCCTCAAGCGGGATTTGAACCCACGACCTTCGGCTTCCAAGGCCGTTGCTCTACCACTGAGCTACAGAGATGCTTTTCAATATTAATTTGGAAACCACAACTATAGTCAAATAGAAGCGGGCCACAGGAATAGTGGTCCTGGCGAAGTCAAATTAATCCAAACCGTTCACATTCCCATGTCACAGGATCAGATAGTAAATAATAGATTTGAGTAATATTGATTATTTTAATTTCTTGAGAAATTAGATTTGAAATGGAGGATAACGCAAAACGCGTTTCGCAAAGTGAACTTTTCGCAGCCCATAGCAGGATATCTAACTAATCTTCGCACTTGCCATAATTCACTATATTCAATGGGCATTATGCTCCCGACGACTGTTCTCGATTAGCGTTTCGCGTTCGCGCCCATTGATGTGTAAAATCGGTTATCTGAATTCTGACGATTTTTGGCTAGAAGTCAACGGACCTGGGAAAAGGCTAGAAACAGCCAAAGCCGTGGATATGTTGTTAAAGCGTCGTGTCTATAATGCAAATGCAACCTACTTCCCTAACGCATTCTTTAATCTTAAACTCGGCGACCCAGATTTCACATGTTACATCCGATGCCCGCTAACGATATCTCACTAATCTTTGCACTGACAGGATTCACTATTTTCCATGCGCATCATGCTCCCGATGAGTGTTCGCCTATCATGCTAGAAGTCCATGAACCTGGGAAAAGGCTTAAAACAGCCAAAGCCGTGGACAATTTGTAAAACGCAGAGCCTAGTTTTAAAGTATTCAAATAGTTTTGAATATCGGAATGTAAATAGAAATTATACTTGGTGTGTGTATCTTGTCCTTCCGCGAGAGTGCCATAGACGTTGACAAAACGCAAGAAAATTCAGTGTTTATGGTGGGTTTACACACTGCGTAAAATCCGAGCGTATTTTGAAATCCGAGCGTATTTTACGCACGTTTTGATCTTGAAAACATTTCTAGCAATACGGACGTATTTGAGAAATCAGTCCGTTTTGTATCTAAATACGTCCGTATTGCTAGAAATCTTTTCAAGCTCATGGTGGGTTTACACACTGCGTAAAATCCGAGCGTATTTTGAAATCCGAGCGTATTTTACGCACGTTTTGAGCATGAAAAGATTTCTAGCAACACGGACGTATTTAGATACAAAACGGACCGATTTCTCAAATACGTCCGTATTGCTAGATAAGTTTTCTCAAGCTCAAAACGTGCGTAAAATACGCTCGGATTTCAAAATATGCTCGGATGTTACGCAGTGTGTAAACCCACCTTCAATCCGTGCGTAAAATACGCTCGGATTTCTAAATACGCTCGGATTTTCCGCAGTGTGTAAACCCACCATTAGCTGTTATGTTTTTTAAATGTAACCATTAAACCTTATGCATACAAGAAGAGCCGAAACACCGCCGATAAAGATCTTCCGACTATTTGGTTTGTCATAATGATATCGGAAAAGTCAGCAGATATTTTTTCGGCTCTTCCTGGCATTGCTTGCTATGCGCATAACGTTTGTAAAATCACAACAGATAACATCCCAAGTGCATCTGTAGAAATTGAGCATCCTTGTGTTCTCTGTTATGATTTTTTTTACTATGTACTGCCTAACCCCTTTGCTCGCCACTTTTATTCGGTTTGGGCGACGCCGGGATTCATAATTTCCCGCCATGAGGATAATGACTCATCAATTTTTTTAGAGAGAGATGATTTATTGCAAACAGTGAACATATGTGAACAGGGGCCACCCCATAAAGGTTTCGCCTGTACGAAGGTGGCGACCCCAAATCAAACATTCGTAAAACAAACACGAGACAAGACCACATGAAAAAAAGAACGGCAGGGAGAACACCAACAAAAACACACACCAAATCACCAGGGAATAGAAGGCCTCGACTTTCATTTTTACTTCTGTTCTTGCTCGAAGTTGGTTGCTATCTAGGACAAGAATGTTCCGTTTCGAAAACGTTGGCTGGTAGCGGTAGTGAGATCCATAAGAGAAGGTAGGTTTGTATCAAGCAGAAGCTGAAGAGAGGATTGGGACTTGAAATGTTTAGGTTTTAATAAGGACTATAAGGACACGACATTTCCAGCTCTCCCTCCCGACAGAAGCTAACGGACGACAGCATGCGATGAAAATCTACCTTATCGACGCAAAGGACCTTAAGATTTCTTAGGTATTTTCATTCGCATTTCCTAATTTCGTTCGAAAGACGGATTTGATTTAGTCGTCAGTTGGTAAACCACTCTTACCAAAATGTCACTTGACCGTTAGTACAATTGACACCAATAAACCTACAAACAATCATTACTCAACAATAAGGAGTTTCCCGCTAGGTTAATCGATTGGCATCTAACTTGTTTATAATCATGTTCAATCCAATTACTCAACGCTAGGTTCATAACTCAAAAATCAGTCAACGCACGGGCTCGTCCAAAATGAAGTTGTCTCTGTTCTGAAAGCATGGCGTGAACAGATTTTCCGACAATGTGGAAGTTAATAAACGATGATAGGGAAAAGAGTTCTCTCAGACTTGAAGGTGCGATAACACAGACAGAACTTCCTCTTCGGCTTTTCCGCATCTTCTAGAAGGAGAATTTGAACTCTATTCAGCCGCAGTGGCTGGATTCCAGAATACCGAACGCCCATGGCATTAGGGTGCCTTTTTTTTAATGTTCCTCCAAGGTGTGTCATCTAAAGGTCAAATTGAAATTGCTCACCAGCCTCATTTTACTGTACTAATATTACACTGTACACAGTTCTGAGCTTGAACGATTTCCGTTTTGTGTTCTGTATTTACTTAACTGGAATCAAGTTTGAACCACTACACCTACAGACGCGCGTCACACGTGTTCTCCTTGAAATTACAGCTTAGGTACGATTGTTCTTACGCTCATCTCAATCTTCTTGTGTGCTTTATCTGTACCGTTTTTCTGTCTCCTTAGGTGGCAACCTTGGAGGACCCTGAATACCCAATCGTGGCGTGGGTTGATCCACAACCATTCCGTGTCAGTTCTCAGTGGCATGTCGCGTCGTGGCTGAAAAACATGTCACTTGAAATCAGCGTAAACTGCAATCCAAGTAAGAAAGTATTCTTCTTCATCTATAACCGACCACGGGATTGACTAAAATTTAGCCGATTATCTATGGCCGTGACGTTTTCATGTCATTATGAAAGAAATAGGAAAATCCGATTAAAAGAATGTTGCAGAATATTTATTTGTGTGTAGAGAGCCGAGCGGACGCGTTTACACTTATAAACCGATCTAGGGACAATCAGTTCTGTATCGTCCCCGCATTGTTTGTGCTATTGAAAACAGAATGTTTATTCTTAATAAAAATGTTCTACTACTACTACTACTACTACTAGTAAATGGAAAATATAGGCTTTTCGTGTGACATCGTGACCCGTGGATAATCGGCTAAGGTTTAGTCAAAACCTCGACCACTACCTTAATGCTTAGTTTCTTAGTTGAACGACCGAACTTGACCAGTTTAGTAATCTTGTGAATCGTATTCACACCCCAGTGGGGAATACGATTATGTTAGCTTGTTTTCGGCGAAGACGATCTGTTAGCTTGTCGCCAAATTTGTTTTCTCGTCTCTACAAGAGAAAAGTTTTTGTTTTACTGTCCGGAACTTTTACTATTCTGTCAGTACAAGAGCCGTGCATTCAAGGACTAATCGGGGCTTCCACAAGGGTGTTCACGTGGATACAGGGCTAACGCATCGTCGAAATACGAGTTTTGAAGTTTGATGACTTATTACATATTTTATTTTTATTTTATTTAAGGATACGACCAACTAGGATAAAACAAATGACAAAGTATTTAACAAACACTGCATAAATATAAACTACAAATATAATAAAACAAAATTTCAACACATAAGCCTGGATAGAACCCGCAGTAAAGTAGGGTATCCCACGACAGCGAGCAGCGGTCGTAGAAGTACCCTTTCACGCAGACCTTCCGACTTACGAGAGTCTACCAGAACGCTATTCGGCTACCTGTCCATTCGCCAGTTCCAACAAACCTCTCCAAGCCTTCCTTTGCTGACGAAGAGCAAGAGGTCGCTGCTAATGAAGTTGCGACTATCGGTCTGGCTCTCGTATGAGTGGAAGAAAGTCTATCAGTCTGTACCCGATGAAAAATTTGTAGCCTGTGTATTTATACGAAAAAGTTGCATGTAATACTATGTAATAGCAAAGAATACTATGATTTAACGTGCCTCAGACTGGTCCAATCTTAAGTAGTAGTATCCAGTATATTTGATGGTGGAAAACGGATACGTCAGCTGAATTTTATTGGAGCTATATTTCGGCCCTTCTTGGCAAGGGTCCTCTTCAGGCTCAAAACCGCTCAAGTTGGAAAGACGAACTTGTGGGAAACACCACTAGTTCCGATTCGCGTATAACTCAGTCAATGGTAGAAGATGTTCTAGCTGCGGTCATTCTGTGCCCGAACTGGATCTGACCAAAGTAGTTGTAAGGGTTTTCACTCCAGCTTCCCCCAGTTATCGGATCCGGTCCAGATTTGAGCTGAACAATTGAGACACTTGTCAAGTTTCATGCATGTCCGATTACCCGTTCCAAAGTTATGCATGTTACTCGTTTCCGGATTCCCGTTCCCTGTGTTTCCCACAAGTTCGTCTTTCCAACTTGAGCGGTTTTGAGCCTGAAGAGGACCCTTGCCAAGAAGGGCCGAAATATAGCTCCAATAAAATTCAGCTGACGTATCCGTTTTTCACCATCAAATATGATTCGCAGTCAGCTTGGGCTGAAGTTAAACAAAAAAAACGAGAAGTTTAAGACGAGAAATGTGTGTCACCGTCAGGTGTTTCCCACAAGTTCGTCTTTCCAACTTGAGCGGTTTTGAGCCTGAAGAGGACCCTTGCCAAGAAGGGCCGAAATATAGCTCCAATAAAATTCAGCTGACGTATCCGTTTTCCACCATCAAATATGATCCAGTAGCATCTTGTCTTGCCATAGTAGTAGCATCCAGTCTTGCTAATAGTAGCATGCAGAACCATGTAGTAGCATCAGTTAGTACTGCATGCTACTTTTTCGTACAACTTCGTACTAATATTTTGAGATAAATTTGTCATCGTGTAGGGACGCGACCTAACTCAGTCTCATTTACGCCGCAGTCGCGCGTCAAGGAGCACCGACTGACCTGGTTTTGACAAACGAGCATAAGAGACGACTCCACTCTGGCGAAGGAAGCTTTGATATCGGTCTGATTCTCGAATCAGTGGGAGAAAGTCTATCGTCTATAGGGATGCAGCCTAACTCAGTCTCATATGCGACGCAGCCTCACGCGTAAAGAAGTGCCAACTGACTTAGTGATGACACATGACCAGAAGAGACGACTCCACTCTGGCGAAGATAGCTTTGTTCCCCGTCCCACTTCCCACCTGGAAATTTTTATTATACGGATGCCAACGTAAGACGTGGTTGAGCTCTGTCAAAGAAGACCTCGACCCCATTGGAGGTTTCCGCCGTCAATCAAAGAGTCGGAATCCCTCCTGGCTTCAACTCTTCAAGGCGTTAACGAAAAGACCGTGCTGCGTGGGTAATGTTGGCTATAGGAACTGCTTTATTCAAAACTCTCGTAACAACTGAACAAAAAGTTTTGAGTCCGACCCTTTTATCTACAAGCGCGTAAATGAAATATACAGAATGAATGGCAAGATACCGGAGACGTAATGAATAACTAGGGGCCGGACACTCTATAAACGAATGATACTATTCTAAGAGTTCGTCCACAACATTCCTCCCCCTAGACACCTAAGTGCTTCTGTTGATGTCGGTGGTCGGTGGACGAATCACCAATCTTCCAATCAGTTCGGGCGGGAGCCTGGTACCGATTGGTGATTGATAGAGGTTGCCATCATCCTCCACTAAGAACTCCTGTGGCTGAATTGCTTCTGGCAATGCCTGCGGTGGTTCTTCGTAGTTGCAAGGGGCAGCTCTTCTTTTCTTGCGTCGGCTTTTCCCCAACCTTCGTCGCTTGCTGGCTCGCGAGTAGCCCACTGGAATCTTTCGCTCGTTCGACGAAGTTTGTCTCGTTTGGGAGCGCGTGACAACTATTGGGTCATAGTTGTTTGCAGGTCTTGTCATTGAAGCAAGTTTGAACTCGCAAACGGCAGTCTCGAAACCTTTGAAGTTGTGTCCAAGCACAATCGGGTACGGAAGCGATTTACAAGCTCCGACTTCGGTTTTGTGCTCTACCACTGTGCCATCTTTAGTCAAGGCTTCGATAGTCCCTGTGGCTCTTGGACAACTCATTTCGCGGCCGTCCGCTAGGCAGTATTTTACCGGAAACTTGTAGTCTCGGGGGTGTTGCTTAGCAAGTCTGGATGAACGAGTTTCAAATCGCAGTCACTATCTGCTAAAAGTTCAGTGTACTGACGATGACGATGGATCGACGACGGATCGGCGATGCCTCTCGTCAACCCTAGGCTTAGGCAGTTGTTCTTTTGTTGAGCTTGAGCTGGCCTTCCGTTTCTCCGCGCCGTTCCAGTTGTCCGCAGTAGCAATGCAAGTTGCTACTGTCTTAACTCCGTTTTGGCGGAGAAATATCTGAAGTTCGCTGTCGGTGCTCTGGACGAATTGTTCGACAACAAGGGATTCTATGACGTTTCCTATCATGCCTCGTAGAATCGTAACATCTATCAGGGATTTATAATCGGTGAGATTTAACCATCGGCGGATGCACATCTCGATTTGGTCGGTAAACTCTTTTACGTCTCATTGAGCACTTTGTGGCGTTTCGTAAACGTCTTCTGTAGGATTCGGGGCTGATGTCAAATTTCTTCAGGATTGTCGCTTTGTTTAACCACTGCGAAATCTGAACCCGATGCTACACGAATAGCATTGTATGCTTGAAGTGCCTTTCCTGAAAGGTTGGATACGAGATGTGTTACCCAGGCATCAGCAGGAAGATTACACGCAGTTGCAGTCCTCTCGAGTGTGTTTAGGTAGGCTTCTATGCCATCACCTTCGCGGTAACTTGCCATGTGGAAGTTTCGGGCGTGGCTGTTTGTAATAGCAGCTAGTAGCTCGGCGAATTGCTGTGCAGAAAGTGACATTTCAAGAGCTGCCTGTAATTCGGATTGTAGAAAAGTTTGGCACTGAGTAGATAGGCTGGCGGTTGAGCCTGTTGAAAATTGAGGAGCTAGGTCCTTTGTTGGTAGGCTTTCGGATGAGCCTAGTGGCGCGCGGTCTAAGGAGGCTAAATTGGTTTGTTGTTGAGAAGAGTCACGGTCACCGTATATGCCACTGTCTCGTAGTTGCTCATGCGCGTCGGATCTCAGGGACCCGTGACCAAAATTTGGTGGAACTAAGCTAGCCTATATTTGAAATCGTCGAACTTTTAGACCCGGAACGCTGTTGATCTACTTTGCGTCGGATTGTTAGACCTGGAACGCAGTTGGTCTACGTTTGCGTCGGATTGTTAGACCCGGAACGCAATTAATCTATGACAAAATAACTACTTAGCCGAAAGTCGGATCGTGAGACCCGGAACGTTTGTTAGACTAACTACTATCCGAACGTCGGATCGTGAGATCCGTAACGTAGGCTGTGTTACGTCAATCAAACTTCTTTTGCCGAACGTCGGATCGTGAGCCCCGGGACGTAGGCTAGGTGCCTAGAGCAAACTACAGTACGTTGGATCGTAAGACCCGGAGCGTTTGTTAGGCTAACTACTTGCCCAACGTTGGATCGTGAGACCTGGAACCTAGGCTGTGTTACGTAAAGCAAACTACTTTTGCCGAAAGTTGGATCGTGAAACCCGGAACGTAGGCTAGGTACATAGAGCAAACTACGGTACGTCGGATCGTAAGACCCGGAGCGTTTGTTAGCCTAACTACATGCCCAAGGTCGGATCGTGAGACCCGTAACGGAGACTGTGTTACGTAAATCAAACTACTTTTGCCGAACGTCGGATCGTGAGACCCGGAACGTAGGCTAGGTTACGTAGAGCAAACTACGGTACGTCGGATCGTAAGACCCGGAGCGTTTGTTAGGCTAACTACTTGCCCAACGTCGGATCGTGAGACCCGGAACGTAGACTGTGTTACGTAAATCAAACTACTTTTGCCGAACGTCGGATCGTGAGACCCGGAACGTAGGCTAGGTTACGTAGAGCAAACTACGGTACGTCGGATCGTAAGACCCGGAGCGTTTGTTAACTACATGCCCAAGGTCGGATCGTGAGACCCGTAATGTAGACTGTGTTACGTAAATCAAACTACTTTTGCCGAACGTCGGATCGTGAGACCCGGAACGTAGGCTAGTTTACGTCGAGCAAACTACGGTACGTCGGAATGAATGGCAAGATGCCGGGGACGTAATGAATAACTAGGGGCCGGACACTCTATAAACGAATGATACTATTATAAGAGTTCGTCCACAACAGGTAGTCCGTCAGCTGCTGTCGCCAGGGAGAGCTGCACAATCTCCGTCCTAACATGAGTACAAGTACGACATTGAAAAAAAGGTAAAGGTATCAGCTTCAGCCTATACAGGCCTAACTTGCGGTTCTGATCTCCAATCCTCTGCCTCAGCCAGGAAGCGCAATGGGCGGTTGGGACTAGCCATCCTGATGCTTTCGCACACCCTTCCTGTCACCTTCTCCGGACTTCTCTAGGTACCATGTGCAGCTGGGTGGACCTTAGCTTGTCTTACAGGGTTACGGCACTAACGCCGACCCAAAACCAAACGTTAGGCACCACACTGTCAGAAGTTTCATAAAAGATTGCGCATAACACTTTCGAGAATAACACCTTTTCACTTAGAAAAAACAGTGTTATGACCAATTAAGTTTATACTATTTCGTGCCCAGATCTCCAACAACACCTTCAATAGGTAAAAATCCTACACTGTCAGAAGTTACATAACGACAAAGCAGGATGCGCGGTTTCAACAGATAACACTTTGGGATGTTAAATGTTATGTTTCTTTCGTTCCCGTTAGTATTTTTACCAATTGAAGGTGTTTTTGGAGATCTAGGCACGAAATAGTGTAAACTTAATTGGTCATAACACTACACTTTATTTCTAAGTGAAAAGGTGTTATTCTTGAAAGTGTTATGCGCAATCTGTTATGAATCTTCTGACAGTGCACAGACTCGAAGGAGTGACCCTTCAACCATCCGGCAAGTACAACACTGGACGAAAAGTATGGTGAACTTGGTGTGGCCTTTTGGCTTAAAGAAGAGCAGTCGAGTCTACTCCAACTGAGCAAGGCCGAATTTCCAGCTCCTTCACGCCATCTTTCCCACAACGCTTTTTTCTCTCCGCTTTGCTGTTGGCCTCCGCTATCTGCTGTTTTGTTCTCTCCTCGGACACTAATCTTGGGTGGTCCCATGCAATCAAAAAAGTGTGCACTTCACTTCTCTTTTTGCATCCTAGCAAAAAATTTGCCACTGGCTTTTGAAAGACGTGCACAATACTTTGCAGACTATTCGAGGTAACGTCTGTATGAGGTTGGAGAATTTCCTAGATCTTTCTTATTTCACAGAGGTTAATGGAGAACTTTTTGTGTTCATGACGGTCTCGCTTCTTGTCAGTTCTAAGATCTAATCCGTTTCGAGTGCTCGCTAGAGACCTATAAATTCTTAAAACTCTAGAGGGAGTGACCTCTTTCATGTTTCCCTCGTGAAATTTACTACAAGTAAGGGCAAAACGGAAGGATGATAGTTCCAGGCAATCATCTAGGCCTATTTTAGGAAAGCAATGTAGACTGTCCCAGTCACAGGCTGGGGCACTATACTCTGGAGCAAGCTAAGTACAGTAGCCTACTCCCATGATGACGGGTTGAACTGAAAATCTGAAAAAAATGTTTTTTTTAACAGATTGTATCCCCCATACTATCTGTTAAAAAAAACATTTTTTGTGGCATGCCCCAACGCCTGAGCCCCTTGCCCAAGAATTGAGAATTTGTGTATGAATGGACCGTGTCCCTTGCTCTTTGCGACATGATTTGTTTGGAGAATATTCGACTTAGAAAAACAGAATAATCTCTTAATAATATTGATATTGCGGATAAAATATGTAATGTAATGTTTAGTCTTCTCACATCGTAGAGTAAAGGTGAGTCTTCACCTTCCGGAATATGGGTTCCCAGATTTTCCGAGATTTTTTTTAAATTTTTTCTGCGATACTTTAAAAATCCGGAAATCTGGAAGTTCAAAAGCCCCTTTTTTCCGGATAATTTTGATATACTTTTGGACCCGTTCATATTCCAGATGCAATTTACAGAAGACGTCAAAGAATTATCTGAAAGCCCAGATTCCGGAAGTTCCGGGAGGTGAAGACCGGACTTAACAAGACCAAAGGTTTCGATGGGACCCCCAAAATCTAACTTCCTGCTTTACTTCTGCCAAATTACCGGCAAAAAAAAAATTCAGAAACGAATTCAGCGTATATCCTTATCTCGATAAAGAACATCTAATTAGCTTCAAATAAGACTTTAACTTATAAAAAAAATTCGGTACTACGCCAGAACATGTCCGGGTGAAAAATGATTGTCGTATACAAACTCAGCGTCTCTTCTTACCCCTAAATCTGTCATCTAATCGACTTCAAATAAAACTTTTGCTTTTAACAAATTTTCCGGTTTTGGCCGGATTCCGGGCGAACTAGTTGTCCGGGTAGAAAATTCTTTTCACGTAAGTGCTCAGCATGTCTTTTTACCCCTAAATCTAACATTTAATCAACTTCAAATGAAACTTTTAAACTTTTAACCAACTTTCCGGTCTTTGCCGGATTACGGACGAACTACTTGCCCGGCGAGAAGATGGTTTTCACCATCGTGTTCAGCATGTCTTCTTACTCCATAATCGACCATCACATTAGCTGTTTAAAAATATTTTGTTTGCCTCTTAATTTGAACCCCTCCCTCACCCCTAAATGTAGGGCTACAAACCCCATCTACGAACTTGACCTTACCCTTGACCCAAAGAATCCTCACACCAAGTTTCATCAAAATATCTCATTCGCTTCGTGAATTATCGTGCTAACAGACGGACAGACAGACAGACGGACAGACGGACAACTTTTGCGACTTTTGGGATCCGAAAAAGCAAATCATGGAGTATATGAAAAGTAAAGTAAATAAACACAGAAAAAAGCACACAACGAAGAAAGCCAGAAAATAAGGGATCGACTAAAACCAGGAAGGGAAGGGAACGCGAGAAAAGAAGGAAGGCATCATAGAACCAGGAAGGGCATACTAAAACGAGGAAGGGCATACTAAAACGAGGAAGGAATTCAAGGCTGCGAAAAAATGTAAGGCTGCACCGTTCCCTTCCTCTGTTTAGTATTCTTCCAGATGTCGGCAACTTTTCAAACTCAAAGTTCACCATCCCTTCCTCGTTTTAGTATCCTGACATGGGTAGGCATTAAGTTCAGTGAAGGGTCAGCAACTATCAAAACTGTAGTCCACCTTTTCATTTGTAGTTCAGACGGATACTAAAACGAGGAAGGCATGGTGAACTTTGAATTTGGAAAGTTGCCGACCCCTCAAAGAATACTAAACAGAGAAAGGGAACGGTGCGGCCGGTGTGGCTTTCCATTTTTGAATTCTGGCGAAAGCCTTCCTCGTTTCAGTATTCCCTTCCTCGTTTTAGTATGCCCTTCCTGGTTTTAGTATGCTTTCCTGCTTTTCTCACGTTCCCTTCCCTTCGCACCCCCCCCCCCACCCTTTTGATTAAATTGTTCGGTATTTTTTCGATAACAGAACTATTCGATGTATTTACGGGGATTTGGTAGTTATACAGAATCCTAAATAGGCTATCTGTACAAATCTCTTCGGTATAATGATCGGGATTCGGTATAATTGCCAGTATTCGGTAGTTATCACGAATTTGGTGAGAGATTTTACTAAAATCATTTGGTAATTTTTCGATGCCGTAACTATTCGGTATATTTATGGAGACTCCGTAGTTACACAGAATCCCAAATAAGCTATTGGTTTAAAATTATTCGGTATCATGATTGGGATTCGGTAATTTATTCAGTGTAATTTCCAGTATTAGGAAGTTAACCACGAATCCTGACTTTGTTCCAGTTTCGACGAAAGTATACCGAATATGAATATTGTTCGGTAGTCTTTCGATAACAAAGTAATTCCGTAGAATAACCGGGATACGGTAGTTATACAGAATCCCGAACATGCTATCGGTATAAACTTATTCGGTATAATAACTGGGATTCGGTAATTTATTCGTTGTAATAGCCAGGATTCCGAAGTTACCACGGACCTCAAAACTCAGAAGAGGTCGAGTGAAGCACTGGTCGCAGACAAAAGGGATGATCTATGATATCATCGATAGTCCTTACTTTTGTTTTGGATCCCAAGAAGAATATATAAACATAAATATTTCAAAAATTCCGCCTGCAGCACTTTTCGTAATATTCTGCATTTTGTGGAAGGGCGCGTCATTTCACGTGGGTTTTAAAGCACAATGGGCACAAACTATGCTCTAATTTTTATAAAACGCTTCACACATACAAATTCCTTACTTCCATTAGAGAGTGCTTCAAAAATAAGCCGTTTTCTTGTTATCGCTTGTCATTACCTCTTCGGCGTCTCGGCGGAGATAATTTCAGAGCATGTTATTGCAAGGAGCGGAAATTCAAAAACTCCTGGCCACGTACGAAAATCAATCATTTTGATGAGCTGAGTGATGAGAGTGCCATAGTTGCTAAAACAAACCGTCTCTATAGCTGTTAGATTGCTGTAGAGTTATCCGATAAAACTTCTGTTGTTTGTGGTACCGAAGAAAATTTTTGAATTCTGGATGTAAAGTTACAAAAACTGTACAAGTTTAACCGATTTACTTGCAGCTGGTTCCAGAGCTTGCAAGGAATTCTCAGTTAACACCGTTAATATGAATATTTGTCAACAAGACAAATGATCAGGAGTATATAACAACAACGAATGGATAAGAAAAAAGAAACTCCGCTTATTTTTGTCGAAGCTAGTAAATCGGAGTATAGCAGTCAGCAAAAAAGGCCATAACGACAAATTAGCGAAAATAGGTTGTCTAGGATTCTGCTGATTTCTGATGTAACATTGTATTCTAGGGGGCGGTAATGTGGCATCATGATTGTTTGATCTGCCTATTGAACTTTAAGCCAATTTTAGGATTGAGATTTCGAAACATTAAATGGCGATCACTTTATGTGATTAATGGTAGTATATTGACTAGACTACAGTTGCTGCTGCTCCATCCGGTTTCTGAACCAGAAACCGCTCCATCTGGTTTCTGGAACTTCTTAGAGTCTCTGTATTTAATCAACGGTAAATGATCGAATTTGTCAGAGAGCAGTTAAATTTTAGCCTACAGAAAAAAATGGATTTCGAAAATTTTCGCCTGCGGCGCTCGATTTTATTTTCTATTGGCTATAATAGATAGAAGCTGTTACTGCGATCATGCCCAGCAATATATTCACATGTGGTTTTCGCCAAAACGCCGCCTTATAGTTTTCTTATCGTCTTTCATGCTGCCCGTTATTGTTACTCTTCCTACGTAATCGTTTCTGTTCTATAATTTAAAGCTCGAATTCTTAGTTCTAGGATTCGGTAAAATCTTTGAAACATTCGGTAAAATTTTGGCTCTGCACCCCCCACCGAAATGCACTTGCGGCGCCCTGCTTACAGGTCGGCTGTGAAGACTTGGGAGACACATCTGGACATGACCCGCTTCATTCGGAAATAGTCATTTCCCGGATCAACCATTAGTGAGGGGGACGTCAGAGGACGAGAAGAACCATGTGGCATGCGTAACTACCAAATGGCTGATCTAGTCCGATGAATTATTTTCCTTACATCACGAAACTCCCTATGGGCCTTGTCACTCTTAACGCTGAAGAAGATTGTAGCGTGGTTTCTATTTGATCTGTTTATCGCTTGTCGGACAACTTCTGTACGTATTACTTTTCCATGTCGGTCAAGTCGTGTTCAATCTCTAGGGAATGGAGCTGAGCTAGCATTGCCCTTGTTCGAACTTTCTCTTTTCAGTTGTGCAAATTCCGTCTCTGGAACTCTATCGATCTAGTGCTTCTCTCTAAGCGATTCAACTGTCCGGTCAGGGGTAGGAAGTCTCACAAAAGATGTATCCGGGGTTACCAAACTTAGGATTAGGATGCTGAAGATTCGTCTGACGATGAAATTGAGATGGGGCATATGCACAGAACGAGTCGAGACATGGAAAAAAATTCTTGAGATGGAGGTCAGGTTGGAACTCTTTGGGTCTTCCCACGATCTGGAATTCTTAGAAAGGGTCAGCACAACCTGACCGTAACAAACGTTGATTGGTTTATACAAGATTTGAATCAATTTTGAGGATTCGTTCGGATGACGTTTCTCTCCCCCCCCCCCCCCTCCCCACCACGCATTGATGGGGTCAGTACAAGAATTATGGACTCATGACTTTATATTTCCCGGGACTTCGATGATCTTTTTCATTTGATGTTCACCCATACGTCATCGAGGACTGCGCTCATGCGTTACGGGAATCTTGATACAGTTTTCAAGAGCTAGCTCGCTTAAGCATGCCAAAGAACCTTGACATTTTTCGAGGGCAGGCCCTTCGAGGACGGGTCCCGGTCCCAGTCGTATAGGGTATATATTTTTTATGACTAACTCTTCGTGCCGATGAAGATCACCGTGTGCCTAGCGAATTGCCAGAAACGTCACCACAACAAACCCTATTGATTGGTTTACATAGGATTTGACTCAGTTTTAAGAATTCGTCTGAGTGACGTTTCTTGTCCTTCCTGAGGCTAAGTGACGTTTTTTGGACTTATAGTGCGAACACACGGTAAGGTTTCCCGGCCGGGATTTCTTCACTTTCCCCATAATAACCTTAGTTCGCACTTCAGAACGAAGGTCCAATGGATCTGGTGTTCCGTGAGTGGTGATGGCTGATATCAGTTACCGGTCTCGGTCGTTCTAGCAGTATTTCCAGTCCTTCCATGACCGCTCGTTATCCAGTGACTTCTTGAAAGCTTCAGGAGAAGTTGCTCACACTGTCGGTTTGGAAAGGGAATTCCAGTCATTTTTTAGTAGTATATGCATAGTATAGTAGCATAAGTATAAAAATCTCAACTTTTCGATATGAAAAGTTGTTTGCCTGCCAAAATCCGGGCAGGAATTCCAGCTCGGGAGGATCCGACCCTGATCGTGTGTTCGTACTTTTACTCATGTAGAGTACTACTCCAGAACAGGGCTTTTGCCTCTCAACATGCCTCTCAAGCTCATGCTTCAGGAAGAACAAGAAGAAAATTAGAATAGGGTTGTGCCCCTCTTGGTTTTCGCGGTTGACTGTGAACAACGAGGACTGTAAGGACATGGATGACTGGTGAGGACCAGCGAGGACTGGCCGACCGGGTAGGGTTAAGCTTGGCCTTCTTATCACCAGGTACTAGCCAATCCAGGGCGTAGATGGAAACTATAGGCCGAAACAAAGATTGCACGGGGGTTCGGAACCTCA
Organism: Branchinecta sandiegonensis; assembly: GCA_030848855.1. Lineage (NCBI taxonomy): Eukaryota > Metazoa > Arthropoda > Branchiopoda > Anostraca > Branchinectidae > Branchinecta > Branchinecta sandiegonensis. The sequence goes on from JAUPMV010000014.1 coordinate 12,382,066, forward strand.
GGCCTTAGCCTTCCTTCCAAACTTGTCTTGGTCTGCTCCGGGGTCTAGATTATTTTTTAATTTTTTTTATTTTTTTTCCAAAATGTAAGGCTTTAATCATAATAATCTTTGAAAGAAAAGGAGATGAACACATACAACAAGAGGAAACAAGCAAAGAAACAATACCTGTATACAAAACGACTGTAAAATAATGCTCTTCCATTCATGATTAACCCTAATATTGAATCTCCCTGTAGGATATCTAATTGCTGTCTAGATTATGTCTAGATTATAATTAAAATTGCAATAATAGCAAAGCTAGACAATATGCAACTATAAAAGTTAAGGAAAAATAAAAAATCGATAGGAAGAGGAAGATTAAGTTATTATTAAGACATTAAACAAACTTCCGCATTCCACCTGCACTGTCAGACGTTTCACAACAGACAACAGAAGGATGCGCGGTTTCAACAGACAATGTGTAACACTTCGGATGTTGTCTGTTGTGTTTGAAAATGTTGTGTGTAACAAGTGTTGCCATCAGGAAGAGCCGAAAAATCGCCAAAAAGCGTCTGCTGGATTTTCCGACATTATGATGACAAACAAAAAAGTCAGTGGATGCTTTTTTGGCTCTTCCTGGCCATGCTTGTTCTGCATAACATTTCATGTATAACGTTTTCCAACTCAACAGATAACATCCCAAGTGTTGTCTGTTACGCACTGTCTGTTGAATCCGCGCATCCTTCTGTTGTCTCTTATGAACCTTCTGACAGTGTGGTATCGGAGGCTTTGTGAAATTGTTTATTTTCTTTAAACTGCATTATTTTTTATCTCCAATTTATAAAACAATTGCTTCATCATCTTCATTATTTTGGTCTCCAACATAAAGAGAAAGAAAAGAAGAAAGAAAACAAAATTGAAGAAGTGATGTTCCTGCTTTGGCTAGTGCTTATTTTGATTGGCGGGATTGGCTGTGGGGTGATTGACCAATGAGTGATCGCTACCAGGAAGTTTCGAACACTCCCTCCCAATAACTCTTTTCCCCCTTTGGAAACAAAAGTGTCTCAGGCGGAAAATCCAGCTTTTGATGGTTTCATATCTTCTGTATTGTTTCCGTGACTATACTCAGTCACAGGACTCAAGTAACACTAGATTGAATGAATAACACTAGATTGAAATAACACTAGATTGAAATAACACTAGATTGCGCTCGGAGCTGCGCAAGGGGCCTTAAAGGCACAGAAAACTTGACTACGCAACTTTCGGCCATCAAACCGACCTGGGGGGGGGGGGGCTTAGATAAAGATACAGGGACTTCTTGTCGACAGGGCCCCCTTCTTTGTTATCTCGAACCGCCTCCTTAGTGTTCCCAAAGCTAGCTGGCAGGCCCGTGCCTCTTATGCACTGTAATTATGCGCTTATGCACCGTAAAAGTTCGCCTTTGGCCGTGTTGACTAACACATCGGGATAGTAGTCAAGAGGTAGTGCGTTCGATTCCTACTCCCGGCACACAAACCTTTTGCTTTTTTTCTCTACCAGCCCAAAAAGTCGAATTCTCGGAAACTGCAATGGTCGTAACGAGAATTTTTCTTACTCTCAGTCTCGACTCAGGGTACATTCTTGATATGTCAGCTAGCTCTCCGAGTCAAGTTTGAGTCAAGTTTTCTGTTCCTTTAAAGGTAGGAGGAGTGTTGGTTTTGAAGTTATTTCAAAGAAATTTGAGTCTTGTTTTTGGGATCCCAAAACGTAAATGGAGGGACACCTATGACTTTGTAAAAGTTGTCCGTCTGTCAGTCTGTCTGTCTGTCCGTAAATCCGTCTGTCAGCACGATATTAACTCTGGAAGGGGAAGAGATATTTTCGTCAAACTTGGTATAAGGGTCCACTGGTACAGGTAATGTTTTTAGATGAGCTCTGTAGCCCCATATTTAGGGGTGGGGGAGGGATTTCAAATCAAGGGACGAACAAAAATGTTTAAAAAGTCAATGAGATAGTCGATCTAGGGGTAAAAAGTCATACTAAAGAAACTTATTTTCTCGCCGGACAATTAGGTCGTCGGGAATCCTGCCAAAACCGGAAAATTTGTAAAAATTACAAGTTTTATTTGAAGTTGTATAAATGTTCGATTTAGGGCCAAGAAGACATGTTGCATCCGTATATGACAATTGTTTTCTACCCGGATATATAGTTTTTCCTGAATCCGACAGCTGTGCTTCGGATGCTGAAGACATGGAAGTGGACATCTAGGTACAGATCAAGATTTCATCATTATCATGAAAATCTGGGAAGTGAAGCCTTGGCTTTTACTTCTGTTTAAATGGGTTCTCAAAATATGCTGCTTCTGTTTGACGCTAAGTCTAGCCTACTCTTTTTTTCGTGATACATGCCACCTCTTTCTTCCACTAATGTCTGCATGTCGATCTTTCAGTAGCGTGTCGACGCCGAGATTCTCACATTCCTTCCAGTAGCATTACGGATCATCCACGAATACTTAGAATGACAAGGTAATGAGTTTTCGGGGATCAACTGTAAATCCTTCATCTTGTCGAATATTTGGAATGCCTCCTTCACTTTGGTTGTATTTCTTGCTCGAAAGTAGTTGCTAATTAGGATGGGAATATTTAACGCTTGAAACATTCTCTCGGTTTGACCGTGTACCACAACTGAGGGTGGGTTTGTATGGACAAAGCTTAAGATTTGAGTAGCCAGTCGAGCTTCGTTTACGGAATTTCAGCCATGTATGAGGGGAGAGAGACGCCCCAAATAAATATGTCGGGCTCGCTGTCACTACACCCACCCGTCATTTCGTCCACCTGTCATGAATATGTCGGCCACTCGGTAAACGCAAACTAGTTTCTAAGATTTTTCTGATGGCGCCGCAGTGATCTGTTCCGTTAATTAAAAAAAGATGAAAATGCTGACGTGACATCAACCAAAATCTCCGTCAGTAAATCCACCACTTAATTTTACATTAAATTTACAGAAGAGGTATGTTTATGTGAACAGTTACTTTAATGTGAACAGTGCAATTTTGGGCTAAATGATAGAATGAAGACCCAAATACCTATTCAGGTGTTTTCAAATGCCCTTGCTTGCCTACTTTCGCTAACTGGTAGACACAGCAAGTGCATGAAAATGGCAAAGTCCAATGTCAACAAACGTCCACATATGCATACCTCTACTGTAGAAAAATAAAAACAAAAGAATATTTAAATGACCAGCCAGTTGCTAAAAGACCTTGCCCCCTCCCCCCCCCAAAGGAACAAACAAATGTTGGCGAATAACGTCTCATCTTTGTGCTAAATTCGTATTTTATGAACAAAAAGAGGGCTTAGATATTGAAGGAACGTCTTTTTGCGCAGCTTCCAAGAACTAGACTTTTCAATCTGGTGTTTCCAGTTCCCTTCGCGCCAATCCTTGAAATTGAATTTTACTGCAGCTAAAGTTTCCCCTGTGATCCAGAGACGTGGATTGTAAACATCAGCGCTTTTACGAGTTAATGCGAATTTGATACCTCGGTTCTGGAGAACGAGCTGCCAAATTGCTGAGTTCATTAGAGGTCAAACAGTGAGATATTTTGACGAAAGAGAATAGGCATTTCGGAGGATCCGAGGTTTCTTTGGAGGTGGCGTGAGCCACCAATAATGGCCATTCAGAGCCAAATAGCAGAAAGCGATAAGATCCGGATGAAAAATTTATTTCGAAATAGTAGTATGAAGTTGTGCGAAAAAGTAGCATGCAGTACGAACTGATGCTACTACATGCTTCTATGTCAAGGCTACCGTGTTACTGCATTCTACGGCATGCTACCAATAGCAAGACTGGATGCTACTATAGCAAGACAGGATGCTACTGGATACAACCTTTTAAGATTGGCCCAGTCTGAGGCACATTAGATGATAGTATTCTTTACTATTACGTATCAAACATGCAATTTTTTCGTACAACTATCATACAAACAGTGTTGGGAAGTACTTCAAGTACTACTTAAGTACAAAATCAAGGTACTTGGATTTTTACTTAAGTACATTTTTCCTGGAGTACTTAATACTTAATACGTAAAATAAATAGGTACTTGAAGCTCTCAAGTACCGATACATTCTTAAGTACTTTCAAGTACTCTCCCAAGTACATTCCGCTTTGATCGAATGATTTTTTTTTAACAGAAAAGTAGTTCAGTTTCAGTATTGGCAAAAAATGCTAAAAGCCGATTCTCAGTACCAGCATCTCCACCAGAAGACAAACCATTAGTCTTAAGCAAGGCACACTTCTTTGAATGTTTCTTGACCTAGAACAGTGCAGTTCGGACTAATGGAAAAAGAAGAAAACACCCGTTGAGGAATTCCTAGAAGCCTGTAATCAGTTACTTTGGTAGACTGGTAGATGACTTTCGTCAAGTGCATACAAGTGGCCTGTTCAAACCTAACTAACGTTCAAAGAAGCGTAGCTCTAATGTCTTTCGTGGTATTTAATTCTTTGTCTAAACTGCCAAATGCCTTTATTTAGATGACTTTCTTTTATTTTCCATTATATGACTGAATATGACTGAGCTAGAAATAGTGCTAGTAGAGATGTACTTAAGTAGTACTTGAAGTACTATTAAGTACAAGTTCTGTACTTAAAACTCAAGTACTACTTAAGTACAATTGTGGTCTGGTACTTAATACTTGATACTTAAGTACAAAATTTGGAAGTACTTAGTACTTAATACTTAAGTACAAATCTAAAGTACTTGTTACAAAATTGCATACAACTACGTAGGCTACAAATTTTTCATCGGGATAGGACGGTCAACTCGGTTTTGACTCATCTTCCTCCAACAGCAACCAGACCAGCTTTCGTATAAATATCTCAATTCGTGAGACAATTGTGATCGCAAACACACGAGCGGACGGTACTGCAAATTTACCAATGTCCTCAGTTTCGTTTAGTATCCCAAAAAGTTCAAGTAGACCTCTCGGTGCTTAAATGCTTAGGACTCCCTCCCCACTACGCATTAATCCTATCTCTACAAGAATGATGGACTCCTGACCTTGTATTTTCCGGAACTTTAAAGTACCCTTCGCGCTATTTACTATTCAATTTACAGTATTTCAAAATATTTGAATACTTTAAAAGTAGGCCGTGCTTTCAACAAATAACCCACGGTTTTGGCTGTTGTAAGCCTTTTCTGAGACCCGTTGACTTGTAGTGAAAACAGGGAAAGAATTTACATAACCGGTTTTTCTGATGGAAAAACTTGTGGCAGACAACCGTCGACAGCGTGATACACATCGAAGGTAGCAAAACACGCCAAGTGAGAAAGTCAGCGTGGTTTTGTTAGAGGGCTTAGAATGTACCGTCCGAAATTGGCGTCTCCGGTTTTAGAAATATATGGAGTGAATACAGAAGTAGGTTGCGTTAGTATTATAGGTAGACAGGTCCTTTACTGATTTTTTTCATTTGATGTTCACCTGCACGCGATCTAGGATTGCGCTTATATGTTGCGGGAATCGCGATGCTGTTTTCAAGACCTGTCTCGGTTCTGCGTGTCAACGACCTTGCGTTTCTTCAAGCTCCCCCCCCCCTCCGGAAACAAGTTTTATTGTACAGTAACCTCTGGGTTCTTTTACATTCCGAACCTGTAAGGGTTTTATCCCCGACCGCGGTTACGGTTCTTCGACAAGAGCTACATGGAAAAGTATTGTCGTGACCTTGCATTTTTTTTTACAAGTCCAAAGGTACGATCTGGGTCCCTGGTGCTTTGGTTCTCTTTTATTTCTTTCGGGCCGTTTTTTCGTCTATCTCTGTCGCTTTAGCGGACTTGGTCGGGTTTAAACTTGTGCACAACAGGTCTGAAGCTGGCAATGCCAAGGGATCGATCCTCTTATTTAGGTTGGAGCTAAAAATTTACCACGGGATGCCTTGGATCCTAACAATAACGCAGCATTATTAGCCGTTTATGGCATTAGCCATGGCGGATTCTCGTTCTTTTCCCAGGAGAAGGCTAAAGAGCTGCACCAAGCGGAGGGTTTTGCAAGCTATTGTTTCGATAGTCCTAGTGTGGCTAACCGAGATCACAGAGGCGATATCACACCGGTTATAGTACCTACTCAGCATTTCCGGAACAAGGGGCGTTGCTCCGCCAAGCGAGCGGCCGGAGTCCAAGCCGGAAATCCGGCAACCCGAGTATGAGTTCATTCATTCATTTAGTGTTGTACTTTACTGACAATAGACATATATCGTCCCTTTACAGCGAAAGGTCTTATCCGACTTATTTTCCGAAATAAGTTTGGGTTTCTTAATATCCGAAGGAAAGACGCGTCTTCTGAGCCTCGTTTTTCGACGTTCGTCGTCGTTCGGTGAGCAAGCCCGCAATTCTCGAGAAGCACTGCCGTCTTCCTCGGAAGCACTGCAATGCAAAAACGCCATTTAGCAGAAGCGGCGGAGAAGTGGACGTGCAGCGCGCAACACAAACGAGGCTCTGGTCTGTTTATCGTACTTGTACGACGCATAGAAGCTGAGATGTGAGTATGGCTAGGTCGTGCAATAGTCTTCAAACGCGTTTTTTCGCTCCCCTGAACAGTTGTGAAAAGTGCTGATACGATCTTCTGGCTGTCCAGGGCGTCAGGGGACATTACCGCGGGATGGCTGTTGAGCCCCCACAAAAATGCCGTCCACGCGAAAATGTCAGGGGGTGATGCCATTCACACGACAACAGGTTTGAGAAAGATCTTCCTCACTGAGCTTGAGGAGCGTCGTTGGACGGGAGACACCCATCCAGCTTGATGGTGGCAGGCGACATCACCCGTCGAGCTTTTTACGCAAAAATGGCCATTGAGCTGGATGGCGTCGACAAGAAAACATCATGTTGATGGGACTATCATCCAACCAAGAGCAAATAAGCACCAGAAACTCCGTCTCCCTACCTCTGAAATACGACCATGCGGAGTCGAATAAATCCCTGTACCCTGCCCGATGCAAACGAGAGGAGGTTAGGAGCTACGCGGAACATCACAATTCGTTACCTCTACAAACAGCTATATCGCAGTAAAGCCCCAACGAAGAAATTTCCAAGGAAAAGCCGATTGGTTGTCTGGACGCTGAACAGAGGGTCAGCACGCCTCCTGCACTAATTCCTCTGATAGGCGCATCGGCGGAGAGGGAAGTAGACTGGCAGCAACTCAAAGCTCAGCAAATACCTCTAGCTCAGCTCAGCTTTGTTGGGGTAAACATAGTCGCTGCATGGGACCAAAGACAGAAGTTCTATTGGTTTATTTGTTCTTGAACAAACGGAGCCGCCCAGTCGAAAATATCTCCAGAGCAGCAGATAAGAACCCCAGAAGCTGTCTACGGCGAAGAGGGGAGTAGCTCAACTGAGCTTTGTCGGGATGTACATAGTCGCTGCATAGGACCAAAGACAGAAGTTCTATTGGTTTATTTGTTCTTGAACCAACGGAGCCGCCCAGTTGAAAATATCCCCAGAGTAGCAGACAAGAACCCCAGAAGCTGTCTTGTTGGTAGATCCACTAACCATAAATAACATTACACTTATCACATAGCCATTGATGGGGTTTTGAGGGTGGAGGTTAAGACTTACTTGGAATAAAACGGTTTTAAGATTGACGACCAATATTGGACTTATGTATATTGCATCACGCTTACTATCTGACACTGACTACCTAGATGGCGTCAGCGTTCCAGACCGTATAGTCTGTCCGCTTATGGTGGGTTTACACACTGCGTAAAATCCGAGCGTGTTTTGAAATCCGAGCGTATTTTACGCACGTTTTAAGCTTGGAAAGATTTCTAGCAATACGGACTATATAGATACGAAACGGACCGATTTCTCAAATATATCCGTATTGCTAGAAATCCTTTCAAGCTCAAAACGTGCGTAAATACACTCGGATTTCAAAATACGCTCGGATTTTACGCAGTGTGTAAATGGACCATTAGGTTGGAGCTGATAAAATAATGAAAGGAGCATCAAGCCGCAGCAGCAGTGCAGAATACATCGTTACACAGTCAGGACGTGGATCAGGGAAGTGTCTGGTGACTTTCCGGAAGAGTTTAATGGCTAGCCACGGTGGCTAGCCTACACCATATTTTCCATCACACTTTCTGATTTATTGTTTTTGCCTTGAGAGGAGAATGGAGTCTAGTCTACTTAAGTGGTTATCTTGTTAGGAAGATTCCTAGCGCGTATTTTCTCTCATACATCATTCAGTTTCCCTTTTCCTGTCCAGACTGACAGATTCGTAGATCAATAAAACGTTGACTGGAGATCAAACCAACGGAGTAACTCGTATCGTTGTGTAGATTTCTGAGTGTTGTCAGACTAAAAAATACTACTGCTGGATAAAAAGCAGGGCATTAGTAACTGCTGTTATTATTAGTATTATTGATTTGAACTAGAACACGTCCAACTAGAATCAGACATCACCGCACAAATCCCCACTATTTATGATGCGAATTGCATAAAGTTGAAAAAAAACACATCATTTTGTCAATCATAAATGTTGTCAAATGTTTACATAAATTTAAAACAAAGGAAGACAAACAGAACAAAAATTTATTTCATGCTCTTAAGATGCAGGTCGAGTGAACACGCTGTCATCAGCTGGATCACACGAGTTATATCAGTGTGAAAACATTATCCATGTATATACTGAACTGAGTTAAGCCAGGGACCCACACATTTCCTGTACTCGCCATTCAGGGGGCTTGTCATTTCCTATGCTTCTATGTTGCTATGTTGCCCGAGCCTCACCTAGTTTCCAAAATCACGCTTGGGTCGAATCGGCGTTCTTGCTCAGATAGACAAAATTTGTTGGGACTATTCACCATGCCACCAGGTACCTAAGCTAGGACAAAAGATCCAGGATACTCTTCCATTCCAGAGAAATATTCCTAGTTCAGCAGAACAGCTGCGAAACATTTTGTCTATCTGGATAGTCGGGTAATTATCCCCGTGGGTATTTCTCGAACTACCTGACGCTCGGTCAAGAGCGCATCAGAAATCTCTTCTTGACAAGCCCCCTGAATGGCGAGTCATTACAGGAAATTTATGGGTCCCTGGTTAAACAGAGAAAACAAGAAACGACTGAGAGAGTATGATGGACAGAAGACGTGCAAGACTCCAGCCTAGTCGACAAGACGAACAAGCAGCATGCGACAGCGATGTTGGTAATTCGGGTAATTCAGTACAATCTATTCAATGTGAAAAAAACTTCAGTTTTAAGAGGAATTAGAAGTATAATCCAAGACAGTGGTTCCCAGCCTTTTCTGTACCGCGTACCTCAACCAAGATTTAAAAACTTTACTTACCCCTTTTTGACGATTCGCCGTTCTTATTATTCCGTTGTTATAACTATTATTTACTACTACAGAATTCAATATATATTGGCATCAGTTACAAGGCATATATTTATATCTGATATACAATGGGCATCCAATGGATTTCCAGGCCTGACAACACTAAAACTAAGACAGAATAATCATAAACGACCGAAGCGAGATATTAATTACATACCAACTTGATTTTGGGACATTCACGTACCCCTTGCGGGAGTCTCTCTTACCCCTTTGGGTACAAATACGACGGGTTGGAAACACTGATCTAGGACATTACGAGATGGCTTCGGTGATACTAAGGATATTTACAGCGGCAAGTTGTAACACGTTCAAAGCATTTTTATTAAATCAAACCTTATTTTATGGCCAATGAAATACAAACTGAAAGCAGAGACGGACATAAATACTGAGTCTCTATCAATTTGTCGCTTTGAGGAGATGTGGGACACAGTGCCCCAATCGTATTGATTCTGGGGCCGCATGTCCCAGTGCTCCTGACTGTGCCATGTCGCAGTCATCCTCGGACTGTCAAATTTCAGTTTTTTCACAAAATATCAGAAGAGCAGTACATAAAAAACAAAGGGGCTAGTGTGTGCAGAATTGACCTAGCTATAAAAAAAAAAAAAACCCAGACTCGACGAACGAAGATGTGCCTCGGGTGTGTAGTCAGTACAAGACCCAGGAAATGACCACAAAAACTTACTTTTATAAATTTCTGAAATTAAAGTTTATACAATGATACTGAATGTTATGTGACTAAAGTCAGGATGCGAGAAAGTACACGTGTCCCATACCTATTAGTGTCCCAAACCTCCACCCGCTCCCCTACTCATACAGGTAGAGATCGCTGAACCCACGGATGACACAAAGAACTGACGAGATCTCAGAGAAGTAGGCTATGATGTAAATGAAATAAATGCGAAAATTTATAAGCATTACAGTCGTGGAACATAACGGGAGCAACTGCAGTAATGCGGGAGACCGTGGAGAAGACGGAAGCTTTCATTGATAATTATCTTCTTCTTCTAGGTGTCTATGGTGAAATTTACGTTGAAGAGCTGACGAGCTCTTCATCAGCTGACAGTATTGGAACCAGCTTCAGAACAGTTGGACTGATGAGTTGGGTAAGGCTCTTCATAACTTACAGCACCTCTACTTAGCTTACTTAATTGTTTGTTCTTCACCCAGTGCCTACGCGCTTTTGTACACGAGGATATGCGGGATATGCCCCTGCTATGTTGAAGCACACCGGAAGTTCGACAGCGAGCATCAACTCATGCGTGCCGGCTGTCGCGCTCCTGGTTCTACTCACCCGTGTCTGATGTTTCCTCCACAACGGGTTGTTTGGTTTCCCTGTGAGAATGGACGCGTGGTAGGCAATGCTATACTAGGCGAGGCTCACGCTGTAAGGGAGGCTTATACCGGGATTCCGCAGACACCTTTTCCTCCCGAGAAAGTGTCATCTGACATTCGCTCCCTTTAGGTTGCTACACGCAAGTGACTAACCCCTTTGCTCACCTCATCAGGTGAGCAAAGGGTTAGTGAGGCGATCCGAAGCGGCCCTCCTTCAGAGAATACTCTTGATGACTAACTCTACTTGCCGATGCAAAATCGCTGTGTACCTAACGGAAGAGCCAGAAGCGGCACCACAGCTCTCCACAACAATCGCCGCGATTGGTTGACACAGGATTTCAGTTGGTTGAGTCGTTAGTGAGACGTTTTCTCGTTCTTCCTGAGGATCAGTGGCGTGTTTTGGACTTCGTCATATAGAGTATTTTAGGGTCTGAAAATGTTCTTGTCAGAATGCCGCTAACTGTATATTCAAAAAATGTAGACAACGGATACGTCAGGTACGATGCTTCATCAGCGATATTTCGGCCCTTCTTGGCAAGGGTCCTCGTCAGGCTGTCAATCTTCAGGTCCAGCGTCGGGTAAGGAAAGAAACCTGTAATCATGGAAACAAACCTTTCTACTACTGAGACGTCAGCAAAACCTCCATTAGCTAACTGGCGCATACTGCTGGGGTAACCCAGACAAGTAACAGATGCCAGCCATCGTCACTCACGTAGCAACTACAGATCCACTTGACCTTAGTCGCTGCGAAGTGCGGATTGAGGTAATCCCTTTTTCAGCCACCTTCCTGTGAGGAGGGCGCTCCTCAGAGACGTGTGCCCATAGCGCGTTTAGTGTTTGTTTAGCTTTCCTTGCTTTTTTGTGTTATATATGGCCTTTGGCTGAAATAAAGCTAGTATTATTATTATTATTATCAACAATACACATGCAGCTCGGCAACGCTGGGACTTCTAATACCTTGACAATAAATCATCATGGTAAGCATAGTATAGTTCATAAGTTCATCCTTGGGAATGTATTGAGTGTCTCCTTTTATTCTTGGTAGGACCGATTTTAATTTTAACTTTTATACCTAGGTGGCAGCATTGATGAGAGGCCGGTTTGCTGCAATCTTCTGAACTTGTTCGGTCCGGTCTGCCACAGCTGATTCGGTGATGATTCTGATCTCAAGAAAAAATGCAAGTGAAAAATCGGTGTATATAATTCCTTTTTTACTTTGGTCAAATTGAAGATTCAAATATAGTTAGAAGTTTAAATCGGTAAATAGCTAGGCCGCAGCACAGCCTACTTTTCAGTACCAAAATCAGAACTCCCAAATCAAAGAGTATTGCGAACAGCGGATCCCCTTGAGAGGCGGTACTAGCCAAAACGTTTGGGGGGGGGGGGCAAGGTATTTACCGACTGGCTGGTAATTTTAACCGACTGTTTTAGCAGAAAAAATTACTGTTTTAAGAATAAACGACCGTTTTGACGAAAAATCGACCGATTTAAGAAAAACAGACTGTTTTAAGAGACCCCCCCCCCCCCCATACGTGAAGCCCCTGCTCACAGCTGAAAATACTGGAGCTTTTGCAATAGTTAAGCTAAGACTTGGCCAGGTCCGTGCAGTGTTGCCGCATCAAAAATATTTAGAGAGTGACTTTAGACCCAAACAGAGAGTGAATTGGGAGTGGAAATCTATTTTCATGACATGTTCACTTCTGGTCTGAATCCCTGCTGCAAAAATTACACATTTGGTCATTTTCTGAAATAGAGTGATTTTTATGTCCTACGTAGGACAAGATTGACAAAAAGAAAATAGAGTGACAATTCACACTATCGTGCGACATGTGGCAACCCTGGGTCCGTGGTGTGTTCGTATAACGTACTTTATTCCCTTAATAGCATGTATTCTACATGCTAGCACTGGGTCGCGATTCACACAAATTACACGTGACACAATTACATAAATAACATGTCATCTATACGTACAACTTGACTGGAATTAAAATATTGGCCTCTGTGGCGCTTTCGGTAGAGCACTCGCCTTGTGATCAAGAGGTCACTGGTTCGATCCCCGGACATGCCAGCCTCTTGCCAAGGCCCCACCATCGCCGAGGCAAAGGTCAAGGGGTTGCTACAGATGGTGTACACACGTCATCACGATGAGAGCTCCAAGATTTACTGAGACTATACGACCATGCCCACAAAGCAATTAAGCTGTCAATCAACTTGAGATTTAAATTTCAAATATAAATTCAAATTTCTTAAGATCTTGAACTTCTTAAGACGTTGGCCAAGACATCTTAAGACGTAAGCCAAGACGTTCAAACGTCTTAAGACGCTGGCCAAGACGTCTCAAGACGTTGGTCAAGACGGTCAAACGTCTTAAGACGTTGGCCAAGACGCCTTCCAAGACCCTGCTTTGTGGGTATGTTCGTATTTTCACTACTGATGGAGGTATGTTAACTATCGTAACTTTTTCGAACAGAATTTCTCTTTAGGTAGTGGCCTACTCAATCTTCTTTGCTTGATAGTACTTATTTGCTACTTTTGTTGCGAATTTTCGTTTAATGAAATAGCAACTCTAGCCTACTATAGAAATGTGAAAATGACTACTGCTGTGACTCGTGCATTTCAGTTTATAACAATACAGTCCTTATCCAACACCATCTTTTTCATTTGTGTCGAAGCAGAGGCCATCTAGCGGTGGGCTTAATAGATAGAATTTATCAAGGCGGGCTCTTAGAGAGATAGAATTAATCAACTTAAACCGGTATTGCCACCGGTTGCAGAACTCTGCGATTTGTCATTCATTTTCGTTTCTTCGACAAAGCGATCAAGAACTCTGCGACGGGTTCCTTACCAGTATATGCAAAATGAAGCATAAAAGTTGAGGCGTATAATTATGAAGATGATAAAGCGAGATTTCTCGTTGATAGTTGGTGAAAAGGACCAAGTTTCATAGGTGCCAGAATGTCATTGCTTTCTCCTGCCAAAAGTCACAGGTTCGATCAGGAAAAGTGGCAACACCAAAGCTTTTATTAATGGACTATTTAATCAGAACAACATCAAGAAAAAACTGTGGTAATTGCTCAATAGCTGCCTTTTGGAGAGTAGAGGAAATAAGCTGGAAGTAACGTTGTTTCAGTTGACAAGATGCATTTTCATTAGGAATGTGATTGTAACAAGGTATGGCCCAGGGTGGTTGGTTAGGAAAGCAACGTTTTCTTTCAGTTTTCAACATTTTTCTCTAATTTTTTCAGATTGTTTTCTGGATTATTTATAGTTTTTTTTTCTTTCTGAAAGTGATGTCTTTTATTTCTTTTTTGGAGGTCAGGTCCTACTTTTCAGTAGTTGAGGAAAAGTGTTCGATGAAGTTCCTGCGGAGGTTGATATGGCTTCGTATCTTCCTGTCTGGAGGCTGATCCTATATCGTATTCTCCGATATCCTCGATGTAGGAAGTTAACCTGTACTAAACTGTATATTGCGACCTGCGCTTTAAGTGGACTACACCCAATAAACAACCTCAAATATTTTCTAACTGATTTTATTTTCTACGTTAACAGTTTAGACATAGTAAATTTGCAACAGGATACAAATGCTTTATAGCAGTATAGGGTAAAAAGTGCAGTCAATTTCATCCTTCTATCACACTCCTACCTGTGAGGAAAACAAAAACAAGAGGTAAACTCCAATTTGGCACATGTCAAGTTTCATTCAACCAAACATCATGAGCACATTGAGCAGCTAAGGTGTAAAAAATTAATTAAGAAATCGACCCAATCGCAGTAACTTTACCCTAGAACATCTTCTCATCATATCCATGCAAACATGCGCTAATTACGCAATTCGAGCGCCGAGAATGTAACCGGACGCAGAATGTCCATACTTCGTCCCGCTTTTATGCATGCGCAATATGAGCTGGTTGGGGTTAGAGTAAGACCATTATCAGAAAACAATAGGAATATTTGCACAACACATGGGCTAAACATGTTCTTGCTTGACTCACCCTCGAGCTCTACGCAGTAAGTACAGCTCCCGGTCTAATCGATCCAATAATCGCTATACTCCATTTCAGGTTATGACAGGGTACCCTAAAAGCGTGTTCCACCCTACTTACCGCAGTTACTACGGATCACGTCACGAATTCTGGCTTTTCGACGTCAAGGCTGGAACGCATTTTTCTATTTTCACCAAAATATCGTGCCACGGGCTAATCCGGCCAATCACATCACAGAGATTCGTAGTTACCACGCTTACTACCCTCCCGAGCGTGGTAAGCAAATAGTTACTATTTCGAGAAGGTTGGAATGGTCAGCGTAGTAGCTTTTCACGAGGTTGGAACGAAAATAGTAACTAATAGTTACTATTGTTAGAAGGGTGGAACACGCTCTAAATATATTTGAAAATATGATTCACAGCCATCTTGGGCTGAAGGAATATCTAACGCTCTAAATAGTATTTATGGCGTAAAATATTGCTTCAGGTAAAGCTGACTGCGAATCAACGCTAAACGGATACGTCAGCTGATTTCATTCGAGCGATATTTCGGCCCTTCTTGGCAAGGGTCCTCTTCAGGCTCAAAGCTAGAAAAGTCAACCTGTGTTTATTTCTGAAAATCAGCTGACGTATCCGTGTAGCGCAGTCAACTAAAGTATTTTAGTTCCCATAACTTCCGAACTCACAAGGTTCGAATTTCACAGGCGGATTGAAATTTTCGCACCGCGAATCCTGAACGTATAAGACCCCGAACTATAATTACTTGATAATCATGTTAAATGAAAAAGAAATATCATAGTTTAAAAATTACCCAAAACGGATAAGCCAGTTAGGATATTCTTCAGCGATAGTTAGGCCCTTTTTGACAAGGGTCCTTTTCAGGCTGTATCTAATATGACTGAAACATTGCTGAAGACTATCCTAGCTGACTCATCCGTTCAGAGTGAATTTTTAAATATGACTCCCAGTCAGCTGAAGGAGAATTTAATAACATAAGTTGCGGTTTTGCAGATACCATGTGAGACCACGGTCTTTAGTCGTTTTCGCAGTTACCGTGGTATCTGATACCATGGTCAAAGGCAGTTACCGTGGTATCTGGCAAGGTACCGTGGTATCTGAAATTCAGATACCGTCGAGCGTGGTAGCTGTTCGTGGTATCTGAAAAATTTATCTCACTTTCATCATCACTAACACAAGAGTCTATTTTTTTGACAAATTGGTGGGAAAGAAGTTTGTCACTCTAGATGTCAGTAGACATCAACATTTCTTAATGGATGATATGTAAGAGCGCAATCTGACAATACTCTTGATGACTAACTCTCCTTGCCGGTGCAAAATCGCCGGGTACCTAGCAGAAGAGCCAGAAGCGGTATCACCTCGGGTATCACAGCTGCTTCCGAAGATCGACGTGATCGTTTGACACAGGATTTGAGTTGTTTAGTCTGAGTCGTTAGTGAGACGTTTTCTCGTTCTTCCTGAGGATCACTGGCGTGTTTTGGACTTATAGAGTATTGTCGTTTTTACAGAACAACCTTAGTATCAGGTACCACGGTAACTGCAAAAACGACTAATTGAAGATACAGTTACCTTGGTAATAGATACCATGGTATCTGCAAAAACGCAACTGACAGGTTGTACAAAAGAGCTTATCCTTAACAGATCCGGAACAGTAGATCCGGAGAAATAACCACAGCATTGATTTAAACCCGCTGTTTAAAATACTCACTAAAACAATAAGATGAGAAAGCTTCCACTACTCTCTGCATAGAAACTACAAACCTAGTAAAACCGGATTCGTTTCTTACACCGGAAAGCGACCGGAATTTGGCAAAGTAATTTTCTCACACCGGAATATTCACTATGATTACTGGACGAAATTTCCAGGCAGTGCGATGCTAGCGTCGCCTTCGGCCGGAAACCTAACCAACGCTCCTTTTCTTACACTCAAAAGCAATTTCCTTTCTTTGCAGATAGCTCTAGCGTAGAATATGTCTGTCGCAGGAAACGAAATATTTTCGTGAGTTGATGGAATACAAGAGGGAAGTTAAACTTTAGGGCAAACAGACAACGAGGTAATACTAACATCCATAAAATCTGAAGTATTAAACACACGCAAACACTTCGCATTGGCCGGAATTCGACAGTGTAGCCTAAAATCAAAATAATAAACACCGAGATTTAACATTTTTCATAAAATTTTCATGGGAGTAATGTTACCCGTATCGGAGGGAGGGGGGGGGGGGGGAGCATAAGCGGAGAGAAACGTAGTCTTTCACATTTAGCTGATGCGGCATTGTTTTTGAATCGAGTTCGTTCGGCTGTTTAATCTTGGGAACTAAGTTTAGTAATTTAGGTGGTACGCTCTTCAGTCCAATGCAGATACTGAAGTTTCAGTTACACATCACCCAACGCAGTCAAATTGGCGTCCTGGATATTCTTTCGCTGGCTTTCTCTATCCTCTTTAAACTTTCTTTCACATTATTTCTACTTCCAGTCCATTTTCATGATGTTAACAATATGAACATTATGATTGCTAAGAGAAGACCGTCGGAGTTTCAGCCAAAGCCGCGGGGGGGGGGGGGGGGGAGAGAGAGAGCAGGAGGGTGACATTACTCCAACAACATAAAACACCAACAGCCATTCACACAGCGCACAACTTTGTACAGTCTCAACTAACTTATGACAGTGACGTGAGTACTTGGCTAACAAATTCACAGAGTGCTTCTAAAGTTGCAAATATTCGAATCTACAAATTTTCCGCTGCTCAAACTGGCAGTTGGATTCAATCAAGATCCCTCTCTAAGTTTCTTCTTCTTGTTCCTTAAGAGTTGAGAGACAGGAACCCTGCTCTCCTTGTCATATTTTGATGTTCAGTTCCTTGTTCTGCAACGTTAACGTCATTGACGAAAAAGGTTCCCACTAATTAGACTTGCCTCATGCTGTCAACGCGCCTCCTCGTGGCTTTCAATGCCCAAACTTCTTCCAGATCTTTTTTTTTTCTGGCCTCCAAATCCTACCAGATTTTTTACTGCTGGCCAGATTCAATATCTAGGGCTACGAAAAACATTATACGTAGGCTACTCAAAAATAAATGGCGTTTTTTCGGAAGGGAGGCTATGACGTCACCGGATAATAAACAGAACTTAAAAATAATTAACAAAATTACTGGCACCGCGTTATATTTTGGCATCTGATATTGACTAAAGGAGTAAACCGGGACCCGGGCAGTGTGGCACAAATGCTTGAAATCTAATCTAAACAGTATAGCAACTTAAACTGACGATGGGAACTTCGAATCGCTCGAGCTGAGATCCTATTTTACAAAGTGCAAAAACATGGTCGACTAGGAAAAAAAAAATTAAACGAGTAAAACAGACGAAACCATAAAACTGAAAAAAAGATCGAATATCCCGCTAGTAAAGTTGGTACGAATTGCGACTGCAGTAAAACGAGTTAAAACAAAAGAATTACCGAAACACGATAATGACAAGTGTACAGTAGAGGTCTGTTCTTTCGAAGGTTGTTTAACTTTGGAGATAAACAGTTCTTGGCTGTATAGTACACTAAAATTCCCAAACACCCCTCGTGATGCTCGTATGATGCATTAAGTACATGCTATGGCTCACCAATGGTCTACTGTTGTGAACGGAACGAGAATAACACCGTGCCAAGTTAAAGAACGTCGAAAAGAGCCTACCTCTGCTCTAGCGTCAAGATTCGGAACCGACCAGATTCCTAAACGTATTGTAGTAGATGTGCCACTTGGGACGTTGTTCAACTTCGGACGTTACAGTTTTGGGATAAACGGTAAAACCAATCCCGAAAAGCTCGTTCTGATGTTCTTAGGAGAGCCTAGGCCTTAGGGACCTACTTTATCCAAGAACAAATAATCTAACAGAACCTCCGTCTTTGGTCCCATGCAGCGACTATGGATACCCCGATAAAACTGAGCGGAGCTAGAGGTACTTGCTGTGAGGTTTGAGTTGATCCCCGCCTACTTCTCTCTTCGCCGCTACGCATACCAGACTGAAAACTGCAGGATGCCTGCCAGCAGGAGTGGAGAGGAGAACCCGGTCTGCAGCGACTCACACATGACGTCACAATGGTAGACAACTACTCAGCTGTAAAGGACGACACAGACGACGTTCGTATAAAGCATTGTCCAAATAGGTGTTGTAAGGTGTATTACGGCTTATAAGGCTTATTAGAGATTCCTCGGGACGCGCTGTAATAAGACGAATAAGGAATATGGAGCTTGGCTCTATTCTCCCTTAAGGCCCATTCACAACGGGTTTTAGCTAATGCTCGGTACCAGCCAGTTCCGGAAATCGCTCTGAGACCGAGAATTAGCTGAGTTTCTGCCGTTCGCAGTTGATACTGGTGCCAGTTTCGGATACCAGCTAGTCTCGCACCCAAGTTGAAATCAGTTCAACTTTTGAGGGTACTAGCCAATCAGATTATCCTGGGGAATACTGAGGAATATTCTGATTGGCTAGTTTCGAACCAAGCCCAACAGATAAAATCACATCCACTCTTGCTGTCTTGAAAACCGAAAGTGAATTTAGTCATTGATATTCGGTCTGACGTCGTTCAGTATTAGCCAATCGGAGCATTCCCCTAAATGATGTGATTGGCTAGTTACCTGAAAAGTTGAACTGATTTCAACTTGGGTACGAGACCAGCTGGTACCCGAAACTGGCACCAATATCAATCGCGAACGGCAGAAACCCAGCTAATTCTCGGTCTCAGAGTGATTTCCGGAACTGGCTGGCACCGAGTATTAGCTAAAACCCGTTGTGAATGGGCCTTTATGCAGAGCCAATCAGACCGCTTGGTTGCGTTCCGCCAGCGGGCCGAGGAGAGGAGCAGCGTCATCAGGGTTGCCACGTGAAGCACTAAAAGTCTACTTTGTTGGAAGTTGAAGAAACAACATTTGTTCACGTTTTGTTCTGCTACACGACTGCTTACTGCTAGTTGGAGGACAATGCTGTCCATCCGTAAATTTAATCGCTTTTTACAATATATTGGGCGTCAAATTGTACTGGTGTACTTCAAGTAGTACTAAGAACACTTTTTCTGATCTTTAGAAACTCGAAAATTGTATCAGCGTGGCAACACCGAACGCTGCGTTCATAAGAACCTCTCGGGTTTCTATTTGAACAGGCGTGTGTATTAAACATCGCGTATAGCGCTATTCAGCCTATTACACCTATTTGGACAATGCTTAAGGGCATCTCTTCTGCGGGGTTCCGCGTCTTCGGTATAGCTGTTTGAAGAGGTAACAAATTATGATTTTCTGCGTAACTCCTGCTCGTTTGCCTCGGGTAGGGTATGATGATATACTCGACTCCGCATGGTCGTATTAGAGAAATAGGGAGACAGAGGTTCTTTTGATTATTTGTTCTTGCCTTATCTCACCAAGTTGAGTTTAGTGGACGAGAATGGTAGTCCTAAGTTAAATCACTTTTTAAGAAGCACAACTCAGCTGCGGCACAGAGATTTCCCGTTTTGGGACAAACACAATAAACACCTACTCAGACCTGAAGAAAGAGAATGCATATTTCTAACGGAAAATAACGGAAAATGTTCCTTTCCTCCTCGAAGACGTTTGATAATCACTTAATGTCACCACGATCCATAAAGTAACTTCGATTACACCGGGTGTGGAATTTCTTCACTATTACTTTGACTAGTTAAGAATAGATAGTGATGACTTCTTGACCACTACCTCTCACCATTAGAACCCTGTCTAGGTTCTCCGTGAGTACTTCCAAGAATTCCATATCTGGAAATAGATGGCACTATTAACGATTGCAAGTAAACAAGAACTGTCGAGAGGAGAGAATACGAGTAGCAAGAAATGTAAATCTTTCAGAATTGACAACGAATGTAATCTTTTGAAGGTGGGAGCGGCTGTGTGGTTGCATTTATGTAGAAAACAGAGCATTATTTTTATTGCACACTGCAGCTCCACTTCTCGGCCGCGTCCGGGCTGATTCTTTTTACGTTCGTTTTTGCACTGTAGTTCTTCCGAGGAAGACGGCAGCGCTTCTTGAGAATCGCTGACTTGCTTACAGAACAAGTCCGCGCTTCCCTGCAGAGCAAAATAACACTAGGGAGTAGCACCCGCTTTCCATGCTTTGCAAACGGGACATACTCATAGCGCCGCCCGCTACGCTTGCGGCATTTCAAGCGAGACAAAATTTCGGGTTCAAAAATTTCTAGTAAAGCAAAGGTACGGTCTGTAGGAAACAATGAAGGAAGGAAACAATGGAGGCTGTATAATTTTTTTTTTGCTATGTTCAGGATATGAAGTTATCGGAGCCAGCGCTGAAACACTGGCAAACGGGACATACTCATAGCGCCGCCCGCTACGCTTGCGGCATTCAAAGCGAGACAAAATTTCGGGTTCAAAGATTTCTAGTAAAGCAAAGGTGCGGTCTGTAGGAAACAATGAAAGAAGGAAACAATGGAGGCTGTATAATAATTTTTTGCTATGTTCAGGATGTGAAGCTATCGGAGCCAGCGCTGAAACACTGATTAAAGTTTCATTAGGGTCGTTCTATATCGCTACTGGTGCTAGTGTCCATGCTATTCCAGTGTGTGTCAGTTTTTTCAAGTCTTGGCGCTACTATCTAGTGTTATTCAGCTCTGCTTCCCTGCAAGATGCTGCATCAACTAAGAATAAATCGTGCGGGCAGTGAATCCAAGAACACATCTTGTGCGGAAGCAAAGAAGTGCTGCAGCAGCGAAGCGGCAGCACTATTACAACAAAAACGAGAAAGTTCCTCTGTGAGCTTGCAGTCCTTGGTTTATAGTTGATTTTGCCGCAGCCGACAGTAAAAAACTGTAAAACCCTTTTACCGTCATATAACAGTGGATAAACCATCACTGAGCGTTAGATGACTTTTTTCCCATCCTCTTTTTCGGATGCTATTAGTGTGTAGGGTACCAGAGGCGTTACTAGCCAAAATGTTTGGGGGGAGGGGGGGGGGGGGGGGGGCAAGGTACTTACCGACAGGCTGGTCATTTTTACTGACTGTTTTTGCAGACAAAAACGACTATTATTGAGGAAAAACGACTGTGTTGACGAAAAATCGGCTGATTTTAAAGCACAACTCTTACTAGAAATGATATTTTCCCTATGAAATGTATCAGAAAAAACGTTTTTGAAAATATCATTACTTTCCACCTAGAACTAGCGTTTCTCTTGTTAGCGTTTGTCGACTGTATGCAGCCTTCCTGCTCTCCGACGCGGCGGCTGGGCGCAAAACGTTTGAAAACTGAACGTGCCTTGGTTAAAAAGTGGGAAAACTAAGGAAATAAAAAAAGTAATAAACAGAAGATCATCACATCATTATGTGTGAAAGAGTTGTCAGCAGATGAGGTTCCGGCAAACTTTTGGTGACGGGAAAACTCGGCAAGGCCGAGAAAGCGCTAAAAATTCTTAGTTACGAAACGAAACAAAGGAGAAAGGTGGGGATTTTAGAAGTTATAATTCAGTATGGGAGCTAAGTATATTATAAAAGGCAGAATAAGCAAGATGGGTCCTTTAAGAAAAACTACTATTTTTATGAAAAAATTGACTAATTTACGAGAAACCGACTGTTTCCAAGAAAAATATCGACTGTTTTTAAGAAAAATCGCGGCGCGAACTGCCCGAGAACATTCGGGGGGGGGGGGGGGGGGTCGTCCCCCACTCTAGCCGTGACGTCCCTGGTGTGCACTCACAACAATTCGGGGCAGTGCTACCCCACGTGATTTCCAAAGGGGGATTCCGCTTCGTAGGAACGCCACGTTACGCAACTAATAAGCTTTTTCTGTCTGTTCAGACACACAACTGAGCTAGGCTCAAACTGGGCTCAAAGATTTTCCTGGAACAATGGACCATTATCTCGGATTAAGAAAGGTCAAATACTCTTGATGACCAACTCTTCGTGCCGATGAAGGATTGTCGTGTGCACAGCGAAGAGCCGGAAGCGTCATCACAGATGTCCCCAATGAACGCCGTTGATTGATTGACAGAGGATTTGAGTCATCGTTCGAGCAACGTTTCTCGTTCTTCCCGAGGTTCACTGGCGTGTTTTGGACTTTGAGTCATATAGAGTTTATCTTATCACGAGTGACTTCTGGTAAACTGGAATGACACAACTACATTTTACAATGCAAATACAAGTCTGAAGTATCTGGCTATTTTATTATTTTTTTCTGGGTACCCCCCTTGGAAATCTAGAGGGGAGGCAGCTGCCCCTCCCCCTACCAAGTAACGCTTTTAACAGGAACTGTATCTACTATGACTTGTGCTTTAAAACTGCCGACCCTGTAGCGGGGATTGGGGAAAGATGGCAAGGACAGGAAAAGTATAAAACTTACAATTGGCAGCTTGATCCCTCTTATTACTTCTGGGTGCGCCGGGCAAGTTGATAACGACTAGGGCGGCATCTTGAGATTTGGACCTAATTGTAGCGTTTAGTTGAACGGCCGTGTGCATACGACGAACGTTCGCTTGGTCTCTAAAAAATATGAGTGAATATGAATATATGGTATGTTTTTGCGATTTAAAAGATCCCTCGCACTCTTTACTCTTCAACTTACAGTATTTTAAAATATTTGAATACTTTGCTGTACTTGTGCTTTCAACAAATAACCCACGGTTCTGTCTGTTTTAAGTCTTTTCCGAGACCCGCTGACTTGTATGAGCGAAAACAGGGAGACAATTTACATAACCGTTTTTTCTGATGGAAAAACTTCTCGCCGACAACCGTCGACAGCGTGATACAGATCAAAGGTGCCAACACATGGCAAGTGAGAAAATAAGCGTGGTTTTGTTAGAGGGGTTAGAATGTACCGTACGAGATTGGGGTCTCCGGGCTAAGAAATATATGGAGTGATTATGGAAATAGGTTGCAGTAGTATTATAGGTAACACAGGTCCTTGAAGAATGTTCTGTATATGGCTCATTAGTGGCTTAATGGAATTTTAAATACAGATATAGAAATATATAACTTTTCTCGAACATGTATACAATGCATTTCATCTCATGACGCACGGTTATTACTATTACCATAATAATCACACAGGAAGTTAGCGGTGGATATGACTTCATATCAGCCTTCAGAGAGGTTCCAGAGATGTTGATATTAAGTTATTCCCAAAGCTAATTTTCTGTACGACGATTATCATAATATAACTGTGGGACTTAGGATGATGTGCGTGGCCAAAGGTTAATTGTTAATAGTTCTGTTCGGAAAAGTTACAATAGTTAATATACCTCCGTCTGGGTTGCGTAGCAGAGTCTTAGCGCCACCGAGATTTTTCGCCACTGCACTGTCAGAAGTTTTATAATAGATAACACAAGGATGCGCGGTTTCAACAGACAACGCATAACAGACAACGCTTGGGATGTTATCTGTTGTTTTTGTAAACGTTATGCATGAAACGTTATGCATAACAAGCACTGCCAAGAAGAGCCAAAAAAGCATCTGCTGACTTTTTTTTGTCTTCATGATGTCAGAAAGTTCAGCAGATGCTTTCTTGGTGTTTTTTCGGCACTTCCTGCCTGTAACAGCATAACGACAAGCGTGGTTTCATTAGTCGTGTACAGGTTCGCCATCAATTGGTATTTTGCTGGGATTGAGAAAATGGTCCCGATGTGGCCTGGGTTTCGACCAGATATGGTCTACCCGACAAAAAATTTGTCTCAAAATAGTAGTATGATGTCGTACGAAAAGTAGCATGCAGTACTAATAGATGCTACTACATGCTTCTACTTCAAGGCTTCCTGGTTACTGCATTCTACTGCATGCTACTAATAACAAGACTGGATGCTACTGGATACTACTGCTTAAGATTGGCCCAGTCTGAGGCACATTAAATGATAGTATTCTTTACTATTACATATCACTAAATGCAACTTTTTCGTACAACTATCATACAACTACGCAGACTACAAATTTTTCATCGGGTACCCCACAATAAGAATAATCAACGGTTTTAGAGCCAGAAATTCTTACGGTTGAGCATCGATAGTAGGTTTCGGCTGTGCCTGTGAATTATTTGGAAGATGATTTCCAACGTTGTTCGGGATTTGATTGATGACAGGCGACTGAGGGGGTGGTAACTCCTCCGGCGGTGGAAGAATAGGGTTGGGTTCCTCCATGCTCGGAGAACGGCTGGCGGCACTTCGCCGTTTGTCAGATGCAATGCTCGGCTCCTAAAAGACTGACCAATTAAAGCTTTTCGGCTATACCGGTAGGTGTTTGGCGTATTTATAACGCACTCAGCGCTCTATACACTGTCAGAAGTTTGAATAACATTTTATTCTGTAACGTTGGATACCGAGAATATTGATGTCGTCACCGTTTTAAGCATCAACTTTTCACGACTTTTCTCGGAAGCACCGCAGTGCAAAAACGAACGTAGAAAGAATCAGCCCGGAAGCGGCCGAGAAGTGGACCTGCAGCGTGCAACAAAAACGAGGCTCTATACTGCTATAGTCTACACAGAATTTGCGGAAGAAAGACATTAAAGCCTTGAAGACGTCCTATTATAATCACAGCAATTTTCTCGTTCCTGTCGGAACCACAAGCTATTTCAAAAAGTTCGAAGCGCAAGATGTAATCGGAAAAAAATCGCCTCTCTATTAGACACCCTACGTCATCCAGCAGGGCATCCCCAAGATGCCTTAAGAAAAATAATATAATTGCACCAAAACGGCTTTCACCTCTATCAATCTTCCACGAGCTGTTTAGGCTGATTAGAAAGCCTATACAAACTTAATATGTTGTTTGCTTTTTTTATTTACTCCGCTGTCACCTCGTGCATTTCGCGAGTACCAAATAAGACAGGATATGTTATATACACAAATTTTGTCACAAAGGGATACAAATTCTGCTGAAAGAAATACTTTTTTTTTGACGGTGCAAAACGGATAAGTCAGCTACATTTTATTGCAAAAACAATTAAAGTATTTCTTTTCCACAAGTTCATTTTTCAGCTTGGACGGCTTGAGCCTGAAGAGGACCCTGCCAAGAACGGCCAAAATATTGGCCGTTTACAAATAAAATATTTACAAAATATTAACAAATAATTGTGTTTCCTTTTGTTTGCTGACGATATGGTCCTGGTCGCCGAAAGCCCGGAGAAACTTCAAAAGTTGATTGATTTATTAGAAGATTATTTAAGTGTTAAGAAATTAGAATTGAATACGGATAAAACAGTGGTGGTGGTATTCAGGAAAGGAGGAAAAATTAAAGACAGTGTGGTATTTACTTATGGTGGGAGAAACTTGAAGGTGAAGGAGGAATGGTTGTATCTTGGATGCAAGTTCAGCGCAAAGGGGAAAATGGGGAAGCATGTAGAATTTAGTATAGCTAGTGGTAAAAGGTGTGTCAACATGATACTTAGAAGTGATATAAGAAGGATTAAAGGCATTTAAGGATATTTTTAATGTGAAAGTGTTGCCGGCAGTCCATTATGCGGCCGAAATATGGGGTTTTTGTCAGGGGGAAAAGTTAGAACAGTTACAGTTAAGTTATTTTAAAAGGGCACTAGGTCTAAGTAATAAAATTAATGGATTGGTGGTTAGGGGGGATTTAGGCCTAAGGTCGCTGAAGAGTATTAGATTAGTAAAAATTATTAAGTATTGGGAAAAAATATTAATATTGCCGGGTGAAAGACTACTGAAAGATGCGTATCTTGAGTCACTGAAGGATGAAACACACGATTCCTGGGCTTTCCAGATTCGTTCAGTATTAGATAGTTGCGGGCTTGGATATATGTGGAATAAAGGGGAGGGTCCGGGGAGAGAGTTAGGATTTGTGTCAAAAGAAGTTAGTAGTAGGCTAATTGACCAAGAAATCCAGGTTTGGTTAGCTAGGATAAGAGATAGTGGATCTTTGAGTTTGTATGCAGAGGCTAAAGAGATTTGGGGTGAAGAAATTTATTTTAAAGCGGGTCTAAAAAAAGAGGAAATGAAACTAATTTTAAATATGAGGGCAGATAGCTTGCCACTTGGTGAAAAACGGAAGTATTTGGGAAGTGTTAGGGAGAAATCTGGTCCTTACTTTTGTCCAATGTGCGGTGAGGGAGATGAGGATCTAATTCATTTTATGTGTGGATGTGATGAAATTGAGGATTTGAGGGAGGAGATTTTTAAGGGAGGGATTCATGGGAGGAAGTGGTTGTTAAATATTATGCGGAGTAGGGATTTTCTTAGTATAAGAAACCTGGCGAGGTTCCTCAGAGTGGCCAGTCTGCACAGGGAAAAGTGTTTGAGTGGGGTTTAGGGTAGTAGTGTGACTGTTTATTTTTGTATTTATATGTTGTTATTTATGTGTGTTTGTTATGACCCTTGGGCTTTGAAGACAAATAAATATCATATCATATCATATCATATAGCTCTAATAAAATGTAGCCGACTTATCCGATTTGCACCGTCAAATGCGATTCGCAGTCAGCTTGGGCTGTAGGACTATCTAAGAAAGAAATACAATTCATAATATCATTTCTGTTTTAAACAGAACATGTATGTATCTAAGGTTCGATTCTCTAGCCGACTCCAGCTGACGTACCGATTTAGCGCTGCCAAATCTGAACTCTGATGAAAAATTTGTAGTCTGCGTAGCTGTATGAGAGTTGTACGAAAAAGTTGCATGTATTGATATGTAATAGTAAAGAATACTATCATTTACTGTGCCTCAGACTGCGCCAATCTTAAGCAGCAGTATCCAGCAGCATCCTGTCTTGCTATAGTAGCATCCAGTCCAGAGCAAAATAACACTAGGGAGTAGCGCCAAGACCTATGCTCTCCAGTCTTTACAAACGGAACATACTCGTAGCGCCGCCCACTATGCTTGCGGCATTTAAAGCGAGACAGACTTGCAGGCTTATAAATTTCTAGTAAAGGAAAGGTGCGGTCTGCACACACCAAGGAAACAATGGACGGTGTATCATTGTTTTTTGCAAATTTTAGGATATGAAGTTATTGGAGCCAGCGCTGGTGAACGACTGAATGAGTTTCACTAGAGATGTTCTCTATCATTGTGGTGATACTATCACTGCAATTCGAGTGTGTGTCAATTTTGTCAAGTCTTGGCGCTACTCTCTAGTGTATTTTGCTCTGATCCAGTCTCGCTAATAGTAGCATGCAATAGAATGCAGTAACACGGTAGCCTTGACATAGAAGCATGTAGTAGCATCAGTTCGTGCTGCACGCTACTTTTTCGTACAATTTCATACTACTGTTCTGAGATACATTTTTTATCGGGAAGTCAGCCTGGTCTGAGCAATACTCATTAAAGGTGGGCGGGGCTCATTAAAGGTTGATTTTTAAAGGCCGAATCAACCAAATCAAATCAATCAAATATTTCCAAATAGCTCAGAGCTAGAAGAGGAACAAAATATTTACGAATTACACAAAAATGAAACACACTTAAAATATATGACAAGAAATAAATGACGGGATGAAACTTTTTAAAAATTGGGCAGAAAAATTAGCAGGGTAGGAGAAAACTGGTTGCCAGTGTTCCTCTCGGACCGACGCACGGACAAGGGAAGGGGAGGGGGAAACAGACGGCCCATCTCGGAAAAAGTTGGACTTCAGGAGGGGTGGGTTGGAGGGAGGGGTTGGGTGGTGGTGCCACCACCTTTATAATGGTTTTATTATTCATTACTTTAGCTTATATTTTGAGGTCATCTGTTTTCATCGCCCTTGCTTGTTTATGTGTCCGAACTCGAAAAGGTTGAACAGACCGACAGATATTACAATCGCTCCGGCCAAGTGCCTGAAGCAGCCACACAAACCCGAACACTTGCCTTTGCTTCCTGCTCTAGGATAATTTCCGCATCTCCATTTGATCCATCATCAATAAATCGCACCCGATTTGCATTCTTAACTTCGGCCGGCTTATACTGCATATCCACGATGGACTGGATCTGAGAGAAAATAAAAACATAATTAGACTTCATAACGGTTTCTCCTCCTTCCCCCAGCCACCATGAGTGCGAACGTACTTAACGCTGTAACGCTAATTGATCCGTCTTACCTATGCTATGATACTACTTCACCGTGCTTCCGTAACCTGTCCATCCATTATTATTGCCGAGAATCTTCATATCTTAGCAGGCCCGTATCCAGGAATTTATTTCGGGGGGGGGGGGGGGGGTTGCCTGCGGGTCGGACAAAAGAGACATAGATCAGAAGGAAAAGCCTATAAAAACGGTTAGTTTTGTATGTTTCGAGGGGGGGGTCGACCCCCTACCCCCCCCCCCCTGGATACGGCCTTGTATCATAGATTTATTCTATTCCCCTCATGGAGACGAAGTGGGTGTCCCAACGCCACCGTGTTCCAGCGCCGCCGTATGTTTTTCGCCACCCAGGAAATCTTGCATCATCAAGAGGATTAGTTGGGTCAGACGAAAGGGTCAAATATTTTGATAGGTCCTTCTGCCACCGTATGTTTTCCGCCAACTCATTAGAGCAGGTAGCGCAGTTAGCTGGTTCATGTAATTCCAGATCTAAATCCTTAAATGCGAAGAGGGGTTTCCCGCCACCAACGCTAACTCTACGTTAGTCCTAGCTAATACGAAGACTGAGCTTAATATTTCAAATAATAATTTATTTTAAGTCCTACTAAAGAAACTGTACAACTTCAACAACTCAAGGCCCCCAAACTTTTCAAATATCAAAAAGTGAGAAATCGCCCGCAGAAATACTTCCCTTGAAGACTTTCCTTCTTGATACGTAATTTTAACTTTCAGTAACCGCGATATTAAATCCGGTTGGCGCTCAAAACCCCATCAAAATATTAGGTCTGACAAGGTTTGACCCTACCCTCTAATCCTCTTCGGGACGTAATATTTCCTGGGTGGCGGTCAGGCCCGTATCCAGGAATTCATTTCGGGGGGGAGGGGGGGTTGCCTGCGGGTCGGACAAAAAATACATAGATCAGAGGGAAAAGCCTGTAAAAATGGTTATTTTTTCATGTTTCGGGGGGGGGGGGGTCAACCCCCTACCCCCCCCCCTGGATACGGCCTTGGTGGCGGTATACACCCTTTTCACATTTAACGATTTAAATCTGAAACTACCTGCACAGGCTACCTGCACTACCTGAATTAAAACGTGGCGGAAAACCGCGGTGGCATTGGAACACTGCTACCATGGAGACACGTGTCTTTACGAGACGCATCAAGCTCCCGATCATTGTTTAGAGAAGCTGATTGGTCAAAATGCTATGCAAATTTTGCCGCATTTGACGTCCGAGGCAATGGGTTTTGGAGAGCTGTTATGCACTATGAATCGGGGAAACTCAAAACGTACACCAGGAGGATCTTTTTTGCCGCGTAGTACATTTTCTTTCGTCCTCGTCCAATATGATTTTGCCAGGTGACTTGCTTCAATTTACCCTCGGTGGCACAACGGTCTTAACTTATACTTTAGTTTTCGAACATATAACTAATAATCCGACCTATATAATGAGCATCACCTTTACTATCCTCTTTCTCTACTTTTCGTTTCCAGATAATATTTTAAACGTTATTCTCCTCTTATTTTTCCTTGATTCAATAGTTTTTCTTCACGTCTTTCAATCCTTCAATTTCGTTAAAATTTTTTACTTTTAAAGTTCACTAATTATAAAAAAGAAGAAACAGAAAAAAAGGCGAAGTAACCCGGACGCTGTGACACTTGCGAATGGGGCACCATTATGTCACAAGTTGACAATCCTCAAATGAAAAAACCTACATACTACCAAGAACAAATAACAAGATAGAACTGCTGTCTCCCTATCTTGGTCATACAAACACGCCGAGTCAAGTAAAATACGTCCGACTCCCGACGCAAACGAGCGGAGGTTACTAGCTCGCGCCACATTTCGTTTCGTTACCTCTACAAATAGCTATATCGCTGTTAAGTCGCTGAAGAGGAAATCCAGCAGTCAAAGCTGATTGGTTCTATGGACGCGCTCCAGAGCGGGTCGGCGCGCGTAGTACGCCTCCTGCAATATTTCTTGTGCGATAAGCAACGGTGAAAACGGAAGAGGTGTAAACGGGTATCAACATCAGCTTAAAGCTAGAGTAAATAGCTCTAGGTCCGCTCAATTTTGTCGGTGTTTTCATAGTCGCTGCATGCAAAGACAATAATAGTGGGAAAGACCGGTGACTTCGCTAAAATCGGGTCTCTGAAAATCGATCGGAACGCTGCCTAGCGTTTGGACTTTGTCTAATTTCGAGCGGTAGATGATTAATATCATCAAAGCAAGGGGGCGTGAGTAGGCCATGTCCGTCAACATTAATTGATTCGAAATGGGGAATTCAACATTTTTTTCCATAAAAAAGCTATTTATTCTTTTCCTACTTGTTTTTTATTCCAATTAAAGAGGAAATCTGAATGGAGAGAGGATGCTCAACGTAAACAAAATGAAAAAAAATCAACAAAACGTGCTTTGATGATGATTCTGCGGAGAGCGATGGAAGAAAATGTCAACAAAGCGATTTTTAACGAAAGAACATCCGCTAAACGGCGCTGATTGTTGTGACTCACGGGGCTTACGGGAGTTTCCGCTCTTTCCCACTTTTACTGTCTTTGGCTGCATGTGACTAAAGACATAAGTTCTATCTGATTACTTGTTCTTGATACTACTATGAAGAAGCGAGAAATATCTGTCAACCTCTGCCGGCTGGCAATTATTTTCCCGAGTTTATCGCCTCTTAAAGAAAGCACTCACAGCGTCCATAGTTTGCTTTTTTAAATGAACTTAAATGAGTTTTCCAAGAGGATTCAATCGACTGTACTGACAAACATGTTTTCTTAGTGTGGGTAAAAAAAACTTCTATTCTAAGTTAATCTTCCAGATAATTGGATAAACATTGAGAGATCGGATCTTTGTGGAGCCCCGATAAAATGTTTGCCAGCGACCGCTAGTGAAAGCTAAGTGCAAAATTAGATTTTTATTTTCTAACTGGATTGTTTTCCCTACTAAAAGTAGTGAAAGATTCTAGTCCCCGAGGCTTCGTCGGTAATCCTTCATCTTAGATTTTGTGGCCCCATGTCACAGCAAATCAGACAGAAAAAGCTGTGCCATATCCAGGGGCGTGCCGAGCCTTTCTTAATTGGGGGGGGGGGGGGGGGGAGGGGGCGAATCTGGTAAAATTAACCGAATCGGTACCAGATTTTGACCGATTTTTTTTCTTCTGAAAAGCAAGCTGCAGGAGCGATGCCCGTTTCGACCGGAGTTTCTTGACTTGACAGAATGGCCAAAACGTAGGGGGGAGGGGGGGCTGCACGCCCCTCCAACCCCACCCCCTCGGGACGCCCCTGGCCATATCACCTGAAAAGTTTGGGTCTCATTGTCTGATACCCGATGAAAAAATTTGTAGCCTG
This sequence comes from Branchinecta sandiegonensis, assembly GCA_030848855.1. Lineage (NCBI taxonomy): Eukaryota > Metazoa > Arthropoda > Branchiopoda > Anostraca > Branchinectidae > Branchinecta > Branchinecta sandiegonensis. The sequence goes on from JAUPMV010000014.1 coordinate 12,414,096, forward strand.
CGTAGTTGTATGGTAGTTGTACGTTGCATTTAATATTATGTAATAGCAAAGAATACTATCATTCAATGTGCCTCAGACTGTTCCAGTCTTTTTTAGTAGTATCCAGTAGCATCCTGTCTTGCCATAGTAGCATCCAGTCTTGCTAATAGTAGCATGCAGTAGTATGCAGTAACACGGTAGCCTTGAAGTAGAAGCATGTAGTAGCATCAGGTATTACTGCATGCTACTTTTTCGTACAGCTTCGTACTATTATTCTGAGATAAATTTTCCATCGGGGAGCCACGCTGTTACTTAATACCCCGATGAAAAATTTGTAGTCTGCGTAGTTGCATGGTAGTTGTACGAATGCTACTTTTTCGTACAACTTCGTTCTACTATTTTGAGATGAATTTTTCATCGGGTAATCCCCTGTTCCTGTTAAATCACCCCTCGCAGAGTTTCCTGATAATTTTGTTTATTTTTGTATTAATAGAAAAAGAGAGTAAGCTGAAGCTTCTCTCCCTAATGCTCAAGTATTTTGAAATAGTTGAATCCTTTACAGTCAGGCTCTGCTTTCAATAAATCACTAACGTATTTGACAGAAAAAAAACGGATACTTCAGCTGAATTTTTTTAGAGCTATGTGTCGACCTTTCTTGGCAAGGGTACAACTTGAGCGGCTTTGAGCCTGAAGAGGACCCATGCCAAGAAGGGTCGACATATAGCTCTAATAAAATTCAGCTGACGTATCCGGTTTGCTCTGTCGAATATGATCGCAGTCAGCTTGGGCTGAAGGAATATTTAACATTACTAACGGTCTTTGGCTGTTTTGGCCTTTTGTCCAAGCCCGTTCACTTCTAGACCAGTTATTCTTACAAGCGAGCTTCTCGCAAACAAGCGTTGGGAACACGATTCAAATCGAAAAATAGCAAAAAAGGATGGTGTGAAAATCAGTGAGTTGTCGTACGTTGGTTATAATGGACCGTATAAATTCAGATCCTCGGGTTTAAGAGTTGATGGAGCGATTACGGAAGTAGGTTGCATTGGCATTATAGTTCGTCATTCAAGAGTTACCAGCTGTCGTGAACTGTTCTCTTTCCCTCTCCTTGACTGCGGCCTGATCGGATGGAATGATATTAAGATTTTGACGGATATCAGTAGTAGTTTACCGGCTGGACCAACAGACAACAGTTTGCTTGTTTTCCTTAATTTCTTGTTCCTGAAGTGAATAAGTGACAGTTTGTTTCGGTTAATTTATGTCGAGAAAGAAGGTCACGACATCAGCCCAAGAAGTAGTAAATTGGGTATTAACAATCAAGCAGAAATGCAACAAGAACCTGAAGAAGAACTTATAAATACGTGCAGCTATGTTCCAGTCTGGGACAGAGGTCGCCTACAGCTACACAAATCTAAACCAGATAAACGCAGGAATGCAAAAAGAACTAGACATCTAAGCAAAGCAGGGGATAGTCAACCTTGATATATTAAGTCCTTTCCCAGTTATCAAGTTCTTTCCAACAGATGATGTTATTTCCCAATTATCGAACAGTGTGTTCCCGATGAAAAATTTATCTCAAAATAGTAGTAGGATACGTAGTTGTACGAAAAAGTAGCATGCAGTACTAACTGATGCTACTACATTCTTCTACTTCAAGGCTACCGTATTACTGCATACTACTGCATGCTACTATTAGCAAGACTGGATGCTACTATGGGAAGACAGGATGCTACTGGATACTACTACTTAAGATTGGACCAGTCTAAGGCGCATTAAATGATAGTATCTTCGCTATTACATTGTATTACATGCAACTTTTTCGTACAACTACCATACGACTACGCAGGCCACAAATTTTTCATCGGGTTTGATTGAATATTATGCATCATCAGTCTCTTTCCCCGTGTTTTAGCAAAATATCTCGTCCCGATCGAAACCTCGAAACCTCATGATGCCGAAAGTAATTATTACATAAGTGTTGTTTCGCTTTAGGCGGTTTTTGACGATAAAAAAACACACGCACAAAAAACAGGAAAATGCAAAATATCTTGGAATGTACAAGAATGACAATTCTAGAACTGTCTTTCATCCGTGAATTCCCGAACAAGAACCAATAAAAGAGAAGGTATTTCGGACAAGTAGTGGTGACGGGACTAATATTTAAAATAATACGCTGCAGTCGACAGGACGACTGTGAGCCCTTTATAGGGTTTACTGTGAAATATATCGTTTACAGAAGCAGAAATTTCAAGCGAACCGGTACGGTGCACTTGAAGCAGAACTGTTACCAGAAATGATCTTTTCACGATTAAGTGGCTCAGAAATATCGTTTTCGAAAATACCATTACTTGCCACGTGAAGTTAGCGATTTTCTTGTTAGCGCTTGTCGACTCGATCCAGCCCTCCCTTTCTCCGACGCGGCGGCTGGACGCAGAATATTTGAAAACTGAACGAGCCGTGTTTAAAAAGTAGGAAAACTAAGCAAAACAAAAGAAGGTTTACTGATGGTTTACCATGTCTTCGCAAATGAAAAACAACACTCGTGAAGCTTCTCATGTCCTTATGTCTGAAAGAGTATCGGCGAACCTGGAAGCTTTCGGCCAAGTCGGCTATGCTTTGCGTGACGGTTAAAACTCGGCAAGGACGAGGACAAGGACAAGGACAAGGACAAAAGCGCCAAAAGGACGTAGGAACAAAACGAAACAATGGCGAAAGGCGGGGATTTCATAAGCATATAATTCCACAAGGGAGCTGGGGATAATATACAAGACAGAATAAGTAAGAGTGGCCCTTTAAGATTTTGCATCTCAATACGCCTATCCTAAAAACTTTTAGTTGAACTTTTTTTTTATATAAATAAACTGAAATGGCCGAGAAGGATAACCGTTAGATGGCCAGCTACCGCAATATCATGAATTACACGCTTCGCATACAGGATCTTCAGTCAAAAACGAAAGTTAGCCAAGAAGCCGAGTGGCAAAACGCACTGCCATCCAGGGTGAAAACACATTAATTGAGTGGAAAATTCAGCCTGGTAGAACCCAACGAGGCTGTAGATAAGCTAGTTCAGAAAGTTCTTGGAACGGCCGCACACCCGTACTTTGTGTCCAGTGGATGACCACTGATTAACTCGCCTTTTTGTGTTTTTCTTCATTTGTAGTGCTGTATACATTTTTTCATTGGTCGCTATTTGCCCTTTCTCTTATTTTCTTTATTCGTTTTTCTTCCATCTACTCCGTTCTTGTTTAGTTTGAATGTAGCGGGATATAAAGAATATACATACATACATACTGCATACATACATACATTAATGACGACGAAACTTTGGTTTGGAGTAGTGCTGAACACGGCTCAACTAGGGTCTACTGACAACAACATCGGACATGAATTAACAGGTGCGCTCCAACTCCCTACCAATAACATAACAACAAACAATTTGTGGGTCGATTGTGGCTCGAAAAATGTGTTTCCGCGGCCTTTTGTGTGGCCCACAAGTGTGTTTCCGCGACCAACACGATTTTCATGGCTCGCTTTGTGGCTCAAATTTGACAAACAACTGGCGAGGTGATTGTCGATTTTGTGGCTCGATTCTGGCGGGAAATTCAAATAAAGCAGCAAAATAGTGTCTAAACAATAAAGCTAACTACTTTTTCAAGCATATCGACTTAAAACTGAGGATACCTTTTGCACAGAATGGTAAGGAAATAAGCATGGAGTTCTATTATTGAGATTTTACACGAATTATGTTTTTATTTTCAGATATCTGAAATTACCGCCAAAAAATAGGCAAAACGGCGTTTCCGCGAGTTTCAACTAGTGGCTCGACTGTGTACACAATCGTGTTTCCGCGACAAACACTCAGAAGTGTGTGGCCCACAATTATGTCGCGGAAAAAGGCCTTATATCAAACCAAGAATAAATAAGGGAAGAATTGAGAAGACTAGAATCATGGGACGTTGTTTTCTGCCCGATCCTCAAGTACCGGGGGTGGAGCCTATTCGGCGCGTGTCCAGACCACAGAGTAAATATTGGCGCTATTTCTTCTGATCGCCATGCTTCGCGTCAAGGAAGTGCGCCAAATTCAAATTAAACAGAAAGAGGCCGACATTTTGCCCTTCTTCTTTCAACAAATCGCTGCTACCACTAGTTTAAAAGACGAGACAAGGGGCTAAAGTACAGTGAGATGATAGAAGTCGTGCAATTCTACATTCAAGGATGACGAAAATAAAGGCAGAAAAGGACCGATTTGGACTGAACACTATAAGTTTAAAGAAGGAAGGGACACGCTTCCAAACATTCATGCAATCTCTACGGCAGATTCTTAGTGATGAAAAAAAGACTGTCAATAGGATAGATAGTGAAACATTTAGCCAACTACCCGAGATAATGATATACATTTTGACCAAAAATAATAAATGGTTATCTCAAATGTAGACGTTTTGAATGGTACCGTGCAATTATCATTTTCAGTAATAAATTAAAATTTTAAATTAGGAAATACTTCAAGCCAACGTTTTTCGCAACTAACCGAGAAATGTTATGAACTGAATTTTGTGTACAGAGTACAACTTAAAAACAAAACATAACAACTCTTTGAGTACAATTCGCCAGCTATGCCCAAATTCCAACTTGAATGATGTAAAATCATGATAATAAAAAAAAAAACATTACGAAAAGGCATAGACAATGACAAATGTGGGCAGATGTAAAGTGCAACTATCCGAGATAATGATATACCTTTTTGACCAAGAATAATAAGTTGTTATCACAAACTGATACGTCTTGAAAGATATCCTACACTCAGCAATCGTTAATTAAAATTAGGACTTTATACTGTTTTTCGCAACTACACGAGAAAATGATATGAACTGAATTTCGTGTAGAGTACAACTTAAAAACAAAACATAGTAACTCATTGAGTACATTTCGACAGTTAAATAATGTCCAAGCTTAATACCTTTTGTAGAAGCGATTCTTTACAGTCCTGAGAAGACCAAAATAAAATTACTAATGTTCACACCAGTCCTATTGAATCTGAACTAAATGCATGCATGTTAGATCTATGCTTCAGCGTTCAAGTTGCTTAATTGTTCCCCTGAGTCATCAAATGCCGCATTCCCTTGGGCTTCACCGTCTTTGTGAAGGGTGGTGACAACATAAGCTTCATAATGCAAATCTGACCCGAGATTGAAAAGGAGTTTCCATTTATATAATCCTCAGAATCTGCACTGTTTGAACTTCCCGCCTTTTCTGACTGCTTCATCACTTTTGCTCTGGAGGTAACATTTAATACTACAAGAGGCAACACGCGAAGCTCCACCCAGGCTCCACCCCCAGTAAATATTATCGGACGAAAAGAGATCTAGGATGCTGACATCGGGATTATGTTAGTTCTCAATTCTTCCCTTATTTATTCTTGATCAAACGCAGGCCACATTTCCTGCAAGAATTACTGATATTTTCTAGAGGGCATTATCAGTTCTTGCCTAGCGAAAGCACTAAGAAATAAGGCATGCTGAAGAGAGGGCAGAGGTTCAGTACCTTAAGGTCATATCCAGAGGCAAAGGCAGACGCCTAGTCACACAAAAAGTACACAAAGGTTAGAAATGGTGCATGTTAGGAAAAAATACGACATCGGTGGGGGTAACACATTTGAGGTCACATCGACACCTGCTTACCGAACATCGCCTATCCATCAATAGCTGAAAAGGCATAAAGGGATCAAACACCCAGGTCTCAAGAAACATCCAGGTCTTACCCCACAACAAGGCACACTAGGCCTAGCAGAAGCAGAAGCACCGAGATCCCGAATGTAGTATATGTCCCCGTAAAATGTAGCTCCTGTCACCGCATTTCATGTACCCCGGTGCCAGCCCAGTCGGTAAGGGTCGGATTTCTATTCGGTACGTATTTTGAGTGTTATCCTGATGAAAAATTCTTTGACTGTTTAGTTGTATGGTAGTTGTACGAAAAAGTTGCATGTATTGATATGTAGTAGTACGGAATACTTTGATTTAACATGCCTACGACTGGGTTAATCTTAAGTGGTAGTATCCGATAGCATCCCAATCTTGCTGTAGCAGCATCCAGTTTGCTAGCAGTAGCGTGCAGTGGCAACAGTTACTAATGCATGCTACTTTTTTGTACAACTCCATACGACTGATTCTAGGATATAATTTGTCGTTGAAGTCGTAGAATATACTGTTTTAGCACGGAAAGTGCACTGACCTGCTAGGCAACGCATTGACACAGATCGTAATGTAGACTAAAGCAGAAGTTTCGTCTACATTTAAAGACCTGAACTGTTCCCCATTCGCCGCTTGGAAAAAATATCCGGTCAAAACATCCCCGATGACATGCCTCTCACAAGCTCACATCAACGAGTAAAGTCACTTCCCAAAAACTGTTGTCTGAATCTTTAACGGCATGCGTCTATTCGCTACTACAACGTCGCTGAGCGTTATCTGAACTTTACGGAAATGGCTCCTTCGCCACTGTTTTTAACACGTTCTAGCACAGAGCAAAATAACACTAGGGAGTAGCACCATGACTTGACAAAGTTGACACACACTCTAATAACACAGATGCTAGCACCACTAGCGATAGAGAACGTCCCTACTAAAACTCAACTTCATATTCTGCACATAACAAAAAAATGATACAGCCTCCATTGTTTCCTTGGTGTGTGCAGACCGCACCTTGGCTTTGCTAGAAATTTCTAAGCCCGCAAGTTTTTCTCGCTTTAAATGCCGCAAGCGTAGTGGGCGGCGCTACAAATATCACCCATTTGCAAAGCATGGAAAGCATAGGTCTTAGCGCTACTCCTTAGTGTTATTTTGCTCTGTTCCAGGACAGGCCTGCAGACTTGGGAGGATTTTGAGGGCTCCTCGAATCCCTTTCACTGAGCGAAGCACATCACGAAAACTGCTGGAAAACATATGAAATGGATTGCGATCTAGCCCTCAATTTTATAAGTAGTGAACTGAAAGATAAAAATGCTCCTCAGCCAGGATTAAAACCCAGGACCCCTTTGCTTACAAGGCAGGCGCTCTAACCATTTGAGCTACCGAGGTGCTTGTGAACAGAGTTCGTAAACCACTACAATAGTCTGGTCGAAGCCGGCCATAGGAACAGTGATCCCACCCGAAGGCAAATTCATCTAACCAGTTCACATCCCCATGTCACGGAAATTAATAATAAGGCATGTGTGTATGTCTTATAGCCCTCAATGCTCTTTTCTGCCAGGAGCGATGCCACCCTTGCGACACAAATATTGGCGACTAAATGGGCTAGTACTTACCACATTCATACTCTGCTTCTTGTTGAGATTCAACTGGCGAAGGATCTGGTGTCGCTGTTCCATGACTAGAGTTCTCTCTACGGTATAAGCGCTAATATCCATGTCAGACTGCAACAAAAAGAGGTTTAATGCCGATCGCAGTTGAATGTACTACCCAGGAGAACCGTTCCAAGAACAGCAAAAACATAAGGGATGACGAGTACTCTTCCCGGAATGTTGCAGGAACTATGGGGACGTTTTTGCGTGGATGGCTGTAGAGCTGAAGGGGTGATCCCGTCCACACGAAAATGAGAAAATCGATCGGGCGTTGAACGGTTGAGGAAGATCGGTTCCGTCCACGCGAAAATGCCCATTCTGCTGGATGGGAGCATATGAGTGGGAAGGTCTACACAATATCACCGTTCAGCTCAACACTACCCTCGGAGCAGTGTTGGAAGGGAGGCTTCCATTGAGCTGGCTGGCCCGTTCACCTGTTCATCCGTACACGCGTAAATGACAAAAAGATCGACGGCATCCACGCGAAAATGTCCGTCTAGCTCGACGAGAGGTCGACGGGACCAGAGCCATCCACGCGAAAACGCCCCCTATCTGACACATTCCCGACAAAGGTCGGGTCCAGTCTGGACCAAAAATCGTAAATTGGTATATGTAAAGATTTCTTCTCACAAATTTTGTCCCATACCTCCCTCCGTTGGCATTTACGACGATTTCCTACATGAATACGAGTTAGTCACCGTTTCCTCCGATTGGAAAAGCAGAAGTTGCTGTATATATTTGATAGTGCAAAACGGATACGTCAGCTGAATTTTCTTGGAGCTATATTTCGGCCCTTCTTGGCAAGGGTCCTCTTCAGGTTCAAAACCGCTCAAGTTGGAAAACGAACTTGTGGGAAACACCACGAAACACCACGTTGCTGCCTGTCACCGGATCCGTGTGGCTGCTTAACTCTGAACTTCTTCAGTACCAACTCCACCACAGCATCAACTGTTAGATGCCAAGAATAAGACTATCATTTAGCGATACCGGATCTAAACGAAATGTAGCAAGTAAGGCGCCGACCATTTTTACTCTATTCGCTAGGCGACGCTGCTGAATACGGCAATGGAGCAGAAAGGGTGCGAAGCAAACTGTCAACACCACAGTTGGCGCCACTTTTTACTAATAATGCTCCACTTTCATTTATCTACTTATTCATATTTATATATATATAGTTTTTTTTTTCAACTTCTTTCCCTCGACCTTGCTTACCGTCCTTCGACCAGCAACTAAATTGCCGATCGCTCTCTACGGGTTCAGAATAGTATAAAATTCCGAATCCTCCGGTCACGATCGAATGGTTTAGTATCGGAGGGATGCCCGCGAACTCCCTTCCATCCCTTCGTTACTCCCTTCCCACCATTCCCAATTTCATATCCAAATTGCAAACAGTTGATTTGAAATGGACCATCGGTGAAATACCTCCTCCCACCCAAAGTGTCCTGTTAGCTTTTTAAACCACTGAGACAAGTTCAAACACTGAGGTAATTTCACGTTCGTACGATCGTTTCAGAGTTCCTCGAGCACGCTAAAAAAAGAACAGTCTTATCTTTCCCAGTCTGTTTGTTTTAGGGGTCCCAAAACGTAAGCGACGGGATACCTATGATCTCGTAAAAGTTGTCCGTAACCCTCGAAGGGGTTGAGATATTTTATTCAAACTTGGCACGAGAACTCTTTGGGTCAAAGTACAGGTCAAGTATCCCTACATTTGGGGTTGGGGTTTCAAATGAAGGGGCGAAGCAAAGTATTTTTAAAAGCAAATGAAATGGTCGATTTAGATGTAAGGAGAAACGCTGAATCCGAATATGAAAATTATTTTCTCGCCAGACAAGTATTTCACCCAGAATCCGGCCGAAACCGGAAAATTTGTAAAAAGTAGAAGTTCAATCTAAAGTTGATTAGAGGCTTGATTAAGGGGTAAGGAGTCACGCTGAATCCGAATATGAAAATTATGCTCTCGCCGGACCAGTAGTTCACCCGGAATCCGGCCAAAACTGGAAAAATCATAAAAAGTAAAAGTTTAATCTGACGTTGATTAGAGGTTCGATTTAAGAGTAAGGATATATGCTGAATCCGAATATAAAATTATTTTCTCACCGGGCTGGTAGTTCGCACGGAATCCGGCCAAAACCGGAAAACTTGTAAATGTAAAAGTTTTATTTAAATTTTATTAGATGTTCGATTTAGGGGTGAGAAGACATACTGAATCTGAATATGACAATCGGTTTTCCACGGACGGACAGCTCCCTCGGAATCTGCGAGAAACAGGATTTTTTTTTTTAAAGTAATTTTTTATCTGAAGTTGTTAGATGTTTCGATGTAGGGGTAAGAAGACATGCTGCATTCGTTTTTGAGCTGTAGTTTTTGCCAGACAAGTAGTTTGCCGGGAATCCGGTCGGAACGGGAAATTTGGCAGAAGTAAACCAGGAAGTTTTGATCAGTTTCGACAAAGTAGATATGACGTAGGATATAGGGGTATACACACATGCCGAATCCATATCGGAACTTGGTCTTTTCAGATGATTACCATTCGCCTTAATCTATTAAAGTCTGGATCAGATACTACATTTTTGGGATCCTATCGAAACCTTTGGTCTTGTTCTGTCAGAAGAAATATTTTGGACTATTACATGCCTAAACGCTACCTTTCGTAACACTAGATAGCAAACGCGGCGGATCGGTATTGTATCGTTGTAGGATCGGCATTGCTGTATGTAAACAGATATTCTTTCAGACTAACCTAGCACAACCACCTGAACGAAGCTGATTTCTGCATGTTCGTTCCCAGGCAGTAGAGGTATGCTTATGTGAACAGCGAACGGTCGCCGAAGAAAAAACTAAAACCCAAACCAGGCTTTTTTACTGTAAAGTCCTTGCCAAAAACATTTTTACTATTCAAGTCTCTTCCACTTTTTGAACATTTTGCTGTTAGTGACAACTGCCACCTGGTTTCTTTCATAATTTGAATACTTTGCAAAGAGGAACGCACCTTCAACCAAGGAGACGGCGATTCGAACCAACAGACGCCTCAAATAGAAGAAAAAGAACATTCGAATATTCAAAAATAAAATAAAATTTAATTGAATTTCTAATCAAAGGACAACGCTGAAATAGTTGGCTAGCAGATGTCAAGTTTTTTATTTTTCCTTTCCATTTGACTGTCTTATAAGCAAGTAGGCTAACAAAGCCAGGGTAGTGAAACAGTTAGAGAAGTATAGTAGTACTGTAGCTACAGTGATAGATATTCCTTCAGCCCAAGATGAATGCGAATCATATTTGACGGTGCAATGATAAGTCAGCTACATTTTATTAGAGCTATAGTTCGTCCCTTCTTGGCAAGGGTCCTCTTCAGGCTCAAGCCGAATCAGATATTTAAGGAAGAATCTTTAATTGTTTTTCCACAAGTTAATTTTCCACCAGCTTGAGCCTGAAGAGGACCCTTGCCAAGAAGGGCCGAAATATAGCTCGAATAAAACGTAGATGACTTATCCGTTTTGCATCGTCAAATACTGTAGCTACAGCCTGACGAGCACTCTTGCCAAGAGGGGCCGAAATGTCGTTCGAAAATCAAGATGACGTATATGTTTAGCGCCATCGACTATGATTCACAATAAACCTTGGACCCAGTGTTGCCAGATCGTGATCCAAGAAATACGCCGCAGTCTTTGAAAAATACGCCAAAATTTCTTTTTAACCCAAAATTGTTAGAAATCTCCCAAAGCTTGCAAGGATTGGCAATAGAACCCAATTTTAATACGCCAGCAAAACAAAAAGTTCCGCCACTCGGTCGCAAAATCCGCCGGTTTTGGCGTAAAATCCGCCAATATGGCAACACTGCTAGGCATTTGGGGTTCGGGGAGGAGATTTTAAACAGCCTTACCATTTCAACCACTTCCACTTCAGCTTCAAAGCGAAGCTTGTAGAGGAAGCTCTTAAGATCCTTCTTCATTTGGATGGAATTATCTTCAAGCTGGGCGACAGTGAAAATTCTAATCTTGCATTTGCTCCAAGCACGATGTTTCTTTAGAAGGAAGGGAAGAAGCATCAGGAGACCACCGTCGTGAACAATCCACCAGACGTCTATGTGACCAGTCATCTGAGAGAGAGAGAGAGAGACGGGTTTAATAGAAACAACCGGCAGTGAGACACTGAAAGGGTTGTACAAAAAAAGGAACATGAATGAGCACTAGATAATTGTCCTAGCCATGAACGGCAGTGCCGAGCGGCGGTAACGCTCCGTGTTACATTTCACCAGTTGGAAGCCTGCTGAAAACCAAGCTTGGGGGGGGGGGGGCAGCTGGCTTCTAAGGGGGCCTAGAGCTACTCATGAAAAACTACTGCAAAACCTAGTTGACGAGACGCAAAACTGACTATGGAAACTGCCTACTCTTTATACAACATTCTTTTTTACAACAGTCTTCGTGAATTTATTGTATTCTTTTCGTTCATACATTATTAATCACTGAAGTATTTTCGGTCTCACCTATTCAATGGTTACGTTACGTTAAAGAATGCGAAGAGCACCCGGGACGAACCAGTTGCCCCCCCCCCCCCCTACCCCTAGATTTCCGCGAAATTAAGCCTCTGAATGGTAATAACAATAGTAAAACACTGTCGTGATTCGCCTACTCGCACGTGTCTTTGAAACCTTTTTCTATCACTGTGTCCCACGAGGCACTGAGTCACTTATGAGTTGGAAAGGTATTCGAACAACTCATAAGCCTGTCCTGGATGAACAGTTTTCCAACGTCCTTGGTTATCAGGGTCCAACCACTCAACATTTCGACAAGCAACTGTCGAAGTGATTCTCAACTTTGTGGTTCGAGTTTGGCGGTAAATTCAAATTTACTCTCAAAGTAAGGTCCACATAATAAAGTCAACTACTTTATCAAGCAGTCAGACATAAAAATGAGGACCCTTTTTGCACAGAATACTAATAGTTTTATACTTGAAGCTCAATTATCTGAGATATTCTCTGGATTTTATTTTCGCTTTCAGACACTGAAATTACCGCCAAAAAATAAATCAAACGGCATTTTTGCGAGCTTAACTAGTGGCTCGACTGTGCGGCACGTAATCGTGTTTCCGCGACAAAGACTGAAGTATTTGGCCCACAACTATGCCGCGGAAAAAAACGCCTAAGTTGCGTTTTCAGACACTTGTGTTTTCCCTGAGTTTAGCAAAATCCGTTTTCAATTGCCAGAGCCAAACACTGTGTTACTGTGTTTAAGTTAAAAGCGTTTCAAGCCTCCGTATTATGCGCGTGTTTAACACCGATTATCCAGAACACGCAACTCTCCCGAACAGCAAGTTAAGTTACGTGTTTAGAAGTTAGACTCAACAGTAATGGCCCATTCACAACGGGTTTTGACTAATAGTCGGTACCAGCCAGTTCCGGAGATCGCTCTGAGAGAATTAGCTGGGTTTCTGCCGTTCGCAATCGCTACTGGTGCCAGTTTCGGGTACCAGCTAGTCTCGCACCCAAGTTGAAATCAGTTCAACTTTTCAAGGTACTAGCCAATCACGTTACTTAGGGGAATTCTTAGGTATGTTCCGATTGGCTAACGCTGAACCACGGTAGACCGAAGAACAATAACCTAAATTCACTTTCGGTTTTCAAGACAGCAAGGAGTGGATGTGATTTTATCTAGTGGGCTTGGTTCGAAACTAGCCAATCAGAATATTCGTCAATATTCCCCAAAATAATCTGATTGGCTAGTACCCTCGAAAGTTGAACTGATTTCAACTTGGGTGCGAGACTAGCTGGTATCAGACTACCAAGATCAATTGCGAACGGCAGAAACCCAGCTAATTCTCGGTCTAAGAGCGATTTCCGGAACTGGCTGGTATCGAGTATTAGCTAAAACCCATTGTGAATGGGCCTTAAACACAGTGGGATGAAAATGGGTATTGTTGTATGAAAACACAACTCTAGTCTTACCCTTTGTGTATTTTCCGGGTAGGTCTCCACTCCTTTAGGAACGAGTACTGCCATCTTGCTGGAACTGGCGACTTGAATCGAGGAAACAAAAGACATCGATGATGTCTCTTCTTCACCATGTTCCTCGTGCCTCTTACGCCAATCCTTCGGCCAACAGACGACAACTGTGTTTGGTTTAAGACCACCGAGACCAGTATTCTGAATGCTAAAATAAGATTTGGATTATTCAATACCTTTATTCTTTTTAATACGGTACTCGATATGGGCAATTCTTGTGCCAGATTCTACGGATAATAGTTATTGACTGAACAGAACCGGAAACACATCCATGATGCTTAAAGACGAGTTACACATTTTGTCTGCTATCATCCGGCTGAAGACCCAGGGTTGTCACTCTTTTCATATGTAGGACACAAAATGACCATTTCATATTTTTCCATGAAAATAAAATTCCGCTCCCTATTCACTCTCTGTTTTCGACCAAAAGTCACTATCTAAATTTGTTCGATGTGGCAACCCTGTGAAGACCGCAAAACAGGCTGGAAGACGAGACTCACTACCTAGCTCATCGGAGTGTCGGCGTACTATCAGAGTACTTAAAGGCTCTCATAAAGGCACCCATGAACATGTGGGGGTGGTCGATTGCTACCAATTTTCAACAGCTATTTAAGGAGAAAGCCTTTTCTGGTATATTATATTATTTTTATTCCATCACATCTGCAAATACGTTTCTTCATGTTTTTCCTTGCAAGTGTCTAACCCCTTTGCTCACCAACCAGTTCCGCGACGCCAGGATCCTTACACTTATTTCCACTCGCATAATGAGTCACCACCGAATAATTGGCACTGGCATACCTGATGATTTTAAACATCAGCTTGCAAAATTTCGAATGTCTCCTTTCGTTTTTTGATCTTGCTCCAAATTGGTTGCTATGACAAGAACATTTCATGACCGAAATCTTGGTTGGTAGCTGCTAACCCGTTCGAGGAGGGTAGGTTCTGTGTCAAGCAAAAACTGAATATTTGGAATATGATTGTTACAACACCACCAGCTTGATACGGACTAGTATTTCTACCAAACGAAAAATATTTTCATACCATTATCCGCACATTGGGCATAAGTACACTGTCAGAAGTTTCATAACAGATTGCGCATAACACTTTCAAGAATAACACCTTTTCACTTAGAAATACACTATTTCACACTATTTCGTGCCTAGATCTCCAGCAACACCTTCAATTGGTAAAAATACTAACGGGAACGAAAGAAACATAACATATAACATCCCAAAGTGTTATCTGTTGAAACCGCGCATCCTGCTGTTGTCGTTATGTAACTTCTGACAGTGTAGTATTTTTACCTATTGAAGGTGTTGTTGGAGATCTGGGCACGAAAAAAGTATAAACTGAATTGGTCATAACACTTTTTTTCTAAGTGAAAAGGTGTTATTCTTGAAAGTGTTATGCGCAATCTGTTATGAAACTTCTGACAGTGTACTTATGCCCAATGTGCGGACAATGGTATGAAAATATTTTTCACTTAATGTGCGTATGCCCTGAGCTTTCAGATCTTCGTGGGGAATTTTTTAGTTATTGGGGGGAGGATTGGTTGGTAAAGTAAATTATTTGGTGATATTGAAAAGTTGGGAAGATTCCTTTCGGTTTCGATGAGCCACAGAGAAAGGTTCCTGTAAAGGTTTTATTTGCTTTTTGTTTTTGATTTTTATTTGTGTTTATTTTTTTCCCATGGCCTTTGTGCTTTTAGTGGAATAAATCTTATCTTATCTTATCTATAGCAAAGAACTTACGCTAAGCTGAGTCCATCCGTTTGCTTTGGTGCTACAACGACGTCACAGAATCCTTTTAACTTCTCGCTCTCCATGACACGACGCAGGTTGTCCTTTGCCTCCTGACAATCGCTAAGCCGGTGGACAAACTCACCTTCCAAAACACTAACAATGACGGTCAGCCCCTTTCCGGCCTAAAACAGGAGGGAAAATTTAGTCGGATATCCATCCCTACGGAAATACATTACTTACATCCTCAGTTAATCTCCTCAAATTTGTGTTCTCCGATTGGAAACGTACCACTTCTAAATTAGTGAAAATATTTTTGTTTTGTGATTATTTTATATTTCTTTGTCCTTTTTACTGCACTTACGTCCTTGGGCAGTGTGTCATAAATCCTTCATTCATTCAATTATTCCAAAATCTTGAATCTGTATGCATTTGGTGACGATAGATGCAAAGGACACCTGAATGAAGAGTACCAAGTATCATCCCTATCTGTATGACTTCCGTTAACACTCCGTTAACATTGCCTGCAGAAAACCCAATCCTAATACTAAATAGTGTTTCCAAGCTAAGGTTTTTGCTCCATTTTGCATCTGTCCTTATTTCAGTACCGAACAATTTAGAAATGAACAAATGTTTCCAATCAACCCTTCTTCTGGAATACTCTGTACGCTCAGGAGAGGAATGATCTCCGTGGCAATGCATTCTCCATGGTGTGTTCATGTATGGTTTCATTGTTCAGGTGTCCTTTGAGGACCTTTCATGCAATCTAAAAAACAGAACGGATCCACCAGCTCAGTGATAAGTACCTTTACTTTCATTTGGGGTGCCTTCTATCTGCCCCTTGCCCTCTCTGGTGCCTTTCGCCGTAGGCTCTATTTACAAGATGAATGCTTTGCTCAAATAAGCCAGAGCCTTCTTTGAAAATTTGTGCTTCACAAATCACACTATAACCCTTGTGTTCGCACTTGGGGAGGGGGGTGAGGGCAAAGGGGGTCAGAATTGTGGTTTGCAGGTCATATTTTTTTTTTATTCGCTCTTCATCCGAGGTGAGTTCTTGACGTGGGTCAAATACTCACAAACGAATCATCAAAATTGATTCAAATCATGTGAAGCCAATTGTTGTGAAGGATGGAGTGGGGAAAAACTGTCCCACTTATGATGCCATTGTTGTGAGGATGGACGAGTGGAGGCGAGGTTTAATGAAGTTAATGGTTCCTGGGGTGTGGGCTGAAGACATTCTGACACCCTGCCCATTAGCCCCAGGACCAGTCAGAGACAAGGGAAAGTCTCAGGGAATTCTATAGCTCAGCCGCAGTCAATCCAGAAATCCCTAATCAAGCTGGTTCACACATCCTACCGAAGCCGGAATTCACATATCCAGTCAAGCCCGAGGCCTACTAGCCGAGATGGACCATAACGTCAATAGTTAATTTACTCGTACCTCGTACCAATTTTATGGTGAGACACGTTTGTTATGGCGATTCTTCGTCGGGAGACTTAATCACCAAATTGACCTAAAAAGTGATGGAAAAGGGGGCGTGAAATGCTGCCAAAAGTGTTGACAATGTTTGCGATTTACCAAAACAAGATAGTATAGACAAATAATTTATTCACGCAATAAATACGCTAATATTCACAAAAAAATCAAGCCTCGAGTGGTGAGCATTTGAAGATCTTGCACTTTCCTTGATAAGTGAACGCCTTCATCAGCTTGTTCTTGCCGCTGGGCTCGGCAGTCTTAACTGACTCAGCCAAAACTGGGATGCGGTAGGAGAGTTGGCCGATCTCGCAGGCGAATCGCTTGAGGCACCCATCGATGGCAAGAGCGGGCATGATGACGTTGGACAGATCTTCGACTTGCTCGGTGGTGTAGATGGGAGTGGCTTCGGCTTCTCTCTTGTACTTCTGGTCGTATCCGTATTCGGGTTTCTCATAGGCGGGCATGTCGTATTCAGGAGCGGCGTAGGTTGGCTTTTCATACTGTGGAACGGCATAAGATGGCTTCTCGTATTCGGCCCCGGCGTATGATGGCTTCTCGTACTCAGCAGTGGGGTATGACGGCTTCTCGTACATCTTTCGGCCATGGGGTCTCTCGTAGCTGTAAGTTGGTTTCTTGTAGTATGGCTTGGGGAGTTTCTTCAGCTTCTTGTTTAGCGACGGGAAGAGGCTGGGCACGAATCCTGCTACGACTACGACGACAGTGCGGGTGACAGAGACGACTACAACCACGACAACGGTGATAAGAGCTGGGAGAACGACGAGAAGGATTGGCAGCAATGACGGCTTCTTGAACATAGCGAAGAAGGACTCTTCGGATCCGGACTGCTCTTCCACTCCTTGTCCATTTGCTGCTGAAGCGAATTCAGCGGGGAGCATTCCGGCCAGATTAGGAAATCCGGGAGTCATGCCGAATGCTGAAGCTGCGCCGGGAAGGATCTGCTGGAAAGCTTCCATCTTTCTTGTTTGTACTTGAACTGCTTGTACTGAACTCAATTGAGAAACTGATGCTAAACAACCAACATCTCTGCCCTTATATACCACCTTAACTGCTTCGTAAGCGGATTAGTTTAGAGGTGGCGCGATTTGTTAATACCCCCAGAGATGTGCTCCAAGCTCTTTAGCGCCTTGGGACGGACTCAGTGAGACGAAATGGGTTCATCTCTCAACATTTTCGCCGAAATTGCTGTAGAGAAAATCAATATGAGATGGGGAAGGATGGCTTTCACCATTTGAAAAGCGATGAAACTGAAACAAAAGTTGCCAGCAGTTCCAATGTTTAAACAGGCGGAATTCAAAAGTGGAAGCGCAAAAAAAGACAAGAGGATGCGCTGGTTCGGGAGGATCTGACGATATCAGTAAACAAAAATGCCCCCCCCCCACGCCCGAAATTCAAAGTTATTGCTTAGGACGTTCATAATAATTATAGAATATATAATTATTATTATATTCTTCAACTCTATTTATATGCCTTGCTAGTGACGAGTACTATCCACAGTGTCAGAAGTTTCATAACAGAAAACACAAGGATGCGCGGTTTCAACAGACAACATTGCCATTGCCAAGAAAAGCCAAAACAACATCTGCTGAATTTTTCAGTCAGCAGATACTTTTCGGTAATGCTTGATAAAGGACAACAGAATGAAGAGTACCAAGTATCATCCCTATCTGTATGACTTCCGTTAACATTGCCTGCAGAAAACCCAATTCAAATACGAAATAGTGTTTCCAAGCTATGATTTTTGCGCCATTGTTCATCTTTCCTTATTTCAGTACCGAACAATTTTAGAAATGAACAAAGGTCTCCAATCAACCCTTCTTCTGGAATATTTTTTAACCAGTTAAGCCCAAACGTAAATCTAGAAGAAATTCGAATACGATCCGGCCAGCGCTGTACAAGATTTGAATGAATTGCGCTTTTTGTCTTGGAGTCTGCATGTGCAAACCTCCAGAAACGAACATCCCTATTTTGAAAACGTCACGCTCAGGAGAAGAATGCTCTCCGAGGCCACGTCTATAAATGCATTCTCCATGGTGTGTTCAAGTATGGTTTCATTGTTCAGGTGTCCTTTAAGCATAACGTTTTAAAAATCATAACAGATTACATCTCAAGTGTTGTCTGTTGAAAGTGCGCATCCTTGTATTATCTGTGACGAAACTTCTGACACAGGATCCAAAATGATAACAGAATAAATAAAATAGATAACACATGTTTGCACGTCCTCGTGTTAAACGTTATGAGAATATTCCAGTTGCGACCTTTATAAGTGTTAAGTTTGCGAAACATAACACTAAAAGAGTCATAGAAGAAGTTTAGAAGTTTTTATAGAAGGCTCGTTAACAGATATATTCAATCTTCCTTGAACCCAAGCTGACTTTGAAACATTTATTCAAACAATGTATACAACGGATACGTCAGCTACGATGCTTCATCAGCCAGAAGATTGACAGCCAGACGAGGACCCTTGTCAAGAAGGGCCGAAATATCGCTGATGAAGAATCGTAGCTGATGTATCCGTTGTATACATTATTTGAATAAACATCTCTCTAAGTGATTTATTTTCTTATATGGAATAATTGTATATATTCAAGTATTTCAACACATGAAATGTAATGGTCGACGTATTTAGTGCCATGTCGGCGCTACGAGTTGGATCAATAAAATATCTATCTATCTATCTCTAATCGACTTCAAAAAGGTCTTTTAGAATTTTTTTTTTACCAAATTCCTTGCAAGTACTTTTAGCAGCATTCCCGTTTGTATACATTATTTGAATACACAGATATAGAATTTAGAATAGAATTTATTGCACAAAAAGCCTGAGGCCATGGCAAATGAAACAAAAAAGAGAACACTTAAACGAAATAATAGAACTAAACTAAAGGAAATTGTTTCTGTGGGCTAAAGGTACCTTTAGGAACCTTACCAGCCTCTTCACATCTTGAAAACACTTACTTCCAATAACGTTCATCATCCATACTTCATCATTCATTTTAATTACATTCCCAAAAATCTCAACTCGCAGGTCATCTAGCTCACGGCATTCACACATCAGATGCAACAAATTCTCATTCTCACTACCATACATCCGGCAAAAATAGGGACCAGTACATGCTAGTTTATTCCCCAAATATTTCCTCCGTTTTCCCAATGGCAAACAATCAGCCCGGCAACTAATTAAAATTCTTAGATCCACCCACTTAATCCCAGCCTTAAAATAAACCTCTTCCCCCCATGTCTCTTTGGCTGAAGTATCATTTCACAAGGACGTGCAGACATGTCTTTTCCATTATCAGACTTCTGACAGTGCAATGTTTCGATTTGGATGTTTCTTTTAATTTTGCGTCTAATTCCAGTTTTTTGTTTCTTTCTTCAATCCATTCCGTCTTCACTGGCAGCATTAGCGGAAAGTCTCCAATGGTTATAGGTTACAGATCTTATTTGATAGTGCAAAACGGATACGTCAGCTGAATTTTATTAGAGCTATATTTCGGCCGTCTTGGCAAGGGTCCTCTTCAGGCTCAAAGCCGCTCATGTTGGCAAAACTAATTTGTGGAAAAAACACGTTTTTATTAAAACACGTTCAACGTGGAAAAATCTTTTTCCACAAGCTCGTTTTTCCAACTTGAGCGGCTTTGAGCCTGAAGAGGACCCTTGCCAAGAAGGGCCGAAATATAGCTCTAATAAAATCAGCTGACGTATCCGTTTTGCACCATCAAATATGATTCGCAGCCAGCTTGGGCTGAAGGAATATTTATTACAGCTCTTTTGTTAACTTTTGGCCACCGTCCAACATTTTCTCTTGTTTGTGTATCGGGGGGGGGGGGGGGGAGATGCCTACATATACAATTCTTTAGGTACCTTTCATGCACAGTCCAATATTTTCTAGTTTTATCTTGTATGTGTTCGTGTGTGTGTGTGTGTGGGGGGGGGTCATTGCCTATAGGTCACAACTCTTTAATTAGCTCTCATGCACCATCCAAAGATTTTTAGTTTTGTCTTTTATACGTGTGAGGGGGGGGGCCAATGTCTATAGGTTGCATTTACTTTGTTTTTGTCAATTACATTTACTTTGTTAACGTTTAGACACCTCAGTTCTTGGTTGCAATTTTCATATATCTTCCTGCTTCTTTAGCTTAAGCTCTCACCTTCAGTTGATGGGCGAAAGAGAACAATCTTCTTTGGTTTGGCTGCAAGTCCTCGCTTAATTTGGAGAGCAACAAAACCTGGGGCCTCCAATTCTTGCAGTGGGGTGGCCCCTCCTCTAGCCTCAGCAGACTGAAGCGAGCAGCTGACAATGCCAGACCTCGCATGCCATCACCCCATTCCTTCTCCGCTCTGGAATCAAACATAAATCATTAGAAAAGGGGGTGGGGTGGGGGATATTTTTCCTTAACGTCACAAGTGCACCCGAAGTCGTTCCCCATTGTTTATTTTGTTTATTTAACTGTAGTTTGGTTTATACCACCATATTTAGCTAATTTGGACATGTTGAGTCATTTTTAATATATGAGGAAAAGCTATTTATAGCATGTTCCTTTAGTTTAGTTTCATTATTTCGTTTATGTGTTTTCTTTTTGTTACCATTTTTGCCATGGCCTCAGGCTTTTTGTGCAATAAATTATTTTTCTTATTATTATTATAATTTAGCATTATCCAGTCTTTAAGGATTGTACTTCTGTTCTTACAGCCATGTCTTTTCAGCTTTTCTTTGAGCTAAGTACGGTACACGGAAGATAAGGATAAGGTACACGATAAGAATTGGGGTTTCATGCGGTCAAAGGTATCTGTAACTACATTCAAATCGCATAAAGTAGTAATTGGCTAGAGCAGGATACTGTAGCGTAAATTATTTTAGAACAAGAGCTAGAAGCTCATATGGCACTTGCAAGGCTGGTCCAGAGGATGAAATTAGGAATTTGCCAATTCGTCGGTTTAGATTCTGACCACTTGTAAGCAAGACCCTTTAGATAAGAATGATCATTGCCCCTTGGAAATCACAAGAATGTATCGTTTGGTACAAAGTATTTTGTGATGCGCGCTTTAAGGGCGCTAGAAATTCATCTGTATGCAAACCCGCTAAGGCAAGAATGGCCCTTCGGGACCACTAAAACGTGTATTTTACTCAAAAGTATTTTTTGTTCTTTAAAGAATTCACTTGTAGGCCAAAAACTTGATTCAAAAATGATCATGGGCCCTTGGAGATCACAAATATATATCGTTTGGTCAAAAGTATTTTTTTCACTTTTCGGTTAAGAGGGCGGTTTAAGGGTGCTAGAAACTCGTTTTTAGCACACCCTTGTGGCACAAATGATCATGGTCCCTCTGGGATCACAAAATGTATGACCTGGTCAAAAGTATCTTTTTTTCACTTTGCGGTTAAGATGCGCACTTTAAGGGAGCTTAAAGTTCATTTCTAAGCAAAACCATTGATCCTAAAATGATCATAGGCTGATGGGCATCATGAAAATATATATTTTGCCTAAAAGTATTTTTTGTACTTTGTGGTTAAGATGAGTACTTTAAGGGATGATCGAATCTGGAAAATGACAATTTCTAAGCCAATCTTGTCGAGTCTCTTATGTTCCAATCAAGTTCATCGTCCTAGCACATCTGGAAGTACCTTAACTCATGATCACTGGAACTACGGACCCCCCCCCCCTCCAACTCCCCCCACAGTACCCCAATCCGGTCCGGTTCTGTCACTGATGTACCTGGTTCCTATTCTTGTTCTTCCTACCAAGTTCCTTCCCGATCGCTCCACTCTAAACGTGTCGCAAGATTTCCGGTTCTCCCCTCCACCCCCCCCCCCCCCCCCCCTCCATATTCATTGGATCCGGTCCGGACCTGAAACGGGACATCTGAGACACGAGGTCTTCCCAAATATTAAGTTTCATCAAGACCTGATCACCCAATCTAAAGTTATACATACCGCAAGATGAAGGATTCCCCTCCCTCCACTCTCCCCACGATGGTTGGGTTGGAAACTGACTATTTCCAAGTTAATCTGGGCGGGTCTCAGACATGCCTGCCAAGTTGCATCGTCCTAGCCCACCTGGAAGTATCTTAACTACGGCTAACCGGATTTCCGGAACCCCCTCCAACTCCCACCACAGTGCCCAAATTCTGTTCAGTTCTCTCAGTGATGTACCTAGGATACATACTTCCAGATTTCCCTCCCTCCACTCCCCCCACAATGGTCAGATCGGGCAAGTGACTTTTTCCAAGTTAGTTTGGTCGAGTCCCTTATACGCCTGCCAAGTTTCATCGT
Organism: Branchinecta sandiegonensis; assembly: GCA_030848855.1. Taxonomy (NCBI): domain Eukaryota; kingdom Metazoa; phylum Arthropoda; class Branchiopoda; order Anostraca; family Branchinectidae; genus Branchinecta; species Branchinecta sandiegonensis. The sequence goes on from JAUPMV010000014.1 coordinate 12,436,914, forward strand.
CCTAGCACTTCTGGAAGTGCGACCGAAAAGTGATCGGTATATGGCACTTGAGCGAAGCTGCAAGTGCCATAAAACCAGATTAAATGGATATATTAAGACAAACAAAATGTAAGAAGATGAAAGAGACGACCAAACGAATATTCGGCTTGTCCGCTTCACGCTTTAGGAATAAAACGGAATTGAGAAAGAAGAGAAAAATGGAAACGACAAGAAAAAATACACTTTTTCAAGTCTAAACGAAGATCTTTGAGGCGAATTTGAAGCCCGAAAAATCCAGTTCTTGGACGGGCAGCTTCTTTGGGTTAAATGTTAAATCGCAGTTATTAATTTACAAAGCCCGGCGAATGCATGGCTGCACAGACGCCTGTGACGCTTCTCTAGACAGGTGCCATCCGTATTATAGTGCGTTTCTATAGTCGTTTCGTTTAGTTTAGTCGGATCTTTTTCTTTTCTTTATTGTTTTTCATATTGAAATGAAATGACGATTTAATCCGTAATATCTTTAAATACATAAAAATAGCTTCGGATAATGTCAATACAAATAAAGACACTTCAAGCACTATCAATCAACTCAACAGTTCAATATTTATACTCCGTATGGGCACGTTAATTCTGTGCCATTTTTATATGGGTTAATAAAACTATTGATTGATTGATTGACAGTCGCCATTACATGTGGCAGGTAACAGGTGCGTTTGGAAGTAAGAACCAAATTATCCTTTCTCAGCAGTATCCCCCCCCCCCCTTTTAACACAGCTCGCATGTTGTCTTTGAGTGGTTTAAATTCTGGATAATGAACAAGTGTCCGACGAGCCTTGTAGAGACAAATGACTATTTTTTTGCATTTTATTATCATCACCCAGACCAGTCCCGATGAAAATTTTTTCCCAAAATAGTAGTACGAAGTTGTACGAAAATTAGCATTTAGTACTAACTGATGCTACTACATGCTTCTACTTCAAGGCTACCGCGTTACTGCACACTACTGCATGCTACTATTAGCAAGACTGGAAGCTGCTATGGCAAGACAGCTGGATGCTACTGGATACTACTAAATGAGATTGGACTAGTCTGAGGCACATTAAATGATAGTATTCTTTGCTACTACATAGTCTTACATGCAATCGTACAACTACCGTACAACTACGCAGGCTACAAATTTTTCATCGGGGTAGCACATGTCAGCCATCATCCCTCACGGAACAACTACAGATCCACTGGACCTTAATCCCTCCAAAGTGCGAATTAAGGTAATTATGACTTTTACTTACCCTGTAAACTCGATGTACTTATAAAGCAAGGCAGCAAGACCGACGGCAATAAGGGCGTAGAACCAGCTTGACATGAACATGACAGCTATGCAAAGACCAGCACCAAATAGCGACAACGCCCTAGAGAAGAAAAGCCTATAAGATAAGAGCAGTGGTGAATCCATGAATCATTTCCATTCGAGCTCTGGGTCAGTGTTCCTTCATCCCAAGCTGTCTGCGAACCGTATTTGATGGCGATGGCCGCATAAGTTCGCTGAGATTTTGATCTTGTTCAGATTTTGATCTTTTCTGATCTTGTGCATTTACTACATTACTGAAAGCTCAATGTATTTTTTCCTTTTATTTGTCTATACTGCGCTATTTTCCTCTTCTTAAGTGCGTCAATAAAATTTCATCATCATCATCGGATTTATTTCAGAAACTTCTTGGCAAGGGTCTTCTACCGTCTTCTTCAGGCTCAAGCTGGAAAAACGAAACTACAATCTCCCCTTAGCGCCATCAAATATAACTCTGGTAGTACTGGAAGCACTTTCTGACTGACTAGCTCCTCCTCTAAGGCGGGGCCACCTGTCACTTGTCGCCACTTGACTCCTCCCCAAGGAGGAGCCAACTCATATTCATCATCAGTTTGCGTTGTAACCTGTGACGGCTCCAGAGCAAAATAACACTAGAGAGTAGCGCCAAGACCTATGCTCTCCATGCTTTGCAAACGGACCATACTCGTAGCGCCGCCCGCTATGCTCGCGGCATTTAAAGCGAGACAAACTTGCGGGCCTGGAAATATCTAGTAAAGCAAAGGTGCGGTCTGCACACACCGCGGAAACGATCGAGGCTCTATATCACAAGTTATCGGAGCCAGCGCTGGTGAACGACTGGATGAGTTTCAGTTCTCTATCGCTAGTGGTCATAGTACCGCTGCTATTCGAGTGTGTGTCAATTTTGTCAAGTCTTGGCGCTACTTCCTAGTGTTAATTTGCTCTGCACTGCTCGCCTTCCAGCTTCAAATCCAATCGCTCACCCTGCCAAATGAGACAACAAACTCACACGACTAAGAAGATTCTACCAGAAACGAGTTTTTTGTTTTCAGTAACTACACTGTCAGGAGTTTCATACAAATAACACAAGGATGCGCAGTTTCAACAGACAACACTTGAGATGTAATCAGTCGCGATTTCGAAAACTTTATGCCTGAATGTTAAGCATTGCCAGGAAGAGCCGAAAAACCACCAAAAAAGCATACGCTGAGAAAAAAAGTCAGCATATGCGTTTTCGGCATTTTTTCGGCTCTTCGGCAATGCTTGTTATGCATATCTTAACATTTCATGCATAACGTTTTCAAAATCACAACAGACGTCCCAAGTGTTGTTTGTTGAAACTGTGCATCCTTGTGTTATCTGTTATGAAACTCTTAACAGTGTAGCTGCGCTTATTCTTCCTTTGGTTCGACGTTGTTGAGTTTAAAGGACCCGTCGTACCGATAAATGACAATGCAACCTATTTCTGTAATCTCTCCATCCATTCTTGATTTAATACGTTATACAACCCACCTTACGACAACTCGGCTATTTTCAAGCTTGCCTTGTTTTTTTATTTTCGTTATGAAACATGCTCCTGACGACCGTCTAGGAGAATCCCACTCGTGAGAAAAACCGGTTTTCTAAGTTTTTTCCTGATCCTGCTTGAAGTCAATCGGCCAGGAGAAACGCTTAAAACAACAGAAGCCGTGGAGAATTAGTTAAAAGCAGAGCTTCGTCTGAATGTGTTCAACAATTTTAGAACAGTGGAAAGGAAATTGAAAATATTGGGAAGTGTGCTTTAAATAACAAATATACATTCTGGCCGTAACAGCGCCAATTGCAGCTTCATCATATCCAAGGATAGATGCCCGGTGAAAAAAGTAACGTGTGTTGATATAGTAGTCGGAAATGCATTTATTTGACTTGCTTGAGACTGGAATAATCTTGAGTAGTAATATACACTGTAAAAAAACTCTTGCAGTATTTGCTACTGGAATTAATTTTGTCTCTAAAAAGATAATCTTACCTCTAATTCGGATTAATCCTGCAGTTAACTTTAATCCTTACTCGGAGGAACTTTTTAAGGTGTATAATAACCAGCTTGCCTCCCCTTCTTGCCCCCAATTCTTCCCTGCCTCCCAAAACAAAGTTCAGCGAGAGTTACTTATAGAAGACACCAATTCTCCATATCTCACTTCAGAGCCATCATGTGGTTTAGTTCGTATTAGTCCAACAGTAATAATGAGCATCACCATTCAGCTCTGCATGCCTATTAGGGTTGAGCTTATTTTTCAACTTCAAAAATAGTATCTTCTTACCCTCTAATTGTGTTCCAATGTGTAAAATAACCATTCAGGGAAAATGTTGGCACAACCGAACAATATTTAGAGGTAGCTCAATGACGAGCCCCTGCCTCTCAAAAGAAAAGTTTAGCGGGAGTTACTTGTAGAAGACATTCATTCTCCATATCACACTTCAGAGCCACAATAGTTGCGTTTTTACAGATACCATGGTATCTGTTACCACGGTAACTGGATCTGCAATTAGCCGTTTTGGCAGTTACCGTGGTACCACGGTTGTTCTGCAAAAACGACAATTACCGAAATTGCGCGTTTCGCAGTCATCCCTAAACAAAAAACTGATTTTCAGTCGCATCGCTAAGTGAAAAACTTCTTCCAACCAATTTGACAAACTCCTAGGCTCATTGTTGGTAATGATGAGAGTGAGATGTCTTTTTCAGATACCACGATCAGTTACCACGCTCGGATCGTGGTATTTGAATATCAGATGCCGCGATAACTGGCCAGATACCACGATAACTGCAAAAACGCCTTTTGACCCTGGTATCATCAGATACCACGGTAACTGTAAAAACTACTTTAGACAGTGGTATCAGATACCATGGTATCTGCAAAAACGCAATGTGGTTTACTTCCTATTAGTCCGACATCACCATTCGAACTCTGCAAGAAAGCGTTTAGTTGAACTCCTTCAGCGGAAACCAGTTGCGAACCTACCTGACAATGAATGTTTTGCACTACCCTTCAATCTAAAGCGCTTTCCTATCCCTAAATGCTATCTTTATCTCTACTCATACTATCTCTAAATACTATCAATCTCTACTATCTCTGTGTGATGGATGCATCTCCGTCAGCATCTCATCTCAGTGAATCTCAGTCTCCTTTATATAACAGATAACACAAGGATGCGTGGTTTCAACAGACAACACTTAGGATGTAATCTGTTGCCCCGACACAGGTTATGCATGAAATGTTATGCACAGCAAGTATTGGCAGGAAGAGCCGAGAAACCGCCAAAAAAGCATCAGCTGACTTTTTTGTTTGTCGTCATGATATCGGCAGATTCAGCAGATGCTTTTTTAGCGGTTTTTCGGCTCTTCCTGGCACTGCCTATTATGCCATTTCATGCGTAATGTTTGTCGCGGCAACATATTACATGGGCATGGGGATCGACTAAAAAGAGGCACGGCACGACATAGTGTAGGAGGCACGAATAGGCTACGAAAAAGAGGCACGAAAACTAAAAAGGACCTTTCAGGCTACAGAGTGAGGGGGATGAGCGATGTTCTAGCGTGTCTTCTTTTAGGCTCTGGAGTCACGAACTCTAACTTACTTTTCTACTTCTACTACTGGCTAATCTCTGTTAATCACTCGTGCCTCCTGCGCCATGCCGTGCCTCTTTTTAGTCAATCCCTCCCAAAAGTTGTCTGTTGAAACACGCGCATCCGTGTGTTACCTGTTACGAAACTTCTGACAGTGTGACAATGAGGCGAAGGAGGGAACAGAGACTAATACGCTTGAAGCGCTGAATACTCTATATGACTAAAGGCGTATTTTCGCCGTTCCCCTAGGACTCCACTTGAGGAGTCCCCGCGTTTTTGTTTGCCCCGGGGACTCACTCCCCGTATCCCCACGGACGGGGAATGCTCCGATTATCATCACCATCATCAAAAAGGACTCCCTTTCAGATTCGAAGGGGAATCAATTTTTGCTGGTGTTGGTGCATTGTAAAATTAATTCAAAACAATCAGAATAAACAAAACAAAAAATAAAGTGGATCCAAACTTATTTCGTCAACTGCATATTATTTTTTCGAACAAAATCCATTTTGGAAGCATTCCCCGTGTTCTCGCTGTTTCTGTACGCGGAGTCTGCGTGGAGTGGCTCCCTCTATTCTCGCCGTTCCCTTCGATTCCCCGAGGAGTCCTCGGGCAACGGCTAGAATACGCCTTAAGTCCAAAACACGCCAGTGATCCTCGGGAAGTACGAGAAAACGTAGCACTAACGACTCAGGCGAAGTCGCCCATTGCCAGGCCTTATGTTAGGCCTTATGGTGGGGCCACAAAGAGTTAATGGTGTTTTAATTGTTTATGAATAAACTAAACTGAAACTAAACTGAAACTCAACTGAAACTCAACAAATAAATCGTGTGTTAACCAATCACGGCGATGTTTGGGAGCAGCTGTGGTACCGCTTCCGGCTCTTCCGCTAGGTACAGGGCGATTTAGCATGGGCAAGAAGAGTTATTCATTAAGAATATTGGTATAAGATCAACAAAAAGATACAGGAGAAGTTTCTCAGGAATGTCTTGCTGATGAATCCCAGAGAGCTGGTAGAAATGTTGATAGGTTTGAGTTAAGTGCTTCTAAGATCTCTTGCCCTTGGCAGTAATTGCAAACGCTAATTAACATGGACCCACTTTTTCCGTTTCAGGGTGCAGGAGTGCCACTTCAGGACCTGTCCTGAAAGGACCCCTCGCACTATTTATTCTTCAACTTACAGTATTTTAAAATATTTGAATACGTTAAGACTAGGCTGTGCTTTCAACAAATAACCCACGGTTTTTGCTCTTTTAAGCCTTTTCCGAGACCCGTTGACTCATAGCGAAAACAGGGAAACAATTTACATAACCAGTTTTTCTGATGGAAAAACTCTCGCAGACAACCGTCGACAGCGTGATACACAGCGAAGGTAGCAAAAGACGGCAAGTGAGAAAATCAGCGTGGTTTTGTTAGAGGGGTTTGAATGTAGCGTACGAAATTGGAGTCTTCGGGTTAAGAATTTATACCAGATGAAAAATGTGTAGCCTGCGTAGTTGTATGGTAGTTATACGAAAAAGTTGCATGTAATACTCTGTAATAGCAAAGAATCCAATCATTTAATGTGCCTCAGACTGGTCTAGTCCTATGTAGTAGTATCCAGTAGTATCCTGTCTTGCCATAGTAGCAACCAGTCTTGCTAATAGTAGCATGCAGTAGTATACAGTAACACGGTAGCCTTGAAGTAGAAGCATGTAGTAGCATCAGTTAGTACTGCATGCTACTTTTTCGTACAACTTCGTAGTACTATTTAAGATACATTTTTCATCGGGTATGGAGTCATTATGGAAGTAGGTTGCGTTAGTATTATAGGTAAGACAGGTCCTTTAAAGCCAAGGCCCGCTGGTAGTTTGCCAACGACTACTTTCCTAACGTACTTACCAATGGTAGAATTTGAATCGAGGCCGCCAATTCGGAGTTCGAAGGAGGGTCTGGAGAGCACAGGCCAAATTGATTGTACCATAAAGCATCAAGAAGAACATGGAAAGTAGAGGAGCGAGAATGTCGATATTGCCGAGAAGCACTCCGAGCTCACAGATAACTGGAAAGAAAGAAGTCGTCAATAAAAATACTGAATGAGGGTAACCTCAAAATTTCAAGCAAAGGCATTTCTTATTGTCACATCACCTACTCCAAGGCATTGCGACATTCTGTCAAAATGTGAGTAGCCTACCTGCATTTCAACCCTTCGTCAAATGGTTCGAATGCATCCAAAGCTTCTGTCTCTCTTGGATCGTTCATCGTCAAATCAACAGCCTCTCTACGGTGGCTCGGCATAACATTCAAATCTTCATTGTCAAAATTTTGCTCTTGGATGTTCAAGAAGTTTATAAATCGACCCATAGCGCCTATGGGCGCATCGTCCCCAACCGGGGGCGCTATAATCGTAAAGCTTTGGGCAATTTGTACAGCACCTTCTGCGCTCCTTCTATACTCTTTCGTCCTGGTGTCACTCATGTTCTGCGAAAGAAGGATTAAAAAGATGAGATCACGTTATTCTAAATATGCAAAGCACCTGCTCCACTTGTCGAAATTGGAGAAGTTCAAAATTCAAGATGCAAGTGTTACCCTTTTGGATGTTTCCTCGTCGCTTTCAAATATCATGATAACAGGGTCCAACCAGCGCACGACGTTATCAACTGCTTCCTGGCCGAAGATTGAAAATTAAGTGTCTTTTTCTGTGTGTTTGTGTTATATTTATTTTCTTCATTTACTCCGCTTTTTCAAAATGGCGGGTCATAAATATATTACTTACTTACTTACTTACTTACTAGAACAAAGCTCACAAATATTTCACACGAAACATCAGCGCTAGTGAAGTTAAAGTTTAACTGAAAAGGGCAGAGATGGGACAGTCTTGTTATCCCTCACTTATTCAAACAAAGAGGCTTGAAGACCCGATGAAAATGCGTTACTTCGTTGCTCCGCTGGTCACGAATAATCATTTTTCAAATAGTGGAGTTTCAAATAGTGGAATTTCAAATAGTGGATGTGGTTTTGGTGTAGTTTCAGTGTAGTTTGACGTACTTTTGTTTCAGTTATGAAAGTACAGTATGTGTACCGTTTTATTGTCTATTTCACATACTGAACTTTCGTAACTAAAACAAAAGTATGTCAAACTAAACCGAAACTACATCCAAAAAAACGCACCTTAAGTTGAATGGTTAGCGCGCCAAACTCACAAGTGAAGGGTCTGCCGACATTTGGGTTTGGGGCAAGGCCAGTGGCGTGACCCTGTAAGACAAATCAAAGTCTACCCAGCTTCAAATGGGTAGGCTACCTGGAGAAAGCTGGGAAGATAATAGGAAGAGTGCATGAAAACACAGGATGGGTTGCCCCAAACCACCCATTCCACTTCCTGGCTGAGCGCAGAGTACTGGAGAATAGCACCACCCAGTGTGGCCTGAGAAGGCTAATGCTGCACCTTTACTTTACATTCATTTCATTCATATATTTTTCATTTATTCTTATATACAAACTACATAACATAAATATAAAGCAAGGAACAAGACCCTCCCGAAGCTGTCTTGTTGGGGATTCACTACCTATACACTAACCTACACTGAAAATATTCACATAACAATAGTTACATCACACTACAAGCATGCATGAACTACACATACAGAAAAATATTAACGGCAAAAAAAAAGAAAAATACACTGAAAAGGAAAGAAAGAGAAAGGGAAGGAATTAACAGACAAAAACACGGAAGAATTATTAAAAAAAAATTTACTATTTTTGTATCGACGTGAAGTATAGAGAAAAATAAAGATGAGAATAAAAATGAAAGAGAGAAAAACACACAAAATGATAACTTATACCTATCATCCCTGGACGATACAAGACATCTTGAATCCGAGCAACATCGCAACATTTTCCAAAATTTTATAACAAAGTGTACATATGACCAAATATGAACTGGTTTCATTCACACACGATCAGCCGTTCCACAGTTATGAATGTCACTAGATTTTGGATTTCCCATCCCTACACTTTCTCCTCGATGAACGATAGTCGGGGTAGGGTCTATTTCCAAGTCAGTCTGATCGGCTACCTAATACGCATGCCAAGTTTCGTCGTCTTAGCACATCTGAAACTGCCTTAACTCGCGATCACTGGAATTCCGGGAAACCCTCTCCAACTCCCCCCACTGTGACATGATCCGGTCCTGTTTTTTCAATACTGTATCAAGGGTTTACGCATGTTCTTCCATCCAAGTTCCATTCCGATCCCTGGACTCTAAGCATTTCACGAGATTTCCGGTGCCCCTCCTCCAGCTCGCGCCCCTAGCTATTACATCCGGCCCGGACTTGAAACTAAACATCTGAGACACTTGTTCTTGACACTTACCAAGTTTCATGCACGTTCAATCAGCCCTTCTAAAATTATGCATTTTACTGGTTTCCAGATTCCCCGTACCTCCACTCCTTCCACGATGATCAGATCGGAGAAGGGAGCCAATTTAAGCCAATCTGATAAGAGTGCCTAACATGCCTGCCAAGTTTCATGGTCATGGCACATCTGGAAGTACCCAAACTCGTGATCACCGCAATTTTGGGAAAGCCCCTGCAACTCCCCCCGCTGTAAAACGATACGGTCCTGTTTTGTCAATAATGTATCTAGGGTTAAGCTTGTTCTTCCCTCTAAGTTCCATCCAAATCTCTCGACTCTCAGCATTTCACGAGATTTCCGGCGCCCCCTCCAGCTCCGCCCCCGGTCATTGGATCCGGTCCGGATTTAAAACTGATCATCTGAGACAATTGTTCTTGACACTTGTCAATTTTCATGCACGTCTGATAACCCGTTCTAAAGTTACGCATGGATTCCCGAACCCTCCACTCCCCCTACGAGCATCGGATCGGGGAAGGAACTATTTTCGAGTCAACCTGGTCGAGTACCTAATATGTCTGCCAATTTTCATGGTTCTAGTCCATCTGGAAGTACCCTAAGTCGTGATCACCGGAATTCCGGGAGACCCCCTCCAACATCCCCGCTGTGACACGATCCGGTCCTGTTTTGTCAATAAGTATCTAGGGTTTATGCTTGTTCTTCTTCCCGATCCCTCGACCCTAAGCGTTTCACGAGGTTTCCGGTGCCCCCCCTCCAGCTCTCCCCCCAGTTCTCGAATTCGGTCCAGATTTGAAACTGAACACCTGAGACACTTGTTCTTCACACTTGTCAAGTTTCATGCATGTCCGATTACCCGTTCAAAGTTATGCATGTTTCTAGCTTCCGGAGTCCCCATCCCTCCACTCCCCCACGATGGCCGGATCGGGGAAATGATTATTTCCACGTAAGTATGGTCGGGACCCTGATATGTCTGCCAAGTTTCATTGTCCTAGCTTATGTGGAAGCGTTTCACGAGATTTCCGGTGCCCCCTCCAGCCCCCTCCCCCCCCAGTTATCGGATCTGGACCGGATTTGAAACTGAACATCTGAGACACTTGTTCTTGACACTTCTCAAGTTGCATGCATGTCCGATTACCCGTTCCAAAGTTGTGCATGTTACTAGTTCCCGGATGCCCCATCCCTCCGCTCTCCACACGATGGCCGGATCGGGGAGGTAGTTGCTTCCAAGTTAATCTAGCTGGGTCCCTTATGTGCCTGCCAAGTTTCATCGTCCTATCTTATGTGGAACTGCCCAAACTAGCAAAGCCGGGACAGACCGACAGACATTGCGATCGCTACAATAATAATAATATTGTATTTAAAGCTTTAGGGTCATATACAGACAACAAAACAAAGAACTTCATAATAACTTCTAATATCGCACTACACAAACTAAACTGCACTCGCCCGGTCAACTTTACTTTAATACTTTCCAACACAAATCTACATAATGAACTAATTGCTCCTGGAGATGTGCTCTTCAATATATCAGGAAAGAGTATCTCCCTGGCCCCCCGACAAGATTCCCTTAACAAGAGCTGTAAGCTCATATGGCACTTGCATGTGTCAAGATGATTTGATTGATCAAGAGTAAGTTTCGACTTTGCGGTTGAGATGCGCGCTATAAGGGAGCTGGAACTTCATTTGTAAGCAAAACCCTTGAGGCAAAACTGCTAATGGGCTGATGGGCATCACGAAAATGCATATATTGCTTAAAAGTATTTTTTTTACTTTGCGGTCAAGATTGGTACTTTAAGGAATAATCGGATTTGGGAAGTAGCAATTTCTAAGCAAATGTTGTTGAGTCTCCAATATTCCAGCGAAGTTTCATCGTCCTAGCACATCTGGAAGTACCTTAACGCGCATCACCGGAATCCCAGACCCCCCTCCCCCTCCTCCAACTCCACCCACAATAACCGGAGCCAATCCTGTTCTGTAAATGATTAATCCAGAGCATCTGTTTGTCATTCCCACGAAGTTCGATCCAGATCACACCAGTCTAAGCGGGTCAAGTATTTTCCGCCCTCCCCCCGATAATTGCCGGATTCGGTCCGGAAATGAAAAAGGTCACAAGAGAAAAATGTCCTCTGTTTAATTATTAAATTTCACTCGAATCCGATCACCCGTTCCAAAGTTACGCATGACTCAATATTCCGGATTCCCCTCCCTCAACTCCCCCCCCCCCAAGATTATCATATCGAGGATTTTTTTTTTATTCCAAGTCAGTTTGACCGGGTCCCTGATATGCCTTCCAAGTTTCGTCGTGAAAATCCCCCAAAAACGGAATTCCGGGATACCCTCCTCCCCCCCCCTCAAGTGTCCGGATCCAGTCAAATTATGTAAAAGATTTATATGGACCAGATGTTTGTTCTTCCCAGCAAGTTTCACTCCGATACCATCATTCTAACCGTTTCTCGAGATTTCCGGTCCACCCCCCCCCCACCCCACCCAGCTCCCCCGCGGTGCACGTAGCCAATCCGATTCAGCAAATGACTTACCTAGAGCATCTGTTTGTTCTTCCCACAAAGTTCCATCCCGATCCCTCCATTCTAAACGGGGCACGTATTCCCCCCCCCCCCCCAATAGTTGCCGGATCCGGTCCGGATATGAAAAAAATCATCGGAGAAATGTCCTCTGTTGAATTCTTAAATTTTACTCGAATCCGATCAACCGTTCCAAAATTACGCATGACTGAAAATTTCGGATTCCCCTCCCTCCACTCCCCCCACCATTATCTGATCGACAAAATTTTTATTTTGAAGTCAGTTTGATTGGGTCCCTGATATGCCTGCCAAGTTTCATCGTGAAAATCCCCAAAACCACCATCACCGGAATTCCGGGACCCCCCCCCCCCATAAGTGTCCGGATCAAGTACAATGGCCTAAAGGACTTATCTAGAGCAGATGCTTGTTCTTCCCAGCAAGTTTCACTCCGATCCCTCCATTCTAACCGTTTCTTGAAATTTCCGGTCTCCCCCCCCCCTAACTCCCCCCTGGCTACCGAATCCGGTCAAGACTTTAAACGGGACATTACAGATATATATTCTGTTCAGTTATGAAGTTTCATTACAATCCGATCATCCGTTCGAAAGTTACACACTTCTCAATTTCCCGGATTCCCCAGCGGATTCCCCTCCCTCCACTCCCCCACCATTATCTGATCGACAATATTTTTATTTTGAAGTCAGTTTGATTGGGTCCCTGATATGCCTGCCAAGTTTCATCGTGAAAATCAAAAAAACCACCATCACCGGAATTCCGGCCCCCCCCCCCCCAATAAGTGTCCGGATCCAGTACAATGGTCTAAAGGACTTATCTAGAGCAGATGCTTGTTCTTCCCAGCAAGTTTCACTCCGATCCCTCCATTCTAACCGTTTCTTGAAATTTCCGGTCTCCCCCCCCCCAACTCCCCCCTGGCTACCGAATCCGGTCAAGACTTTAAACGGGACATTACAGATATATATTCTCTTCAGTTATGAAGTTTCATTACAATCCGATCATCCGTTCGAAAGTTACACACTTCTCAGTTTCCCGGATTCCCCTGCCCTCCACCCCCCCCCCCCCCCCAAAATGGTCGGATCAGAAAACTGATTATTCCTAATTTTGTTTGGTCGGGTCTCTGATATGCCTGCCAAGTTTCATGGTCCTAGCACAACTGGAAGTACCCTAACTCGAAAAAGTGTGACAAAATGCCCTAAATTTTCAAGTTTCCAGCGCCCCGCACTCCCCCCCATATGGTCGGATCGGGAAACTGATTATTTCCAGGTTAGTTTGGTCGGGTCCGTGATATTCCTGCCAAGTTTCATTGTCCTAGCTCATCTGGAAGTACCCTCACTCGAAAAAGTGTGACAAAACGCCCTAAATTTTCAAGTTTCCAGCGCCCCAACTCCCCCGCATATGGTCGGATCGGGAAACTTATTATTTCCAGGTTACTTTGGTTAGGTCCCTGATATTCCTGCCAAGTTTCATTGTCCTAGCTCATCTGGAAGTACCCTAACTCGAAAAAGTGTGACAAAATGCCCTAAATTTTCAAGTTTCGAGCGCCCCCACTCCCCCGCATATGGTCGGATCGGGAAACTGATTATTTCCAGGTTCGTTTGGTCGGGTCCCTGATATTCCTGCCAAGTTTCATTGTCCTAGCTCATCTAGAAGTACCCTAACTCAGAAAAAAGTGACAAAATGCCCTAAATTTGCAAGTTTCCAGCGCCCCGCACTCCCCCCCATATGGTCGGATCGGGAAACTGATTATTTCCAGGTTAGTTTGGTCGGGTCCCTGATATGCCTGCCAAGTTTCATTGTCCTAGCACATCTGGAAGTACCCTAACTCGGATATGTGGGACAAAAAAACTCGGACCGACCGACAGACCGACAGACGGAATTGTGATCGGTATATGGCACTTGAGCCAGAGGCTGCAAGTGCCATAAAAACGAGAGTTCGCGACACAGTGCAACCAAATGGGCTAGGTCATCATCGCCTTCACCGCAGAGTGAGCAGGGGCTGTTCGTACTGGGGGAAAGACTTTTTATGGCACTTGCAGCCTCTGGCTCAAGTGCCATATACCGATCACAATTCCGTCTGTCGGTCTGTCGGTCGGTCCGAGTTTTTTTGTCCCACATATCCGAGTTAGGGTACTTCCAGATGTGCTAGGACAATGAAACTTGGCAGGCATATCAGGGACCCGATCAAACTAACCTGGAAATAATCAGTTTCCCGATCCGACCATATGGGGGAGAGTGCGGGGCGCTGGAAACTTGCAAATTTAGGGCATTTTGTCACTTTTTTCTGAGTTAGGGTACTTCTAGATGAGCTAGGACAATGAAACTTGGCAGGAATATCAGGGACCCGACCAAACGAACCTGGAAATAATCAGTTTCCCGATCCGACCATATGCGGGGGAGTGGGGGCGCTCGAAACTTGAAAATTTAGGGCATTTTGTCACACTTTTCGAGTTAGGGTACTTCCAGATGAGCTAGGACAATGAAACTTGGCAGGAATATCAGGGACCTGACCAAAGTAACCTGGAAATAATAAGTTTTCCGATCCGACCATATGCGGGGGAGTTGGGGCGCTGGAAACTTGAAAATTTAGGGCATTTTGTCACACTTTTTCGAGTGAGGGTACTTCCAGATGAGCTAGGACAATGAAACTTGGCAGGAATATCACGGACCCGACCAAACTAACCTGGAAATAATCAGTTTCCCGATCCGACCATATGGGGGGGAGTGCGGGGCGCTGGAAACTTGAAAATTTAGGGCATTTTGTCACACTTTTTCGAGTTAGGGTACTTCCAGTTGTGCTAGGACCATGAAACTTGGCAGGCATATCAGAGACCCGACCAAACAAAATTAGGAATAATCAGTTTTCTGATCCGACCATTTTGGGGGGGGGGGGGTGGAGGGGGGGAATCCGGGAAACTGAGAAGTGTGTAACTTTCGAACGGATGATCGGATTGTAATGAAACTTCATAACTGAAGAGAATATATATCTGTAATGTCCCGTTTAAAGTCTTGACCGGATTCGGTAGCCAGGGGGGAGTTGGGGGGGGGGGGAGACCGGAAATTTCAAGAAACGGTTAGAATGGAGGGATCGGAGTGAAACTTGCTGGGAAGAACAAGCATCTGCTCTAGATAAGTCCTTTAGACCATTGTACTGGATCCGGACACTTATGGGGGGGGGGGGCCGGAATTCCGGTGATGGTGGTTTTTTGGATTTTCACGATGAAACTTGGCAGGCATATCAGGGACCCAATCAAACTGACTTCAAAATAAAAATATTGTTGATCAGATAATGGTGGGGGAGTGGAGGGAGGGGAATCCGCAGGGGAATCCGGGAAATTGAGAAGTGTGTAACTTTCGAACGGATGATCGGATTGTAATGAAACTTCATAACTGAACAGAATGTATATCTGTAATGTCCCGTTTAAAGTCTTGACCGGATTCGGTAGCCAGGGGGGAGTTGGGGGGGGGGAGACCGGAAATTTCAAGAAACGGTTAGAATGGAGGGATCGGAGTGAAACTTGCTGGGAAGAACAAGCATCTGCTCTAGATAAGTCCTTTAGGCCATTGTACTTGATCCGGACACTTATGGGGGGGGTCCCGGAATTCCGGTGATGGTGGTTTTGGGGACTTTCACGATGAAACTTGGCAGGCATATCAGGGACCCAATCAAACTGACTTCAAAATAAAAATTTTGTCGATCAGATAATGGTGGGGGGAGTGGAGGGAGGGGAATCCGAAATTTTCAGTCATGCGTAATTTTAGAATGGTTGATCGGATTCGAGTGAAATTTAAGAATTCAACAGAGGACATTTCTCCGATGATTTTTTTCATATCCGGACCGGATCCGGCAACTATTGGGGGGGGGGGAAATACGTGCCCCGTTTAGAATGGAGGGATCGGGATGGAACTTTGTGGGAAGAACAAACAGATGCTCTAGGTAAGTCATTTGCTGAATCGGATTGGCTACGTACACCGCGGGGGAGCTGGGTGGGGTGGGGGGGGGGGTGGACCGGAAATCTCGAGAAACGGTTAGAATGATGGTATCGGAGTGAAACTTGCTGGGAAGAACAAACATCTGGTCCATATAAATCTTTTACATAATTTGACTTGATCCGGACACTTGAGGGGGGGGGGGGGGGAGGAGGGGTATCCCGGAATTCCGTTTTTGGGGGATTTTCACGACGAAACTTGGAAGGCATATCAGGGACCCGGTCAAACTGACTTGGAATAAAAAAAAAATCCTCGATATGATAATCTTGGGGGGGGGGGACTTGAGGGAGGGGAATCCGGAATATTGAGTCATGCGTAACTTTGGAACGGGTGATCGGATTCGAGTGAAATTTAATAATTAAACAGAGGACATTTTTCTCTTGTGACCTTTTTCATTTCCGGACCGAATCCGGCAATTATCGGGGGGAGGGCGGAAAATACTTGACCCGCTTAGACTGGTGTGATCTGGATCGAACTTCGTGGGAATGACAAACAGATGCTCTGGATTAATCATTTACAGAACAGGATTGGCTCCGGTTATTGTGGGTGGAGTTGGAGGAGGGGGAGGGGGGTCTAGGATTCCGGTGATCGCGCGTTAAGGTACTTCCAGATGTGCTAGGACGATGAAACTTCGCTGGAATATTGGAGACTCAACAACATTTGCTTAGAAATTGCTACTTCCCAAATCCGATTATTCCTTAAAGTACCAATCTTGACCGCAAAGTAAAAAAAATACTTTAAGCAATATATGCATTTTCGTGATGCCCATCAGCCCATTAGCAGTTTTGCCTCAAGGGTTTTGCTTACAAATGAAGTTCCAGCTCCCTTATAGCGCGCATCTCAACCGCAAAGTCGAAACTTACTCATGATCAATCAAATCATCTTGACACATGCAAGTGCCATATGAGCTTACAGCTCTTGTTTTCTTATCAAACTTACTTTACTTGAGTATGCTCAAGTGCCATGAAAAGAGCAGCGGCGCTCTAATTTTCCAAAGTTTGAAATCAAAAGCTAAATTTTGTACTCACAGAGAGTGAGGAAGAGTGCTCTACGAGGCTCGCCGTTCGGGGCTGTGACTCCGAAAAAGCTAAGAACTGGAATGATTTCATCTTTCGCAATAGCCTGAAGAAGTCTCGGAGCCGAAATGAGACTTTGGAGGCCAGCACCTGTCGTGGCCATGAATGAACCAATCAGGATGACCCATTCGTTCGGCCAGGCCATGTTGGCGACGACTAGCTTCCCGCCTATACTTTGACCAAATCTGCAATTAAAAGATGACAAATGTTACTGCAGATAACCAGGAAGGCCTGCTATCAGTGGTCAGTTTAATGAGGAAATTTTTACTATCAGTATTATAAATAAATAAATAATGTCTTTATTTCCTTAATAGCTTGTATTCTACATGCTAGCACTGGATCGTCATTCACGCAAATAACACATGACACAATTACATAAATAGATATTTTTTCATCTATAGGTACAAATTACGAATACCGTTTAACTTAACTGGAATTAAAATACTGGGCGAAATAGGGTACAAAAGATTTCAGACAACGATCAATCGAGTATATGATTGGTCTTACTAGTCTCTGGGAAGCAGCGTCCCTCTGTCTTTGTCGCCTATTGGGCCTGCTACTTGCTAGAGTCTAAAAATCAGATAAAATGACACGATGCACCTGTGACGCCAGACATTTTCTCCCAAACGCTACTGTCAGCTGATGCCGTCTTTCAGCAAGGGTTGGCAGGTCAAGCTGGATCAGGCCATCCTCATATGAAACATAACCCGATCCGACCATAACCTTAACAGCCTTTTTCTGGATGGCTTCGAGTCTTTCAGTCTGTGCGTTTGTGAGTCCTGGGTGCCAAGCCGGACAAAAAATTACATTACAACCTAGTTCCTACTTTGGAGGTTTCACCAAGCGCCAAATAACCTTTAAGAGGACTGGCGTCTAGGCCTCATGCCGTGCAGAAATCCCAATCATTTCCTAAGAAGCTAGAGCTAATGCTAACAGGAAAGACATAATCTCATAATAATTCAGCGGAGAAAGCCACGAAGGTGAGATATGAGTCGTCCCTTTGATAAGAATTTATTGCTTTCCGTTCTTGTCTGCCAATTTCGTGGTCACACCAAGAACCAATCATCCAGTAAGAGTACTGGCGTGTCATACCGCATGCGGTGCAGGAATC
Source organism: Branchinecta sandiegonensis (assembly GCA_030848855.1). Taxonomy (NCBI): domain Eukaryota; kingdom Metazoa; phylum Arthropoda; class Branchiopoda; order Anostraca; family Branchinectidae; genus Branchinecta; species Branchinecta sandiegonensis. The sequence continues at coordinate 12,454,885 of JAUPMV010000014.1, forward strand.
ACAATAAATTCGCGGGAGTCTAGAGCAAATGCTGGTCAAAGCAAGCTTTTTGGGATCCCAAAACGTAAGTGGAGGGATACCTATGACATCGCAAAAATCTCCGTCTGTCTGTGAGCACGATAACTCTCGAAGGGAATGAGATATTTGATGAAACTCGGTGTAAGGGTTCTTTGGGTCAGGGGCAAGGTCAAGTTCTAGATGGGCTATGTAGCCCTAAGTTTAGGGGTGGGGGGTTCAAATTAAGGGGCAAACAAAATATTTTTAAACAGCTGGTATGATAGCCAATTATGAGGTAAGAAAGTAACACGATGGTGAAAACCATTTTGTCATTGGACATTTCGCCCGGAATCCGGCCAAAACCGGAAAGTTTGTCAAAAGTAAAAGTTTTATTTGAAGTTGATTAGATGTTCGACAGCGACTTAGAGGTAAGAAGACATGCTGAACACGATGGTGAAAACCATTTTTTCGTCGGACAAGTATTTTGCCCGGAATACGGCCGAAACCGGAAAGTCTGTCAAAAGTAAAAGTTTTATTTGAAGTTGATTAGATATTCGATTTAGGGTAGGAAGACATGCTGAGCACGATGGGGAAAACCAGTTTCTCGCCGGACAAGTAGTTCGTCCGGAATCCGACGAAAACCGGAAAGTTGGTTAAAAGTAAAAGTTTCATTTGAAGTTGATTAAATGTTCGATTTAGGAGTAAGAAGACATGCTGAACACTTCTGTGAAAATCGTTTTCTACCCGGACAACTAGTTCTCCCGGAATCCGGCCAAAACCAGAAAATTTGTTGAAGCAAAAGTTTTATTTGAAGTTGATTAGGTGACAGATTTAGGGGTAAGAAGATACGTATTCCTAACCAATGATCCCCTTATTGCAGTATCCGGAAGCCTAATCCGTGTCGAAAAGATCCAAACACGTCAAATACAATGATCAGCGTAGCACCCTTGGGGTGGACACAACCAACATTGTAAAAACAAATCTTGCAGTATTTGCTACTGGAATTAATCTTGTCTCTAAAAAGATAATCTTATCTCTAATTCGGATTAATCTCTAATTCGGATTAATCTTATCTCAGTAGAGATAAGAGTACTCCCAGTAGCAAATACTGCAGTTAACTTCAATCCTTACTCGGAGAAACTTTTTACAGTGGACACAGGAAGTCCGAAATCACGGAAACGAGGATGGACGGAACGGTTACGGTCGGAGAGTTAAACTGGGATTTAGATAAGAGGGATCCTTTAAAGAAGTCTTCAGACACTTACTTATCTCTCATTAGAAGGCCATCGAAAGATGCACCAAACAGGAAGACGACCGAAATGTAAACAGTTGACGTCGTGAGAATGGCGGCTATAGTTCCAATGGGAATGGCACGCTGGGCGTCGGCTAAATCACCTGATCTGTTCGAACCGGCCATGATACCTAGAAACACACAGAACTTACATCTTGGAGCCGCGGGGGTTGAGTCGGGGGTTGAGTCTAAGATGAGTTATAGCAGTGTCGTGGTTACACGACAATTACAATTACAACAATAACATTAAGCATCAATGGGAGAGCATTCTTCTACAATAGGATAGTTATGTAGATAGGATAATGTTGTCACAGTCTCTATGTTTGTCTGGTCTCCTCTTGTTATAGTGTTTCCTTCTTCTTTTCTTTCTTTATTCCTACTCCGTCTATCGCTTGTGCTTTTTGATGGGTGAAAAATAAAGTTATTATTATAATTATTATTATTAATTATCCTTACTGAGATCATAGACAATTTGAACAAAACAATATCTGAACCTCTTGTAAAGACTAGAAAGGAAAGGAAAGAAAGATGAAAGTTTAACATACAAATTGACTTCCGTGGTTGCACTGCGCACAACCAAATTTGCGATTGCTGTCAACGAAAAAACAAACAAAAACAAAAAATATCGGCGTCAATACGCTTGAAAATCGATCATGTTTACACATATGACATGTTTTGTAGGCAGGTCTATAAGACTTTGGGTCTTTAGTTTGGTGTTGTTGCTCAGTTGCCCCATCCAATTTCGTTGTCATTCCCAACCAAGGTGTAAACACATATGCCATCTAGGCAATAAGTTCGGGTTATTGCCGTTAGATGACGTATGTTTAATCGTTTTTGTGACGTAAGCTGCGTTCTTTGTCACGGGAGTTCTCACCGGTGGTCTCCGGTTTTTCTTATAAGGCGTTTTTGCATTCACCGGTGACTATGCTGCTCGTGAGCCCGGCTTCAGCGAGGAGTTAGCAAGTTTTCATCAACTCACCGGTGAACCAAAAAACGCGTTATAAGAGAAGACCGGACACTAGTGACTAAACACCAGAGAGAGCCCGGAGTGCAACGAACGAGGGCTAAAGTTTGTTTCCTGGATGATGCTAGGTCATCAGGATCATCACGTCCGGTAGCCATTGCTATCAACTTTACTATCTTCTTGATGACTTTTGTAAATAGTAGCTGAGTATACGTTCGTTTTACCGAGAGAGAAAGAGAAGAGTGCGTCTGAGCCCTATAGACTACCTAGGACATCCCTACCCCTCGTTTGTTGATTGTTTTTTCAGAGTGGAAACTAAGGTCAGGCCCGCCGGTCCACGCTATCCACAAGGTCCCAGTGATCCTATTCAAGACCTAGCCTTATCCACCACCCTAGAAACCATATCATTCGGGTACCCTAGTACTTGCCATTCGTTCTGGTTGATCTGAGAAATTTTGGTAGGGGGAGGGAGAATTTTGTGGGACAACTGTCCCCCAAAACTCGTTTTATCTGCTACGGACAGCAAAGGTGCACGTAGAAACACACCAGACATTTACTTTTAACGCTGTAAGACTTGTGGCGGAACTACTGGCAAAATACAATATGTAACATTTCTTCAATCGCCATATGAACAAATCAGCTCAGAGTTTTTCTTTCAATATTTCGGCCCTTCTTGGCAAGGTCTTCGTCAGGCTGTGTGTAGGTAGGACCGAGACTGAAGGTCGACTATCACTGGAACAGATCAGCTGCCTTTTCAGTTGAGTTGTCAGTTACACTGTCACAAGTTTCATAACAGATAACACGAGGATGCGCGGTTTCAACAGATAATGCGTAACAGATAACACTTTGAATGTAATATGTTGCGTTGCAAAATGTTATGTATAATAAGCGTTACCATCAGGAAGAACCGAAAAACCGCCGAAAAGTATCTGCCGAGTTTTCCGACATCATGACCATAAGGAATAAAGTCAGTAGATGCTTTTTTGGCTCTTCCTAACAAAGCTTGTTATGCATAACCTTTCATGCATAACGTTTTCAAACACAACAGATAACATCAGAAGTGTTATCTGTTACGCATTATCTGTTGAAAACGCGCATCCTGGTGTTATCTGTTATGAAACTTCTGACAGTGTAGTCACATCAAATGTGGTGATTTTATTGTTTACCCGTCAAAATCAGCACAAAGCACAAATGCGGGATGGATATATACACGTCACGGAGAAAAAACATAAAAATAATGAACTAAATAGACAACAAGAAGATCTAGCGTAAAACGTACAACTTTTTTAGTCAAAAAGATTTTGGATTTTTCAGTCCTGATTAATGTTTTGGGTATAATTTTCAATTTGTTTTTTTCCACTGTTGTTAGTAGGATTCACAGTCAGTTTGGGCTGAAGGAGCATTTACTGTATTTCACTTTCTGAATTCAAGACCTTTATCGTGCACGAGTGGAAAAGGAGGAATTCATTTTAGTCTTATTCCATTTGAGAAATCACTCCATTCCCTTGATTGCCCTATTCTTCACTTTCTTTTCTTCTATCTTAGTGACAGAAGAGGGCAATTCTCCTCGAAACTGACGTAAAAAGCATGGGGTGCCGTCAATCCCTCACCTGACAGATATTTCATGTGATGTTTCCTTTGTCATTACGGAGTTATTTTCCACCATCGCAGAACAAGAAAAAACAAAAGAAGAAGAAGAAGGATTGCAATAACAGAAACGTAAGTCTAAACAACACAGTATGGTATGCGACTACTGTGTATCACTTGCTGTGAATATGGTGAAAATTCCAAAACATCGATGTTTACAAAAATCGAATGAATGCGGTAAAGGACCTGGCAGTTTGCATCATGTACGATACACAATGTGGACTGAGATGATACGCGCTTTTAGCGCTCTGGCCTTTCTCCAACTGCAGGTATGGGCTGTGCCACACTTGCCGGATATACTTGTTGGGAATCATTCCGTCTCACACCTTATTTGAATTTTCCGCGCTTTTTCCCATTTATCACGCCATCTAGCAGCGTTGGGTAATTGGACAAATTAATGGCTTGTTATATTTAAGTGGATCCGCTGCACTGTCGGAAGTTCCATATCAGACAACACATGGATGCGCGGTTTCCATAGACAACACTTGGGATGTTATCTGTTGTCGCGACAATAGTTATGCCTGAAATGTTATTTATAGCAAGCATTGCCAGGAAGAGCCGAAAAACCGCCAAAAAAGCATCTGCTGAATTTTCCATATCATGACGACAAGCAAAGAAGCCAGCAAATGCTTTTTGGGCGGTTTTTCGGCTCTTCGTGGCAATGATTTTTATGCATAACATTTCATGTATAACGAACAGATAACATTCCCAGTGTTGTCTGTTTAAACCGCGCATCCTTGTGTTGTCTATTATGAAACTTCTAACAGTGTGGAAGTTATGTATGTATTGGCACTGCAACACTGAATAGAGTTATAAATTCATAAAGTAACAAGATTCATTACTGATAGGGTTCCGGATTTACAGTATTATTGTAAAAAAAATGCGTGTTTAATTAGTGATTGTGTATCTGGGAGGTCCAAGAAGTTTTACTTTGATTTAAAACTGTTTTTCGGAAAATAGAAATCGCGAGGAGTTGAGTCCGTCGACGTCATCTTTTGCATGGGATGTAAAAACTGGTTGCAGCTTTGGTAAGCTATAGGTTCAGCAACAGACATTGCAACCTTTGTCTGCACGGCTAGAAATCCGACTGAAGTATACCTCAGAGTCTAGGATTTTGAAAGGTATAACATTACATAACTATGATACTACATGCTAACAAATCTGGAAGAGACCAGAAACCCGAAGGACCTTGACCGTCAGAAGTCCAATGAATGTTTTTACCATTCAGGTTTTTTATTTCTAGGTTTTCTTGTCCTTCCAAATCTGGCAATAAAACTTTACGCCTTTCCAAAATTACTGGAGGCATTTCTTCAATCCACCTCCTTCCAAAAGTAGACCTCTGGATCGGCCAGTATTTGAACCTACGAGTAACCTGTCAACAATGTCGTCAAACATAAGTACCCTACAAAAATGCACGCGTGACGATGATGACAGAGCTTCGAACAGTAACTAAGATCGACTTTGGCTTTATCGTCAAAATAAAAAGAAACGCTTAGCCTAAATACGTAAGAAAATCTAGCAAGTTCTTCATAAATAAGACTAAAAATATAAGACTACGCCTCCTCCCACTAAGACTTCCCGCTCCCCCACAGACGCTCCCAACCGAAATATATGATGTTTTTCAGCAAGCGCCGACTTCAACAGAAATATACTGCAGAAAAACACCTTATGTCTCTTTTGAATGTCTTTATTGCTTTGTGGACAGACTAAAGTGGACAGACTCCAATGTCGGAGCCGCATCACGAGGTGATTTCCACTCGATAAGCTGACCCTACGAGTTCCTTGCCCTTTCCATCGATTTCTGTATCCTGAAAAATGCCTATTAATTTTCCTGAAATCCGAAGACACAACATGCAGTTCTAATATACATTGGCCTCAATCGATCCCTGTTGGTAGCTAAGCAAAATCTTCAGCTTTCTTTCTTCTCCTACTTTCCTATCGATCTCGTCACTTAAGAAAAATGCTTATTAATTTTCCTGAGATCCTGAAAACAAGAGCTGTAAGCTCATATGGCACTTGCATGTGTCAAGATGATTTGATTGATCAAGAGTAAGTTTCGACTTTGCGGTTGAGATGCGCGCTATAAGGGAGCTGGAACTTCATTTGTAAGCAAAACCCTTGAGGCAAAACTGCTAATGGGCTGATGGGCATCACGAAAATGCATATATTGCTTAAAAGTATTTTTTTACTTTGCGGTCAAGATTGGTACTTTAAGGAATAATCGGATTTGGGAACTAGCAATTTCTAAGCAAATGTTGTTGAGTCTCCAATATTCAAGCGAAGTTTCATCGTCCTAGCACATCTGGAAGTACCTTAACGCGCGATCACCGGAATCCCAGACCCCCCTCCCCCTCCTCCAACTCCACCCACAATAACCGGAGCCAATCCTGTTCTGTAAATGATTAATCCAGAGCATCTGTTTGTCATTCCCACGAAGTTCGATCCAGATCACACCAGTCTAAGCGGGTCAAGTATTTTCCGCCCTCCCCCCGATAATTGCCGGATTCGGTCCGGAAATGAAAAAGGTCACAAGAGAAAAATGTCCTCTGTTTAATTATTAAATTTCACTCGAATCCGATCACCCGTTCCAAAGTTACGCATGACTCAATATTCCGGATTCCCCTCCCTCAACTCCCCCCCCCCCCAAGATTATCATATCGAGGATTTTTTTTTTATTCCAAGTCAGTTTGACCGGGTCCCTGATATGCCTTCCAAGTTTCGTCGTGAAAATCCCCCAAAAACGGAATTCCGGGATACCCTCCTCCCCCCCCCTCAAGTGTCCGGATCCAGTCAAATTATGTAAAAGATTTATATGGACCAGATGTTTGTTCTTCCCAGCAAGTTTCACTCCGATACCATCATTCTAACCGTTTCTCGAGATTTCCGGTCCACCCCCCCCCCCCCACCCAGCTCCCCCGCGGTGCACGTAGCCAATCCGATTCAGCAAATGACTTACCTAGAGCATCTGTTTGTTCTTCCCACAAAGTTCCATCCCGATCCCTCCATTCTAAACGGGGCACGTATTCCCCCCCCCCCAATAGTTGCCGGATCCGGTCCGGATATGAAAAAAATCATCGGAGAAATGTCCTCTGTTGAATTCTTAAATTTTACTCGAATCCGATCAACCGTTCCAAAATTACGCATGACTGAAAATTTCGGATTCCCCTCCCTCCACTCCCCCCACCATTATCTGATCGACAAAATTTTTATTTTGAAGTCAGTTTGATTGGGTCCCTGATATGCCTGCCAAGTTTCATCGTGAAAATCCCCAAAACCACCATCACCGGAATTCCGGGACCCCCCCCCCCATAAGTGTCCGGATCAAGTACAATGGCCTAAAGGACTTATCTAGAGCAGATGCTTGTTCTTCCCAGCAAGTTTCACTCCGATCCCTCCATTCTAACCGTTTCTTGAAATTTCCGGTCTCCCCCCCCCAACTCCCCCCTGGCTACCGAATCCGGTCAAGACTTTAAACGGGACATTACAGATATATATTCTGTTCAGTTATGAAGTTTCATTACAATCCGATCATCCGTTCGAAAGTTACACACTTCTCAATTTCCCGGATTCCCCAGCGGATTCCCCTCCCTCCACTCCCCCACCATTATCTGATCGACAATATTTTTATTTTGAAGTCAGTTTGATTGGGTCCCTGATATGCCTGCCAAGTTTCATCGTGAAAATAAAAAAAACCACCATCACCGGAATTCCCCCCCCCCCCCCATAAGTGTCCGGATCCAGTACAATGGTCTAAAGGACTTATCTAGAGCAGATGCTTGTTCTTCCCAGCAAGTTTCACTCCGATCCCTCCATTCTAACCGTTTCTTGAAATTTCCGGTCTCCCCCCCCCCAACTCCCCCCTGGCTACCGAATCCGGTCAAGACTTTAAACGGGACATTACAGATATATATTCTCTTCAGTTATGAAGTTTCATTACAATCCGATCATCCGTTCGAAAGTTACACACTTCTCAGTTTCCCGGATTCCCCTGCCCTCCACCCCCCCCCCCAAAATGGTCGGATCAGAAAACTGATTATTCCTAATTTTGTTTGGTCGGGTCTCTGATATGCCTGCCAAGTTTCATGGTCCTAGCACAACTGGAAGTACCCTAACTCGAAAAAGTGTGACAAAATGCCCTAAATTTTCAAGTTTCCAGCGCCCCGCACTCCCCCCCATATGGTCGGATCGGGAAACTGATTATTTCCAGGTTAGTTTTGTCGGGTCCGTGATATTCCTGCCAAGTTTCATTGTCCTAGCTCATCTGGAAGTACCCTCACTCGAAAAAGTGTGACAAAATGCCCTAAATTTTCAAGTTTCCAGCGCCCCAACTCCCCCGCATATGGTCGGATCGGGAAACTTATTATTTCCAGGTTACTTTGGTCAGGTCCCTGATATTCCTGCCAAGTTTCATTGTCCTAGCTCATCTGGAAGTACCCTAACTCGAAAAAGTGTGACAAAATGCCCTAAATTTTCAAGTTTCGAGCGCCCCCACTCCCCCGCATATGGTCGGATCGGGAAACTGATTATTTCCAGGTTCGTTTGGTCGGGTCCCTGATATTCCTGCCAAGTTTCATTGTCCTAGCTCATCTAGAAGTACCCTAACTCAGAAAAAAGTGACAAAATGCCCTAAATTTGCAAGTTTCCAGCGCCCCGCACTCTCCCCCATATGGTCGGATCGGGAAACTGATTATTTCCAGGTTAGTTTGGTCGGGTCCCTGATATGCCTGCCAAGTTTCATTGTCCTAGCACATCTGGAAGTACCCTAACTCGGATATGTGGGACAAAAAAACTCGGACCGACCGACAGACCGACAGACGGAATTGTGATCGGTATATGGCACTTGAGCCAGAGGCTGCAAGTGCCATAAAAACAGCAATTTCTAATATACACTGGTCTCAACTGATCCCTATTGGTAGCTAAGCAAAATTTTCGGCTTTCTTCTGTCTGTCCCCTTCAGAGAAAAAATTGAGATAACTTTTTTTTTTTTTTAATGTTTATTTTTGAGGATTTATGAGGATTCTCTGGGTCAGGGGACAGGTCGATTTCGTAGATGGCCCCTGTAGCCCTAAATTTAGGGGTTGGGAAGGGGGTTCAAATTAAGAGGCGAGCAAAATATTTTGTAACAGCTAATGAGATTTAGGGGTAAGAAGACATACTGAACACGAATATGAAAATCATTTTCCCGCCGGACATGTAGTTCGCCCGGAATCCGGCCAAAACCAGAAAGTTTGTTAAAAGCAAAAGTTTTATTTAAAGCTGACTAGATGTTCGATTTAGGGGTAAGAAAACATGCTGAACGTTTGTATGAAAATCGTTTTCTCCCCGGAAAAGTAATCCAGTTCGCCCGGAATCCGGTCGAAACCGGAGATTTGGCAGAAGTAAGGCCGGAAGTTTTGATCCATTTCGTCGAAGTAGATACGACGTATAACATAGGGGTAAATACACACATGCTGAATGCATACCTGAACTTGATTTTCTCAGATAATTAGCCAGTGGCCTTTTTCTGTTTCTAAATCTTAGTAGTAAAATATTTAAGGAGTCTGGAAATTGTGTGGATGAAATATTAATTTTTGGGATCCCATCGAAACCTTTGGTCTTATTAGTCTTGTGTTGGGCTGATTTCTGATTTCAGTCGGAAATCAGATCGTCAGAATAAAAGAATTTTGTTTAAAGATCGGCCCAGTAGCCTACAGCTAAAACTAATATTCTTCATTCGCGTAGGGAGTGAGCAACCCACCTGGCATCCCCGGAAAAAAAAAATCCTAGACCAAGTCTGGGAAATTTATTAAGGTCCGTCAAGTTCATTTCCACCGGTTGGATAAAATACAAGATATACAGAAGCGGACAGAGCTAGTCCAATAGAGGCTTTATTCACAGGGGGAATCGTGCCATAAACCTGGTATTACCGACAGAGGGCGAGATTTCTAAAATCAAATGTCTGCTTATTCACATAAGTTGCGTTTTTGCAGATACCATAGTATCTGATACCATGGTATCTGATACCATGGTATCTGATACCATGGTCAAAAGTCGTTTTTGCAGTTATCGTGGTATCTGATACCACGGTCAAAAGGCGTTTTTGCAGTTATCGTGGTATCTGGCCAGTTATCGTGGTATCTGGCCAGATATCGTGGTATCAGATATTCAGATACCACGGTCCGACCGTGGCAACCGGTCGTGGTATCTGAAAAAGTCATCTCGCTTTCATCAATTTTTGTGAAATTGGTGGGAATAGTAATAGGACAGAGTATCAGTTTTTCTTTTGGGATGACTTCGAAATGCGCAATTTCGGCAATTGTCGTTTTTGCAGAGCAAACGTATATCAGATACTACGGTTCCTGCAAAACAACTAATTGCAGATCCAGTTACCGCGGTAACAGATACCATGGTATCTGCAAAAACGCAACTATAGTAAGAATCGGCCTGGACTCGGCTGTTAAAGAAGAAACCAAACTTCCTCACACTGTGAGTTGTTGGTATTCGAATACCAGACGGTTCGTTTGCCACGGATCTGCACCATTCCATTGCTGGCAGGGTTGCCACATGTCGTAAGATAGTGTGAATTGTCACTCTATTTTGTTTTTGTCACTTTTGTCCTACGTAGGACATTAAGTTCACTCTATTTCAGAAAATGTCCAGATATGTCATTTTCCATTTGTGATTCCGAATAAATGTGACTATTACATGATTCGTCATGAAAACTAAATTAAGATGTGTCATTTTGCAGGAGTAATTCCGACCAAAATTGACCATTTCACATTCTTTTCATGAAAATAAAATTTCACTCCCAATTCACTCTCTGTTTTCGATCAAAAGTCACTCTCTAAATTTGTTCGATGTGGCAACACTGATTACTGGCTGTTCATGTATCGCGACGGTACTCCAAGGATAATATCTACGATTACCGACAATCACCAGCCCGAAGTAGGGGTCAGATCCCGAATAAATGCTCCCTAAAGAATTTTCAGCTCTTAAGACCATTGCACAACAGAGTCCCCTTAGGACCATTCTAAGATCGTAAACTATTCGCCCCTCAATGTTCTCCAGAAAGCAGACAATTCTCTGGAAAGAAATTCCCCGTGGCTACTTGGATCTATTCCAGCCGAGCAAGTCAAACAAGCAATCACCCACACGAATTCCAACTGTAGAAATTTGAAGCAAATGACTGCCGGACACGGACAGTAGGAAATCGGTAAAAAAAAAAAAAATGTCCCCCTATTAATCAAATTGGTTGCAAGATTGGAGAAACTGAAAAGTAACAAATGCTCTGCAAAGAACAACCGAGAAAGCAGTAGTCCTCCTATAGACCGTTCCCGGCTCGTAAACTATTCGTCCTTGTTGGGAATCGTCCGATGGGAATTTCGTCCCGAAAGCTGAGCAATCGACTGAAGCATCACTAGTTCAGTTGGCAGGCTTAGGTTTTTCTTGGAAACAGTCGATTTTTTTTTTTTTAAAGCGGTATCAGATATTCAGATACCATGGTCCGACCGTGGTAACCGGTCGTGGTGTCTGAAAAAGTCATTTGAGTAGAGTAGAGTAGAGTAGATTTTAATTCTAAAAAGCAACTTTCACATCAATTGATGTGAAATGACAAATCAATTTGTCATTTCAATAGTAACTGCAACACAATTCGTAAACAGATTCATCAGTCGATAAGAACTTATCTACCACAATTTACACAATAAACTCGTTCGGCGAACATTTTGCCAAAAACTTCTAAAACAAATAAAAATCGCTTTAATGAAATGATTTAATTTTTTCCCAAATTTTTGTACAATGTACAATGCTTCACTTTTCATATGGTTCCTGACTGCACACATATACCCGATGTAGATCTGTAAACAGTCGTCAACAGGATCGTCAACGGACAGTTTGGCGTGCCAGCTAGGGTCTTCCCCAAAAAAACTTTATTTCCCCCAAGAAAAACAAAAATAAAAATTCTCCGGGAACCAACTGTTTTGACAATCACTCAGAGGACTGCCGGACAAGAAAAGCAAGGAAAACGTTCGATAACTGTCCCCTTAAAGGATCCCTCGCACTATTTACTCTTCAACTTACAGTATTTAAAAAATATGAAAATACTTTAAAACTACGCTGTGCTTTCAACAAATAAACTCACGGTTTTGTCTGTTTAAAGCCTTCCCGAGACCAGTTGACTTCTAGCGAAACAGGGAAACAATTTACATAACCGTTTTTTCTGATGGAAAAAACTTCTCGCAGACAACCGTCGACAGCGTGATACACATCGAAGTTAGCAAAACACGGCAAGTGAGAAAATCAGCGTGGTTTTGTTAGAGGGGTTAGAATGTACTGTACGAAATTGGGGTCTCCGGGTTTTGAAATATACAGAGTGATTATGGAAGTAGGTTTCCTTGGTATTATAGGTAAGACAGATCCTTTAAACTCCGAACAGCTATCAGGGTTGAAAAATAGTTTTAAAGTTGACCAAATCAAATCGATGCTCCCGACGAAGACTGACTCATTAAGACCAACAGACTAGCAGAAAGACCCCCTCCCCTACTATCCCAGGGTCGTAAACTCTCTACTTTGTCTACAAAACAAAGAAATTTCCTAGGAACAAAAAAGTCCCCACGACTACTTGGATTCATTCCATGCTGCCAAGCCAAACAATCAATCCTTCACGCCGAGCCTAACTTTCTTGAGGGACAAATAAGAAATTCTTATTAGTAGGGGAACCCAAAGCAAATAGAGAGGGGGGAGAAGACGCCACTAGGGCCAGAACGAAATGCGGTTGGATCCTTTTGAGTACGTCACACACAAGGCCGTATCCAGGGGGGGGGGGAGTCCCCCCCCCCCGAAACATACAAAATAGTCATTTTTATAGGCTTTTCCCTCTGATCTATGTCTTTTTTGTACTTTTTTGTCCAACCCGCAGGCAACCCCCCCCCCCCCCCCCCCCGAAAAAAATTCCTGGCTACGGGCCTGGTCACACACACCTGGCTACGATGTAGACACGAAACATCCGAATGAATTGGAGTCGGTTGGTTAGTTTGAGCATGGTACATGGTGAAATTTTTGTTTACAAATATTTCTTCTTTTCTTTTGTTTCTTGATTTTTGGTTTGTAATACAATGTAAAAAAAAAAAAATCTTGCAGACTGTTTCTGCAGAAAAAAAGACTGTTTTCAACAACAAAAAATGACAGTTTTAAAAAAAATCGACTGATTTTCAGAAAAACCCACTGATTTTCGGAAAAAACGACTATTTTGACGAAAAATCGACCAACTTTCAGAAAAACCGACTGTTTTCATGAAGAAAATCAACTGTTTTGAAGAAAAATCGCGGCGCTTCGCGCCGACTCGGTTATTTTTTACCGACTGGCCGACAGCATTGGGAGGGGGCCTCCCCCGCCCAGTCGTAACGCCCCTGGTCTCTACTGAGCTAAGATTATCTCTAATTCGGAGTAATCTTATCCCAATAGAGATAAGATTAATCCCAGTAGCAAATACTGCAGTTAACTTTAATCCTTGTGCAAAGCACCTGCTCCACTTGTCGAAATTATGTCATAACCATACATTGACGGAGAACTTCAAAATTCAAGACGCAAGTGTTACCCTTTTGGATGTTTCGTCATCACTTTCAAAACTCATGGACAACAAGGCCCAACCAGCACACAATGTCGTCCACTGCTTCCTGACCGAAGATTAAAAATTAAGTGTCTTTTTCTGTGTGTATATATGTGTTTTGTTTATTTTCGTCATTTACTCCGCCTTTTCAAAATGGAGGGTCATAAATAAATTACTTACTTACTTACTTACTTACTCGGAGAAACTTTGAGTGTAAGGTGAGTTTGAAGGAAAGGGTTGATTTTGGAGTATATCATTGGATATTTATTAGTGGATCTGTTTGGAATTTATTTACTTGTAGACAGTAGTTTGGTTGTATAATTGTATTCACCATGGCCCATTAAGGCTTTTACTGCAAGTAAATATACACTGTCAGAAGTTTCATAAAAGATAACACAAGGATGCGCGGTTTCAACAGACAACACTTGAGATGTGATCTGTAATAACAAGCATTGCTTGGAAGAGCCGAAAAATCGACGAAAAAGCATCTGCTGACTTTTCCGATATCATAGCTGCGTTCGTTGCACTCCTGGCTGTCTCTGGTGTTTAGTCACCAGTGTCCGGTTCTTCCCTTAAAACGCGTTTTTTTGGTTCATCTGTGAGTTGATGAAAACTGGCTAACTCCTCGCTGAAGCCGGGCTCACGATCAGGTTCTGGTTAGTCCGCACCGGTGAGATAAAACCGGACATTGGTTAGTTCAAAAACGGGTTATAAGACTGGTGAGAAGTCACCGGTGGATGCAAAAACGGCTTATAAGAAAAACCGGAGACCACCGGTGAGAACTCCCGTGACAAAGAACGCAGCTCATGACGACAAACAAAAAAGTCAGGATATGCTTTTCGGCTCTTCCTGGCAATGCTTATTATGCATAATATTTAATGCAAAAAGTTTTCAAAATAACAACAGATTACATGCCAAGTGTTGTCTGTTTAAACCGTGCATCCTTGTGTTACCTGTTATGAAGCTTATGACAGTGCATCTATCTACGAAGACTATTTTGTATAATTCTGATTGAGCCAAGCGTTAAAATCTAGCATAATACCATAATTATTTTTTCAGCCCAAGCTAAACACGGACTAATGGTCATTCTTCCAACTACAGCCTGATCGTAACGACAAGCTTCTAGCTTCTCTTTTTTTTTTCAATAACAAACAGAAATATCGGTGGGACAAAATCTCAACTGACTTATCCGTACAACGCCATCTAATACTGATACAATACCCGCGGAGTGTTCTGTTTCCGAAAATACGAAGGGAAGCGGAAGAGGTGGGGGACTTACCGGTAACCGAAGGGAAGAAAATTCCAACTAGGACGGTAAAGGATGTGGTGATGTCCGCAAAGATATGATTTCGAGGTGGCTGGCCTGACAAGTCAATATCACTACTATTCACAGATCGGGAAACCATCTGACCATCTTCCAAGAAGCTGGAGCCCAAGTTTTCTGAAAAAAAAAAAGGTTCGATCACCGAAGTACAAGACTAGCTATTGCCAAAGTAAGTAAGTAAGTAATAAGTAAGTAATTTATTTATGACCCGCCATTTGAAAAAGCGGAATAAATGAAGAAAATAAATAAAACACATAAACACACAAATGAACGTTTCAAGAGAAAGTCCTCGATAAAGGACGTGCAGATTTTGTTGCTTCTCAATACATGACACATCCGCCTTTGGAAATCCTTATTTAACTATTAACAGTTAACAATAGCCACGCTACTACGCATATTCAGATTACATTAGCTTCATTCATTGGGGAAAGTCTGGCAATTTGCATAAGCGGTATTCCGGTCCATTGGCTGTGCAGGTACTAGTAAGTGTTGGAAGATGTCCAATATCGATAATAATATGTCAGTATATCGGAACAAATATCGATATCGAACGTCGAAACGTAAATACCGATATCAAAAAGGATTTGCACATTTATAATTATTATTCCAACATAAGTTACATTTATATATCCGAAAATGGAGCAATATGTTTTCGTAATTCAGTTTTTATTTATTTGAAGTTTGATGTGATGCAAGATACTTTTTTACGACAATTCTATTCTTAAAATTTGGCAAAACCGGACGTATGCTATAGCGAAACATGGTACCGAAAATCGATATCGATTTCCGAATATCGATAAGTAAAAATATCGATATATCAAAAAATCCAAATATCGCCCAACACAAGTACTAGTGCCAGGAACGTTGAGCAGGAAGTGAAGGTAGTCGACCGTGGAAAAGGAAGAGGCTCATATTTCATATGCCTTTAAGGTGGAAAAAATATATGAAATTGTATGTTTCGTGGATGTGTCATAACTGAACCAGGTCTATGGTACATATTCAAGTGGATGGCCCACCGACACCCCGGAAATCTTGCGTCACCGAAAAGATTAGTTGGGTCAGAGGGTAGGGTAAAATGGTAGCAGTGTTCCAACGCCACCGCGGTTTTCCGCCACCTTTTAATTCAGGTAGTGCGGGTAGCCTGTGAAGGTAGTTTCAGATTTAAATCTTTAAATGTGAAAAGGGTGTTTACGCCCACCCAGGAAATCTTACGTAGCCAAGAGGATTAGAGGGTAGGGTAAAATCTTGTCAGACCTAATATTCTGATGGGGTGTCGAGCGCCAACCGGATTAAACATCACGGCTAATGGAAGTTAAAATTACGTATCAAGAAGGAAAGCCTTCAAGATAAGTATTTCTGCGAGCGATTTCTCACCTTTCGAAATTTGAATAGTTTGGGGGCCTTGAATTGTTGAAGTTTAGTTGGACTTCAAATAAATAATTATTTGAAACATTAAGCTGCTTTCACATCGCGTCGTTGCGATGCGTTGCGTATGCGTTTATCTTGCTTTACGTATAGGTTGCGCAGCGTATCTTTCACACCTGCGCGAGAAGCTTTCGCGCTGGATGCTCATTTACGTTTTCCTTTTTCGGTTTCTTCTGCTGTAATTTAATTTCTTCCACTAGTAGCTAGTTTTTCTTCAAAATCTTCCATTTTTGACAAATCTGATGCGTAAGCGTCGACGCAACACAAGAAAGAAACTTGGTTCTATTCTTGCGTTGCGTTTTATTTGTCTGCGAAAGCTCTGCGTTGCGTCGACGCATGTGCAACGCAAGGCTTGCTTAGCTCAGTGTGAAAGGCAGACGCGTCAATGTGAAAGGCAAACGCGTCAATGTGAAAGCAGCTTTAAGCTGTAGTTAGCGTTGGTGGCGGTAAACCCCTCTTCGCATTTAAGGATTCAGATCTGGAATTACATGAACCAGCTACATGCGCTATACCTGCACTAACGAGTTGGCGGAAAATATACAGTGGCGATGGACCTACCAAAATATTTGACCCTTTCGTCTGACCCAACTAATCCTCTTGATGATGCAAGATTTCCTGGGTGGCGAAAAACATGCGGTGGCGCTGGAACACGGTGGCGTTGGGACACCCACTTCGGGTAAAAAAATTCAATAGGTACACAGCTACCTGCGCTACTTGTACTAACGGGTTCTGATCTGACAGGCGGTGTACATATGGAAGCGGTCGACCGCAGTAGCTGTGGAACACTGCTGTGGAGACAACGGATCATTGAGGTTATCAAGCATTGTCCAAATGGGCGTAACAAGCTGAATAGCACTATACGCGATGCTTACGTCTTAATACATACGCCTGTTCAAATAGGAACTCAGTAGGTTCTTATCGATGCAGCGTTCGGTATGGACAGGCTGATACAACTTTTCGAGCTTCTAAAGATCAGAAAAGTGTTCTTAAGTCCACGAGTACAATTTGACGCCTTTTATATTGTACAACAGACAGATTCACGCCAGAAGTAATGAGAGAAAATAGGGCCTGTGTATGCGTTATAGTGTCAAAAGCACCAGCTATATCTACATATATAACTAGCATAGCCTTTTATCTATTTACAATCTACTAAAATTAAAGAGTTGCTATGCTTGCTGCTTGTGTTACGGTTAAATAGGGATATCAAACTGTAGTAGTAGTTTGAAGTTAATCTTCGCTTGCCCGGCGAGAAAACAGTTTTCATAGACCTGTTCAGCATGTCTTCCTTCCTGCCCCTAAATGTAGGGCTACAGAGCCCGTCTACGAACCTGTCCCTTGACCCGAAGAATCCTCACACCAAGTTTAACCAACCCTTTGAGATTTATCGCGCTGATAGACGGACGGACAATTTTTACTAAGTCATAGGTATCCCTCCACTTACGATTTTGGATCCCAAAAATAAACTCCGAAATAAACATCTACTGATAAAACCGTGAAATAAGAGAACATGCTGAAAGGATATTCTTTGAGCTTCTAACTTCGAACTTCGTATTCATGACCCGCTCTCAACGCCGAACAGACCGGAATTTAGCAACGAAAGGGTTACGTACTGGAATTGCTTAAGGGATCACTGCTGAGAAAAAATAAATACGTTTACGGGATCTGGCGGAAATACAAGACCAGATTGTCTGAATCAAGGAATCCCACTTCCCAGTTCGGGATGTAATTTAGTTAGTGGGATTCGATCTAATTAGTTTGTTCCAAAACACTCGATTTCTAATATACGTGGTTTCGTATCCTTGCGTCCTGATCTGAGTTACAAACCTTTTTTGGACTTTTGGAAATTTTGGAATGAAGCGTTTTCGTACTTTGCACTTTTCGTTAAAAGTAAAAGTTCTCGAAGTAATTTCACATTGTATAGCATTTTAAGTTTTACTCAGGAAAAGTATACGCTGCTCTTATTTTTGGGCATCTCTGATTGTGACAAAGTTAAGAGGGTCACTTGGAAAATACAGCTGGAAGTTGGAGTTACACAACACTGTTGAACTTTCATCGCTGAAAGTAGTTTAGGTTAAAGGTCGAAAAAGATGAAGCGTAGAAAGGAAAAAAGAAGTTGACAAGGGGCGTTCGTGACATCTTCTTTCGCTGATCACGAGGTCAAAAACTTTGAAATGTCAGATACCTTCTAACGCTGTTTAAGCTGTCACGTATTTTGCAAATACCAAATATTTGCACTCATGAAGCCTTATGCTGGTCATACGAGCCAGGAGAAGGCAGAAAAATTTACTTTGGCAAAATCTTGGTCTACAAGAAGACCAAAAAGATTGGATGGATGGATAGATCTTTTTATTCACCAAAAACTTATCACGGCTCACGCCAAATTTGTTTGGTATAGTCATGGTTACAACTTATGAGCACACACATAAATCATAATAGGATTACGCATATAGGGCTACACCGGTCATACATAGCATTATAAATTTAAACTTGCAGCTCAGCTTATGCTTCGTTATACAACTTTAAAAATGAAGGGACAAAACTCTGGTGGGCACATTTGATTGGCAGCAACTTTTCAACCGCAGTAGGTACCTTGCGAGGGAGCCTTTTTGTCAGCTTTTCAGAAGGGAAAATATTTTTGTGGATTGGGTGATTCAGAGATTTGACACCAAACTCCACGCAGAGTTTCAGTCTTATTAGGGTTTAGAGAGAATTTGCGAAGCAACAAAGGAAATCCTCGGAACAGGACAGTCAGAACTAAAGTACTACAGATATGTTCTTAAAAAAAGAAGATGGAGGGCTCCAGATAACAGAACTGAAAAAAAATAAAAAAAAAATAAAACAAGAGCTTAAACAACCCGTCGGACCTTTAATAACAATAACTAGTGTCTTTCCAAGCCCACGGGCCGTTCCATTCTCGTTTCCGAGATTTAGAATATTGTAATCCACTGTGAATTCTGCTTCAACACTTGTATGGAGCGCCAGTAATAGCTGATTAGGTGGAAAATCGGGTAACAAATATTATATTCTATTTTTTTCCGCAACTTCGTTCCCACATTTTCTTTTCACACAAGAAACGACGATTAATTACTTCACATGAGCTAAAAATCAGTCAAGTTTTGTAAACAAAAAAAAATTGTGTATCAGTTTCGCAATATGGCGTCGAGTTCATTTTTATGATCTTTTCTTGGGGTAGCTAACGACCACCTTGGCAATTCAAAAGGAGGGGTACTGCCCTGAGCTTACAGGATCGGAAACTAAGAGCATCCAGAAAAAGAAGATGAGAAATGGGTCAGCTAACGCTTGGTGTCTTTTCCACTTAACAACAGCTCGTTTATTTTCGAATAACGGGTATGACAAGTTCTACAATGATTTTTTACCGCGGGCTGCAGCTGCAAGCTCGCACCAAGGACTGCAAAAGCAAGCTCACATACTCCGCTGTTATACAAAAAGCGGGTCACAAATATGTAAATAAAAATAAAATTAAATTAAATTTCCTCATGGCCGGATCTGGTCCGGAACTATAATTAGTGTGTCTTGGCCTTTTGCTCGACATCTTCAACATTCTATCAGAGACAGACCCAGTCCCAGAGGGTATTTAAATGGCAAATTTGTGGATTTCGCCCTGATCCCCAAACCTAATTCGTGGATAAATACTCCTTTAGCCCAAGCTGACTGGGAAACATATACTCAAACAATGCATGAAATGGATAAAACGGAATATCGCTGCCGAAGTAGATATCGTAGCTGACGTATCCGTTTCCTGCATTGTTTGAATATCCCTAAACCTGTTTGGCACTTAGATAGGGCACGACATTCCCTTGAGCCCCCGGACTTCCCCACAGTATCCAGAAAATGCGGAAAAACCTTTGCTGCCATCGCCCCAACCGAGCAACAACAACAGCAAGAATGTCAAAACTGAAATTTCAGCACTAGTTTTTCCCCTACAGTGGTCTCAAAAAGTAATTGCCCCGAACAGGAGATTTATAGGCGGTAGAACCTTCAGTCATTTATTGCAGGTTAGTTTCTTCCATTCCTCAACATTGTCCCTGACCAGAGCAAACTAACACTAGGGAGTAGCGCCAAGACTTTACAAAATTGACACACTCGAATAGCATGGACACTAGCACCACTAGTGATTTCCCTACGGAAACTCAATCAGTCTTTCGCCAGCGCTGGCTCCGATAACTTCATATTCTGAGCATAGCAAAAAATGATACAACCTCCATCGTTTCCTTGGTTTGCGCAGACCTCACCTCTGCTTTACTAGAAATTTCTGGACCCGAAAGTTTGTCTCGCTATAAATGCTGCAATCGTAGTGGATGGCGTTATGACTATGGCCCGTTTGCAAAGCATGGAAAGAATAGGTATTGGCGTTACTCTCTAGTGTTATTTTGCTCTATCCCTGATGTTCGACCGCCTGACGAGAAACCCTTGCCAAGAAGGGCCGAAATATCGCTGACAAATCATCGTAGCTGACGTATCCGTTTTATCCATTGTTTGAATATATGACCGTTCTGCCTACCGATCATCACAATTAAAACCTAGTTGACAAGGGGCAGACCGCGAATATGTTCGCTATGCAACTTTTTTTTTATACATATTTGCTCTTGAATCTGTTGCTTATTTTCTGTGCCCGAGAATGGCAAGAAGTAGAAGTAGATAAGTAAGTGTTGAAAAAGATGGGCAAGAAGTAGAAGTAGACAAGTAAGTGTTGAGAAAGATTGGCAAGAAGTAGAAGTAGACAAGTAAGTGTTGAGAAAGATTGGCAAGAAGTATAAGTAGACAAGTAAGTGTTGAGAAAGATTGGCAAGACGTAGAAGTAGACAGGTAAGTGCTGAGAAAGACTGGCAAGAAGTAGAAGTAGACAAGTAAGTGATGAGAAAGATTGGCAAGAAGTAGAAGTAGACAAGTAAGTGAGAGTTCGTAACTACGTTGGAACATTGTACGTGCCCCTCACTAAGAACCCTGAAAGGGATCTTTCAGTTTTCGTGCCTCTTTTTAGTGCTCGTGCCTCCTACACTATGTCGTGCCTCTTTTTAGTCGATATCCGACAGTCTGGCCCGCTGCTGCTCCCCGTCCAGGGTTTCCGCGGAATGACACCTCTTATTTTTGTGGGGGACATAAACAAAGATGGAAACAAAGGATCGTATGCCTCAATTCCAAGAACTTTTTTTCTTTTTCCTGGACATTTCCGCAACTTTTAGACCATTTCTCTACACAGATCCGGCTTGGTGACAGTCCGCTACAAAACATAGAAAGGGATGTAAATTTCCCCATGGGAGAAACTCCAGGGAAAGACAGCTTTATGAGTTTCTGTGGAGTGTGGCGGTGTCAGTGGGAAAGCTTCTAATAATTTAGAGCCACAGAGAAAGGTAAACCCCTCCCTTCATTCTTAGAACAGTGTGCTTGGCAACCGGAATTTTAGGCAAAGCTTGAGCGGCTCGAACCTGAAGAGGACCCTTGCCAAGAAGGGCCGTAATATAGCTGTAATAAAATTCAGCTTACGTATCAGTTTTTCACTGTCAAATATCGTTTGAAATTGGTTTCGAATTTTAACATTCAGGATAGTATCAATACACTCTTTCGTTCGCATTCAAATCTATATACCCTCCACAAATATCCTGCCCTCTTAGGCCACGAAATTACTAGCCAGTTCTTCATTCCTGAATCCGGTTAATGTGCTTGTCACTGTGTAACAATTATAAATCTATTTCATGTGTTCTTAAACTATATGAAAAGAATGTAGTCATGTTTACATTGTTTTGTTTAGTGTTCTAATATGTGTGTTTTACTGTGTGTATTTTACTCATACTCCGCTGTTATCCAAAAAGTGGGTCACAAATAAATAAAGGCAAAGCTTAACCAACAGATGTTACAACAACTGAAGTGAATAATATCGCAAAATTCTGCATCAACCATCATCATAGAGACACGCGTCCAATTATAAAAATCAAGATTCCATACGTATGCATACAAAGCAGGAGTTCTGGACCATGGAACAGCCTTACCGAAGATGCGATTATTCCTGAACTGAGTAACAGTTGGCTCTGTTTTTTCCACTTTTAACCACGGCACGAACAGTTCTTAAATATTTAGTGTCCAACCTCCACTTAGCAGAGCAACAAGTCAGAACTGAGTCGACAAGCGTCAACAAGAAAATCACTAATTTCTCTGGGCAAGATTTGGTATTTTCAAAATGGTATTACAAATAGTAGTAGAATATACTGTAATAATCTCCCAGAAAGTGTTGTAAATGCCGAAAACACCAACCAATTCAAAGCATGTGTCGACTACCACCTGGCTGAAATTCAATTTAGTGTGTAAAGTGTCCCGAGAGATTTATAGAGGCGAAAGCCTTATTATTGCAATTATATTAGTTGCGTTTCTGCAGATACCATGGTATCTGGTACCACGGTAACTGAATCTGCAATTAGTCGTTTTTGCAGTCACCGTGGTATCTGATATACGGTTGCTCTGCAAAAATGACAATTGGATTGCGCTTTTCGAAGTCATCCCAAAAGAAAAACTGATATTCAGTAAACCACGAAGTGCCAAACTTCTTTCCACCAATTTGACAAAAACTGATCAGTTACCACGGTCGGACCGTGGTATCTGATTATCAGATACCACGAAAACTGCAAAAACGCCTTTTGACCGTAGTATCTGATACCACGATAACTGCAAAAACGACTTTAGACCGTGGTATCAGATACCATGGTATCTGCAAAAAAGCAACTACTGTATTGTTATCATTATTAAATAAGATTTTCAACTCTGCTCAGTAAGACTAATCCCAACTTCTTCGAGTTATTTAGAGTCGAAAGCCTTTCTTGATGCAATATGTTCTGATTACCAGTCGACAGGAATAATTACTGTAAACACGACTGCACCAGCATTATTCGCAACTAACAGGAGAATTGACACTTTATGACACCGAGTCCGTAATCCCACCCGTCCATGAATTATTCAGTGGGTTACTAAAAGAAATAAATACGATACTTGAAAATATCTTTTTGCTTAGTATTATTCATAAACTAACAATTGTTTTCTTGTTTGTCTGATTTTCTTGTTAGGATCTATTCATAGCTTGAATTGTGGGTGCTTCCGGGTCGACTAACTAGATGATCCCACAGTCGTACCGAGTCCTGGTTTGACCTGATGACTTAGAAGGGGGTGATCTAGATATTGACAAAGCAATAATGCTTCCGATTTAACTCCTTAAAGTTTAACTGAAAAGGCAGCTTATTTTTACATCTGACATTTGAATACACAGAAATATTTTGACTCATCTAAGGGATTTTTTATTTTTTTCCCCCGGAGCTCTAGTTATAACGTTCAGAGCGTGTCCCACCCTTCTAACAGTAGTTACTATTACCGTTCCATCCTCACGAAAAGTTACTACGCTGACCGTTCCAACCTTCTCGAAATAGTAACTAATAGTTACTATTTGCTTACCATGCTCAGGAGCGTAGTAAGCGCAGCTACTACGCATCTCTGTAACGTGATTGGTCGGATTCGCCTGTGGCATGATATCCTGCTGGAAATTAGAAAAAATCGTTCCAGCCTTGACGGCAAAAAGCCAGAATTCGTGACGTCATGCGTAGTCGGTAAGTAATAGGGTGGAACACGCTCTCAGAGTCTGCAGTTTTCATGACAACCCAAAATTCACCCAGACGCGGAGAATTTTTATTAAGCTCTAAGCTCAGAAAATTTATGCCTATAGAAATTAGGATAATGATGCTAGAGGCGTATTCTCGCCGTTCCCTGAGGACTGCACTTGAGGAGTCCCCGGGTTTTTGTTTGTCCCGGGGACTCACTCCTCGTATTCTCGCGAGTCCTCACGGACGGGGAAAGCTCCGATTATCGTCACCATCATCAAAAAGGACTCCTTTTCCTCCGAAGCTGCAAGTGCCATAAAAAAAACACTTGGTGGTCATTTCCGAGATCAAAATAAATCCAAGACTTTAATACCGACTAGCTTTTCTTTCAAGGTTGTCCGAAAATACTAGAGGAGAAATTCGGACAGGAAGGTTTTTGGGATCCCAAAACGTAAGTGGAGTCGCAAAAGTTGTCCGTCTGTAAGCACAACAACTCTCACAGGGAATGAGATATTCTGATGAAACTTGGTGTGAGGATTCTTTGGGTCAAGGGAGAGGTCGAGTTTGGGCTATGTAGCTCAACACTTAGGGCTGGGGTTCAAATTAAGGGGAGAACAAATTTTTGTAACAGCTAATGAGATAGTCAATTTAGGGGTAAGAAGACACTCTGAACAAATATGAAAACCATTTTCTCGCTGGACAATTAGTTCGCCCGGAATCCGGCCAAAAGCGGAGAGTTTGTTAAAGGTAAAAGTTTTATATAAAGTTGATTAGATGTTCGATTAAGGGGTAACAAGACATGCTGAACATTTGTATGAAAATCATTTTCTTGTCGGACAAGAATTTCGCCCAGAATCCGTCGCAAACCGTGAAATTTTTTAAGAGTAAAAGTTTTATCTGAAGTTGATTGGAAGTTCGATTTAGGGGTAAGAAGACAGGCTGAATCCGCTTTTGACAATCATTTCTACCCTGAAATATAGTTCGCCCGGAATCCGGCAGAAACCGGAAATTTTTTTTTAAGTTAAAGTTTCATCTGAAGTTGATTAGATGTTCGATATAAGGGGTAAGGTGATACGCTGAATTCGTTTTTGAGCTTTAGTTTTTGCCGAACAAGTAAGTAGTTCACTCGGAATTCGGAACCGGAGATTTGGCAGAAGTAAGGCAGGAAGATTTGATCAATTTCGTCAAAGTAGATATGAAGTATAGCCGCGGAGTAAATACACGCATGCTCAATCTACATCTGAACTTGATTTTTCAGATGATTAGCGATTGACCTTCTTCTGTTTCAAAATTTTAGTAGTAAACATGTTCAAGGAGTCTGGCGAAGACCGGATATAAACAAGACCAAATTGTCTGGAGTAAATATTAAATGTTTGCGATCCCATCGAAACCTTTAGTCTTGTTTCTTTTAATTACTTCCTGTAACATATTCGTTTCCTGCAACATATCCTATACTCTCGCAAAAGGTTTGACTGATTTTCGACCCTATTCGCGATCTTTTGATTCCTGTGGCATGGTTTTCTTCGTGACCATAAACTGAGAAAAACTGTTTGTATATGTTTTCCTACTGGGTCGAACAAAATTTAAACGAAGCCCTACTCCTTGGTTAGGCATAGCGTATCGTTAATCGCGGCATATACCCTAGGGTTTAGCTTAACGTTTCTATCCTTGACCCTTTTTCCACTTTCCATGAAATACATCCCGATGAAAAATTTATCTCAAAATAGTAGTATGAAGTTGTACGAAAAAGTCGCATGCAGTTCGAACTGATGATACTACATGCTTCTATATGAAGGATACCGTGTTACTGCATTCTACTGCATGCTACTATTAGCAAGACTGGATGGTACTATAGCAAGACAGGATGCTACTGGATAGTACTGCTTCAGATTGGCACAGTCTGAGGCACATTAAATGATAGTATTCTTTACTATTACATATCATTACATGCAACTTTTTTGTACAACTATCATACACCTACGCAGGCTACAAATTTTTCATCGGGATCCTTTAGGACTAATTAATTTTTGTTCTTTTTTTTGTTTATCTTAGGTATTCACTTCATTGCTGAAAGCTCAGAGTAAATTTTCCTTCCTTCTTTTTATTTCACTATTTCCTTTTCATAGCCTACCACAAGACATACCTTATAATATTAGACAAGGGATCATACGATCACCAACCCTAAGAAAATTTATTCCATGAAACTCAGTTACTTTTTTTGAGGTTTTCTTTAAATCCTCCACCTTCTTCCCACCCCCGTAACAGATAAGT
The DNA here is from genome assembly GCA_030848855.1 of Branchinecta sandiegonensis. Lineage (NCBI taxonomy): Eukaryota > Metazoa > Arthropoda > Branchiopoda > Anostraca > Branchinectidae > Branchinecta > Branchinecta sandiegonensis. Next base: position 12,480,988 of record JAUPMV010000014.1, read on the forward strand.
TTCTCAGCGACGATCTTAGCAACCCCTTTCCCAACACTGTCAGAAGTTTCATAACAGACAACACAAGGATGCGCGGTTTCAACAGACAACACTCAACAGACAACACCTGGAACGTAATCTGTTCTCGCGACAAACGTTACGCACAACAAGCATTGCCAGGAAGAGCCGAAAAAACGCCAAAAGCATCTGCTGACTTTTTTGTTTGTCGTCATGATATCGGAAAATTCGGTAGATGCTTTTTGGCGGTTTTTCGCTTTTTCCTGGCAATGCTTGTTATGCATGGATTTCATGCACAGCGTTTGTCGCGCCAACAGATGACGTCCCAAGTGTTGTCTGTTGAAACCGCGCATCCTTCTGATATCTGTTGTGAAACTTCTAACAGTGCAGTCGCAATGCTCACCGAAAAAGACTCCACTTGCTATTCCTCTAATTCCCGGGACCAAGGTAGCCTCATTAGCCTCGAAGTAGGGATCACACACAATCTTTTTGACGCGGCGGCCATTGACATCGTCTTCGACCACTTCCTTGCAGAACGTTTTCCAAAGCTCAGACCCTTCGTCCTTCGTGCAATTTCCCGAACCATCAGCTGCGATGAGCCGTTTCCCGAGGGTGCAGAGCCTGAAACGAATCCCGGTTATTTCATAAACTGGAAGGCGGGGAGGGGGACGGGCAAAAAATGAAATGGAGATTGGGCGCCGCGGAACTAAAATAAAAAAAGCTCGGTTCAAGAAAGCCAATCTGGTTCATGAACCGCAATAGCAACAATCATAGCTGGGAAATTCAGGCTTCCAAGAAGTGAATCGGGAATCGTCAACATTTTCCCATTCGGACGAAAAGGACGCGATAAGACGGTCAAGGCTCTAGTATCAAGGGTGGATGATCTTATGACTATGACTTATGACTTGTTTGTGATGAGTAAAGATGGGTGAGGAGATAGGGTTACCTTGGGTATGAATCGGTTCTGGATTGTCACAAGGTTTAATTGTCTTCTGTTTATCTATAATATTAAATATTTTTTTTATTTTTTTTTATTATACGTCATAGTTTATTATGTATAGTATTGCATTTAATTTTTCCCTTTTCTTTTTTGTTCCCAATATAATTATGTTAAGTGATTAAAATTATTGAGTCCTGCCCCAAACAAATCTGTATAGATTTTCACGTGGCAGGTCTGTTATGATATTTAATTTTTTTTGTAAAATTCCACAATTTATGAAATTTGTCTCTCTCTCTACAGGGCGATTCCTATACCAATACCTATTCTTTATCTAGATATACACCACCTTATATCCACTTTATGCCACGGTATGTATGAAAAGGCCGAAGCTGACGACATCCTCAATTTCAATTTAAACAACTTGCATGGCCATAGCCTCAAACTCACCAGGGTGGTTCTACAAAGACACTGGCGGGCGGAGCCTCAGAAATCGCGAGCCTACTCACTAGTGCCAACTGCCCGAAGAAATAGTAGATTGCCCATCACTGAACCAGTTCATGAAAGAAACATAAAGACATGCAGAATCTGTTTTTGGATTCTCTTTTTTGTCGAACAAGTATTTTGCCCGGAATCTGGCGAAAACCGGAAATTGGTAAGAGTGAAAGTCTTATCTGAAGTTGATTAGAGGTTAAACGTTGGTCGATTAGAGCGTCACTTTAGAGGTAAAGAGGTACTGGTACTGAAGGGACAGACTGAATGCGGTGAAATCGATGCAGAGTGAACAAAAGTTGGATGAATTAGCTAATTCGATAAAGAAAGGGGAAACAATAAACACGTTAAATCTCCAATTTCGAAATGCGGGGACAAACGATTTTATGAAAAGGTATTGAAACTCAATCAGTCGTGCACGCGCTAGCTCCAATAACTTAAAATTGTAAAACACAGCAAAAAAAAAAATGATACAACCTTCCCTGTTTCTTCGATGTGTGAAAGCTTCAATGAAAAGCTGAGGTTGTAATTTTATGTATCTACAAATTTTGATTACAAGAATGATTTCGGCTGATGCATTGCAGTTTCACGCCGGTTCTATTATTTGTTGGCGGGGAATGTGCACCAGAAACCTAAGCTTCACTAAGAATTTCCTAAACCTCCAAGTTTGTCTCGCTTCAAAAGCCACGACCGTAGTGGGCGGCGCTACAACTATGGCTCGACTGTGAAGCACGGAAAGCACAGGTCTTGGCGCTACTCCCTACTGTTCTTTTGCTTTGCTATCGACACTCTGAACGATTTTACCAAGAAATCATAAACGTAAACATAGTGTTTGTTGTACATGTGCTTATGATGGGATAAAAGAAAGAATAGACGACAGTGACGATACTAGTTCGTAGAAGTTAAATGACGAAAACGTGCAGAGTTCCAACTTCAGTGTCCCCCTCCTCATGTAGCTGGAAGCCACGCTTTCGAGATAATTCAATTGGGATAAGTAGCTAGGGATACACAAAGGCCATAGTTCAACAAGAAAGTTGAAGCGAGGGGGTTGCTATGGTACGTCGAATAGGGGCCACGGGCGAAATAATCACTTGGAACGCAGCAAAGTGGGATAGGCTATGGGAATGATCTCTATCTGTTAGCGAGAGAGACAGTCCTGTGCATGTCGCGAGCTACAGGTCATATGGGAGTAGATGTTTATAAGGGCAAACAAAATGAACGATAAAATGTGGACGAGAAACTTCCATGGAAGTAGCTTAGATGCTTCAAAATTATTAATACAAATATTCTGGCCACCCTCAAACTCCCCCACAGTAACAAGGTCTGATCCAGACATGTAAACGGAACATCTAGGACTGGTGTCTTGCCGTCTGTCAAGCTCTGTCCGAGTCAGATCACTCAGAACACCTCCTCTCACAGTGCCCAGATCCGATCCGGTTCTATAAATGACGTATCTAGGGCTTACACCTTTTTTCCACCGAGTGCCGTCTCGAAACCTCCACTATAAGCGCACCACGAGGTTCGCGGTCCCCCTCCCACCCTTTGCAGTTTTTCATCTTTCCAGCATATCTGGAAGTACCCGACCCGCGATCACCGGACTCCGAGGCCTCCCTCAAACTCCCCACAGTGCCCAGTTCTATAAATGATGTATCTAGAGCTTTTGTTTGTTCTTTCAACCAGTCCCGTCACTATCCCTCCACTATAAGCGTGCCACAAGACTTCAATCCCCCCCCCCCCTCCCACAGTTGCTGAATCCGGTCCGGACTTGAAATACAACATCAGAGAAACCTGCCATACCCGATATCTAATTCCAGTAAGATCTGATTACCAGTTCGAAAGGTATGCATACATCAAGATCCGGATTCCCACTCCCTCCACAACACACAGGATGAATATTCAATCGGGTCGGATCTCTAGAAAGCATGCCAAGTTTCAGAAAAGCGATTGGTATATGGCACTTGCAGCCGGCGGAAGGCTGCAAGTTAGAAATAAAAGAAGACATTCAAGAGACCGCGCGTTTTGAGAGACGTTTCATTCGGGGAAATGGCGGCAAATTCCCTCGGTCGTGCCAACAGTGGAAACCCTGAGTAGAAGGTCGGTTCCTGTTCAGCCACCTCGCGAAGCATCGGATGGATATGGAGCTAGATCTCCGATAGATCTATGGAACGAGACACAAAGATTATCATATCGTGTCATACATATTTTAAGCAAATAGAATGGCTACAAATATTTCCGGGTAATTTTAATAGACTAAAAACGATTCGGATTCGACGCTTCCGAAGACTCCTAGACATGCCCGCTAAAGGTATCCTACTGGTCGAAATTCCAACCGGAAGTTTTAGCTTCACCAATTAGAGACTAACCATCAGCAACCCAAACAGTGCCAGCAATTCGCCATCTGCCTTATGAAAACCGGCTTCAAAAATTACAATTACCCAGTTTATCTTACAGATTTCTACGAGGTAATTTGATCGAAACTTTTAAAATTTGCCATGGTTATTATGATAACATAAGGCCTGATTATGTCCTCACTTTCAATCACAACGGTCTGAGAGGACACAACTTGAAACTGAGTGGTAAGAAATTCCGAAAAGACGTTGGGAAATGGAGCTTTAGAAACCGAATAGTAGAATACTGGAATAATCTCTCAGAAAGTGTGGTAAATGCCGAAAATATTAACCAATTCAAAGCAGGTGTCGACTACCACCTGGTTGAAATTCAATTTAGTGTGTAAAGTGTCACGAGAAATTTATAGAGGCGAAAGCCTTATTATTGCAATTATATTATTATATTATTATTATCATCAGTATATGTTTGCTCTTTTTTACTAAACTGTGCCAACAAAATGAGTAAAACTTGAAAACGCAAAAATGCCTAAATGTACCTTTAAGCGAAGAAAATATTAACAATGTCTGAGGAAAAACCTCAGAGCCGGCTTCTTTTTCTCTCCATTAAAGCTTCTGTCTCACGGTACTCAAGAGCTATTGGGAAAGTGCCATAACCTGAACCTTTCAGACTAATTCCAGATTTGAAGAACGACCGAAAAAGAGCGGAGTTAAGGCTAGAGCCTGAAATGAAGACATTGATGCAGAGAAGGGACGTTCGTCTGTCTCTGTCGTAACAGGATGGACGATGTTAATGATCTAATCGCGGTTGTAGCTTTCATGGTCCCTGCCAGTGATGGATCGCAGACCCACGACTTCATACTCGACACTGCAATAATACTGTCATTTACCCTCTCAGTATTTGTTCAGCTGTTTCCTTTCTTCATGTGGTATTGCCAGATTGTACACTGCGATGACCAACCTGCTGTCATTCAAGAGCATCGTGGCCCGGCGATCTTTTAAGAGCATGGCGGCCCAGCGATCATTCAAGAGTATGGCGGCCCAGCGATCATCCAAGGGCATGGCGGCCCAGCGATCATTCAAGAGCATGGTGGTCCAACGACCACTGAAGAGCATGGTGACTCCGCATTCATCTAAGAGCACGGTGGCCCAGCGATCATTCAAGAGTATGGTGGCCCAGCGATCATCCAAGGGCATGGCGGCCCAGCGATCATTCAAGAACATGGTGGCCCGCTCTTTTAAGAGCATGGTGGTCCAGCATTCATCCAAGAGCATGGCGAATGATCACCGGCCCAGCGATCATTCAAGAGCATGTTGGCCCAGTGGTCTTTTAAGAGAATGGTGGTCCAGCGACCACTGAAGAGCATGGTGACCCAACATCCATCCAAGAGCATGATGGCCCAGCGGTCATTTATGAGTATGACGGCCCAGCGAATGGAGTAGTGTTGGGCGATATTCGGATTTTTCGATATATCGATATTTTGGCTTTCGAAATTCGATATCGATATTTTCGTGCCATGTTTCGCTATAATAAACGTCTCGTTTTTCCAAAGTTTAAGAACAAATCCGTCGTGAAAAAGCATCTTGCTTCATCTCAAAGTTCGAATAAATAAAAACCGAATTGCGAAGAATACACTGCTAAATGTCGGATATATAAATGTAAGTTACGTTAGATTAGCCTACTTACAATAATTATAAACGAACAAATATCGTCTTCGATATCGATATTTACGTTCCGATGTTCGATACCGATATTTGGTCCGATATATCGCTATCGATATCGAATATCGCACAACACTAGAATGGAGACCAGCTGAAAGATGTAACTGTCTGACCAATGGCCAACGAAGGATCGGCAGGAGGAACCGCCGAGGAAGTACGCAGCGAGTGACACAGGTGTTGGATGGGTAGTGTTGGGGATATTCGAGATCGATATACTGGACCAAATATCGACATCGAAACGTAAATATCGAAAACAATATTTGGACATTCTCAGCTACCGGTTAGAAATAATCTGACATAACCAACTCTTATGTATTCGAAGCTGGAGCAGTCAACAAAAGATGATGCAAAGTGCAATTTGATAGCTAGCGAATTGTAGTGAAAAGAGACGTAAACGTAGCAACATATTTCGAGCAATACATAAAATAAAAATGAGAGAAGACATTCATGTTCGTAAGTGTTAACTGATCACGGAGTTCGTGTCTGAAACTCAGAAATAGGCCATTACTAATTATTCACTGACGCTTCTTTATGCTCATGGAATGGATTTCGGATTTCCGATGTCGTAGAACCGGGCGAAAATAGTGACAGGCGACATAAGGGGTATCAGAGACTCCAGAATTATCAACAGATGTGAATGCATGTGTAATTTTATCATACTTCGTGTCACTTCGGTGGAAGGAAATACTAGACATATAATGAACTAGCGAGTAGAAAAATAATATTTTGAGCCCGTCCTTAAAGCGGGCTTAAAAAATGGTCTTTCTACCACAGACACAATGCTAACCATCCCTACTGCCACTATGAAGTTCAAAACCACTAAAAACACCGTAAAACAATGAGCAAATTAAAAAAAACAAGAGCTGTAAGCTCATATGGCACTTGCATGGGTCAAGATGATTTGATTGATCAAAAGTAAGTTTCGACTTTGCGGTTGAGATGCGCACTCTAAGGGAGCTGGAACTTCATTTGTAAGCAAAACCCTTGAGGCAAAACTGCTAATGGGCTGATGGGCATCACGAAAATGCATATATTGCTTAAAAGTATTTTTTTTACTTAGCGAAAGGAATAATCGGATTTTGGAAGTAGCAATTTCTAAGCAAATGTTGTTGAGTCTCCAATATTCCAGTGAATTTTCATCGTCCTAGCACATCTGGAAGTACCTTAACGTGCGATCACCGGAATCCCAGACCCCCCCCCCTCCTCCAACTCCACCCACAATAACCGGAGCCAATCCGGTTCTGTAAATGATTAATCCAGAGCATCTGTTTGTCATTCCCACGAAGTTCGATCCAGATCACACCAGTCTAAGCCGGTCAAGTATTTTCCGCCCTCCCCCCAATAATTGCCGGATTCGGTCCGGAAATGAAAAAGGTCACCAGAGAAAAATGTCCTCTGTTTAATTATTAAATTTCACTCGAATCCGATCACCCGTTCCAAAGTTACGCATGACTCAATATTCCGGATTCCCCTCCCTCAACCCCCCCCCCAAGATTATCATATCGAGGATTTTTTTTAATTCCAAGTCAGTTTGACCGGGTCCCTGATATGCCTTCCAAGTTTCGTCGTGAAAATCCCCCAAAAAACGGAATTCCGGGAAACCCCCTCCTCCCCCCCACCCTCAAGTGTCCGGATCCAGTCAAATTATGTAAAAGATTTACAGGGACCAGATGTTTGTTCTTCCCAGCAAGTTTCACTCCGATACCATCATTTTAACCGTTTCTCGAGATTTCCGGTCCACCCCCCCCCCCCCCCCCAGCTTCCCCGCGGTGCACGTAGCCAATCCGATTCAGCAAATGACTTACCTAGAGCATCTGTTTGTTCTTCCCACAAAGTTCCATCCCGATCCCTCCATTCTAAACGGGTCACGTATTTCCCCCCTCCCCACCAATAGTTGCCGAATCCGGTCCGGATATGAAAAAAATCATCGGAGAAATGTCCTCTGTTCAAATCTTAAATTTCACTCGAATCCGATCACCCATTCCAAAATTACGCATTACTGAACATTTCGAATTCCCCTCCCTCCACTCCCCCCACCATTATCTGATCGACAAAATTTTTATTTTGAAGTCAGTTTGATTGGGTCCCTGATATGCCTGCCAAGTTTCATCTTGAAAATCCCCAAAACCACCATCACCGGAATTCCGGGACCCCCCCCCCCCATAAGTGTCCGAATTCAGTACAATGGTCTAAAGGACTTATCTAGAGCAGATGCTTGTTCTTCCCAGCAAGTTTCACTCCGATCCCTCCATTCTAACCGTTTCTTGAAATTTCCGGTCCCCCCCCCAACTCCCCCCTGGCCACCGAATCCGGTCAAGACTTTAGACGGGACATTACAGATATATATTCTATTCACTTATGAAGTTTCATTACAATCCGATCATCCGTTCGAAAGTTACACACTTCTCAATTTCCCGGATTCCCCTGCCCTCCACCCCCCCCCCCAAATGGTCAGGATCAGAAAACTGATTATTTCTAAGTTTGTTTGGTCGGGTCTCTGATATGCCTGCCAAGTTTCATGGTCCTAGCACAACTGGAAGTACCCTAACTCGAAAAAGTGTGACAAAATGCCCTAAATTTTCAAGTTTCCAGCGCCCCCACTTCCCCGCATATGGTCGGATCGGGAAACTGATTATTTCTGGTTAGTTTGGTCGGGTCCCTGATATTCCTGCCAAGTTTCATTGTCCTAGCTCATCTGGAAGTACCCTCACTCGAAAAAGTGTGATAAAATGCCCTAAATTTTCAAGTTTCCAGCGCCCCAACTCCCCCGCATATGGTCGGATCGGGAAACTTATTATTTCCAGGCTACTTTGGTCAGGTCCCTGATATTCCTGCCAAGTTTCATTGTCCTAGCTCATCTGGAAGTACCCTAACTCGAAAAAGTGTGACAAAATGCCCTAAATTTTCAAGTTTCGAGCGCCCCCACTCCCCCGCATATGGTCGGATCGGGAAACTGATTATTTCCAGGTTCGTTTGGTCGGGTCCCTGATATTCCTGCCAAGTTTCATTGTCTTAGCTCATCTAGAAGTACCCTAACTCGGAAAAAAGTGACAAAATGCCCTAAATTTTCAAGTTTCCAGCGCCCCGCACTCCCCCGCATATGGTCGGATCGGGAAACTGATTATTTCCAGGTTAGTTTGCTCGGGTCCCTGATATGCCTGCCAAGTTTCATTGTCCTAGCACATCTGGAAGTACCCTAACTCGGATATGTGGGACAAAAAACTCGGACCGACCGACAGACCGACAGACGGAATTGTGATCGGTATATGGCACTTGAGCCAGAGGCTGCAAGTACCATAAAAATACCAAATTTCCTAGGTTTGAAATAACTCTCTCTGTACCAAATCTCAGCCGATTATCCAGGACAGCTGTTATGGCACGTAGGGAGCCAAGGGTCAAAATAATAATTTCCATCTAATGCTCCAACTGTTTATTACAAATACAAATAAATTATAAAACCAAGACCAGTGTGATACCTCTGAAGACATAAAAAAATTATCAGTTAGGTCTTATAATTCTTTTCTAATCAATCCTGGAAAACTCCGCCATCTAGAAAAGAAGACGATGCGCGTGGGTTTTTTCTCGAGCCAAAACAGCAGCTCGGCAATCGAGCTTATTCCCTAAACCCGGGCATGCGATCCCTTAGAGAAGCTAGGTAAACAGAATGTTTGGATTAGGTCTTTAAGCTGAAATATGTGTCAGTTCGCGTCATATACCTCATACCTCCACACAAAGGCCTAGACTCGAGATTTCAATCGGACCGGTAGGAAATCACCTTTTCCTTGACCTACTTCTCGGAATCATGGCTCCAATACATCAAAGCGAATCAAGGCATTGCATTGTCAGCCCCTCCTCTCCCCCGAGAGAACAAAGGAATTCGCCGGGGAAGGAATCATCGGTAAATAGACAATGATTTAGGTGGAGAAGGGTCATCACTACTTCCCTATTCATGGAATATCCCTAATCACTTGTTCCGAATCAACCGCCTAGGGATAATCTGTAAATTAGTGGTGTTGCAGCCTAAATGCTTCCCTAATGATAAAATGGGCCAAGGGGTACTTTCACATCAGAGGGAAATGAATAGATGTTTCGAAAATTATCCAGACGAATGTATCAAGAAAATGCAGTATGCAGTTGGATAAGGTATGTGGGCCTCTGGTTTTCAGCGCCCCTAGCGGATTCAGCTATATTACTATCCAAGTGACAATGAGTTTATATAAGATATGCATAGAGAGATAAAACGAAGAAGATGTGAAGAATTGCTGAAGATTAATGTACAGGTTTTGAGAAGTCTTACTGGTAACAATAAATGTTTATGGTGAGCAAGTTTCACAGGGAATTAGCAAACTGTAGTTTCATTAAAATTCCCGAACTAGGCAAGAGAAGGAACAAGCACCAATCATTGTCCTTACGAAGTCCAAGCGCTATCTCTAAGGGAATGGCCACTTGTAGCTCTTGGTGTAAAAGTCCTTGCGCCGCGCTGACCCGTGCCTGAACGAGGAGATATTCACCCATACAGCAGAGGGAACAGACCACGCGCTGGAATTCCCACTCCACTGATCGAGCACACAGATTTATGCACGAATTGCGAGGTTACTCAGCATTTCATAGCCACGTCCTCAAGCACCCGAACGAAAACGCCAGGTCACAGAAGTTTCCTCAGCCGAACATCTTCCCTCTTGGCATAGGAGAGCGGACCTTGGACCGAATAGCCAAAGCAAGAACTAGTAGTGACAATAAAAGTAAACATCGCACCTGCGGGCCACTTCCTTGGCCGATACCAACGGCCGATACCAACGACAACCTACTGGCCAGATTTGGCGAAAGAGATAAACACATACGATCCCAACCTTCGAAGATTCGTGGACGCCAGCCCGATGAAAAATTATCTAAAATAGTAGTATGAAGTTGTACGAAAAATTAGCATGCAGTACTAACTGATGCTACTACATGCTACTATAGCAAGACCGGATGCTACTGAAGCAAGGTGGGGCGGGATGGTACTGAATACTACTGCTTAAGATTAGCCCAGTGCGAGGCACATTAAATTAAAGTATTCTGTACTACTGCATTTCAATATATGCAACTTTTTCGTAAAACTACCATACAACTACACAGGCTACAAATTTTTCATCGAGAGGGGAGGCGGTATCTTCTGGCTATGAAACCCTATACAGTGTACTTATGGTAGAGATATGCTTCTTTGAATAATTACTTAGGCCGACAAAGTGGGCTGGAAAAGGTTGCTGTTCCCGAAAATTACGGGGTAAATCGAGAAAAATGAATTGTTCTCGCCTCCATCGGACAGTCCGGTCGGAATCTGGTCAGAACAGAACGTTTACGAATGAACCATGAGTGCGTGACATGCTTTTTACTGAAAGTATTACGTAATTGACCTGGTTGCGGGGCCTACTAGGATGGTATTGAATGTTTACGCGGTTCGGCAAAGACCGACTATCTACAAGAACCGAGTGTCTCTATTTGATGAACAAATGTTCCTCTCTGGGATCCCATCTAAACCTTTGGTCTTGTTTCCCTTGTACCAAAACGCTACGTGATTCAAACTCCAGGACATACCTTTAAAACTTTTGACACAAAGTAAAACTATATTATCATCAACATTCCGTCTCAGCTTCCGCGCACACCAAGGCTCATTGTTCCATTTTATTTTTCACTTTTCTAACCCGTCAGTTGATCTTAGCGTGTCAAAAAAAATGACATTTGAGGCATGACTGAACGCGTTTAGGAAATACGCTTGTGCTCAGAAAATTCCCCAGCAGCAAAACAATCTCAGTGGCGTTATACCTCGTTTCGTCCAAAAGGTTAACCCCAAAAATAGAAAGTTAGGTCACGCTCCATGATCGTTTATCTTTCTTGAGTCAAGCAGGAACACGATAGCGAGCGGGACTTTCAAAACAAGTTTTTTTGTTCGAAGGAGCAGACAGAAACCCCTTGAACGGACTGTCGAAAAGTTATGAAGAAAGATGTTACGAGGTGGGAATTTCAAGCACCAGCGAATACTATCGACCGACTTTTAAGGTCGTTTGGCATTAAGGCCTCTTTCCCGACTCATATAGCAAAGGAGTAGCTTAGGGGAAAAAGTGAAGGTTCAAAGAAAATTAACAGAAGCTAGAATTCAGCGCCTAACTTCATGCTAGGACGCAAATTACTTGGGGGCTTTTAAAGCACAACTCTTACTAGAAATCATCTTTTCAAGATAAAATGGCTCAGAAATGTCGTTTTCAGAAACGTAATTACTTTCCACGAGAAGTTAGCAATTTTCGACTCTATCCAGCCTCCCCCTCTCTGACGCCACGACTGGGCGCAAAATATTTGAAAAGTGCATGCGCGGTAAAAAGGTGGGAAAACCAAGCAAAACAAAAATAAGTCGAAAACAGAAGGTGGTCTACCATCAGAGGGGTTACTAGCCAAAATGTTTTTTTTTTTTTGGGGGGGGGGGGGGCAAGACATTTACCGACTGGCTGGTAATTCATACCGACTGTTTTTTGCGAAAAAACGACTGTTTTCAAGATAAAAATGACATTTTCGGAAAAAAAGTCGACTGATTTTCAGAAAAACCGACCGTTTTGACAAAAAAATCAACTGATTTTCAGAAAAACCGACTTTTTCATGAAAAAATCAAATGTTTCGACGAAAAATCACGGCGCTTCGCGCCCACTCGGTTATCTTTTACCGACTGGCCGACAAGATTGGGGTGGGGTGTGGGGGGGGGGGGTCCGCAACCGGACCTTGAAGCTTTCGGCGGATTCTGCCTTGCGGAAACTCGACTAGGCCGACTAAGCGCTAGAAAGTCGTAGGTACAAAACGAAACAATGGTGAAAGGCAGGGCTTCAGAATCCATAAGGGAGCTAGGAATGATATGAAAGGCCGAATAAGCAAGAGGGGTCATTTTAAAGTGCTTTTCGATTTTGGGGAATTTGCAGTACCAATGATGATGATTAAAGTCTATATCAACACGTGGACATAGTAATCCTAATTCAATCCTCAGCTTCTGCTTGTCACAAACCTACATTTTCAACATCAATACCATCTAAGAGTTCAGACATGAAACACTTTTGTCATAATTTCAACCACCTCAAAGAAATTAAACAGAACTGAGACACTGAAAATATTCGCAAGGCTGACCTTACTACATCTAATAACAACTAAAACTCATGTTTGATGGTGCAAAACGGATACGTCAGCTACATTTTATTCGAGCTATATTTCGGCCCTTCTTGGCAAGGGTCCTCTCAGGCTCAAGCCGCTCAAGCTGGAAAACTAACTTAGTTAGTTAGCTGGAAAAACTGAGCTGGAAAACTAACTTAGTTAGTGATCATGTTAGTGTATCATGATCCCAATCATGATACCGAATAATTTTGAACCAATAGCTTATTCGGGATTCTGTGTAACTACGGAATCTCCATAAATATACCGAATAGTTCCGGCATCGAAAAATTACCAAATGAATTTAGTAAATTCTCTCACCAAATTCGTGATAACTACCGAATACTGGCAATTATACCGAATCCCGATTATTATACCGAAGAGATTTGTATAGATAGCCTATTTAGGATTCTGTATAACTACGGAATTCCCGTAAATATATCGAACAGTTCTGATATCGAAAAAATACCGAACAATTTTAGTAATAAAATAACTTAGTTAGTTAGTTAGTTTTCCAGCTTGAGCGGCCTGAGCCTGAAGAGAACCCTTGCCAAGAAGGGCCGAAATATAGCTCGAATAAAATGTAGCTGACTTATCCGTTTTGCACCATCAAACATGATTCGCAGTCAGCTTGGGCTGAAGGACTATCAAACTAAAACTCATTGATATTTTTGCTTTATTATATTATATTTATATTATATTTATTATAATTATTGTCATGGAAGGCAACGGAAGGACCAGTCCTGTCTATTATGCCTATGCAACCTACTTCCGTAACTGCATTCATTGATTTTTAAGCCCGGAGACACAAATTTAATATGTTCCATTCTAGGCCCGCTAACGGTACCTCACTAATCTTTGCACTTGCCACGATTCACTATTTTCCATGCGCATTATGCTCCCAATGAGTATTCGCGCATCACGCTACTGATGCGTAAGACCGGTTACCTGGATTTTGCCGACTTTTTGATAGAAGTCAGTGGAGCTTGGAAAGGACTTAAAACAGTGAAAGTCGTAGATAATTTGTTAAAAGCAGAGCCTAGTTTTACAGTATTCAAATAGTTTCTGAATATGGAACATAAAAAGTAAATAGTTCGAGGTGTGCTTTAAGAATCCCGGCATAGCATAACCACATACAGATGGTGAGCAAAGGGGTCGATTTTGCGAGTAGCAAGCCGAAGACGGTAGATGTATGATTTTTCAGTATGGAAGGAAATGTTGCTGGTACCACGATATACAGAGGTGAGTAGGTTTAAGCAGAAACGGCGTAGAAACGATTTATAAAGGGGTTTACCGTATTACCCAATGGACGGTCCCCGCCTTAGAAGTATCTCAGTAGGATCGAGGCCCACTGCAAGTCGTCCTTATAAGGGACCCGTCATACCTACAATGCCAATGCAAACTATTTCTGTAACTGCATCTGTTAAGAAGTCCGGAAACACGAATTTCTTGTTACATTCTAACCCGCTAACGACACCTCATTGATTTTCAAACTTGCGACTCTTCGCTATTTTCCATGCGTAGGATGCTCCCGACGAGCGTTCTGGTAACATTCTATTGAAGCGTAAAAGTCAATGGGCCTGGAAAAAGGCTTATAGCAGCCAAAGCCGTGAATAATTTGTTAAAAGCAGAGCCTACACTGTCAGAAGTTTCATAACAGATAACACGAGGATGCGCGGTTTCAACAGATAATGCCTAAGAGATAACACTTCGGATGTTATCTGTTATATTTCAAAATGTTATGCATAATAAGCGTTACCTTCAGGAAGAACCGAAAAACCGCCAAAAAGTATCTGCTGAGTTTTCCGACATCATGACGATAAGGAACAAAGTCAATAGCAGATGCTTTTTTGGCTCTTCCTAACATTGCTTGTTACGCATAACATTTCATGCATAACATATGTTCCTACGGCCCAAGCTAACTGCGAATCATGTTTGACGGTGCAAAATGGATAAGTCAGCTACATTTTATTATATATAAACTTGTTGACAAGTTTATTTTCCAGCTTGAGCGGCTTGAGCCTGAAGAGGACCCTTGCCAAGAAGGGCCGAAATATTGCTCGAATAAAATGTAGCTGACTTATCCGTTTTGCACCGTCATTCATGCATAACGTTTTCAAACATAACATATAACATCCGAAGTGTTGTCTGTTACGCATTATCCACTGAAACCGCGCATCCTCGTGTTATCTGTTATGAAACTTCTGACAGTGTAGTTTTGCAGTATTTAACAAGTTTTTTTTTGTCTTGGAGCGAGGTGTGTTTTAAAGCCCACCTCGCGCTACTTACTATTTCCTTTCCACTGTTCCAAGATTGTTGAATACATTCAAACAAAGCTCTGCTTTTCACAAATTCTCCACGACTTTTATCTATCTTAAGCCTGTCTCCTGGCACACTGACTTCAAGCAGAAACAGGAAAAAACTTACATAACCGGTTTTTCTCACGAGCGAAATTCTCCTAGACAATCGTAAGGAGAATGTTTCGTAGGCAAAATAGAGAAACAAGGCAAGTGCGAAAATCACTGAGCTGTCGTAAGGTAGGTTAGAATATACCGTATTGAATTCGGGTCTCCGGATTTAAGAATAGATACAGAGATTGCGGAAGTAGGTTGCATTGGCATTATCAGTACGGCGGGTCTTTGTTTCGTCTACCTTCAGTTTTTATGGCTCGCACTTCGAAGACAAAAATTATACCAAAGCCATCGCCTGACTGCTCCAGCCGAACTATTGGCCAGGCCAGACGAGTGTGTGAAGGGAAAGTATGAATCAGCATGTTTCATTAATTCGGCAGCTCGCGTGACCATACACGGTGCACGATGGGAGGGGGTCCCCTGTCAGTCAACAGCTACAAATCCCTCAGACTTACTTCCACCCCTTGACTACCTTATACATGCACACTGAGATTCTAAATCAAATCATCCACCATTCCCATCCAAGGGATGGCGTGACCCCCTTCGCGGTTCAAAAAACATCACTTTGGCAGGTCGACTGTGCAAAGCGCCGGGGGAGATACCAGTAATTTGACAGTCACGCCAGGCCATCCAAAGTCTTGTATTTTGAAAGTCGTGCTGTCGTTTATCTTTCGCCTCGGGAACAGCTCCATCTCTTTAGCGGACATGGAAAAGTTTGCAAGATAGCGAAGTAGAGGAAACTTCGACTGAGAAACCGAAGTGACAGAGAGTAGAGTGAGAGGGGATTTAACTGGAAAGCGGTTCCCCTGGGAGCGCTGAAGGAATAGAAGCCAACATCGAATTCGACGTATCTCCAGCTGGGTCATAAGCTACACTTTCACATGAGGGGTTACCCGCTCCCGTACACCCTTTCCCGGCATCGGCCAAATCAGCGATGCCGGCCACAAATAAGGCGATTCTGCTTCTAAATTGCTGGTTTTAATGCTATAAGCGTGGCAACCGGTGCCGGCTGGGCACCAAGAAACCAGCCGAGCACCGGGCTTGCTATACACCACAACCAAGAGTGGACAACCCCTCGCTTTCACAACGATAGTGTAAGTAAAGAACTAAACAAAAAAAAGGTGCTTCAGCACTAAAAGTCTTGTGCATTCTGTTCATCAGCCATTGCTAGACGAAATGTACCAAACTGATTTCTAAGCTGTAGAGGCAAAACGTGCTCAAGGAAATGTGTAGGTATATTCGGCATTCAACTCATTACAAAAGTCGGGGCATATCGTGGAAGATCAGAAGGTATTATTGAAATACACTTTAGGCACGTTCGTCACGCTCCTTTTCGGCACATTAGGAACGCTCCTAGTAATTTCGGGTTTTTACTCATTATAATTGTCTGGTGTTTCCTCTATAAGGAGATTTTTGGTTTCACCATCTCCCGGTGACTTCTTACTGGTACCTGCCTCCCGACCAGGTTCTTGTTAATCCGAACCGGTGAGAAAACAAAACTGAGACCGGCGAGACAAAAAACGTCTTACAGGAAACACTGAAGGCCACCTGTGAGTAATCCGGTGACAAAGAGCGCAGCTAATGGTTGTGCCGGTGACTTCAGTAACTCTACTGGCTAACACCAGGGACCCATAAATTTCCTGTAATGACTCGCCGTTCAGGGGGCTTGTCAATAAGAGATTTCTGGTGCGCTCTTGACCGAGCGTCAGATAGTTCGAGAAATACCCACGGGGATAAAATACCCGACTATCCAGATAGACAAAATTTTTCGCAGATGTTTTGCTTGACTAGGAATATTTCTCTGTGATGGAAGAGTATCCTGGATCTTTTGTCCTAGCTTAGGTACCTCATGGCATGCTGAATAGTCCTGACTGGAGATGGCTATCTATATCTATCTGAGCAAGAACGCCGATTCGACCCAAGCGGAATTTTTGGAAACTAGGTGAGGCTCGGGCAACATAGCAACATAGAAGCATAGGAAATGACAAGCCCCCTGAATGGCGAGTCATTACAGAAAATTTATGGGTCCCTGCTAACACTCACAATGCCCATGATCACTATGTCCACGACTCATAATGCCGACAACTCCAAATTCCCACGGTTCAAAATGCCCACGACTCAAAATGTCTACACTCGATATGCCCGCGGCTCAAAATGTCCGTGGTAATGTCCATCTTTGGTCCGTAGTACATATATCATAAGTGACCAAAGGCTTTACACATCAAGCCTGATCAAAATAACCTATCGGCAGAGTGTTATCTTCCTAAAAGACCGACTGTACAAATTCATATGTACACTGTCAGTAACAAAGTGCAACATGAATTTGATATTTTTAAGACGTTTACTCTCTGCTGAATTCTTAACAGACAAACTGAATACCTTTCGGTGGCAATCCTGTCCCTTATAATCTTGTTACTCTCCTGTGGACAATTTGAGCCGTCAGCTTTATGAACCAGTACAGTATAGGTATGTTTATTTGAACAGTTACTTTAATGTGAACGGTGCAGTTTGGGGCAGGAAACCGGAAATCTCACTATAGGGATTTGGGCAAGGACGAGAAAGAATCTAGTCCGTTATTCAGTTCCAACTCGAAATTCCAGATGTCGCTACTATCCATTTGACCAACCTGAACTGCGCAAGGGACAATGATTTCCCATCCAGAGAAGATTTATTTCCAGTCCAGTATCGGCGTACTAAAACTTTCAACTTCTCGACAGGAATTTGGGGCTTGAATCTCTGTCATGAATCTCTTCTGCAGGATTCCATCAAAACTTTTGCCTTGTTTTATCTGTACTTCTGGAAAAGGTCTGTTTGAATTGTAGATACTGTCCAAAAATGCAATCAAGATCCAATACGCATACTAAGCGGATCCCGGAATCCAATCTTCCAAGAAATATTTCTGCAGGACATTTCCCAATTTGCCGGAAACTGCTACATTCCCAAGAGCCACCGTAAAATATTCGGTTGTGTCCAAATCCTCAAAACAGGAACCCAGAAACTGCTACAGAATCCCTTAAAGAAAATTCACAATGCCAAATGGGATAAGAAATCCGAAGATCTGGGAAAATTTTGTCACCTGGAAAGACGCAATTCCGGGAAACTTGCTGATCGAAACACAAAATCACGAGAAGAGGGACTGGGTAATATCCCAGGGTAGCAAAAACGGCATGAAAATACCCAATGTGCAAAAGAAAGAAAAAATCCTACAATAACACTGCGTCGGACTCGCAGGAAGCGGTCGGAGAGGGGGGGGGGATCATGTGACACGCTTAGAGTGGAGCGATCGGGATGAAACTTGGTGGGAGAAACAATCACAAGACCAAGATGTATCACTAAAATAACTGCACCGGATTTGGGCACTGCGGGGGGAGTTGGAGGGGGTTCCGGAATTCTGGCGATACGGAGTTAAGTACTGCCAGGTGGGCTGGGAAGATGAAACTTGACAGGCATATCCGGGACCTAACCAGATTGACTTGAAAATAGTCAGTTCCGCGATCCGAACATCGTGGGGGGAGTGGAGGGAGGGGGAATCATGCATCTTGAAGTATATATAACTTTCGAACCGATGATCAGACTCATACTTAGGTTGCGTTCCAGAACTTAACAATTGTTAACAAATTGTTAACGATTGTTAACTTTTTGCGTTCCAAGTTTTTTATTTCGAAAGTTAAGCTCCGCCCACCTACGATTTCCGTTTCAGAGCTTAACGATTGTTAACTATTTTGTAACGATGGTTGGTGAGCATCGTTGGAAAATGTTAACAATTGTAGAATTTGGGAAAAGTTAACGATCGTTGAAGCTGCACTTAGCTCCGCCCCGAAATAAAATTGACAATTGTTAACAATTGTTAAGTTCCTGGAACGCTAATCGAGAAATCAAACTTAAGTCAATCCCTACATAATTCACACTCCAGGTCTGAGCACTTGCGCACTTGTCCAGTCTTCGACCAGGAAACAGCGTGAATGCAGGAAACATTAGTTGCGTTTCTGCAGATACCTAGGTATCTGTTGCCAACGGACGAAGGTTTCAGCGACGTTCATATATCAGTTAAATCTCTTTCTTTTTTTCTGGGTTTACTATTAAAACCTATTTTGGGCTTGTTCGATCGCCTGCTTTCGAATCACGCCACCAGATAAGCCCACTCTCGTCCCGAATCCTGGTTTGAAAATCGCTATTTGGATGGGAGTGATCTAGATCCTGCAACGTATTTTTTTGTACAATGTTTTAACCGCTTTCACAAGTTTTCAGGAAAAATGCACTATTATTAACCAGTGGCATCTATTTGTTTCTTACATAATACTCATATCCCAAATCTCTATTGACAAACTTCGAGTGTCGAATCAAGGTTATGTGCTTCGCAACAGTCGAGAAAATCGTGGGTAGGCTAGGCAACGTTTGGGTCCCACTCAACTACCGGAGATCCTCCCCCAATCTTAAAGAAGACAAATGAGTAAATCCGACACTGGAACAGAAACTCTTCAGCGGGAAAAATCGAATATACAAAGATACTTCATAAGAATAACAACACGCTCCTTGATTTCCAGAAGATTTCCGATTCCCTGGAGCCTAAGATCTGAGATATGGTAATGCGTCATAATCTCTCAGGCTTTCAGGACGCCTTTGTCTAGGCAACACCAATCACTTTCGAGCTTTCAAATGTCGAATAGAAAGAAGAAGAAACTTTGTTAAAGTTACATAGTTTCCATAGAGCCTGCAGTGAAGGGGGCATATTGGCACGGGGGTATAAGGCAAGGAGGAGTGAGGAGAATAAGAAAGGGGCGTCGTTACGGCGGGCGGATGGACCTTAAAGGACCTGTCTTACCTATAATACTAACGCAAGCTACTTCCATAATCACTCCATATATTTCTCAACCCGGAGACCCCAATGTCGTACAGTACATTCTAACCCCTCTTCAAAACCACGCTGATTTTCTCACTTGCCGTGTTTTGCTACCTTCGATGTGTATCACGCTGTCGAGGGTTGTCTGCGAGAAGTTTTCCATCAGAAAAAAAAACGGTTATGTAAATTGTTTCCCTGTTCCCCTGTCAGTCTAGGAAAAGGCTTAAAACAGCCAAAACCGTGGGTTATTTGTCGAAAGCATAGCATAGTTTTAAAGTATTCATATATATACAAATACTGAAAGTTGAAGAGTAAATAGTGCGAGGGGTCCTTTAATGCAGCGACTTTAGGGCACGTTTTGGTTCGCTTGTCCTAAGAAATTTCGATGTCCGGATAGAGGTCGAGACAGAGTATTAGATCAGATGATACTTGGCATTTCGCACAAGCTCTACTTATCAGTAAACTGAACGTGTGGTGGGGATCAGGGTGGCTGGTTGGTGGTGGTGATAGGGTGGCTGGTTGGTGAAATTTCAATGTCCAGATAGAGGTCGAGAAAGAGATAAGATCAGATCATACTTGGCATTTCGCACAAGCTATCCTAATCAGTAAACTGAACGTGTGGTGGTGATAGGGTGTCTGGTTGGCCACAAGTCATTTTAGAGAGTGAGTTTAGAAGTCAAGAACGAGGAGGATACAAGATCATTCGGGACAGCGTTTCATAGCATCTCCACTGGTCAGTGGGATAAGCATACATATTTGTGTGTGTGGTGGGTTCGTCCAAAGGCAGTTTCGTTAGTAGAGGGCATACAAAGACAAGAACATTCCGACGTTAGCTCTTCGAAGCAGCTCTGCTAGCCAGTGGTCCACTGAACAAACATGTGCGTGTTATGAGGGATAGGGGGAGATTTTGGGTCATTCCAGGATGCGGGTAAGAGGCCGGTCCATCCTTGCCATGAAAAGCACAGAGACATACTGCCGAATCAGCACCGTTGACAGGACGGTCGCTGCACCAGAACCTCCTGGTGCCATTGAAGGGTCGTTTATCCAATATTTGAATTCTTTTGCACCATATTTTATTGAGAAAATTAAAAGAAACAGGTGGATTCAAGGTGACATATTTTTTTGTAATGATTGTATATGAAGTTATTTTAACAAATTAAATGTAATGGTAGACATATT
This sequence comes from Branchinecta sandiegonensis, assembly GCA_030848855.1. Lineage (NCBI taxonomy): Eukaryota > Metazoa > Arthropoda > Branchiopoda > Anostraca > Branchinectidae > Branchinecta > Branchinecta sandiegonensis. The sequence goes on from JAUPMV010000014.1 coordinate 12,502,078, forward strand.
TAGTGCCAATTCTGCGCTATGGTTGCACCAATAAAACTATATTTATCTTGAAGCAGCCGCTCTAATGCAACGTGGACAGGAGCCCTGTTCTGGTGTAACTAATCTCCTTCTTCCTTGACAAATTTCAACGTTCGCGGCTTTGTTTTAGCAACGTTCAGCGCATTGACGAACAAGACTCCAATTAAATACAGTTGCTTTGTCATGCCAACGAACAAGGACTTAGATAATAAACTTGTCAACGAACAAGGCTACGACTTCTGGACTTAAAAAAGGCGAATTTCAGGTAGCGTGGACTTAAAAAAGGCGAATTTCAGGTAGCGTTCCAGTAACTTATTATTAGTTACGATCGTTACTATTCTTGTTATTACTGCCGTTACCGAGCCCGCCGTAATAAGTGAATTGGCTCCTCCCACTTATTATTTTCGTTCCACGACTGTTATGATCGTTACAATTTACTTATGATGGTTGAGAGCATCATAAGTGATAATAATTATCGGTTCTGCAGGAACTCCCGTAAGAGTGATGACGTATGTCCGCGTTGTTATTATTTTCGTTCCAGAGAACGTGGTAACCACGACAATACGGCGCTCGCCCCTCCTCTTATCAATCGTAACTTGTAATAACTTCACTGGAACGCTACCTCAATAACAAGTTCGCCACTCCCGTCCTCATATATTGGTGAAAAACTGTCTGGGAGCTTCCGACTGAAAAGTTTCAGTAGTTTCACTTCCCACGATTACTGAGGATAATGATGAAAATGTTATATGACGGAGAAGAGTGAGGCTGCACACCCCTTTGTGACCGAGAACTCCCAACAGACCCCCTCCCTCCAATCATTATCTTCCAAATTTATTCTAAGCAGTGTCTCTGAATCTACATTTTCCGACATTTCCAAACTTTCATACGACTCCCCAACGACTGATTTTCAATCAGGAATGTACTGACGTAATGGCATCATTTAGAAACCATTCCCTACCTCATACACCTCTAAAATCGCAATGAAATTGGGGCTGCGAGCACTTCAGGATTTACCCTAGGCATGCGAGTTAAATTTAAACGCCTGACTCACTGGCCTGGCCTGGCTCGCTGGCCGTTCGCCTCTATTCAGATCTTTTATAAGTAACACTCTAAATCCTCTTGGTGCATGTCTCAATGGTTTCCGGAATTGTGACAAAGAACTCTCAAAAGCATCCTTCCCTGCATCATCTGTCAAATTTATTCTAAGCAGTGTCTCTGGATCTGCATTTTCCGACATTTCCGCGAATCCATTCGGAAGATGAACTTTTGAGAAAGATGCACACCCTTTTTCTCCGATTCGGTTCAGGTCCAGCGGACCCCATTCCTTCCCAGAATCAACTGCCAAACTGAACATAAGCTCTGTTACTACGTCTACATTTCCTGTCGTTTGCCCCCCCCCCTCACGTAGACTTCAATCCTTTAGGAATTATTCCTTCTAAGCAATGAACCAAAATGGGCCAGCACCACATCCTACAGTTGTTCATGCTAAGTGCAAACAGCTCTAAAGGACAGATTTCCGAAGACTGGCTTTCGGGAAAGCTGCAAACCCCTTCCCTCCAATTCCTCTTGATATGAAACTATCAAACCAGCTAAGCTTTTCAAACTTGTGGTAGAATTGCAAAGGATCACTCTCCCCACAGTAACTTGCCATATTTGTTCTCTGATGTTTATCTGAACCTACATTACTGGAAATTTGTGCACTAGCTGTGTTCGTTGCACTCCGGGCTGTCTCTGGTGTTTAGTCACCAGTGTCCGGTTCTTCCCTTAAAACGCGTTTTTTTTGTTCACCTGTGAGTTGATGAAAACTGGCTAACTCCTCGCTGAAGCCGGGCTCACGAGCAGGTTCTGGTTAGTCCGCACCGGTGAGATAAAACCAGACACTGGTTAGTTCAAAAACGGGTTATAAGACTGGTGAGAAGTCACCGGTGGATGCAAAAACGGCTTATAAGAAAAAACGGAGACCACCGGTGAGAACTCCCGTGACAAAGAACGCAGCTACTTTCAACTTCTTCAGGAGTTGCACTGGTGGTGTAAAGTAAAGGCATCACTTAGTAATCATTTCCTACCAGTCCGGGCCCATTGGCTTATCAGTTTTACGGTGGGTTTACACACTACGTAAAATCCGAGCGTATTTTACGAACGTATTTAGGCTTGAAAAGATATGTAGAAATAGTTTGAGCGCAACGAAGGTCTCGGCTGTCAAATAAAAAGGTGGAATACCGATACATGGTGCTTTCATAATTAGAAACTAACACAACTGAAAACTGCAATAAACAAAGTCATTTTTGACAAGAGTAAAGTACATGTACAAATGATGGGACGAAACTGTGGTGATGGACGAGATAGGAGGGGCTGTAGAGGCTTCAGCATTGGAACTGGCTGAGCCAAGCCTCTCGGCAGTCTTGGCATGGATGGGTTAAAATCGGGAGGCAGGATGTCTCTAAGGAGTTGCTTGGCCATAGTATTTTTGCAAAGATCAAATGCCAATATGTGCTGTCGTTCTCACATAGTAGCAATTCAATGTCTTCAACTCCCACCGCGAAGCACCAAAGACCGAGCTTCGTATGACCTCTTATTTGTTCTTGGTACGACGAGTTGGTCTGTCACGTGCTGTAGCCAGTCACAGGACTGAACAGCTGGTCTGACACACGCTCATGCAAGTGGAAGAATACCCCCTGAAGCAGGATGGAAGAAAAGTAATTCCGGCTTTGCTTTCAAGGTCGCTAAAATACTCCTTGTCTTTATAGTGAAGAACTGGCTCGATAATTCGTCAAACTTGGTTCGGGAAGTCAAAGCGGGACCCCTGCCGCTTTCCACGGTATTGCAAAGACGTCGGAAATTTCTCCTCCCCCCCCCCCCTCCCAGTGCCAATACATAGGGAAGCAACTTCACTCAGGGTGTTCTTGTTTACGAAACAAGCAAAAAAATGTCTGTGGAAGAACTGTGCAAGTCCCTCCTTTGTCCGGATTCCAAAACTTTAGTGTCGGGATACCTATGGCTATAGTACAACGAAACGATGAACAAGAGTGGGGATTTCTGAAGCTTTTCATTCTGCTGAGGCTGCGAAAGGCAGAATAAGCAAGAGGGATCCTCTAGTGCAGTGATTCCCAACCACTGGTACGCGTATCCAAAGGGGTGCGCGAGACCCTTGCAAGGGGTACGCGAAGGTACCAAAATCGGTTTACTCTGTAGTTTCAGAATCTCGCCTCACTCATTTTTGACTGCCGAAAACCTAATACTACCAGCAGAGGCACCACTAGCCAAAATGTTTTTTGGGGGGCAAGATGTTTTTACTGAGTGGCTGGTCATTTTAACCGACTCTCTTTTTAAAAACACTTTTCTTCGAAAAATCGCGGCGCTTCGCGCTGACTCGTTTCTTTTTAACCGTCTGGAACATCACTTTAGGGGGAAGGATGTTCCCAACCCGTGCGTGACGGCTCTGAGTACAAGCCCTAGTGAAAGTCAATGAAATAATGTTGATTCCAAAACAGCTAGCCTACTGCCGTAAAATCTGTTCCTGCGTCGAAAAATGCTGTTTCAAGAAGAATCAAAGACATTGCAAGTGGTATTGTCATTGGGGTTGCGAATTAGGCTATTAAAAATGTTTGCGATGCAGCATGACGTAAGCACGGAGAACATCAAAACCAAACACAGGTTAATGACGTCGAGCCGAGTTTGAAACAAATTTTAGTTAAAAAGCAGCCTCAAGTGTCTCATTGATTTTGTATATATTTCTACACATGTATGACTTATACTTATGATAACAAATATAGTATTTTTCACGTTCGGAAATTGGGGGTACACAACTTTTTCGAACCTTGATTGGAGGTACGCGGTACGGAAAAGGTTGGGAACCACTGCTCTAGTGGGTCTCGGAAAAATTTCTTGATGTCAGCATGAACTTGTTCATAATACATGTTGGGCAGAACTTGTTTTGAATGCAGATGCGACAAAAAAGGAACTCATGGAAAACCTCTTCCCGATGAAAAATTTGTAGCCTGCGTACTAGTATGGTAGTAGTACGAAAACGTTGCATGTAACACTATGTAATAGCAAAGAATACTATCATTTAATGTGCCTCAGGCTGGTCCAAACTTATGTAGTAGTATCCAGTAGCATCCTGTCTTGCCATAGAAGCATCAAGCCTTGCTAATAGTAGCATATAGTAGTCTGCAGTAACACGGTAGACTTGAAGTAGAAGCCTGTAGTAGCATCGTTAGTACTGCATGCAACGTTTTCGTACTACTTCATAGTACTATTGTGAGATAAATTTTTCATCGGGTTCTTGGACGAAAGCTAGGACATCATGATCCTGTAAGACTGCAAGGACACTACTATGTTCATCGATGCTTTGACAAAATAAATAATATCCAGCTTGGAATCCTTCAACAAAGTCTTGAGAAAATACTCTTTTTGTTCACGACTGTCTTGATGAAAGTAGACGTTTTAAAAGGGATCTTCGTCATCTGGAAGTGATCTTGGTAGACTTATCGCAGTCAAGGGGCTTCAGCTCCCTTTGGAGAAAGGATTATTAAGATCCTAGAAACACGAGCGTTCGCGCTTGAATGATAAGCGACGAGAGAATACTTCCAGTAGCCTAGTAACAAACGGCTTAAAGGAAATGCACCAGGCTGATAAGAGAACTGGAAGAGTCTTTTCCTAACAGACCAATCCATTTTTACTCTTGAGAGTTTGAATTACACACAGTATTGTAAGGATACTTTCCGTCCTTACTTTACTTTACTTCCTGTGGGGCCGAGCTAACGAGCTCGTATTCCTGCCGGCCCCCAGTGATCGAAATATATTGTAACGAAGTGTTTTTTTTTTATTAAAGGAACAGAAAACTTGACTCAAACTTGACTCGAGGAGCTAGCTGACATATCAAGAATGTACCCTGAGTCGATATTGAGAGCAAGAAAAAACATCGATACGACCATTGCAGTTTCCGGGCAGTTTCCGAGAATTCGACTTCTGAGTTAGTAGAAAAAAAAGCAAAAGGTTTGTGTGCCGGGATTAGGAATCGAACGCACGACCTCTTGACTATTGTCCCGATCTGTTAGTCAACACGGCCAAAGGCGAACTTTTACAGTGTAGAAGTGCATAGTTACAGTGCCTAAGGGGCAAGGGCCTGCCAGCTAGCTTTGGGAGCACTAAGGAGGGGGTCCGAGATAACAAAGAAGGGGGATCCTGTCGACAATAAGACCCTGTATCTTTATCTAAGCCCCCCAAGTCGGTTTGATGGCCGAAAGTTGCTTAGTCAAGTTTTCTGTGCCTTTAAAGAACCTGAACCTTCTTCTTCTTCCTTAAGGACGCCCCCTCTCAAACACATAAGGTAAGATCCATCCAGTTTCTTTAATTATTGGGAGCCCAAAACGTAAGTGGCGGGATACCTATGACATCGCAAAAGTTGTCCGTCTGTCCGTCTGTGCGCACTATAACTCTCGAAGGGAATGAGATATTTTGATGAAACTTGGTGTGAGGACTCTTTGGGTCAAGAGTAAGGTCGAGTTCGTAGACGGGATCTGTAGCCCTATATTTAGGGGTGGGTGAGGGGGTTTAAATGAAGGGGCAAATGAAATGTTTTTAAACAGATAATGTGATAGTCGATTATGGGGTAAGAAGACATGCTGAACACGACGGTGAAAACCATTTTGTCATCGGACAAGTAGTTCGCCCGGAATTCGGCCAAAACCGGATTTGTTAAAAGTAAAAGTTTTATTTGAAGTTGATTAGATGTTCGATTTAGGGTAAGAAGACATGCTGAACACGATGGTCAAAACCATATTTTCTCCGGACAAGTAGTTACCCCGGAATCCGACCAAAACCGGAAAGTCTGTTCAAAGAAAAAGTTTTATTTGAAGTTGATTAGATGTTCGATTTAGGGGTAGGAAGACATACTGAACATGATGGTGAAAACCATTTTCTCGCCAGACAAGTAGTTCGCCAGGAATCCGGCCAAAACCGGAAAGTTTGTTAAAATTAAAAGTTTTATTTGGAGTTGATTAGATGTTCGATTTAGGGATAAGAAGACATGTTGAACACTGATGTGAAAACAATTTTCTATCCGGACAAGTAGTTCGCCCGGAATTCGGCCAAAACCGGAAAATTGTTGAAAGTTAAAGTTTTTTTTGTAGTTGGTTATATATCTGATTAAGGGGTTAGAAGAGATGCTGAATCCGTGTATGACAATCATTTTTACACTCGGACATATAGTTCGACCGGAATCCGGCTGGAGCCGAGAAATTTACTATAAGTTAAATTCTTTTTTGAAGTTGATTAGATGTTCAATATTGGTGAAAGAATATACGCTGAGTACGTTTTTGAGCTTTCTTTTTTCGCCGGACAAGTAGTTCCGGAATTCGGCCGAAAACGGAAAATTGGCAGAAGTGGCAGAAAGATTTCGTCAAAACAGATATGAATCATAGGGGTAGGCTAAACAAACATGCTGTATCCATATCTGAACTTGGTTTTCTTAGATGATTAGTTATTTGGGCTTAATCTGTTGCTGAATTTTAACAGTAAAAATCTTCAAGGAGTCTGGCGAAGACTGGATTTGGCGAAGACAAGACCCAATTGTCTGGATCAAATGTTGAATTTTCGGGAATTTTCGGGCTAGCCGTTCACCATAACACTTGTTGGTACAGGAATTCAAAATGTGTAACTCAAGCAAGTTTTTTTCCTTAGATCCATCTTCCTTCGACGCCCTCGCAGAACTCTGCTCAGCTCAACTCGTCTCTTCTTATCTAACAGACAGTGTGCCTATCAACACCTTCTTCAACACAACCCTTAAATACTACTCATCCGTCTTCATGCTAATTCCCCGCCTATCTATTATATTTCATATTAGCTTCATCGACTATAATAACCATGTATTTATGACTGGAGCGTTAAGTCAGGAACTAGAAAGCGGGTAGAGTACTCTTGATGACTAACTCTCCTTGCCGATGCTAAATCGCCGTGTACCTAGCGGAAGAGCCGGAAGCTGCAGGCACCACAGCTGTCCCGAACGAGCGCCGTGATTGGTTGACAAATGATTTGAGTTGTTGATTTTGAGTTGTTAGTGAGACGTTTTCTAGTTCTTCCTGAGGATCATTGGCGTGTTTTGGACTTAGTCAGATAGAGTATTGTCCACCACAGCAGATAGGAAAGCAAGAACCGAACACACTCCTTACCGAGCTGCAGGCACCACAGCTGTCCCGAACGAGCGCCGTGACTGGTTGACAAATGATTTGAGTTGTTGATTTTGAGTTGTTAGTGAGGCGTTTTCTCGTTCTTCCTGAGGATCATTGGCGTGTTTTGGACTTAGTCATATAGAGCACTGTCCACCACAGCAGATAGGAAAGCAAGAACCGAATTTACGCCTTGCCGAGCGCCAGCGTCTACGCTACCTAAGTAACATTTTAATCTGGCGGATCTTCACCAAGCCGCCAAGTAAGGTCGCCTTCGGGTTTAACCATCTCGCACGATACAAACGATCGTAGCCCGTACACGCCTACCTAACTCAAGGGGGTTGCCGACGAAGTAAGCTACCGAAGTGGAGCATTACAGTATTTCCATGGTATCTAAGGGCATCCGACTGTTTTTACCAGTACCGCGACTTGCTCTTGACCCCTTAGTTTATTCCCGCTAGGTTTTATGCAAAGATCAAAGAGATTTGGGGGGAGGAGTATACTTGTGTGATTAAAAAGAAAGGAGATAAGGGAACTGTTTATTGTGGGGCAGGCAGTCTAACGAGCAAAATAACGCTAGGGAGTAGCACCAAGACTAGACAAAAATTTACACACTCGAAAAGCAGCGACACTAGCACCACTAGCGCTAGAAACTGATCTGCAATCAAACCCCTCGAGGCAAAAATGATCATGGGCCTTTTAGGATCACGAATGTATATCGTTCGGTCAAAGGTTTTTTTTCTTACTTTTCGGTTAAGATGCGCACTTTCAGGGTGCTAGAAAATTTGGGCCCTCGAGGATCATGAAATGTTTCGTTTGGGTCAAAAGTATTTTTTCGCTAAGATGCGCACTTTAAGGGGCTAAAAATTCATTTCTAAGCAAAAGCCTTGGGGCAAAAGTGATCATGGGCTCATGGGGATCCCGAAAATTTATATTTTGCTTAAAAGTATTTTTTGTACTTTGCGTTTAAGATGAGTACTTTAAGGGATGGTAGGATTGTAAAGTATCTAATGTTCAAGTCAACTTTCATCGTCCTAGCACATCTGTAAGTACCATAACTAGCGATCACCGGAATTCCGGAACCCCCCCCCCCCCTTACAACTCCCCAACAGTGCCCGAATCCAGGTCGGTTATGTCACTGATGTATTTACGGCTTGTGCTTGTTCTTCCCACCAAGTTTCGTCCTAATGGCTCCACTCTAAGCGTGTCACAAGATTTCCGGTCCCCCCTTCCGACTCCCCCCTCCCCATAGTCATCGGATCCGGTCTGGACTTGAAATGGGACGTCTGAGATACGAGGTCTTTCCAAATATAAAGTTTCATCAAGATCGGATTACGCATTGGAAAGCTGTCACAAGCGTGTCCTAAGATTTCCGGTTCTCCCCTTCAAGCGCCCCGCCCCCACATTCATCGGATTCGGTCCAGACTTGATCTGGGACATCTGCGGCACGAGGTCTTTCGAAATATCAACTTTCATTAAGACACAATCACCTGTTCGCAAGTTATACATGCCTCAAGATTTCGGATTCCCCATCCCTCAACTCCCCCCACGATCGTTGGATCGAGGAACTGGTTATTTCTAAGAGAATCTCGTCAAGTCTCTACTTTCAAGCCAATTTGCATCGTCCTAGCATATCGGGAAGTACCTCAAAACGTGATCACCGGAATTACGCCCCCCCCCCATACTACTTCCCTCCAGTGCCCGAATCCGGTCCGATTTTGTCACCGATGTATCTAGGGCTTGTGCTTGTTCTTCCCACCAAGTTTCATCCCAATCGCTCCACTCTAAGCGTACACAAGATTTCCGGTCCCCCCCCTTCCGTCGCCCCCCACATTCATCAGATCCGGTCCGGACTTCCAAATACAAAGTTTCATCAAGATCCGATTATCCGTTGGAAAGTTATACATGCCTCAAGATTCCGGATTCCCCATCCCTCCACTCCCGCCACGGTGGTCGGGTCGGGGAAATGACTATTTCCAAGTTAGTTTGGTCGGGTCCCCGATAAGCCTGCCAAGTTTCATCGTCCTAGCACTTCTGGAAGTACCCTAACTCGAGAACTGTGGACCGACCGACCGAAAAGTGATAGGTATACGGCACTTCAACGAAGCTGCAAGTGCCATAAAAAGAAAACGAAGCAATACCCTACCCCCAGGTCAAAGGTATCCTACGAGATCCAAAGCCTCGGGGAAAGAACTGATCAAGCAATTAGGGATCGGAATCACCCCTCGGGGACCACAAACGATGACCAATAGAAACGAATTAGAACTTACTGTAGTCGCGACGATCCCTCATAATTCATCGCCACTCCGACGTAGATGGACGAAATGGACAGAACCACGCAGAGAAGAACCAGGGGGGCAGCTTTGCTGACGGGCTTAACGCCAAGGAAGACAATAAGACCAACGACAGCCAACATGACACTTCCGTACATCCGTAAATTGTTGTAAAGGACGTCATTGTCACGGAGGGGGTCGCCAAACTGGGCGATTCCAGGGGCCATATATTGCTGTAAAAAAAAAAATCAATAATGACAACTATAGTTGCGTTTTTGCAGATACCATGGTATCTGATACAACGGTCTAAAGTCGTTTTTGCAGTTATCGTGTTATCTGATACCACGAGCAAGTTCAGTTATCATGGTATCTGGCCAGTTGTCGTGGTATCTGATATTCAGAAACCACGGTCCGACCGTGGTAACTGATCGTGGTATCTGAAAAAGTCATCTCACTTTCATCAATTTTTGTCAAATTGGTGGGAAAGAAGTTTGGCACTTAGTGATGTGGCTGAATATCAGTTTTTCTTTTAGGATGACCTCGGAAAGCGCAATTTCGGCAATCGAAGTTTTTGCAGAGCAGCCGTATATCAGACACCACGGTAACTGCAAAAACGACTAATTGCAGATCCAGTTACCGTGGTAACAGATACCATGGTATCTGCAAAAACGCAACTAGCAACTTATTTATGACTCACTGTACAAGTTAAATATATTGGCGTAATTAGAGGAAAAATTAAGAAAATACCAAACATGACAAACCAAAACAGAAAAACATGCAAGTGTCGTTGATAACTGCGGCAACCGTCATTTGGTTTCTGTTCGAAACTATAAACGGAGTATCAAATATTCTTTGAGCCCAAGCTGACTTTGAAACGTTTAATCAAACAATGTTTACAACGGATACGTCAGCTACGATTCTTCATCAGCGATATTTCGGCCCTTCTTGGCAAGGGACCTCGTCAGGCTGTCAATCCTCTGGGTCAATGTCGGGGAAGGAAACACACCTGTAATCTACAGGCAAGAAGGGCCGAAATATCGCTGATGAAGAATCGTAGCTGACGTATCCGTTGCAAACATTGTTTGAATAAACGAAGTATCAGCCAATCAGGATTACTACGAAAGATGGGTGGGGATAAAATAGCCCCTTACATTCATTCTTTCAGAATTTATTTCCCCAGAACTGAGGATTTCTTCGGATTCTAGAAATTGTTTGTGTTTGTGGCTCAGGTTTGTGCATCAGTCCCAGTAGCAAATACTGCAGTTAACTTTAATCCGTACTCGGAGAAACTTTTTTCAGCAGTTGCCTAACTTTGCTTTTTTAGTGAGGCGGACTTGAAGTCGTCATTCCTTCAAATCCTCCAGCGCGCTTGTCAATACTTGAAAATCGTTAGTGACATTCCTGGAATTCCACCAAGCAGAAGGACTAAGGCCCATCGGTTTCTCCATTTTCTTCCTTTCTTCTCTGACAGTAATGAATGTCGATCGAACCCCACGAGGAAAAGAACTAAATCAGTTCGTATATCCAGTAAAGTTGTCATGCCGCTGAGTACTAACCGTAGAGCATGAGAAGGTTCTTGCGGATAGGGTGGAGTCACAGAGAATTTTGTAGCTAGGCTTTGTCAGAAGAGATTCAAGCTCAAGTTTTTTAATCCGTGACACTACACTATAAATAGCCTACATTTATACAAGCACTGTGGAGAATTAAAATTCGTACATTCAATGTTTCTTAATAATTTTACCTTAACGACAACAACTACGTACGCTATAAATCTTCAATAAACCCAACAAAATATGAGCTAACCTAATATAATCTGACCTGTAAAATATAACCTGCTATCTACCGAATACGTGACACTAATCCGTGACACTCCTCTGAAAAAAAAAAAAATAAAAAAAAAAGATAAACCATTTGACATGAGTAAGCGAGAATGCGTATAACTGAAACCTCCTACATACACATAACAACCGTTAACCTAACAATCCACACTCTATTAAACATTCAATATCTCAGATAATAAATTTCATGATAAATTATATTTTAAGCTTAACAACTATTATTTTTTGAAATTAAGAAACAATAATCTATTGAGTCGCGACCAGACAAGCGATGGGCTATCTCCCAGCCATTTTGAAACAATATTTTTTATATTTTTCCCACACAGATAACAGAGATGTTTGTTGTTGCTTTTTCTTTTTGTATTGTTTCTGTACGCGATGGATCTGGGACTTTAGGTTACATATCACATCCTGTTTCATATAATTTTTCGCAAGGACTTGGCTGCAATAGGGTTAAAGTGCGTATCAAAACCTGGAAATCCTAATCCAATTTTTAGCTTCTACGTGGCTCAAACCTACCGTCTCTTGTGATTTACTATCAACACCTCGATAAAATACTAGCCAAGACTTCAGGCATGAAACATTACCGTCCTAAAAAGTAACCAATTTCGAGCAAGAGCAGAGATAAAAATGAAACTTAAAGGACACCTGAACAATGAAACCATACTTGAACACATCATGGAGAATGCATTTATAGACATGGCCACGGAGAGCATTCTTCTTCTGAGCGTGACGTTTTCAAGATAGGGATGTTCGTTTCAGGAGGTTTGCACATGCAGACTCCAAGACAAAAACCGCAATTCATTCAAATCTTGTACAGCGCTGGCCGGATCGTAATGGAATTTCTTCTATATATTCGTTTGGGCTTAACTGGTTAAAATATATTGCAAAAGAAGGGTTGATTGGAGACATTTGTTCATTTCTAAAGTTGTTCGGTACTGAAATAAGGACAGATGCAAAATGGAGCAAAAATCATAGCTTGGAAACACTGTTTCGTATTTGGATTGGGTTTTCTGCAGGCAATGTTAACGGAAGTCATACAGATAGGGATGATACTTGGTACTCTTCATTCAGGTGTTTTAAAAGACAACAGAAGGTGAATTTCCAATTCCAAGAAATAAATGCCGAATACGAGATCAGGATTAAGCAATTCTGGTTTGGATTGAATTTTGTTTTATTTATTTTTTCATATTCTGCACTGTGCAGGCATACCAAGGAAGAGGATCTGGAGTAGTAGATCTGCAGCGAATTTTTATGTCTACGAGGTAATGTCTCTACGCTTTGACCCGTTTTAACATGTTTGTATGTACAAAGCTGTGAAACTTTTCTGTATTATATACTACGTTAATAAAGCGAAATTATGACCCCTCTTGCTTCTTCTGATTTTTATAATATACTCAGCTCCCATACAGAATTATAAGCTTCCAAAAACCCCACCTTTCTCCACTGTCTCGTTTTATGCCTATGAATTTTTAGCGCTTCTTTGGCCTTGCCGAGTTTTGCCCGTCACACAACGAAACTTTTGCCGGAATCTTCAACGTCCGCTGACAACTCTTTCACACATAAGGATCTCAGAAGCATCTGTTTATTACTTCTTTTATCTGCTTAGTTTCCCCACTTTTCAACCACGGCGCATTCAGTTTTCAAATGTTTTGCGCTCAGCCGCCGCGTCGGAGAGCAGGAAGACTGGAGGTAATCGGCAAGCGCTAACAAGAAATTCGCTAATTTCAGGTAGAAAGTAATGGTATATTCGAAGACGTTTTTTCTGATCTATTTCATTGGGGAAAGATCATTTCTAGTAAGAGTTGTGCTTTAAAGGTAATTCAACCCTTTTTCAAGAGGCAGGCTATACGAGGGACAAACTACAAGAGGAAGCAAATATAAGTATATTATCGGTGTCACGACACATCCCATCCAAGTCAATTCCAGGAACGACAAGGATTTCTCCTTGACACGAAACGAAGGAAAAGTTCCACGCAAACGAAGAAGTTTATTCCTTTCCCGAGATTGGCAAGGTTCAGATCCCCTAGGGAATAACATTTCTCACAGCAACGACTAATCCTATTCAGCAATTGCTTCTAGCTCCAGAAGACCGAGTCTCGAGGACAAAATCGGCAAAAAGTTGCTGCTCAAATGTTGGTTTCTGCCAATGAACTTTTGGTTGCATTCGCCTCGAAACAGGAACCTGGTTTTTGTTGCATGCTGCACGTCCACTTCTGCTAAATATCATTTTTGCCGTGCAGTACCTACTTCCGAGGAAGACGGCAGCTTTTCTCAAGGATCGCGGACTTGTTCACCGACCAAGTCCCTGCTTCCCTGCAAGTTGCTGCTTCAATCGAGAAGAAATCTTGCAGGCAGTGAATCCAAAAACACATCTTGTGCAGAAGCAAAGAAGTGCTGCTGCAGCGATACGGCAGCACTATTGCAACAAAAACGAGGCTAGGGTTAGATGGGCACAAGGCAAGGCACGAGGGGTTACCAACTCTCGACTTTCGTGTACGGCATGTGCTGACCTGCTGCCACGTGTCAGAACATCAAAATCAGAATGTTTAGACACGTCTGAAGATGAATCACCTAACTTATGGTAAAATCCGGTGCCGGCACCGCTGGTGTTAAATTGGCCTGTGCCAGCCGGTGCCGTGAAAGGGTGTAGCCTACAACAGGTGCCGGGGAGTGGGTAACCCCTCGGCAAGGCGAACGAAAGTCAGAAAATCTACAAATGCAGATGATTGTTCGGGCGGAAAGCAGAATAAGTACTTGGTGAGATCGGGAGAGGTTATAGGTGGAATCTAAGAAAACATGAAAAGTCGGTGTTTTTTGGATTTAAAGATATTCGACAGCTCAGAAACGCCTTAGAAAAAAAAAATCGCACCATTCTGTCGAAACCTAGACTCCCACCAAACCTACAAGTTGCAACAGATCGTCGACGTCCAACTACTCTTGATACGGAAAGAAGCGGCGCTATACAATCAGATGATAAAAATCGTAAAATTGCTATACGTCAAGCAATAGCCAGAAAAGAAGAAGAAGGTGGAAAGGGATTGGCATCAAGCCAGACCGAAAGCTAGTTGGAGTCGAAGGAGGCAAGGGCGTCGTCAGTCCGCTCAAATACGTCCTTCATAAATCCGATGACGAATTGCCGCCAGACGCGCTAGAGGAACAATAACAATCACACGTGAGATCGGGGGATAAGTTATCTGACGGGTGAACAAGCGATTAGGCTTTCGCTTCATACCGAGTCGCGCATTAGCCCCGTTGAAAAGTCAGCCAGCACTTAGCACTGAAGTCGGAAGCCAGAAATGACAAACTTGATGACGCTTGACAGAACAGACCTGGGTAAAGACAGAACAGACCTGAGTTAACAGTTTTAAACATGGTTAGGCCGAAGAGGAATTGAAAATAGCAAAACAAACCTGGATAAACGTACACGAAGAGGTAACGTGCATTGTCTTCTTCACGATAGCGCACCTAGAGGCCAAAAAAGAACTAATCTGAGAGGAATTTTATGAGGGGCGTATACTGCAGGAGGTTCTTAACTGGTGACGAACGTGGAAGGAGCGGCATTGTGCTTTGTTTCGGAACGACACGCACTTTAGGGTTTGTCCCCTAGCCAACATCTGAGTCAGCATGTCGGTACTCACCAACCGAGAAGCCAGGCTTTGACGCAAAGATGCAAAAATCGACTAACAGGATGCAATAAGTATTTTGTGGTCAAAGTTTGAAACCTTCAGGATCTCACTTCTCACTAAATATTGTTTCGATACCATGGTTAAATAATCGAAAAAGCGTCGCAAAAACGTTTCCATATTCACAGATCCAGAGCTACCAAACGCCGATCATTCAATCGCGAAAGTCAAAATACAACATCTCACAATGTTGTTTCCTTTTTTCGATAATGGTATATAATATTCGTTTTCGTTGGGTCGGTAACAATCTTTGTATATACCAGTAAAAACCTTTCTAAGCCCTTCAGCCAGAGTTTAACGACGCCTGTCTTCGTTAGTTCCGCACTTTCTTAATTGACATTCTGAACCATTTCTATTCACTTGACAAAGTGGGAGCCATCGATTTCCTTTACACTTAAGAAACAATAATCGATTCTCCTTGGCCTTTCAAAATTTCCGAGAACTCAAGATCTTCAGACTCAGATGAGAGTACCGGATAGGATTTTAGGAGCAACCTCTAACAATCCTCTTTCACATTCGAATGACAGACACACCCGCAAGCCTGTGACAAAACAGACGGTATTAATTAATGATATTTGCTAATATCTATCAGCCAATCAACATACGTAATTCAAGACATTACAGGTCACATTTACAAAACCACTATTTAACTACTCTACGATGGGATACTTTTCTATGATTATTTCACGCAATAGACTATTATTAGCAAAGCCTCTATCCTTTCAGCTAAAGGTGACTGCAGATCATGTTGGCCCTTGATAGCTCAATTGGTAGAGCGGTCGCCTGGCATGCTAAGGGTCCTGGGTTCAAATCCCGGCTGAGGAGCATTTCTGTATTTCAGTTCACTACTTATACATTTTGGATATTTGCTAATGAATTAATCAGCTCACAGTTTTAAAGTTATTGATCACACATCCGGCTCCTTTTGTTTCCGAACTCGTATTTCTAACAAACTGAAAAGACCTCTCTTGCTTATTCTGCGTCAGAAATAGAAAACCGTGATTTTCGGGGTTTTTTCATTGATCAGCTAATTATCCCTCTAGGATGATGTGCGAGGGATAAATACAAATTCGGATATTTCGGTTGCACTTCCGGCAGACCGTCCTCAGCGAAAAAAAACGAAAAACTAAATCATAAAATCCAACACAATACCAACAGAAAAACGATGCGAAACCAACAACAAATACAACGATATGTAACTAAAAACCAGAAGAACGATGCGGATTGAACGACATACAATTTCAAATAAAACAACGAATATTAAATGTGCGTTTTAAAAGTGATGCACAAATCTGTGATTCATTTACAATTCTGAATTCTGTGTCTATTTACAATTTACCAATTCCCTGGGAAAGCGCAGAAGCTTTCACCAAGCACTTATAAAATCCTTCGTTTTTCCCATAACTGTACAAATAATTTCACAGAACTTTTTGAGTTAAAATGTGTTGTTGGTTCCGCATCGTTTTTCTGTTGGTATTGTGTTGGATTTTATGATTTAGTTTTTTGTTTCTTTTCGCTGAGGACGGTTTGCCGGAAGTGCAACCGAAACATCCGAATTTATATTTATCCCTCGCACATCATCCTAGAGGGATAATTAGCTGATCAATAAAAAAAACCCCCAAAAATCACGGTTTTCTTTTTCTTTCGTAATGAATGGTCAGCTTGGCTTCAAACCTTATATTTATTCTGCTTCTTAGTACATAACATCAAATCAAGTTTATTAATTAGCCATAATTATGAAAAAACGAATAGCACTGGCACGTCAAAGACAGAAAAAACACTTGAGGTCACAATTTAAGTCAAGTCACTGAACTGTTAAAATTTTGCAGAAGTACGGTAAGAATGAACGGTCATACCGAACAATTAGCAGGAGGGAGCTTTTACTTTTGCTTCCCCGAATTTGATCCTCGAGTGGGGCGTTTATTTTCGGCTGCTGGCTGGAAATCTGGCAGAATGTTGCGAAAGAGCTCCAACGACAGACAGAACCTCCCAAAAGCCATGAGAAGTTCATGCCGTCTGTTTGAAAAGGTAGCCAAGCCTAGTGACGCCAGACTCGCCTCGTATGGTATGTATCCCTAGCTCCCTTATGGAATTATAAGCTTCTGAAACCCTCGCCTTTCGCCATTGCTTCGTTTGTTACCTACGACTTTTTAGTGCCTTTTCCGCCTAGCCGAGTTTTGCTAGGCGCGCAACGCAAACCTCTCCGAAAGTTTCAAGGCCTGCCGACAGCTCTGTCACGCATAAGGGCATCATAAACTTCAAAGTGTTGTTTTTCATTTTGGAAGACATGGTAGGACATCAGGTCCATCTTCTGTTATGGACTTCTTTTGTTTGCTTGGTTTTCCCCCTTTTTAACTACGGCACATTCAGTTTTCAAATATTTTGCGCCCGCGCCGTGGAGCAGGAAGGCTGGATAGAGTCGACAGGCGCTAACAAGAAAATCGCTAATTTCCCGTCGAAAGCAGGGCGACACGTATGAGGGGGGGGGGGGGGGACCGCCCCCACCTCCCAATGTTGTCCGCCAGTCGGTAAAAATAGCCGCGCGATTTTTCATAAAAGCAGTCGATTTTTTTCTGGGAACAGCCGATTTATCAGCCAATTTTCGTTAAAATAGTCGTTTTTCTGCAATAACAATCGGCAAAAATGACCGGTCAGTCGGTAAATACCTTACCCCCCCCCCCCCCAACATTTTGGCTAGTAACGTCTCTGGGGGAAAGTAATGGTGTTTTCGGAAAGCTACATTGCTGTGCTATTTCATCATGAAAAGATCATTTCTAGTAAGAGTTGTGCTTGAAGTTTTCTAATTTCCCGTCTTGCATAATAGAAAATACTATCAATATCCTTTCGTCTTTTTCCCGAACTATAAATTGTCCTTCAAACAGAACAAGCCAGTCAAAATGTACCGTATACTTTTCAGTCAAAACCAGTGTGTAAGCCCGATGAAAAATGTGTAGCCTGCGTAGTTGTATGACAGTTGCACGAAAGACTTGCATGTATTGATATGTAATAGTAAAGAATACTATATACTAATGTGCCTCAGACTGGGCCAATCTTAAGCACTGGTATCCAGTAGCATCCTGCCTTGCTACAGTAGCATCCAGTCTTGCTAATAGTAGCATGCAGTAGAATGCAGTAACACGGTAGCCTTGACAGAGAAGCATGTAGTAGTATCAGTTCGTACTGCATGCTTGCTACTTTTCCGTACAACTTCATACTACTATTTTCAGACAAATTTTTCATCGGGAGGCCGTCGGCAAACAACGCGTTCCTAACCTTGCCTTTACTTTAAACCGCACTTTCTAGCGACAAGGATGTAAAGCCTGTTGACGTCACCGGAAAGGATTAAAACAAAGCCGTGAGTCTTAACAGCCAAGACCACTTCGACAATATCGCCCCAAAAACCTACTACAAGTACCAAAGTTTCATGCCCCCCCCCCCGGAGATCTGTGTCCCGCAATTTACGGAAATCGTTAGGAAAGTCTCCCAATCGGACAGCGTCTTGCTGAGGGAAAGGTAAAGCGACTTGCTGGGATAAAAGTATGGAGGGATCGGAAAAACGGGTCAATGAGAATGACAGGCTGGAAATAACAGATACTGACAAGAGAAATCCAATCAAGGTTGCTGGACCAAAACAGAGAAATTCCTGCTGACAGAAAATGAAATCTCGAGAAAGTACTTTCCGGGTGAGAGGCAACAGAAACAGGCTTGGATCGTCTAAACAATCTTACTGCGTTCCCAATTACTTCCATTCGACTTTGGATCCAGGAAAGCCTGAAAAGAAGGGTAGTAGGGTGAGGTCACCAACAGAAAAGTATGGAGGAATCGGCAAAATCGGGTCAATGGGAATGAGAGGCCACAGCGAAAAACGCTTACTTATGGCATAAAGAGAAGTCTGACATCTTGCACTGACATACTGCGATCTTACTGACACCACGTCCAATATACTGCACCGGGTTTCATTTTTCCTTCCCTTCAAGGTAGGCAAGGGCGTAATTTGCTATGGGGCAGGGGGGGCAGTTGCCCACCCCCAGACCCCAGTTTGCCCCCCCCCCCCCCCCAGCTGAAATTTAGCGTCTTAGAAACTCGAAGACGCTTACTGTGACTGCATCGAACGAACGATTCTTTTCGTGTATGAAACGCGTAAAAACGTATCTTCGCACGTCGATGTCGGACGACCGACTAAGTGATCTTTTGGTCATTGGTACCCAACCAGCAAAAGCGAAGAAGCTTGACGTCAATCGCGCTGTGGACAGTTTCACAAGTTTGAAGAAGCGTCGTTTCGCCTTGGTCGATTAGTAAAATATCTCTTTGTTTCTTTGTTTTTATTACGTTTTTCTTCTTGAAAAAAAAACTGCTCATTTTCACTCGACTTAGGAAAATCGGCTCCAACTTTTCCCCCCCCCCCCCCCCAGGATTTTGACGAAATTACGCCCCTGAAGGTAGGCCTCCACTTCGAGAAGCCGTGCGTTCTTCTGACTTCACCAACAGTGTGGAACAATCTGACACGTCCTCTTCCCGGGAGATCCTGCTACCGTTTGTTTAGCGGCATAGTTTAGAGGGATTACTAGCTCCCCGGTACTTGGTGTACACCCTTCCCGGCACCAGCCGAAACCACCAGTACCGGCCATAAAATCGATCGATTTTTCAACGCTTTTAATAATTTAGCACTCGGCAACCCGTGCCGGCACTGACCGGGCAACCCGGCGTCGAGCACTTGGTGTACAGACAAATTGAGAATGGGCAACCCCTCACATACTTCGGAAGGTTTATATTAATGTCCTAGCTTTAATAATTTGCTCATTTAGCCCCCTACACTGAAAAAACTTACAATGAGTCGAAAAAGTTATGGAGGAAATATTGGTACGAAGCGAATACAGTACCTGTAGCCTGCTGTAGCCAAAATGTGCGCGTCTCATGACAACAATCTCGTGACTTATGACAGGTCTCATGACATTAGACAACTAAAACATTTGCCAGGCTTGGTTTTGACCAGTCACGGTTTTTGCCCTGTCGCTGTTTTTGCATTGCGCAGTTTAGCTTTCGTCGGTTTTTATTTTCGCTGAATTCACCGAATGCCTCAAAACAATCCAGCGGCAAAACTACAGACTATTCCTTTTATGCTAACTCGGGCTACCGATTTGGATCAGATATCCATGTATTGTTCGAGGGCACGATTTGATCGATCCGCACATGATCATTTAAGATGGATTCAAATAACTGGAGTGAAGAATCCTTTGGAAACTTTGAATTGTAAAATCCAAAAGTTTCATAAAAGGCTGACAACATTCTTCTTCATCACAACCTTTTTCCTTTTTCCACAAAAAGAGCCCTGATTGGTTTGTTTATGTTGAACTTGGTTTTTTACCTTCTACTTCGTTGTAGGATTTAGTAGGCTAATTTATCTTTAACGGTCAGTTGTTTTTTAGTATCTAAGTGTTGGTGAGTTTGATTGTCATGTGGTTGTTTCTGTTTAGACACTACTCTTCAGTTTTAAAGGATTCAATAATAATAACAACACTGTCAAAAGTTCATAACAGATAACACAAGGATGCGCGCAACAGACAATGTAAACAGTAGTAAACAGCAATGTAAAACAGATAACACTTGGGATGTTATCACTTCTGTTTGAGAACGTTATGCATGAAATATTATGCATAACCAGCTTTGCTAAGAAGAGCCAAAAAACAGCCAAAAAAACATCAAAAGCATCTATTGACTTTATTCTTTATCGTCATGATGTCGGAAAACTCAGCAGATGCTTTTTGGCGGTTTTTCGGCACTTCCTGATGGTAACGTTTATTATGCATAACATTTTGAAACACAACAGACAACATCAGAAGTGTTGTCTGTTATGCATTATCTGTTCAAACCGCACATCCTAGTGTTATCTGTTATGAAACTTCTGAGAGTGAATTAATGGCGTGGGCTACGGTTCAATTCAGTTGTTGTTCGTTTTCTTTATTGTCTTCATGTACTCGGACTTTCCCTTTGTCCCTCATGACGCGTTTACAATAAATACATGCACATATACAAATTCATACATACATACAGGCATAATATTTCGCACGGGATCGAACCCCACAACCCTTCTGCTTGGTACGATCGAAGTTTTTTTGTTTGTTTTTTACTGAGCAACCACCACAAACATATAGTTATATATAGTTAATATAGTTATTAGGGGGATGGACAGTAAATGTAATATGGGCTTTATTAAAAGTTAGGTGACGTAAATAGTTTAAAAGTGGGTAAAAATAGGTTAAAATTAACGTCACTGAGGGATGGAGGAGTAGCCACAAAAAGTAAGTAACAGAATTTTCGTTGTTTTATTTAAATAACATAAAAATAAGTTAAATTAGAAAAGATGCTACGGGAAAAAAAAATTCTAATTTAAAAAAAAACAAAAAAAACATCCCTACTTAGCTGAGGCATGTACAAAAGGCTACCTAAGCCTTAGACCATATAAACAAATCCTCTATACATAACAACGACAACAAGTAATAATCTTACAGTTAATTCCCTGCAAGGAATTCCCCACTTCACAATCTCTAAACAGCAGACTCGATATCGACCGAGCAACCTGGGAGATTCTCGTCTTTCCCAAAGCATCTTCAAAGCGAGAAAGAAAGGCTGTACCCGTAGGCTACTTGCAATGACTAGAGTGTCCTTCTGCCCGCTGGAACGCATAAATAAGCCATAGACCATGGAAACAAATCCTCTATACATAACAACGACAACAAGTAATAATCTTACATTTAATTCCCTGCAACGAATTCCACGCTTCACAATCTCTAAACAGCAGACTCAATATGACCGAGCAACCTGGGAGATTCTAGTCTTTCCTAAAGCATCTTCAAAGCGAGAAAGAAAGAGATCTATACCCAGAGGCTACTTGTAAAGACTAGAGTGTCCTTTTGCCCGCTGGAATGCATAAAATAAGTGCAAACTATGTGGCGTGTTCACGACTGACAGGGGCTGTAGGAGCACGTGTACTCTGTTCTTCTCTTCAATGTAGTGCGTCTATTCCTTAAAGTTTAACTGAAAAGCCAACTTATTTATGTCTCATTTGGCTGAATAAACTTCATTATTTGGACTCTGTTAAAGGAAACCTAAATGAAGAGTACCAAGTATCATCCCTATCTGTATGACATCCGTTAACATTGCCTGTAGAAAACCCAATCCAAATATGAAATAGTGTTTCAAAGGTATGATTTTTGCTCCATTTTGCATCTGTCCTTATTTCAGTACCGAACAATTTTAGAAATGAACAAATGTCTCCAATCAACCCTTCTTCTGGAATATTTTTTAACATCTGCTGAATTTTTCAGTCAGGAGATACTTTTCGGCAATGCTTGTTAAAGGACACCAGAATGAAGAGTACCAAGTATCATCCCTATCTGTATGACTTCCGATAACATTGCCTGCAGAAAACCCAATTCAAATACGAAATAGTGTTTCCAAGCAATGATTTTTGCTCCATTGTGCATCTGTCCTTATTTCAGTACCGAACAATTTTAGAAATGAACAAATGTCTACAATCAACCCTTCTTCTGGAATATTTTTTAACCAGTTAAGCCCAAACGTATTTCTAGAAGAAATTCCATTACGATCCGGCCAGCGCTGTACAAGATTTGAATCAATTGCGCTATTTGTCTTGGAGTCTGCATATGCAAACCTCCACAAACGAGCATCCCGATTTTGAAAACGTCACGTTCAGGAGAAGAATGCTCTCCGTGGCCTTGTCTGAAGATGCATTCTCCATGGTGTGTTCAAGTATGGTTTCATTGTTCAGATCTCCTTTAAGGGACTGTTTTATTTTTCACTATTTGCTCCAGCGTGACGTTCGGAAAATCTACGCCCGTCTTTACAGCATAAGTTTCTACTATGACATGGAAAATTTGAGTATCAATACAAACGCGGCTTTTCATTGGCCGGGGACGGTAGCTCACTGCGAGACCACTTTAGTTTCGTTAAACAGAGACATAGGTACAGCGCATAGAGGTACCGCAAATCCGTCAGGGAAATTCCACTATACTAAAATCGGTTGTTCATGAATAGCGGAGCAACAAAGTAACGTATTTTCATCGAGTCTTCAAGCCTCTTTAACTGAATGAGTGATGGGTAACTAGATTGTCCCATCTCAGCCCTTTTCGGGTAAACTTTAAAGTTTAACCGAAAAGGGCTGGGATAGGAGAATCTAGTTACCTATCACTTATTGACAAAAATTTTTCAAATATTTTCAAATATAATATTTTTCAAATAGTGGAATGTCCGTGTGATTTGTGGTACTTCTATGCGCCTGTATTTTTGTTGTATGCCTTACGTGAAAGATTTATGAATTTTTGTTTTCACTAAGCACTAAGCAATTTTTTCACTAACCAATCTTCACTAATCTCACCACTGCCCACTAAAAAGCCGTGTTTGTGTTGAGATTAAAATTCCGGTGTCATAGTAGAATTTTCGTTGTGGGGACGGCTGCAGATATTCTGAACGTCATAACTAGAGTAGATAGTGAAAAATAAGAAAATCCCTTTGCAGAATCCAAATAATTCAATGTATTCAGTTAAATGACACAAAAATAAATTGGCTTTTCAGTTAAACTTTAAGCCTACTCCGGGTTTTAGCCTCGGCCGGTCACCAAAAACTGTACATTCTGGCACGACTTCATTAATTCTTGGTTTAATATGAGCTTGTTTACTGCATATTCGGGCATAAGTTGGGATACAAATTATACTCCACCCATCCCTTTCTCAGTATTCAATAGATCTCCCTAGTCGGATCATTACGACGAAGAGTTTAACTTCCTACCTGATAGCGATGGAGGAGGAAGTCTCCACGTTTCGACAATGATAAGAAGATGGAATTACCCAAGAAAATGCCATTTAATCACCCCCTTATCTCGTGTCTTTCCGTTAGAAACTGCGTTTTGCCAAGATTCAAGCTTAATGATCTTCCAGTCCATGTTAAATACGGTTAATGGGAGAAATTCTGTTGGTACTCAACGGGAGAACTCTGAAAGCACAACTCTTACTAGAATTGATCTTGAACGACTGAAAGATTCAGAGACATCGTTTCGGAAAACACCAATACTTACACAGCGAAACTGGCGATTTTCTTGTCGGTGCTTGTCGACTCTATGCCGACTTCCCGCTCTACGAAGCGGAGGCTCGACGCAGAACACTTGAAAACAGTGTGCGCCGCGATTAAAAAGTCAGAAAAGCCAAGAGAAAGAAAAGGAGAACGTTATGTCAGTGTTGCCACTCAAATAAAAAATCTTCGTCTTACTTCTACATCTACCGTTCTAAGGACGTTACCATAGCCTCGTTTTTGTTGCACGCTGCAGCTCCACTTCTCGACCGCTTCCGGGCTGATTCTTTCTACATTCATTTTTGCATTGCAGTGCTTCCGAAGAAGACGGCAGCGCTTCTTGAGAATCGCGGACTTGCTTACCTACGAAGTCCGTTCTTCCCTGCAAGGTACCGCATCAACTAAGAAGAAGTGTGCGGGCAGTGGATACAAGAACGCATCTTGTGCGGAAGCAAAGAAGTGCTGCAGCACTATTGCAACAAAAACGAGGCTCATATCAGAAGAGAAGAACAGTTCAAAAGCACAACATCCATGTGAGATTTGCATAACAGTGCAAATCTGAGCTGGACCTACTAAGTAAGTAATTTATTTGTAACCCACTATTTTCAAAAGTGGATTATATAGAAGAAGTGAAAGAAAAAAATAAAATACAAAAAAGTACTAAAAGAGGACACAGTTGGAAACTGCGTGGTGAAAAATTTCGAAAAGACACTGGAAAGTGGAGCTTCCGAAACCTGATAGTTGAATACTGGAATCATCTCTCGGAAAGTGTCGTAAATAGAGAATGTTGATCAAATTAAAGCAGGTGTGAACTCACCTGGCTGACATTCGATTTACTGTAGATAGTATCATGAGAATTTGTTAGAGGCGAAATCCTGTTTGTTGCCATTTTATTATTATTATTATTGGTAAACTTGGTTCCAGCTAACAGTCTGCCGATCCTCAGTAAAAATAAACTTTTCAATAGGAGGAAAGCTGGCACGGGGAAGACTTACCTTTGTCCTCTTTGCAAGTTGCAGGAGGAGGATTTTAACCACAGAGCTTTCGCATTTGAGAGTAACATTCGCTGGGGGTGGGTTTGTATTGCTTCCCCGTATCCTGAAATCTACGAACCCCCAACTCATCGTAGATGTTTGTAAATATGTGACTAAAGGATATAGTCTCAGGAATGAAAGTTTAGCTTAGTTTACGTAGTATAGTAGCTTCAGAGGTGTAACATTTTATTTGTGAAGTATAACGTGTATTAAATCTTGTATGGCCTTTTGGCTCAATATGAATATGAATATATTTAATAGCCAATTCGCCGTACAAAGTACATGATGGTTACATAACAAGCGTTATTATTATTATTATAAAACACAGCTGATCTATATCCCAGAGCCCCCCCCCCCCCGCACTCAAGGTCAGTCCAGACCAAATCAAAAGGATAAGTTTACTCACGATAAGAATCTCAATGGCTCCTACGATGTACATAGACGCTGCGAAGGTTGTCCCGACGTAAAAGAGTAATCCGATAGCGCCACCGAATTCTGGTCCCAAATTCCGGGAGATCATGTAATAGGGACCGCCAGCCGGAACGACACCATTGGTGGCAATGGCAGACATGGAGATGGCAGTGATCATGGTCTGTGAAAGTAAAAAATGGTCAGTGTGTTTACTGAATGAGAAAGCGTGAAGGACGTGTGTAATTCAAAAATTACTTTCACTGCAGTGCTGCCGAATTGGCATTGTCAACATCTTACTCTACTCCATATGTTCCTCGACTTTATTCAATTTAACTCAATTCAATATAACTTAAATAACAGATAACGGACAAGCCGATGGGTTGTTTTTGCGTCAAAACATAACGTCATATCATAACAATCTACAAGTATATACAATTTTGCGACATTTATACCGACGTCTTATCATAAATATGGTCAATAGCATAATAGACTAAAATTAATAAAATACCCATCTATTCCCCCCTCCCGTCTTCCGGGCGTCGGTCAAAGAGGAATACTGGCAATCAGTTTTCTCCATATCCTGCTAATTCTTCTGCCCAACTTTTACGTAGTTTCATCCCATCATTTATTTCTGGTCATATCTTGTAAGTGTATTAGTTATTTTGTTTCTTGTCTGTGTATTTCGTAAATTTGTATTCCTCCTCTAGCTCTTAGCTATTTGGATTAAACTTGATTGATTGAATAAAATACAAATAACATAAAAGTTAACGTTCAAAACCACAAATTTCAATTATAAAAATTAACGTTCAAAACCACAAATTTCACAAATTTCCGCGTAACTACAAACTTTGTTGCATCTGACCCTCGTGAAAAGGCATCTTTCATTGCCCAGGACTTCCACGCTTCTGCCCTTGACGGTTTTCCCGCTTTTCATCTGGTAAGAAGGTCTTTTAGACACAACTACTCGCTTTTCGTTTTTCGTGTTTGTATGTTCTATCTTCTGTCTCGTCTTGTGCACTTACTCCGTTACTCAGAAGCTACATCATCATATTTATCCGAGCCAATCACGGCCAGCCAATCCACATGGTACGCCAGTGCCGGATGCTATATCCGTACGAAATTTCGGTCTGAAATCGACACAGACAAAACGGAACAGACTTCGACGCGATTTCAGGTTTCAACCCACATGAGTTCAATCTTGGTTCAGTGCAAGATTAGGCTAATGAAACTCACTCGACTTGTCATCATGAAACTCGATTCCATTTGTTTGAAGACAGCCATTTGGAGGGACCCGCGAGATAATGGATCCCTCTCAAATATTGACAGATGCTGCAGGTGCAGCAGGATCTAACAGGTTGTAAACCTATTTGAATATCTGCCAACAAGAATGGTTTAGTGGACATCGTATGGAAACGTTGTTATGTTTATTAGCACTAATGAGTTCCAAGGGCCCATAGAGCTATTCGAAGCTATTCACAAGTGAGTTCTACCGCTGATTTCACGGCAATCTTCTTCCCACAATGAGTTTCCCCAGTTCCAACTAGATGACACGCAGCAAAGACAAAAGGTAAACGGCTTCCTGAACGCTGTCTTATTAGCATAATATAAAATTAATTATTTTCTTCAAAATGGACTTCGACGAACGAAGGCAGTACTTCGTTCTACGATTTCGATCTAACCAAAAATGGCGTTTATCAACGGCTGTGAGAAGATTTCAAATTTTTCATATTTCTTTTTAGTTAGATTTGACTGCGTTAAACGGGTAACAATTAGCTAAGTATCTATAGAATAATCAGTATAAAATCAGTACAAAGTACCATCTTGCCGACCCTGTGACTGCGATTTAGGCAAGAAGTGTGAAAGCTCGTTGAACAGATCCTACGGTTTATACGACTCATTTACGTGCTAATGTTCGTATTCTATTACATCGTTGTTTTGTTGTAATGTAGTATTGCGTGTTGTTGTTTTTTCTCTTCTTTCCTGTTTTGTTACTCCGTCTAGGTCCTCTCGGGCCAATTTTGATGAGAAACAAATTTTATCATTCATTCATATAGTTATATAGGGTATTTTGGCCCTTCTACGCAAGGGTCCTGTTCAGGCTGAAGCTAGAAAAACGAACCTAGGACGTCAGCTTGGGCTGATGAAATGCATCTTAGTTAGGCAGGCTATTCTCCGTGGACCAGAAATAGTTATCGGATTAGGTATATCTGGCAGTGGACAATTCTCAACTTCCAATTTTTTCGAATTTCTTCTTAGTTAGATTTGAAATAACAAATCAGTACAAAAGCATTCTGATCAATATCTCTTGGTTCCTTCTGTTAGCTTTTAATATCAATTCCGGAATAGGATATTTTCCCGTAGCATATTTATGTACCGTTCGGATATCACCGTCCAGTTTGCTTCGTGGAATTCGGTCTTTCCAGTTTTCCAACTGTTGGAGATTCGGGAGTGACACTCGAGTCAGAAGTCCGGACAGTCGAAAATGAAGAATGACAGTCGCGGTTGGAGCGTGAAAGATGTGAACGAAGCATCATTAGCTAAGCATATTTTGCTGTATGTATACATTGCTACGCTAGAATCATGAGTATTTGGAGATGAGCCTCCAAACTACCCTTTAACACTCTAATTAATGAATGGCTGCAGGGTTTTCATTCATCTGTGTCCTCAGGCTCGGTCATCGTTGTTTCTTTAGCAATAACAACAAACCAAACTTTTCGATGGGATCCCAAAAATTCAATATCTGATCCAGACAACTGGGTCTTGTCTTCGCCAGATCCAGTCATCGCCAGAATCCTTGAACATTCTTACAATTAAAATTCAGAAACAGATTAAGGCCAAATAGCTAATCATCTGAGAAAGCCAAGTTCAGATATGGATTCAGCATGTGTGTTTACCTGTATAAGTCATATCTGTTTTGACGAAAAGTTCCTGCCACTTCTGCCAATTTCCCGGTTTCGGCCAAACTCTAGAACTACTTGTCCGGCGAAAAAAGAAAGCTCAAAAACGAACTCAGGGTATCTTCTTTCCCCAATAATGAACATCTAATCAACTTCAAATAAAAATTTAACTTATAACAAATTTTCCGACTCCAGCCGGATTCCGGTCGAACTATATGTCCGGGTAAAATATGATAGTCACACACGGATTCAGCGCCTCTTCTTACCCCTAAATCGGTTATCTAATCAGCTAGAAATAAAACTTTAACTTCTAACAATTTTCCGGTTTTGGCCGGATTCCGGGCGAACTACATGTCCGGGAAGAAAATTGTTTTCACATAAAAGTTCAGCATGTTTTCTTGCCCTAAATCGGACATCTGCTCAACTCCAAATAAAACTTTTAATTTTAACAAACTTTCCGGTTTGGGCCGGATTCCGGGCGAACTACTTGTCCGTCGAGAAAATGGTTTTGACCATCGTCTTCAGCATGTCTTCCTACCTCTAAATCAAACATCTAATCAACTTCAAACAAAACTTTTACTTTTAACAAACTTTCCGATTTTGGCCGGATTCCAAAATACAAAATGGTTTTCACCATCGTGTTCAGCATGTCTTCTTACCCCATAATCGACTATCACATTAGCTGTTTCAAAATATTGTGTTTGCCGCTTAATTTGAACCCCCTCCCCCACCCCTAAATGTAGGGCTACAAAGCCCATTTACGAACTCGACTGGTCCGCCGACCCAACGAATCCTCACACCAAGTTTCATCAAAATATCTCATTCCCTTCGAGAGTTATCGTGCTTACAGACGGACGGACGGACGGACCGACGGACAGACGGACAACTTTTGCGAAGTCATAGGTATCCCTCAACTTACGTTTTGGGATCCCAATACTACTAATACAGTGCACAAAACAGTCCACTGGTCTCTACAAAGATTGTAAGTTGAAGTATGCTTACTTATTATTATCTTTTTTTCTTTCTTTTTTTTGGGTGGGGGAGGTCGAATCAAATCAAATCAAGTTTATTAATTAGCCATAATTATCCAAAAACGAATAGCACTGGTACGTCAAACATAGAAGAACACATGAGGTCACAATTTAAGTCAAGTCACTGAACTGTTAAAATTTTTGCAGAAGTACGGTACGAATGAATCGTCATACCGAACACTGCAGTTAGCAAGAGGGAGCTGTAACTTTTGCTTCCCCGAATTTGATCCTCGAGTGGGGCGTTTATTTTCGGCAGCTGGCTAGAAATCTGGCAGAATGGTGCGAAAAAGCTCCAACGACAGACAGGACCTCCCAAAAGCCATGAGAAGTTCATGCCGTCTGTATGATAAGATAGCCAGGCCTAGTGACGCCAGACTCGCCTCGTATGATATGTACTCGTGCCCGAGGATGATACGACATGCACGCTTTTGAGTGCGCTCAATTTTCGAATCCTGGGCTTTTGTTAGTCCGGCCGCTCCGGCGTGACAAACCTGGCATCCAAATTCAAGGGCAGGACGAATGTATGTTTTGTAGAGGTTAGTGAGAGTGTTGTGGGACAGCCCAAATCGTCATAGCGGAGCAAATTGCTTGAGGAGATTGGCTCCTCTTTGGACCAGTTTAGAGGTCCAAAAAGAGGTACAAAAAAGGAAGAAAGGCTCTGTTGCGGGTGCCAGGTAGGGACTTACAATCTCTTCTGATTAACTAGCATGTCAACAATTTACTAAAGATTTCAGATAATAAGAAAAGTATTTCAGATACTTTTCTGTAGAAGAAGAAGACTCGATTTACTAGTTTGTTTTTACTATACTGCATCGTGCTGATCCTCTCAGTTTCGTACTTTTTTGTTTTGTTTGTTCTTTCTTTCCTCCTGGCTTCACCAGTTATTGTTTCATCAGTGAACTTATACGGAAAAGCTTCTGAAAGCATCTCAAGTCTCAACCCATAACCTTAACGCATTTTTTTTTAAGGGATTGATTCAAGCCATCAAAGATGTTAAACCAGGCGTTTTTATTGTGTATTTCTTTTCACGGCGTCTCCAGCGTTGCCAGATGTGCAAAACGGCTGAACTATGGTACGTATGCTTTTAAGTTAATGCGTTTTTGTTTTTCAGTTTTGAGAGTTACATTAAAGATTAATTAAAATATAAAATCAGATTAAAGAAGAAGAAGAGTATAAAACTTGAGTTGTTCCACATGAGGTATTAACCATAATACGGCTTAACATGCCCTCAACGTTAGAAGCAGAAATGAGCATAACTTATCAAAATATAAGTAAAGAGGTAGCTTTTATTATTTTAAACCAAAATATTCAACATCACAGAAAACTTGGCCTTATGTCTATAGCAGCAAAAAGAAAATCCTAAGAAATTATACGAGAAAAAAAATAATATCGACTGATTCTCTCGTAAACGCTGGTTGGAAATTAAATTTAGCAAGGTAACAATAAAAAGTTTCTCCGAGTAGGATTTAAGCTAACTGCAGTATTTGCTCCTGGGATTAATCTTATCTCTACTGGGATAAGATTAATCCGAATTAGAGATCTTATCTCAGTAGGGACAAGAATAATACCAGTAGCAAATGCTGCAAGATTTTTTTTACAGTGAACTTACCACGCAGCAGCACATGAAAACAATGAAAAATCCTTGAATAACTCCCGCCGTTCCGATAAGCCAGGTCATACGAATGAAAAGAATGACCCCGAAGATGTTCTGGAGGCAAGGGAAGTACACCCCAGAGAGGATTCCAAGTCCCTCCTTCTTGGGAGCAGCCGGGGCATCAGGGTCAGTGGGGGCGGGGGTGGTTGCACTGTAGTTTTGGATTGAGTTGATGAAGGATGCAATTTTTGGGCGATTTTCCGCTTCTTCCTAAGAAACAAAGAGAATCTAAAAAGATACACTATAATTTACCGCATCACTGAAATGAAACTGGAAGTTTCCTCTTAGATAGGCCTACCCCCTTAGACTAGACACAGTTATCTGATTAGTAGAATAAAAATATCGACACCTCAACAACCCGACAACCAACACCGTAAAGAATAACTGTGAATTTGGCTAGAAACATTATAAATTGGCTAGGTATTACTGGGTATACTGCCAAACGTTATTTAGACTATCCCAAATAGTTTTTACCTGCATTTTTTTTGTTCGGCATTTCTGGGTCAATCAAGGGTCAATAATGATGACGATGCTTTTATTTATAACCCCGGAAAATAAGCAAAAAACACGAAGATGGAGTAAATAAGGAAATAAGGAGAACAAGAAAGGAAAACACGAAAGAGAATTAACTTACCAAATAAATCATATAACTTTTACCCTAAAGCTTAGAAGCTTAAAGCTTTACTAAACCAACAGGATTAATCAATATTTGGCTATTTGTTTCTTTATGTTTCTCCACTGCTACTGGTCAAATTTCTGTCGAAGCGTCAATAATCTGAGAACGACTGGAAATTTTCGAGCAATAATTAGATAAAACGTAAAAAAGAACCAAGGATGCTAGGAAAGTAAAGAGCGAAGTGTTTATCGTCTAGGGTAGGGAACGGCGTCATACCGAATCATTAGCCGTTTACAAGATATCTAAGTTTGGTGAAAAACCTTACTAAAAATCCACTTGATGCGACTGCCTGTCATAATGATGCCAATCACTTTGTCACTTTGTCTCTTAAAGATGTTTGTGATTTTTCACGTGCAGCTGCCACGTGACGCCTTCAAATGAAGCCTCTACAAGAACCAAACTGCATTTCATTATGCATTGCACCATTCTGGAGACATCTCACCAAATCCGACAAAAAAAAACCGGTCACTATTCTACCGTTTTGTTAAATTTATAGTAGCCTCCCCCCTTGGGTAACAAACTCGAAAATTTCCAGTCGTTCTCAAATAGTGACTCACCAATAGCAGTGGAGAAACATATAGAAACAAATAGCCAAAATATTGATCAATCCTGTTGGTTTAGTAAAGCTTTAAGTTTTAGGGTAAAAGCTATATTATTTATTTGGTAAGTTAATTCTCTTTCGTGTTTTCCTTTATTGTGCTCCTTATTTCCTTATTTACTCCATCTTCGTGTTTTGTACTTATTTTCAGGGATTATAAATAAAAGCATCGTCATCATTATTGACCCTGACTGAACCAATTTGATTCGAACATGATTCCAGGTTCGTCCTTCTAGCTCCATCCTGAAGAGGATCCTTGCCAAGAAGGTCCGATGTGTCACTGGAAGATATCTCAGCTGAATTAGACGTTTATTTATAGCCCTTCAAATATGCTTCGTCAGATTGGCTTGGGCTGAAGGAAAGCTTACTCTCTTTTGACAAAGTAAAAGGAAGTTTAAAATACCAAACAATACTTACATGGTACAGGTATAAATTCTTCTCATACCCCGTCAGATTTTCCTTCTTATTATTTACGAAGGGCGTTTCGTCGGCAACATCCCCTGAAAACAAAAAAAAAATGAAAATTCGATCCAATACATAGCTGTCAGGATCGACGGTGGGGGGGGGGGGGGCTAAAGTTTGGTCGTTTCCTCTTTTCTTCTGTTTTAAAACCGTGTGCAACTTGAGCATATCAGACATTTTAGGATTAGTAGGCCTACGAGGAAACCAGGTAAAACAACCAGCAGTTAAACGATTTTGCTTAATTTTGTCGGTACAGATTTGTTTCAGAATAAGGGAAGTCGGAATTATGTTCTAAGCATTCTCCGGGAACAACTTGACACTGTGGCAGGGTTGAGCAGGTTTTGGGCACATATTACGACCCCCTTATTTTTCGCCACACTTGTGGAATCACTGGTCAAGCCATTCTGATGATCTTTACTGTCATTACTCCCTAGAACCCCACTTGGGAACTGAAGAGGGAGGGGGTAGAGCAGAGCACAATGTCTCAAACTCCAAAATCTAAAACGCCACATCATTTCGGTCATGGGCGCTACGAATCCTAGGAGGCCAACTTTATAACCTTGATTATGCAAAGAAAGGGAGAGCCCTTTGAGAGTGTCTGGCGTATTACGAACATATTACGACCCCCTTATTTATCGCCACCCTTTCGTTGAATTATTGGTCAAGTCACTCTGATGATATTTACTGTCAGTAACTCTCAAGAACCCAAACTTGGGAACTGGGGAGGGCGTGGTGGAGCAGAGCAGAGTGTCTTAAAACTAGACAAAAATAAAAAGCCGCAATAATTTTGGCCATGGGCGATACGAATCCTTGGAGGCCAGCTTGATAAACTTGATTATGCGAAGAAAGGGAGAGCCCTTTGAGAGTGTCTCGCAAACAGTTTGTAGCATAGGCAAATTGCCAGCGCTGGACAACGGGCGTTCACAACAAATTCGAATGATCAAGCCATCGACACAATCCGCCCACAAAATCTAAGCACAAATCTTACTAGAAATGATCTTTTCACGATGAAATGGCTCAGAATTATCATTTGAAATGCCATTACTTTCCTCGTGAAGTACGCGATTTACGTGTTAGCGCTAGTTAACTCTATGCAGTCTTCCCGCTCTTCGACACGGCGGCTGGGGGCAAAACTTTTAAAACTGAACGTGCCGTTGTCAAAAAGTGGGGAAACTATCCAAAATAAAAAAAAAGTCAAAAACGTCAGATTCTCATATCCTTATGTGTGAAAGAGTTGTCAGCGGAAGTTAAAGATTCCAGTACACTTTACGTTGCGTTACGGGCAAAACTCGGCGCCTGGCAAAAAGCGCTATAAATTCGTAGGCACAAAACGAAACAATGGAGAAATGTGGGGATTTTAGAAGCTTACAATTTAATAAGGGAGCTACGTATACTACACAAGGCAGAATAAGCAAGAGTGGTCTTTTTAGGGAAATTATAAAACTCCAGATCAAGTGGTTTAGTAAAGCAAATTAAACCTTGAACCTTGAAGTGATTCAGTAGATTCAGTAATCAGTTCCAACACTTCCCATTGTCAGGGGAAAATCACTCAGTAATAAGAATACTGGGATATAATGTATCAAAACACTGCTAATGGTGACAATTCTTCAGTTCCCAAGGGCCATTAGGCCGGGACACCTAGGGTTCGTCCCATCAAGGAGCCCCGAGAATAGAAGGAGGTACTGAGGAGGAATGTTACAATCATGAACGGCTTAGACAGTGTTCGCAAAGGTCGTAGTTGTTCAGAAACCTATATTCAAACAATGCATAAACGGATAAGTCAGCTACGGTGCTTTGGCAGCGATATGTCAGCCCTTCTCGGCAAGGGTCCCGTCAGGCTGTCAAACGTCAGGGACATTGTTTGAATATATGTTTCCCAGTCTGTCCTGACGTTCTACAGCATGACGAGCACCCATATATGCAAGAAGAGCCGAAATATCGCTGCCAAAGCATCGCAGCTGACGTATCCGTTTTATGTATTGTTTGAATATATCTTTCCCAGTCAGCTTGGGCTCAAGGAGTATTTTTGTTCAGACACCTGTGGTTGTTGTTGTTGTTCCAAAGTTTTCAAAAAACGGCAGTAGCCTAGTCAAAAAGTTCAAATTTAGTTAAATTTTTCGTAAAGCTGATAAGGTGGACCAATAGAAGGAATCCAAAGCAAAATTTTGAAAGAAATTTTAAAATGTGGGATCAGGAAACCGATAATATGCTCATATGATTTAATAGGCCCTTCTACCAGGTCATGAGGTCAAATAACTTGAGGAGTTTTCCTGGTTTCAAGAATAATTTATAGAAAAAAATTTCGTAAAGTTAACAAGGTAAAATTTATGGAACATACTTCGCGAAACACTTCAAGAACACCGGCTACGCCGTCCTTATGGGACCCATCGTACCTATAATGTCGACGCATCCAACTTCTGTAATTGCTCCATTAATTCTTAAAACTGGAGACCCTACTTTCGTATGTTAAATTCTAAACCCACTGACGACTCCTCAATGATTTTCACACTTGCCGCGTTTCACTATTTTCCATGTGTACCATGTTCCAGACGAGTGTTCGTGTATCATGCTATTGTTGCGTAAAACCGATTATCTGTATTTTACTTGTTTTTGCTAGAAGTTAATGGGCCTCGAAAAAGGCTTATAAGAGCCAAAGCCGTGGACAACTTGTTAAAAGCAGAGCCTATTTTTTTGGTATTCAACTATTTTTGAATACTAAAACATGTACGCTACAGCAAATAGTGCGCGGTGACCGCGGTGTGCTTTAAAGAATAAAAGAGAAGCAGCCTTTAAGAAACCTCCATGTCTCCCAGCCTCTATGGGCGACCATAATGATATTTGGATTCGCAATTTCATTTGTGTCGTTTTTGTAGATACCATGGTATCAGATATCGCGGTAAATGGATCTACATTTGTTGTTTCTGTAGTTACTATGGTATCTGATACTACGATTTCTTTGCAAAAACGACAATCGCCGTATTTGCGCTTTAAGGTGTCACTACAAATAATACTTATCGACATTTACATCATTACTTCTAAATTCCTTCCCCACCGTAACTGGACAAAAAGCTAGGGACGACAAAAGCTGACCACACTGAAATGATCTTTTCAGATACCACGATCAGTTACTACGGTTGGGACTGTGGTCCCAAATACCATGGGAACTGGTAACTGCAAAAACGAATTTAGACCGTTGCGTTTGGTACCATAGTGTGTAAAATCGCCACTATTGAGCGGCTGAGCAGTGGGGAGCTTCAACGAAAGCGTTAATTATTCAGCTCATTACCAAATTGCGACATTTCATGTTTTACTTGAAGGGGACGACGGTCAAGTATGAAGACACTGGATTGTAATCAAACCCATTCAACAGTTTAATTAGTCATTTTATTGTAACTCAAACAAAAATAATAACTCTTCTCTCAGCTCGTTTCCCCGGCGTACTGACAACCAAAACAAAACAATATTCAGTTCACTCACAGTCATTGCACACCTCGGGGGCAAACGATGTGATATGGCATCCGCTAGACAAACATAGTCTCCACAGACTACCGTAAGCTTATAAACACTGATGGGGTATGGATCTGTTATGAAATGCTCTCCTAGGCCTAAATGTTCCTATCATAAGCCTGTCATCGTCAATTTCGATTTTTTTTTTGCTATAATTCCAGACCCCAGACAGAAGTTGATCCACATAGGCATGTATGTTCGGCATGCTAGAGAACGGATGAATGATTTTTTTTTTTAGCTCTACCTAATAGGCTGCCCAGGTCATGGTCCATTACGAGAAAGATACAAATCCAAGCATAACAAAATAGGCAAACAAATTTACGGAGCAGTGACCCATCGAAAACACCTGGATGATGTTAATAGCTGTGCACTTGTCTTTTCTGATGTTGCAGAAACGTTCGGTCCTTTTTGTGTCATTTAATTGGATACACTGAATTATTTAGATTCTGCAAAGCAATTTTTTTTTCACTATGTGCACTAGTTATGACGTTCAGAATATCTGCGGCCGTCCCCACAGCGTAAATTCTACTTTGACGCGGGCAATTTTAATCCCAACACAAATGCGGTTTTTGAGTCGTCAGTGGTGAGACTGGTTAAGATTGCTTAGTGCATGAACAAAAAAAAATCATAAATCTTTCTCGTAAGGCAACAACGAAGATACAAGCGCATAGAGGTACCACAAATCACACGGAAATTCCACTATTTGAAAATCGATTATTCGTGAATAGCGGAACAACGAAGTAACGCATTTTCAGCTGGTCTTCAGGCCAATTTAAGCGGATAAGTGATGGGTTAGAATGGGCTAGATTGTCCTATCCCAGCCCTTTTCGGTTAAACTTTAAGTATGCACCATGTCATGGATCTGGATTCCCTCGAAACAATCCAACTAGAGCTCAAACTTGGTAATAACCCCCATTTACATGTTTGCCGAGGCGTTCGCGGAGCGTGAACTATTTAAAACTCCAGTGTAACATTAAGCAGTTCCACCACAACTTTGAATGAAAATTCCCCTCGCAACCTGACCTGCCAACAACATTATGCAAAAGAGAGCAAAAGCGAAAAGTTAATCAGTGTCAAGTTTTGTCGGAGACTAGAAATTCCAAATCTCGGCATTCCTTTGACATTTTCTGCTTACCTTTTGATAGTTTTAAAGAGGGATTGAGCGCTTCTATTCTTCTTAAAGTGGAAGGTAAGTACAGAGATGCGAAAAAGACGAAAAGCCATTGGTACAGTTCAATTTTTAAATCAGGACTCGGGGCGCATGGTCAGCAGGGAATGAACCACATGGTTACAAGTTCCACTAACAAATTTCGAGTTTTCCCCGAATTCCCGCCCAGCAATAAAACCTAGGTAAACATTTAAAGGACATCTCGCACCAAATTCTTTGTCTGTATTGACATTCCAAGACAAATTTACTAGAATACCTTGAAATTCAATTCAGCTTCAAAAAACTTATAGCCTGCACGGGTTTGGTTGCTTGTAGCGTATCTCCAGGCCCCTTGGTAAGGGTGAAAAAAGGCCAAAGAAACATAGGTGATGAAGCACAACGTATTAAATTCATAATCTCAGAACAAGCATGAATGGAAAAGTAGCCGAAGTAAGAGTGGACAAATGTTACAAGTACAATGGTTCCTTTAACAGCTAACAACGCTAGACCTACTGATTTGTTTTTATGGCACTTGCAGCTCCGCTCAAGTGCCATATACCGATCACCTTTCGGTCGGTCGGTCCCTTCATCTCGAGTTAGGGCACTTCCAGATGTGCTAGGAGGATGAAACTTGGCAGGCATATTAGGGACCCGACCAAACTAACCTGGCAATAATCAGTTTCCCGATCCGAAAATATGCGGGGGAGTGGAGGGCGCTGGAAACTTGAAAATGTAGGGCATTTTGTCACACTTTTTCGAGTTAGGGTACTTCCAGATGTGCTAGGACCATGAAACTTGGTGGGCATATCAGAGACCCAACCAAACAAACTTAGAAATAATCAGTTTTCCGATCCGACCATTTTGGGGGGGGGGGAGTGGAGGGCAGGAGAATCCGGGAAATTGAGTGGAATGTAACTTTCGAACGGGTGATCGGATTGTAATGAAACTAGATAACTGAATAGATTATATATCTGTGATGTCCTGTTTGAAGTCTTGACTGGATTCGGTAGCCAGGGGGGAGTTGGGGGGGGGACCGGAAATTTCAAGAAACGGTTAAAATGGAGGGATCGGAGTGAAACTTGCTGGGAAGAACATGCATCAGCTCTAGATAAATCGTTTAGACAACTGTACTGGATCCGGACACTTATGGGGGGGGGGGGGGGGGGTCCCGGAATTCCAGTGATGGCGGTCTTGGGGATTTTCACGATGAAACTTGGCAGGCATATCAGGGACCCGATCAAACTGACTTCAAAATAAAAATTTTGTCGATCTGATAATGGTGGGGGGAGTTAAGGGAGGGGAATCCGGAATATTCAGTCACGCGTAACTTTGGAACGGGTGATCGGATTCGAGTGAAATTTAAAAACTGAACAGAGGACATTTCTCTGGTGATCTTTTTCGTATCCGGACCGGATCCGGCAACTACTGGGGGGGGGGGGGGGGAATACGTGACCCGCTTAGAATGGAAAGATCGGGATGGAAATTTGTGGGAAGAACAATCATATGCTCTAGGTAAATCACTGACTGAATCGGATTGGCTACGGCCACCGTGGGGAGTTGGGGGGGGGGGGGGGGGGCCGGAAATCTAAAAAAACGGTTAGAATGGAGGGATCGGAGCGAAACTTGCTGGGAAGAACAAACATCTGGTCCATGTAAATCTTTTACATAATTTGACTGGATCCGGACACTTGAGGGGGGGGGGGAGGGGAGGGGGTTTCCCAGAATTCTGGTATTCGGGATTTTCCCGACGAAACTTGGAAGGCATATCAGGGACCCACTCAAACTGACTTGGAATAAAAAAAAAGTCCTCGATATGATAATCTTGAGGGGGGAGGGGAGTTGAGGGAGGGGAAATCAGGAATATTGAGTCTTGCGTAACTTTGGAACGGGTGATCGGATTCGAGTGAAATTTAATAACTGAATAGAGGACATTTCTCTCTGGTGATCTTTTTCCTTTCCGGACCGAATCCGACAATTATTGGGGGGGGGGGGAATACTTGACCCGCTTAGACTGGTGTGATCGGAATCGAACTTTGTAGGAATCACAAACAGATGCTCTGGATTAATCATTTACAGTACCGGATTGGCTCCGGGTATTGTTGGTGGAGTTGGAGGGGGGGGGGAGTCTGGGATTCCAGTGATCGCGAGTTAAGGTACTTTCAGATGTGCTAGGACGATGAAACTTAGCTGGAATATTAGAGATTCAACAACATTTGCTTAGAAATTGCTACTTCCCAAATCCGTTTATTCCTTAAAGTACCAATCTTGACCGCAAAGTAAGAAAAAAACTTTTAAGCAATATATGCATTTCCTGTTGCCCATCAGACCATTATCATTCTTGCCACAAGGGTTTTCCTTACAAATGAAGTTCTAGCTCCCTTAGAGTGCGCATCTCAACCGCAAAGTCGAAACTTACTATTGATCAATCAAAGCATCTTAACGCATGCAAGTGCCATATGAGCTTACAGCTCTTGTTTGTTCTTCTTCCTCCGATCCCTTGACAAATATTTTCATAAAGTTCTGTTCGTCCACTGTTTTCAATTTCCACCGGATTCCAGCCAAAACCATCCACCGGAGGCGAAAACTGACACCTCATCTTGATAGTTTTTTTCTTAAAGCACAACTCTTACTAGAAAAGATCTCTTCACGATGAGATGGCTCAGAAATATCGGTTTTTGAACATCCCATTACTTTCAGCGTGAAATCAGCGATTTTCTTGTTAGCACCTATCGACTCTAGCCAGCCTTCCGGCTGTCCACGCGGCGGCTGGGCGCAAAATTTTTGAAAACTGAACGCGCCGAGTTAAAAAGTGGGAAAACTAATCCATAGAAATGATGTCCAAAGCAGAAGATAGGCTTGAAGGCCTGCCATGTCTTCCGAAATACTAAACAAGAAATGGAGGCTTCTCATGTACTTATATGTGAAAGAGTTGTCCGCGGACCTTGCAGCTTCCGGCTAAGTTTGTATTGCGAGACTGACAAAAGTCGGCTGAGCCGAAAAGCGCTTAACAGTTGTTGCTATAAAACGAAATAATGCCGAAAGGTGGGTTTTCAGAGGCTTACAAATCCATAAGGGATTTTAAAAGCAAAATAAAAGGCATAATAAGCAAAAGGGGTCCTTTAAATGTTCAAATTTTGTGTTTTGTTGTTTTAACCCCAAATCACCTCCATCATCAGTTCGACTTGGAAACTGTATCCGGTTGTGAATGTGAAGTTCAAGTGTGTTCCACCCTTTTTACCGTAGTGACTACGCATGCCGTCACGAATTCTGGCTTTTTGCCGTCAACGGTGGACCGATTTTTCTATTTTCCAGCAGAATATCATGCCACGGGCGAGTCCGACCAATCACGTTACAGAGATGCGTAGATACCACGCTTACTACGCTCCCGAGCATGGTAAATAAATGGTTACTATTAGTTACTATTTCGGTTGGAACGCAGTAACTTTTTATGAGGTTGGAAAGAAAATAGTAGCTAATAGTTACTATTGTCAGAAGGGTGGAACACGCTCTTGGATTTCGGCCGAACTAAACACAGGCGACGCAAACTGACAGTCTATGTGGATTTCCAGTGCTGCAAAAACTCAATCCCAACCCCCTCTTTACAAAATGTACGTGGTTCCTAAATTTTCATTTTGCGTCGGAGCGTAGTAAGCGTGGTATCTACGCATCTCTGTAACGTGATTGGTCGGACTCGCCCGTGGCATAATCTTCTGCTGGAAAATAGAAAAATCGTTCCAGCCTTGACGGCAAAAAGCCAGAATTGGTGACGGCATGCGTAGTCACTACGGTAAGAAGGGTAGAACACACTTCAACTTCACATTCACAACCGGATACAGTTTCCAAGTCGAACTGATGATGGAAGTGATTTGGGATTAAAACAACAAAACACAAAATTTGAACATTTAAAGGACCCCTCTTGCTTATTTCTTGCTTGTTTGTTACTATTTCGGTTGGAACGCAGTAACTTTTGATGAGGTTGGAAAGAAAATAGTAACTACTAGTTACTATTGTCAGAAGGGTGGAACACGCTCTTGGATTTCGGCCGAACTAAACACAGGCGACGCAAACTGATAGTCTATGTGGACTTCCAGTGCTGCAAAAACTCAATCTCAACCCCCTCTTTACAAAATGTACGTGGTTCCTAAATTTCATTTTTTTTTCCAAAATCAGGTAGAAATTTACACACAATACCAAAACTATTACTATAATATGATTTAACATATAATATCAACATACTAATGACCCGCGAATCCGCTTTGTAATCCAATTTATCTCTTCCAGTTTCGCTCAAGCTACGTTAACACACGATTCCGGTCCGAAAACCAGATGGGAACATTCATACACGTTAGTACATGTTTTCTACAGATTTGATACCGCATTTCTGAACGAACACCTAATTCCACAACCGGGAA
The DNA here is from genome assembly GCA_030848855.1 of Branchinecta sandiegonensis. NCBI lineage: Eukaryota > Metazoa > Arthropoda > Branchiopoda > Anostraca > Branchinectidae > Branchinecta > Branchinecta sandiegonensis. The sequence goes on from JAUPMV010000014.1 coordinate 12,543,975, forward strand.
ATTTTCGGTAAGCCAGCATTAGCGCACAGAGAGTTACGCGAAGAGAAATTGGCAAACAAACTGTTTCTTTCAAAAACTATTTTTATTTGGCAGATTCAACAGATTTACGAAAACTTGCGTCAAGCATTTAGACTACAGATCAATCTGAACAGCCAAAAAGTATGCCAACAGATAGTGTTGATGTTTCCTAAGCCAACTTGTAACGTGCGAGCTAGTAGGCGCAACTGTGGAACACTAAAGCCGGTTGCGTACTGAGAAAATTCCTGCCTCATTCTTACGCACGTACTTACAGAAATACGAACGAAAGAAAAATCGAAACGCTTCGACAGAAATTTGCAAGTAGCTGCGGGTGCCACCGAAACTCGAATCTCTGAAACGCGCCTGGGTTTTGACAAACGTAAAGCATTGTCCAAATGGGTGTTGTAAGCTGTAACGGCGTATAAGGCTTATTACAGATTCATCTTTTCCTCGGGGCGCGCTGTAATAAGGCGAATAAGGAGAATAGAGTCAGAATCTATTTTCCCTTGTGCAGAGCCAATCAGATCGCTTGGTTCGTTTAGCCAGGAGGCCGAGGAGAGGAGCAGCGTCGTCAGGGTTGCCACGGGAAGCATTAAGTTCTACTTTGTTGGAAGCTTAAGAAACTACGTTACTTCAAAAGAACACGTTTTGTTCTGTTACGACTGCTCATTGTAGTTCGAGGACCAATGCCTGTCCATCCGTTAGTTTAGTAGCTTTTTACAATATAAAGGGCGTCAAACTGTACTCGTGTACTCAAGAACACTTTTTCTGATCTTTAGAAGGGCGAAAAACTGTATCAGCGTGGCAACACCGAACGCTGCATCGATAAGAACCTATTGAGTTCCTATTTGAACAGGCGTGTATATTAAGACGTAAACATCGCGTATAGCGGTATGGAGCTTATTACACCTATTTGGACAGTGCTTAATGCTAACTGAATCGAGATGTCATAGGGGTCTAAGCTAAAGGCTGAACGCATTCCTTGTCGCCGGCCTTGCACTATATGGTCAGGAATACTCACTACTAAATAAGCCTCCAACATAATTTCCACCAGCTACACTGTAAAAAGTTTCTCCGTATAAAGATTAAAGTTAACTGAAGTATTTGCTACTCGGATTCATCTTATCTCGATTTGGTATTAATCTTATCTGCGTAGAGATAAGGATAATCCGAGTAGCAAATACTGTAGTTAACTTTAATCTTTATACGAAAAAACTTTTTACTGTGTATATACTCCTTGAGCCCAGGGTGACTGGGATTTCCGGTTCACTTCTTCCAGTCCCTAACGTTCAACAGCCTGACGAGGACCCTTGCCAAAAAGGGCCGAAATATCGCTGCCAAAGCATCATAGCTGATGTATCCGTTTTCAATCGTTGTTTGAATGTATGTTCTACCAGCCAGTCGTGAGTTCCTGAATGGTGATATAAGTGTAGGCTAATTGTAAATGATCACTTGCAGTGATTCGAATTATATATAAGTTTATTATTTATGACAAAATTATGACAAAGATTTTGATGTTACTATATTTATGACGAAAAATCCAATGTTCGGCTTGCTCGTTAAGGAATTTTGAAAATAGATTGAAATTAAATTGAACTGAAAATGAAATTGAATTGGTCAGATTGCTTCTTTCGCCGTACTCATTTCCATACAAAAACTCTACATTTGCGCTAGAGAAGTAGTACGCTGGCGCTACGACCCAATCGCTAATATTTTCTTCTGAGGGCGCAACAATTCGAAGCTTCACTTGTATGGTCGGGAATCGACGTGAGAAGGCGCTTTGCACTGTCAGAAGTTTCATAACAGATAACACGAGGATGCGCGGTTTCAACAGATAATGCGTAAAAGATAACACTTCGGATGTTATCTCTTGTGTTAATGTTATGTATAATAAGCGTTACCATCAGGAAGAACCGAAGTATCTGCTGAGTTTTCCGACATCATGACGATAAGGGATGAAGTCAGTAGATGATTTTTGGCTCTTCCTAACAAAGCTTGTTCTGCATAATATTTCACGCATAACCTTTTCAAACACAACAGCTAACATCCGAAGTGTTATCTGTTACGCATTATCAGTTGAAACCGCACATCCTCGTGCTCTCTGTTATGAAACTTCTGACAGTGTGATAGCTGTTGATTTGAACTTTGATAGCGCACTGGCGAAACCCTTTCAATTCACTCCCAGGCACCTGATATACACCCTTTCCCGGACCAGGCGGCACCTTCAAAAATCAGCGATGGACGCACCGGTGCCGGTCGTAAATTAGGGGTTTCATCTGTTTAACGCTTCTAAACATGCTAATTTCAATGTCCGTGGAAACCGGTGACGGCTTGAGTCAGCAGTTGCCGGACGCTTCGGCACCCGACACTTGCTGTACACTAAAATCGAGAGTGGGCAACCCCTCGCGTATTTCAGTTCAGAGCTCCAAGCGGACTATTTAGTCTCATTACCAACCGACAGCCTGACGAGGACCCATGCCAAGAAGGGCCGAAATATCGCTGATGAAGCATCGTAGCTGACGTATCCGTTATTTGAATATATGTTTCAAAGTCAGCTTGGGCTCAAAGAATTTCATTACCAAAACTTGTGACAGAGAGATTGTTAATGCTCAGTTAGAATAATAGCTTTCGCCTGCTATTGCAAAGACACTGCAAAAATTACATTGCTCGGAAGCATAGTGCAGATTTTTTACTCTTCCACTTGTGTATCTATTTTACTACATCTGTCACAAGTGATAATAATGAGGCAATGGGGGAAAATAGTCCACGTGGAAGCGCGCGGAGTTGGAATTTGGCAAATACTCTTGATGACTATCTCTCCTTGCCGATGCAAAATCTCCGGCCTCTCCGGGTATCTAGCGGAAGAAAGGCAGAAGTGGTGTCACAGCTGCACCCAAAGATCGCCGTGATTGGTTGACACAGGATTTGAGTCTTTGAGTTTGAGTCGTACGCACACGCTTACTGCTTCTTCTTGAGGATCGCTGGCGTGTTTTGGACTTATAAGAGTATTGAGATGTATCACTACGAAGTATTAGCAAGCAGAAACCTCGACGCAGTCATGAATATTTTTTAAAGGAACCCTCTTGCTTATTCTGCTTTTTATAGTATACCTAGCTCACATACAGAATTATAAGCTACTAAAATCCCCACCTATGAATTTTTAGCGCTTTTTTGGTCTTGCCGAGTTTTGACCGTAACATAAGGAAACTTTTGGCGGAATCTTCAAAGTCCGCTGACAACTCTGTCGCACATAAGGATCTCAGAAGCATCTGTTTATTACTTCTTTTATTTGTTTACTTTTCCCACTTTTTACCCACGGCGCGTTCAGTTTTCAAATGTTTTGCGCCTAGCCGCCGCGTCGGAGAGCAAGAAGGCTGGAGGTAATTGACAAGCGATAACAAGAAAATCGCTCATTTCAGGTGGAAAGTAATGGTATGTTCCAAAATGTTTTTTCTGATCCATTTCATTGGGAAAAGATCATTTCGAGTAAGAGTTGTGCTTTAAGGAACACAAATTTAAAGCTAGATTTGGTCGGGAATCGATCACGGGGAGATGGCGATTCGACGGCTCACGATTTGCATTATGATACACGACTGCCAGAACCCTTCCCATTACGAATGCATTACAACCGCATAAATCCCTCTTCATCTCTCAAATCGAAATCCTATAATCCGCGCTAAAGCTCATTTCGCTCCTGCTCATCAAAAGGGACGGGACGTCCTGAATGTAAAAATCGCTGAACACGGTCATTCAAAGCCCTTCCTCTTCTAACGCTCAAAGGAATCTAGCAGGAGCAGTAAGATATATTCCTGCTGACACTTCGGATGACAATGAACCCGATTAATCAAAGCGCTTTCTTTTCAAGAAAAATTGCTCCATAAAACAGAGAACCAACTACTGGAACAGTGAGATAACGGACTAGGGAGTGGCAAACTGGTTCAGTGAAATCCAAAAAGAAATTCACAAGGCTAAGAAAAGGTAGCAGCTTTTTGTTTTCAACCTTTCCGTGTGGGGCAATGTGAGGATCAAAGCGTCCAAGCAACGCACGGGAGCCAGAAATTTTATCAGCGGAAGAACGGCGTTTCTTTTAATTTTAATAAAAAGATAAACAAAATATTTTTTATATTTTAAATATTTCGGCCCTTCTTGGCAAGGGTCCTCTTCAGGCTCAAAGCCAATCAAGTTGGAAAAACGAACTTGTAGAAAAAACACGTTTTTATTAAAACACGTTCAACTTGGAAAAAATGTTTTTCCACAAATTCGTAAATTCACAGCTGGAAAAACGAACTTGTGCAAAAAACACGTTTTTATTAAAACACATTCAACCTGGAAAAAATATTTTTCCACAAATTCGTAAATTCACAGTTGGAAAAACGAACTTGTGGAAAAAAACACGTTTTTATTAAAACACGTTCAACGTGGAAAAAATGTTTTTCCACAAATTCGTATTTCCAACTTGAGCGGTTTTGAGCCTGAAGAGGACCCTTGCCAAGAAAGGCCGAAATATAGCTCTAATAAAATTCAGCTGACATATCCGTTTTGCACTATCAAATATGATCCGCAGTCAGCTTGGGCTGAAGGAATATTTATCCTCCAAGTACGGTAAGAGAAAACCAGAGTTCGCAAGGCTAAAGAAAAGCAGCAGATTTTTTTCAAAATTTTCGCGTGAACACTTGTCATCAACGCGTACGAACAACCTAGTGGAGCAATTTCAGTCAGCAAATCACTTCGGAGACGGCGTTTCTTTTTGAATGCTGGACACCATTCGGATACTGCCGTACCAGCCAAAACACATCCTTCAACATGCTTAAGGTAGCCTATTTATTTTAAATAATAAAGGTAGCCTAGTAAGGACGCACAGGAATTAGAAAACTACTTTGCAGAAAAAGAAGCGCGTCTATATTTTGTTTCCTTTGATCTACGCATCTCTACAAAATCATATTCAACCTACTAAGAGCAGTTGAACTCGACGATGAGATCCAGAACAAGATCGAAGACAGTCATACTCCACCCAGCGGGAAAAGGCCAGCATGCACGGAAGTCTAAGTGCCGTAGCAGAGGAATAAGAAGAAGATTAACTAAAATCCAATTTTTTTGCCCACGAAATTCGCGAACACGTCGCACAGAACGAACTGCTCTCCTGAACATCTATCCTCGTTGAAATCTTACCTCCCTCCAGCTCCGTATATTCGTCACGATTCATAGTGCCTGCTCTGTCGGCTTCGATAAAGAATTTGCAGACACAGCCACTGAAATCACAAAGCAGTGAGGAGGTTCGATAAGGACTTCAAAGCAATCCAAGCTCTACACCGAGCACCTGTCAAGGACCAAGAAGTTCTATCACAAGCTCCTTCTCATCCTCGGAGCATCCCAACAAGTTTCCGGCATGAAGTCCGTGGAACTAACGAGCATTCACAAGACCCCCGGGGTAAATCACAACTTGGCACTCCTCGAAATGATCCACCTGTCGGGCAATTCCCAGCCAGTTCCAGCACTAAATGAGAATTTTCAGTCTGCGTTCCATTGAGAGCTTTATAAAAACTTGTTCCAGTGTCCGCGCAAGCTCCAGTAAATGCGAAAAGGAACTGTCAAGAAGGGATGATCTATATGGGATCTCGATCTATACTGATGAGCATCGGAAGATTTCTTCGCAGGCCTTTATTATCAGGAATGACGTGACCAGGACTGAAGAAAAGCCAAACGTAGAGAAAATCGCAAAAGCAATCAGAAAGACAAAGTCCTCAAACGAACTCGAATGGACCCAGTGCTCCAGAAGGTTTCATGCTGAATTATGCGAGATCTTTGTTTTGCTTTATTTGTAAAAACGAAAAGAAATCAACAGACGAATCCCGGAACTGCCAGCATGCCAAAGGCTCTAAACGGCCAGTTCAGGAACTCAAACGAATTATTACCTCTAAAGAAGACAAATTTCATCTCTTACGAAAATCACTTGTAAGTTGTGACAACCCTATCCGCGTCAGACGCGACAACAATTCCATATAAAAAAAGAGAACAAGAATCAAAAAGATGTTTTTTCATCTTTTTCTGGAAAGCGCTCAAAGACACTGATTATTTTACACAGCACGGCAACACGTTCCATATTTCTACGCCAACATGTCGTAACGAAAGAGCTCCTCGATGAGTATGGCGTATATCTGACAGGAGTATATTTCTCTCAGAAGAAGTAGCTGGGTATGAACTAACTGTCAGATTTGGACTGAAATGTCTTGACTCACCCTTCCACCGTCGACTACTGCCAGACTTCGAAAACCCTATTGTTGACGGACCGAGGACAAGGCGTCGAGAAAAGACAAAGAGTTGTCAACTGATATCGTCTTACCCGGCGACTAGTACTCAACGTTACATCAAGTCATTCGTTCCGTACTTTAATGATTATTTTAACCAAGCAACGCTAAATGAAGAATTCTGATATATTTTATTTTAATCTTTATGTATTTTCGTAGTTACACACATTTGCGTTGAAATATTTAGTGTGGTATGATTTATGTATTGACTAGTGTGTTTGACGTACCTGCGCTAGCTAACGCTATTTTGGTAAAATAAAGCATTCATTCATTCATTCATTCATTCATTCAAGCTTAGAGTCCGTACCTAAACCTGTAGGCCTACTAACTTAACCTTCAGATTTTACGTGACATAACCCCAACCTCTGTTGCGAGCCAACGTCAAGACGAACAAGACCACAGATTTCGATGGGATCCCTAAAATTTGATATTTGAGCCAGACGATTTGGTCTTGTAGATATCCTGTCTCCGCCAGACTCCTTGAACATTTTTACTATTAAGAATTAGAAACAGAAGGAGATCAATGGCTAATCATCTGAGAAAACCAAGTTCAGATATGAATCCACCATGTGTATTTACTCCGCAGCTATACGTCATATCTACTTTGACGAAACTGATCAAATCTTCCTGCCTTACTTCTGCCGAATCTCCGGTTTCGACCGGATCCCGAGCGAACTGCTTGTCCGGCAAAATCTAAAGCTTAAAAGCGAATTCAGCGTATCACTTTACCCCTATATCGAGCATCTAATCAACTTCAGATAAAACTTTTAACAAATTTTCCGGTTTCAGAAGGATTCCGGGCAAACTATATGTCCGGGTAGAAAATGATTGTCGAAATTGTATTCAGCATGTCGTCTAACCCCTAAACCGAACTTCTAATCAACTTCAGATAAAACTTTTACTTCGAACAAATTTTCCGGGACGGATTCCGGGCGAACTACTTCTCCGACAAGAAAATAATTTTCATATAAATGTTCAGCATGTCTTCTTAACCTTAAATCGAACATCTAATCAACTTTATATAAAACTTTTGCTCTTAATAAACTTTCCGGTTTTGGCCGGATTCCGGGCGAACTACTTGTCCGGAGATAAAATGGTTTTCATATTCGCGTTCCGTATGACTTCTTGCCCCTAAATCTCATTAGCTGTTTAAAAAAAAAGTTGTTCGCCCCTTAATTTGAAACCTCTCCCCCACCCCTAAATGTTGAGCTACAGAGCCCATCTACGAAGTTGACCTCTTCCTTGACCCAAAGAGTCCTCAAACCAAATTTCATTAAAATATCTCGTTCCTTTCGAGAGTTATCGTGCTTACAGACGGACAACTTTTGCGATGTCATAGGTAGCCTATCCCTCCACTTACGTTTTGGGATCCCAAAAATCGCTGCCACTGCCAAGAGGAGACTGAAGCTGTTGGGTTGTTAGCTGATATCAAGTTTCTGTTTTTCCTTTCTATCTGACTGTTTTATAAGCAAGCAAAAACAAGAGCTGTAAGCTCATATGGCACTTGCATGTGTCAAGATGATTTGATTGATCAAGAGTAAGTTTCGACTTTGCGGTTGAGATGCGCGCTATAAGGGAGCTGGAACTTCATTTGTAAGCAAAACCCTTGAGGCAAAACTGCTAATGGGCTGATGGGCATCACGAAAATGCATATATTGCTTAAAAGTATTTTTTTTACTTTGCGGTCAAGATTGGTACTTTAAGGAATAATCGGATTTGGGAAGTAGCAATTTCTAAGCAAATCTTGTTGAGTCTCCAATATTCCAGCGAAGTTTCATCGTCCTAGCACATCTGGAAGTACCTTAACGCGCGATCACCGGAATCCCAGACCCCCCTCCTCCAACTCCACCCACAATAACCGGAGCCAATCCTGTTCTGTAAATGATTAATCCAGAGCATCTGTTTGTCATTCCCACGAAGTTCGATCCAGATCACACCAGTCTAAGCGGGTCAAGTATTTTCCGCCCTCCCCCCGATAATTGCCGGATTCGGTCCGGAAATGAAAAAGATCACAAGAGAAAAATGTCCTCTGCTTAATTATTAAATTTCACTCGAATCCGATCACCCGTTCCAAAGTTACGCATGACTCAATATTCCGGATTCCTCTCCCTCAACTCCTCCCCCCCCCCCAAGATTATCATATCGAAGATTTTTTTTTATTCCAAGTCAGTTTGACCGGGTCCCTGATATGCCTTCCAAGTTTCGTCGTGAAAATCCCCCAAAAACGGAATTCCGGGATACCCCTCCTCCCCCCCCCCTCAAGTGTCCGGATCCAGTCAAATTATGTAAAAGATTTATATGGACCAGATGTTTGTTCTTCCCAGCAAGTTTCACTCCGATACCATCATTCTAACCGTTTCTCGAGATTTCCGGTCCACCCCCCCCCCCACCCCACCCAGCTCCCCCGCGGTGAACGTAGCCAATCCGATTCAGCAAATGACTTACCTAGAGCATCTGTTTGTTCTTCCCACAAAGTTCCATCCCGATCCCTCCATTCTAAACGGGGCACGTATTTCCCCCCCCCCCAATAGTTACCGGATCCGGTCCGGATATGAAAAAAATCATCGGAGAAATGTCCTCTGTTGAATTCTGAAATTTCACTCGAATCCGATCAACCATTCTAAAATTACGCATGACTGAAAATTTCGGATTCCCCTCCCTCCACTCCCCCCACCATTATCTGATCGACAAAATTTTTATTTTGAAGTCAGTTTGATTGGGTCCCTGACATGCCTGCCAAGTTTCATCGTGAAAGTCCCCAAAACCACCATCACCGGAATTCCGGGACCCCCCCCCCCCCCCATAAGTGTCCGGATCAAGTACAATGGCCTAAAGGACTTATCTAGAGCAGATGCTTGTTCTTCCCAGCAAGTTTCACTCCGATCCCTCCATTCTAACCGTTTCTTGAAATTTCCGGTCCCCCCCCCCAACTCCCCCCTGGCTACCGAATCCGGTCAAGACTTTAAACGGGACATTACAGATATATATTCTGTTCAGTTATGAAGTTTCATTACAATCCGATCATCCGTTCGAAAGTTACACACTTCTCAATTTCCCGGATTCCCCTGCGGATTCCCCTCCCTCCACTCCCCCACCATTATCTGATCAACAATATTTTTATTTTGAAGTCAGTTTGATTGGGTCCCTGATATGCCTGCCAAGTTTCATCGTGAAAATCCAAAAAACCACCATCACCGGAATTCCGGCCCCCCCCCCCATAAGTGTCCGGATCCAGTACAATGGTCTAAAGGACTTATCTAGAGCAGATGCTTATTCTTCCCAGCAAGTTTCACTCCGATCCCTCCATTCTAACCGTTTCTTGAAATTTCCGGTCTCCCCCCCCCCCCAAACTCCCCCCTGGCTACCGAATCCGGTCAAGACTTTAAACGGGACAATACAGATATATATTCTCTTCAGTTATGAAGTTTCATTACAATCCGATCATCCGTTCGAAAGTTACACACTTCTCAGTTTCCCGGATTCCCCTGCCCTCCACCCCCCCCCCCAAAATGGTCGGATCAGAAAACTGATTATTCCTAATTTTGTTTGGTCGGGTCTCTGATATGCCTGCCAAGTTTCATGGTCCTAGCACAACTGGAAGTACCCTAACTCGAAAAAGTGTGACAAAATGCCCTAAATTTTCAAGTTTCCAGCGCCCCGCACTCCCCCCCATATGGTCGGATCGGGAAACTGATTATTTCCAGGTTAGTTTGGTCGGGTCCGTGATATTCCTGCCAAGTTTCATTGTCCTAGCTCATCTGGAAGTACCCTCACTCGAAAAAGTGTGACAAAATGCCCTAAATTTTCAAGTTTCCAGCGCCCCAACTCCCCCGCATATGGTCGGATCGGGAAACTTATTATTTCCAGGTTACTTTGGTCAGGTCCCTGATATTCCTGCCAAGTTTCATTGTCCTAGCTCATCTGGAAGTACCCTAACTCGAAAAAGTGTGACAAAATGCCCTAAATTTTCAAGTTTCGAGCGCCCCCACTCCCCCGCATATGGTCGGATCGGGAAACTGATTATTTCCAGGTTCGTTTGGTCGGGTCCCTGATATTCCTGCCAAGTTTCATTGTCCTAGCTCATCTAGAAGTACCCTAACTCAGAAAAAAGTGACAAAATGCCCTAAATTTGCAAGTTTCCAGCGCCCCGCACTCCCCCCCATATGGTCGGATCGGGAAACTGATTATTTCCAGGTTAGTTTGCTCGGGTCCCTGATATGCCTGCCAAGTTTCATTGTCCTAGCACATCTGGAAGTACCCTAACTCGGATATGTGGGACAAAAAAACTCGGACCGACCGACAGACCGACAGACCGACAGACCGACAGACCGACAGACCGACAGACGGAATTGTGATCGGTATATGGCACTTGAGCCAGAGGCTGCAAGTGCCATAAAAACGTAGCAAAACTCAAGTGTTCAACTAAGCATACCTCTAATGCATTCACATTCACATATTCAACTCACGGAAGGAAATAAGAATCCCCGTCTTACCAAAACCTTACGAGAAAACTGAGAGGCCATGGCCTAAGCCAAGGGGTTAACGACCTGAAGGAAGTGAATAGGTGTGTAGTTTGTCCCTTTTTATTACACTTCCATGGAAGGAAAGGCTTGCGGGTACCAGGAAACTGCGATTAGAGTAGGTTTCAAATAGAAACGGTCGGCTTCAAAGAGGGACGAACGATTTCAAAGAAATAATTTCGTAAGCTTTGACAACTTTTCGTAATTCTAGCAGAGCTGGTGGACTCGGACTCTGGACTCGTCTCGATACGCCTTTCAAGGACTCGGACTCGTCTCGGACTCGTCGTTCACGGAGCTGTCCGTCCGCCAGAGCTGTGGACTCGGACTCTGGACTCGTCTCGAGACGGTCTCGAGACACCTTTTTCAAGGACTCGGAAGTTGTATCGGAGTTGGGTTTTCCGGAATCGCAGCGGCTCTGATCCTAGTAACATCATCACCAAATATCCTTTATGTATGAATCAAAAATCCTGTGTGTATACTGATATTAAAGGGATTAGCCAGCTAAGATTTTGGTTCGGTTACTATTTCGGCATAACTAATCATATTCTTCATTTATTTCACATAATATTCGTTATAGCTACGGGCTGAAGCGGGCCCTTGCAAAGAAGGTCAAAAATATTAAATCAGCTGTTTAGTACCATCAACCATGATACCGAGTCAGCTTCAGCTGAAGGAATTCAGGAGCATCCTTCGTTAGAAGATTGGCAAGTTAGTAGTAGGCTATGCATAGAATGCACTGTACCAGGCATAGCTGAAGTAGGCTATTTGTTCAAGTTCGTTGTTTGTTACGCTAGTATGCTTCTTCCTTTTTCTCTTTTTTTATACTCAATTTGTCACACTTCTGAGTTTGAAACGAATAAATAAGACCACTGATTCATTCATAGCGGTATTTGTTATTAAAGAGTAAACCACAGCAAATCGTTTAAATTCAATACTGAAAAATACTTGGCAACTTCAAATCGCCTTTTTTAAGACTAGCTCTTTTTTACTCCATATCCGCTTGGCTTTTGGTGTCAAACCATTCAGTACCGATTTCCCCATACAATCCGGACAACTAATGACCGTGACATCTGACAGACGTGAAGGCCAACAGTTGTCGAAGATAGACGCGGCAAACACAACAAGGCCAAAGGTTCCGATGGGATCCCAGAAAATGAATAATTATAGTATAAATATTCCTTCAGACCAAGCTGACTGCGAATCACCGTCAAATATGAACAATTATAGACTTCTTGATCCAGACAATCTGGTCCAGACCTCCTTTAAAATGTTACTATTTATCCATAATCAGCCTCTTGTACAAGATATTGTACCGTTTTTTTTTTTTCTTTGACAAATTACGGCCAGAAAACGAATCACATGAGAAAACCAAGTTCTATGGATTCAGCATACATGTTTGCCCCTATATCTCATCTCTAATCGACTATGGAAAAGTCTTTTACTTTGACCAAATTCCTTGTTGAAGCTGTATTCCAGGTGAAATGCATGCAGAGCAAAAGAGCTGATGACATTGAGAGGCGAACAAAGAACGTTGGTCCAAATTTCCGGATTTTGGCAAATTTCAGTAGAATTACTTGTCTGACAAGAAAATAAAGTTCAGATATGGATTCATCGAGTGTTCTTACTCCCGATAAGAATCTCTAATTTTATTAAGAATGAGCTTTAATTTTACCAAACCACCAGATTCCGGGTAAACGTCTTGTCCAGCAGGAAAATTGGTTTCAGATCTGGATTCAGCATGTCTCCTTGCCTTATTTATCAACTATCCCTTTGGGTTTTTAAAAATTCCTGACGTGCTTCCGGTTTCGGCCGGATTCCGGGTGAACTAACTGTCCGGCAAGAAAAAATAAAGTTCAAAAACGAATTCAGCATGTCACATTAACCTTATGTTGAACGTCTAATCAACTTCAGATAAAAATTTTACTCAATAAATTGAATAAATGTTTCAAAGTCAGCTTGGGCTCAAAGAATATTTAAAAATTTTACGCCGGATTCCCGGTAAACTACTCGTCCTGCGAGAAAATAAACTTCATATTCGGATTAAGCATATCTCCTTACCCATAGGTCGACTATCTCATTAACTTTTAAAAAATATTTGTTTGCCCCTTAATTTGAAACACCCTCCCACACCTTTAAATCTAGAGGTAACGAGCCCATCTACGAACTTGACCTGTACTTTGACCCAAAGAATCCTCATACCAAGTTTGAACAAAACATCTCAACCCCTTCGAGAGTTATTGTGCTAACAGACGGACAGACAGACAGGCGGAGAAACTTTAGGTATCCCGTCACTTAAAGCATAACTCTTACTAGAAATGATCTTTTCGCTATGAAATGAATCAGAAAAAACGTTTTTGGAAATACCATTACTTTCCACCTAAAACTAGCGATTCTCTTGTTAGCGCTTGTCGACCATATCCAGCCTTCCTGCTCTCCGACGCGGCGGCTGGGCGCAAAACATTTGAATACTGAACGTGCCTTGGTTAAAAAGTGGGAAAAACTAAGCAAATAAAAGAAGTAATAAACAGAAGAGTATCACATCCTTATATGTGAAAGAGTTGTCAGCGGACATTGAAGATTACTGCAAACTTTTCGTTGGATGACGGGAAAACCCGGAAAGGCCGAAAAAGCGCTAAAAATTCCTAGTTACGAAACGAAACAAGTGAGAAAGGTGGGGATTTCAGAAGCTTATAATTCCGTATGGGAGCTAAGTATATTATAAAAGGCAGAATAAGCAAGAGGGGTCCTTTAAGTTTATTAATTGAATACCCCAGCAATAGATAAATGAGCGTCTTCATCAGGTTACTGATATAACGACAACACAAGAGAAATGGTCTAACTCGAAATGGTGGTTTGAACCACTGCCGTACTCTTTCGTGCACTGTCAGAAGTCTCATAACAGATAACAGAGGGATGCGCGGTTTCAACAGACAACACTCGAGATGTTATCTATTGTGATTTTGAAAACGATATGCGTTAAATATTCCGCATAACAAACATGTCCAGGAAGAGAAAAAAAGGCCGAATAAAAAACACCTGCTGACTTTTTTGTTTATCGTCATGATATCCGAAAAGTTATCAGATATATAAGCTTTTTCAAAAAGTTTCCGGCTTTTCTGACAATACATGTCAAGCATAACATTTATTGCATAACGTTTTCGACATCACAACAGACAACACCCCAAGTATTGTCTGTTGAAACTGCGCATCCTTGTGTTATCTGTTATGAAACTTCTGACAGTATCTTAGTCGTGTTCATGGGAACTTACTATTTCCTACCGCACGGTCCTATATCGCATGCCGTGCTAGTTTTGGATTTCTTGACAGATGAAACTTTAGGGCTTCGAAATCCATATCGGATTTCTGCGTTTACTACTAATTATTAATCCCTTTGACGAGGGAGTCTCAACGCAGCAACGGCCCTCGACACACGGTCCACAATCCAACTGCAAATTATCAGAACACTCGCAATACTCTATACGACTAAAACACGCCAGTGATCCTCAGGAAGAACGAGAAAACGTCTCACCAACGACTGAAACTGAACAATTCAAATCCTGTGTCAACCAATCACGGCGATCAGTTGAACTTTATACGGCCAATTGACTGTTAAAGTTTAACTGAAAAACCAGTTTATTTTCATATCTTGTATTTTGGATTTCAACAAACCAATGAAAACAAGACCAGAGGTCTCGATGGGATTCCAAAAAATTTAATATTCGATCCAGACAATTGGGTCTTAGATCCAGTCTTCGCCATCCTTGAGCATTTTACTAATAAAATTTAGCAACAGATTAAGGCAAACGGTAATCATCTGAGAATAATTAAGTTCAAATACGGATTCAGCATGTGTGTTTACCTCTAAAGCCTGCGTCACATCTACTTTGACGAAAGTTCCTGCCTTACTTATGCCAAATTTCCGTCTTCAGCCGGATTCCAGGCGAACTAGTTGTCTTGCAAAAAAAAAAGGATTCAGCATATCTCCTTACCCCTATGTCGAACCTCTAATCAACTTCAGATAAAACTACAACTTTTAACAAATTTTCCGGTTTCAGCCGGATTCGTGGCGAACTAAGTGTCCAGGTAGAAAATAATTGTCATACATGAATTCAGCATGTCTTCTTACCCATAAATCGAACACCTAATGGTATTCATATACAACTTTTACTTTTAATAAATTTTCCGGTTTTGGCCGGATTCTCGGCGATCTACTTGTCCGGCGAGAAGATAATTTTCATATTCGGATTCAGCATGTTTCCATATCCTCAAATCGAACCACTAATCAACTTCAGATTAAGCTTTTATTTTTGACAAATTTTCGGGTTTTTGCCGGATTCCGGGTGAACTACCTGTCCGTTGAGAAAATGATCCGGATTATATCTCCTTACCACTAAATCGGACATCTAATCAACTTCAGATAAAACTTTTACTTTTGACAAACTTTCCGGTTTTGGCCGGATTCCGGGCGAACTACTTGTCCGGCAAGAAAATGGTTTTCATATTCGTGTTCAGCATGTCTACTTACCCCTTAATCAACTATCTCATTAGCTTTAAAAAAAATTCGCCCCTTAATCTGAAACCCCTCCCCTCCCCTAAATATGCAGCTATGGGGCCCATCTACGACTCGACCTTTCCCTTAACCGAAAGAACCCTCGCACCAAGTTTCACAAAATTATCTAATTCCCTTCGAGAGTTATCGTGCTCACAGACAGACAGACAGACGGACAGACGGGCAACTTTCGCGATGTCATAGGTATCCCTCCACTTACGTTTTGGGATCCCAAAATCACCACACCACCAGCGATTGTGCAGGAGCATTGGCACCTTTGTCGCTGGACAACGAGAGTTAAGGTAACTTAATGTAATTCACAGATTTATTTCGACTCCACTCAGGGAATTTTTTTTTTCGTCCTGGTCTTTAGAAGTGACGTTCAGAATGTGCACTAACTGCTTACCCGACAAGAGATAGTTGGCCCCGAAATGGGGAATTCCAATCTCAGCAGAAGCGTGCATTTCAATGACTAATGAAGTGAAGCTCGGGAAATGTCCAATTCCGGATTGTAAGGTTACCTCTGAAGAAAGCCCGCTATCGCATGTGACCCAAAACCAATTATTTTTCGGCAATCGTTACAGTTGTATTACTCAATATTTCAAGCACAGAGGTATAAGCACGTACAGGCACCGCAAATCCGAAAGAAAAAGTTCATTCGATGAAATCGATTATATGAATAGCGGATTAATGAAGTAACGCATTTTTACCGGGTCTTCAAGTATGTTTACGTGGATGGGTAACTAGAGTATTGTATCTCGGCCCTTCAATTAAATTTTAAACTATTCTATCTCGGCTCTTCAGTTATATTTTAAACTTTTTTATAAGTAGTGAACTGATCAGTTCACTACTTATAAAATGTTTCCGTCTCAAGGGCGTCTTCCCCAGTAAAATTATATATTTGGTTTTATTTGGTTTTCACCATGAGACCCCGTCTTGTGGGTCCTGGTATGTCTACGTGGCTCCGACAATGGAGTCCTACACTTCTAAATTATATTCGAAAAACTGATTATGGTTTGTTGGTCACGGTACAAGTCCCTTGTGTAAAAAGTGCCATCTATGTATATTTTAAACTATTATGAGCGTGTTCCACCCTCGTACCAATAGTAACTATTAGTTACTAAATCCGTTCCAACCTCACGAAAAGTTACTACGCTGACCGTTCCAGCCTTGTCGAAATAGTAACTAATAGTAACTATTTGCTTACCACGCTCGGGAGCGTGGTAAGCGTAGTAACCACGAATCTCTGTCACGTGATTGGTAAGATTCACCCGTGTCGTGATATTCCGCTGGAAAATAGAAAAGTCGTTCTAGCCTTGACGACAAAAGGGCAGAATTTGTGACGTTATGCGTGGTAACTACGTTCAGTAGGATGGAACACCCTCTATATCTCGGCCCTTCAGTTATACTTTAAACTATTCATTCATTCATAAGAGAAAGTCCGCCGACTCACCGAAGACAGATCCGCTATAGCCATCCACTGGCGACTCGATAGAGCACAGGTTTGTCAAACCAACTGCTTGTTCAAAGAAAGCTGCCCTGAGCCAACTTCTGTTCGGCTTTCTAATCCCCAAAGTCCACCCATTACTCCTCCACTGAAGTCATCCAGCCAAGGGAATAAATGGAACCAATGGATTCAGGAACATAACAGGGCCAAAATCGGTAGACTAGATGGCCTGCCACTTCGGATGCGATTCAAAAGATTAACAAGCGGACCGTGAATCGAACAACATTCCCCACCCTATCCATCAAGCTCCCTACAAGAGGTTCAAGCATCAGCGTCAATCCATCTCGATCCCTTCGACTCTGCAGAGCCATCTTTTACCTTTCGGCTGAGACTTGCTTTTGCTGCTGTTCGGAACAAGAGGAACTCACGTCTCTCGAACCACAAAACATGTCCCGCGTATTGGGTGCTACAAGTTTTTAACAAGAAGAAGTACAGGTTTGTGATGGTATACAGGTGTATATTGAAGTAGGAATAGTGTTGTACCCCAGCCGAAACTTTGACTTCCTTGCCATTCGCGGAAGCGTTAACCCCACTCATTCTTCGCCGTGGACATGTTTATCGTGTCAAGATCAAAACTGGTCATTCGAATCATTCTTCGCGGTTATTATCGAGCCTCGGCAGGGGATCCAGGGTTGCTACATGTCGCACAATAGTGTGAATTGTCACTCTATTTTGTTTGTGTCACTCTTGTCCTGCGTAGGACATAAAACTCACTCTATTTCAGAAAATGACCAAATGTGTCGTTTCTGCAGCAGGGATTCCGACCAGAAGCGACTATTTCAAGTTTTTTTCATGAAAGTAAACTTACGATGTGTCATTTTTACAGAGGTGATTCCGACCAAAAGTGAGCATTTCACGAAAATAAATTTCACTCCCAATTCCCTCTTTGTTTTGGGCCAAAAGTCACTCTCTAAATATTTTTGATGTGGTAACCCTGAGGGGATCAGGTCGCATGTCTATCGCCGGCCCAGGTTTATGCCGGATATGGCTCAAAGTGTACACTGAGTGTACATGTCTGGTGCAAGTAAATAGCCACACTTGACCAACAATGCCGACGAGACTGAACTCGACTTCCACGGACATCGTGATTTTATCCGTCACTTATTCCATCTGCAAACGCGATGACTTTCAAATAGGTTAAAATATTTTTTTCTAAAATTTGGTGTCCGATCTCGGGAGTAGAGCTCAAGTTCGCAAATGACTTGTAACCCGATATAAACAGGAGGCTGAAAATAACGGCATGAACAAAAAAACACATATGTCAACATAAAGTCTATATAGAGTTAGGAATGCAAACTAAGCTCATATCTGCACTTGTTTTTAGGATCCCAAAACGTAAGTGGAGGGATACCTACGACATCGCAAAAGTTGTCCGTCCGTCCGTCCGTCTGTAAGCACGATAACTCTCGGAGGGAATGAGATATTTTTATGAAACTTGGTGTGAGGATTCTTTGGGTCAAGGGTAAGGTCAAGTTTGTAGATGGGCTTTGGAGCCCTGCATTTAGGGGTGGGGGAGGGGTTCAAATTAAGGGGCAAACAAAATATTTTTAAACGGCTAATGTGATAGTCTATTGTGGGGTAAGAAGACATGCTGAACACGATGGTGAAATCCATTTTCTCACCAGACAAGTAGTTCGTCCGGAATCCGGCAAAAACCGGAAAGCTGGTTAAAAGTAAAAGTTTCACTTGAAGTTGATTAAATGTTCGATTTAGGGGTAAGAAGACAAGCTGAACATTTATGTGAAAAACATTTTCTATCCAGGCAGCTAGTTCTCACGGAATCCAGCCAAAACCGGAAAATTTGTTAAAAGCAAAAGTTTTATTTGAAGTTGATTAGATGACAGATTTAGGGGTAAGAAGAGACGCTGAGTCTGTATATGGCACTCATTTCTTACTCGGACATATAATTCGTCCGGAATCTGGTTGTAACCCGAATTTGTTTATGAGTTAAAGTTTTATTTGAAGTTGATTAGATGTTCTTTATATAGATAAGGATATACGTTGAGTTCGTTTCTGAATTTTCTTTTTTTTTTGCTGGACAATTAGTTAGCTCGGAATTCGGCCGAAAGCGGAAATTTGGCAGAAGTTAAGCAGGAAGTTTCGGTCAGTATCGTCAAAATAGATATGGCTTATGGAGGTATATCTGATGATTAGCCTGGCGAAGACAAGACCCAATTGTCTGGATTAAATATTAGATTTTTGGGATCTCATCGAACCTTTGGTCTTGTTCTCCTCTGAACCAAAAGTGTCTTGGTCAAATTAACTGGATAATCGCTACTGGAGTGAGAGACATGAGGACCAGACAAAGTAGTTAAACAAGAATACGGATGATCGAAAATTTGGTCAAAAATAAACTAAGTGATGTATACCTAGACTTCATTCAGAAAACTTAAGGAGAAAAAAGACTCCGGTTTCAAGGGATCCATCCCCAGGGTTGGTCACCAAAAGTAACTTCGTACACCCTGGAAAGTAACCCAAAAGTATCTCAAAGAAACCTAATGTAACTCAAAGTAACCCAATGCAATGTAACCCAATGTAACCAAAAGTAACCCAAAGTATCCTGAAGTAACTCGTACACCCTGGCTCTTGGTTACCAACCCTGGATCTATCCCTATCCATTGGCTCTTGTTCATCGATTGTAGCTCTTGCGCACATTTTACACAAATTTGACCACGCACATTAACCGGAAAGCACTCTTCCAAGTCTAACGGGACTATTGGGGTCAAGTTCAGACCAGTGCAATGCATCCACTTGTCCTGATCCATATCTCTCTAATTAGAATCCAGAAAAAACGTGGGCAAACAGTGGGCAAAATTCCCGTAAAGTAAACCAGAGGGATTGCACCTTATCCGGCGAAAACGGATATTGCTATGCCATCATCACGGGATCATAACGCAAAAATTTAACATTGGGAGGTATAGGACTTTCAACTTTGAGATTAAATTATCGGCTTTTGATCATCATTCTGAGCCAGGGACTTGCTGGAAAAGTTAATTGGTCTATTCCTTAATCGTATAATTCCATTTTTGCAAAGGAGTTTCCATGGAAGTAAGAGCTTGAAGGCTTCAAAGTTTGAACACAAAAACGGAAACTCAAATCCTATTGGTCGGTTATGACGTGCCATTCAAAAATCAAGCAGGATTCGCTTTTGAAGTGAAAGTTTGAAGCCTTCAAACTCTCATTTCTAATCAAACTTTTCTATAAAACTATGATTATACAATTAAAACAGGGATCGTTTCCAGCTATTTACAGGCTTGTAGTAGTAATAAAAGATGTATAATTTGGTATCAAAGTCGAAAGCCTCATACTTCACAATGTTAAAATTACTCTTTTTCTACTCCTATCCGTTTTCGTTGTATAGTCTGCAATCTCTCTATAGTGTATTTTGAGGGCACTTTGTACACTGTAAAAAGTTTTTCCGAGTAAGGATTAAAGTTAACTGCAGTATTTGCTACTGGGATTAATCTTATTTCTACTGAAACAAGATTAATCCGAATTAGAGATAAGATTATCTTTTTATAGACAAGATTAATCCCAGTAGCAGATACTGCACGATTTTTTTTTGTACAGTGTAGGCACTAATAATGCAAATGCTCATAAGGCAAATAATGCAGACTGCGTAAATCAACTAAAAAATACCGAATTTTGTTTCTGGCTTGTGAACAGACACCTGGGCGCTGCCTTCGAAGTGCATATAAACTTGCCTATCAGGGTTCGATTTTTAGCCTGATGGGCTAAAACCGAACAAACCACATTGGAAAAATCCGAGCTTTGTGGCTATTACTTTTTTTAGATATGTTTGGGCTAGGACTTGATACAATTTGAACTTATTTCCGAAAATCTGGCAATACTGCCCAGTACTCTCCACGCCCTCTACGCTCCACTATTCTTTCAAGCTTCACTACATAGAGAGATTATTAGAAAAAAAAATGTACTTATTAACAGTAGATGGAGGCTTAAAGGAACAGAAACTTGACTCAAACTTGACTCGGGGAGCTAGCTGACATATCAAGAATGTACCCTGAGTCGATATTGAGAGTAAGAAAAATTCTCGTTACGACCATTGCAGCTTCCTGGCAGTTTCCGAGAATTCGACTTTTGAGTTAGTAGAAAAACAAGACCTAAGGTTTCGATGGGATCCCAAAAATCTAGTATTTCATCCAGACAAATGGGTCTTGTCTTCACCAGATGCAGTATTCGCAGGCTAATCATCTGAGAAAACCAAGTTCAGATAGTTCAGATATACCTCTATCAGCCATATCTATTTTGACGATACTGACCGAAACTTCCTGCTTTACTTCTGACAAATTTCCGGTTTGGGCTGAACTGCAAGCGAACTACCTGTCCAGCAAAAAAGAAATCTTAGAAGCGAATACAGCGTATCTCCTTATCCCTATAAACGTAATCGACTTCAAATAAAACTTAAACTTAGAAAGAAATTTCCGGTTTCAACCGGATTCCGGACGAATTATATGACCGGGTGAAAAATTATTATCATATACTGACTCAGCGTCTCCTTAGCCCGAAATCTGTCATCTAATCAACTTCAAATAAAACTTTTGCTTTTAACGAATTTTCCGGTATTGGCCAGAGTCCGGGCGAACTATTTTTCCGGGTAAAAAATGCTTTTTATATAAGTTTTCAGCATGCCTTCTTACTCCTAAATCTGTCATCTAATCAACTACAGATCAAACTTTTAATTTTAGTCAACTTTCCGGTTTTTGCCGGATTCCGGACGAACAACTTTTCCGGCGAGAAAATGGTTTCCATCATCGTGTTCAGCATGTCCCCTAAATCAAATATCTAATAAACTTCAAGTAAAACTTCTACTTTTAACCAACTGTCCGGCTTTTGCCGGATTCCGGACGAACTACTTGTCCGGCGAGGAAACGGTTTTCACCATCGTGGTCAGCATGTCTTTTTATCCCTGAATCAAGCATTTAATCAACTTCAAATGAAACTTTTACTTTAAACCAACTTTCCGGTTTTTGCCGGATTCCGGGCGAACTACTTGTCGGAGGAGAAAATGATTTGCATATTCGTGTTCAGCATGTCTTCTTACCCCATAATCGACTATCACATTAGCTGTTTAAAAATATTTTGTTTGTCCCATAATCTGAAACCCCTCCCCCACCCCTAAATATAGGGCTACAGAGCCCATCTACGAACTTGACCTTACACTTGACCCAAAGAACCTTCACACCAAGTTTCATCAAAATATCTCATTCCCATCGAGAGTTATCGTGCTGACAGACGGACGGACAGACGGACAACTTTTGCGATGTCATAGGTATCCCTCCACTTACGTTTTGGGATCCCAAAAAGCAAAAGGTTTGTGTGCCCGGAGTAGGAATCGAACGCACGTCCTCTTGACTACAATCCCGATGTGTTAGTCAACACGGCCAAAGGCGAACTTTTACAGTGCATAAGGGGCAAGGGCCTGCCAGCTAGCTTTGGCAACACTAAGGAGGGGGTGCGAGATATCAAAGAAGGGGTGTCCTGTCGACAATAAGTTCCAGTATCTTTATCTTAGCCCCCCAGGTCGGTTTGATGGCCGAAAGTTGCGTGGTCAAGTTTCCTGTGCCTTTAACTGATTTTCAAGCACCACTCACGACGTCTTCGTGAACTTTGACTTTTCTTTTCAAGATTCCATCTTCCACATTCTGTCTTCTGTGGGAATATGTGGAGAGTGTTCAGGGGCGGCCTAGTGGTCCTTACTTCTGCCCAATTTGTGGTTGTGTGGATGAAAATTTGTTTCATTTTATGTGCGAATGTGTGGAGATCAATGAGCTGAGAGTTGAAGTGTTTGGGGAGCGAATTTTCGGGGAAGGTTGGTTGGTGAAAGGTTAAGGAGAAAAGTTTGTTCGGGGTTAGGCAGCTTGGAAGGTTTTTGCGATTAGGATGGAAGCACAGAGAAAAGTTTTTGTAGCTAGGATTTACTAGATAAGATAAGATAAGATAAGATAACGTTTATTTGCTGTTTTCGGTTTCTTCTTTTTTGCCTTGTCTTTTGTTGTGCTCCATCTGTTTTTTAAGTGATGGGTAACAAATGCATTCATTCATTATCTTCACAGATAGATGTACAGCTATAAATAGATAAATAACTAAATATACAACTTTTATTACATAGTCATATTAATTGGCGATTTCATTGCGATTTGTCACTCTCATGTTCATATAATATACAAAATACTGCCTGAACGAGCGCCTGTATCGCGAAGACGTTGACGCTTTGCAAGGCATAAACTTGTTTTTGTGCCTTGTTGCATATCTTGGCTGCGGCGCCTCAGGTGGTAGAAGGTTTCGGTGCTTCCCCGACATAAATACTTGTTTACCAAAACTCATGGTTAAGTCGTGGCGTCTGCAAGACAGTCTTTGGAGTTGGAGCTTTTCGAGACTTTGGATAATCGGACTGTTCCAACCCAATATAATTATAGAAGAGTTGTTTAATCTTGTTTTGCATGCAATGGCCCTTGGGCTTCTAGCAATATATATCATATAATATCATATTATATTATCCCTAGCTCCCTAGTGGAATCATAAGCTTCTGAAATCCCCGCCTTTCGCCACTGTTTCCTTCTGCGCTTACGACGTTTTAGTGCTTTTTCGCAGGAGCGGAGATTCGCCAATCGCACAACGCAAACTTCCCCAAAGCTTCAAGGTCCGCCGACAACTCTTTTAAGGACCCCACGCACTATTTACTCTTCAACTTAGTCTTTCAAAATATTCGAATACTTTAAAGCTAGGCTTTACTTTCAACAAATAACCCACGGTTATGGCTGTTTTAAGCCTTTTCCGAGACCTGTTGACTTATAGCGAAAACAGGGAAGCAATTTACATAACCGTTTTTTCTGATGGAAAAACTTCTTGCAGATAACCGTAGACAGCGCGATACACATCGAAGGTAGCAAAACACGGCAAGTGAGAAAATCAGCGTGCTTTTGTTAGAGGAGTTAGAATGTACCGTTCGAAATTGGGGTTTCCGGGTTTAGAGATATATGAAGTGATTATGGAAGTAAGTTGCCTCAGTATCAGAGGTAAGGCAGGTCCTTTAACACGTACGAATATGAAAAGCTTCAAAGTGTGTTTATCATTTTGTAAAAAAAAGAAAAACGAAGTTTCACTACATCAACAAGACCACGTATCTTCGCCCGACAAGTCAACAAAATTTTACAGGAGGCAAGAGAACAGAATAGAATCAGGGACCGATAAATTTCCTGTAATGACTCGCCATTCAGGGGGCTTGTCAATAAGGGATTTCTGATGCGCTCTTGACCGAGCGTCAGATAGTTCGAGAAATACCCATGGGGATAAAATACCCGACTATCCAGATAGACACAATTTTTCTAAGCTGTCGTGCTGAACTAGGAATATTTTTCTCTAATGGAAGAGTATCCTGGATCTTTTGTCCTAGCTTAGGTACCTGGTGGCATGCTGAATAGTCCCAACAAATTTTGTATATGTGAGCAAGAACGCCGATTCGACCCAAGCGGAATTTTCGGAAACTAGATGAGGCTCGGGCAACATAGCAACATAGAAGCATAGGAAATGACAAGCCCCGTGAATGGCGAGTCATTAGAGGAAACGTATGGGTCCCTGATAGAATACAATAGTAATTTATTCGCTCACATTTTCACGGTAACAAAACCCAAACTGGTGAGCACTGTCATGCACAAATTTGCCAATATATTTAAAAGTATGTACAAACGGTCAAAGGCTATTTGCCAATATATTTAAAAGTATGTACAAATGGTCAAAGGCTATTTAAAATTTCAACAATCTTTGGTATAAAACTATTTTGGTAACGGCTGTGTTTGGCCATTACTGGTTGGAATGTTGGGACCTTCGTAGGGACTGAGCGCTCCTTCCTTTCCCTTAAATTGTTGCAAGAGAGAGGAACTAGTTGTACATGGGGAGCGAAATAAGTTTTCTACAGATCTCGAGGCATAGGTGCAGTCTTCGTTTCTCCAAGGTATCGGTTTTGTACGTGCTTGGAAGAACGGAGTAGGGTACTTTTGGGTCCTTGTGGATAATATGGAGAGCGCGTTTTTGCATTCTTTCAATATCTGAGTTTTGATCTGCAGTCCGAGCAGAATGCCACACTGCGCATGCGTACTCCTAATGGTCTTATGAAAGAGGTATAAATCTTGAGGATGTGAAGACTTGCGACATTATGTTTTGATAAAAGCTTAAACATGTACAGGCTTGAGTTTGCCTTAAAGAGTATTTCTGCTGTATTATCTTCCCAATCCAAAGCTTCAGTATTAACTACTCCAAGGAGATTCAGTTTTTTTACAGCCAAATTTTCAATGGCTTTGGTTCAAACTGCGGAGGAGATTTTAAAAAAGAAATAGTTAGAACAGAGTTATTTTCTTGGTTAATTTGCATATCGGAAAAAGACGTCATTTTGTGAGTCTTCAGTGATTGCTGCTTCTGAAATTTTGATATGACGGTAACAAACTTCAGTAGTACTCAAATCGTCCACATACTTCCACCGATCAGGGAGATTCTGTTCAATTTCATTAATCAAAATAGCAGGGGTCCTAAAAGAGTACCTTGAGGTACACCACATAAATGGGAACCGGATCAGAAAAAAACACTTATATTTAGTCTTTCGTAAAGAAAACTTGCAATTATTATAATTTTAGGGCTGACTAGAATGTTTACCAACTAAAATCGTGTGGTTAATGAAATCGAAATCTTAAAGAAAATCATTTGCTATCAAATGTATCCATCTGCCTGGTTCTTCAGGATTTTTCAGAATAAAATCAATTCATTTAATTAGGTAACGGGTAGTAGAGGACTTAGGTATGTTACCGAATTGCCGTGGATCTATTTTTGACGAGATCTAAGTTTTAAGCCACGTTGCCACTCGTTTTCATACAGCCCAAAATCCACTGTCGCGCATTTTTCCCACAGAGATTCTTAATACTATTGCACCATTGTCTGGTCTTATATACGAATAACTGTGTCCGTTTTTCGGAATAAAATTTTGAAGCAGCTTTTCTTGTCATTTTTCGGATGTTGTTTCGTAACTTCGAAGCTTCTTCTCTTTCCCCCTTTTTGAATAGTTTGATTAAGACGGATCATCATTTTTATTTCTTACGTTACATATGGTCTGTCAGTGGAACAACGCTTCATTGTTTTAACCAGAAAACATTTTTCGTATTCGTTTCTCCTTTTTTCTGGAGAATTTCTGCTTTTTCATCTGAACCTGGAGCTGCATATAAATCTTACCATTTTCTTCAGTTATCCAAGAACAGAACGCCACGAGGCCATTATCCGTGATGGGCGGTATTGTATCTCTTGGACTGTGTACATTATTTTGTGTGAACAGAAGCTGGATACTACCGAACAGGGATTCTTGTGTGAACAGAATCTGAAGACTAACGAACCAAGGATCCTCGACAGAACCCGTATTACCTACAACACTGCATCACTCGACATCCCTAATGGTCACACTGGTTCTCATTCCCGAGTTTTCGAACTTCCTCTGGCATCCTTTTCCTACCCCCCCCCCCCCCCCCCCCGGTACAAAAACAGACATCTGATTTCGCGTTACAAGCTTCCGGATATTTCGCTGAAACTTTCGGACCTAAGTAAAAAATTCTCCACAACGTCCAATCTCAGCTTCGCCGCACATCCTGGCTTGTCCCTTCTTCTATAGTGAACTTTAGTGTTTTTTCGTGTTTTGCGTTCTTTTTCATTGTTTGTACTCCGCTATTCTGTCTCTTTAGCGGGTTATAAAAATAAATAAATGAATAATTTGTATCACCTCTAACGGCAGCGCACTGATTTTTGCATTTGACTTGTTTCGCTCTTCTCGAGGCGGATGGTCTTACTGCTTCCGAGGGTTTTCGGAAGCAATAAGATCGGAAACAGATGATCATCGGTCCCCGACAACAAATTAACTAATACATTTTACAAAATATGACCTGAAATAAATGTTGGAATGAAACTGTGTAATCATCGGTCCTCAGATGAGACGTCTATTCGTTTTTGCCGTATCCTGTCAATTTTTCAACCCTACTTTTACACAGTTTCATCCCAACACTAATTTCAGGTCCTATCTTGTAAAGTGTATTAATTCAATTTGTAGTCGTTTTTGTGTATTTCGTAAATATTTTATTCACCTCTTCTAACTTTAAGCTATTTGGTAGTACATTTGATTGATTGATTGAAAGCAAAAAAGGGCCTAAAGAAAGTCACGTACGTCAGAATATTATATTAATGAATCTTCTGCGACTTATATTTTAAAGTTTAACCGAAAAGGGCTGGGATAAGACAATCTAGTTACCCATCACTTATTCACTAAAATCGCCTTGAAGACCCGCTGAAAATGTGTTACTTCGTTGTTCCGCTATTCACAAATAATGATTTTCAAACAGCGGAATTTCCGTGCGAATTGTGGTATATCTAATGCGCCTGCATGCCTTACGAGACAGATTTATGATTTTTTTGTTCAGGCACTAAGCAATCTTCACCAATCTCACCACTGCCCACTGAAAAGCCGCGTTTGTGTTGAGATTAAAATTTCCCGCATCATAGTAGAATTTCCGCTGTGGAGACGGCCGCAGATATTCTGAACGTCATAACTAGAGTAGACAGTGGAAAAAAAAATCCCTTTGCAGAACACAAATAATTCAGTGTATCCAATTAAATGACACAAAAATAAAGTTGGCTTTTCAGTTAAAATTTAAGCTATCGTCAGCTCCGCGAAGGGTTAAGGACAAACAAGAAAACTATTTCTCCAATAGGGCCGAGTTTCTCAAATTCGACTACAGAACGATACCAACTCTGCCACACCAACAGTTCCTTCCACGTTTAAAAGACGCATCGCACTTTTTACAGTTTACTATTTTAAAACTAGGACCACCGTTCATCCATGGCTTTGGCTGTTCCAACCCTTCGTCCAGGCACGTTGACTGTTTGGAAAAAACACGGAAACATTTACATAACCCGTTTTCTGAAGAATAAGCTACTAGCAAATAATCGTCACTAGCGGAATACACATCGAAAACAACGAAACACAGCAAGGGAATGAGGGGATAGAATGTACAATATGAAGTTCGGGTCCCCTAGATGGAACGACTACGGAAGTAGGTTGAATACAAGTATTCAAAATACTCCACTCCAACTGCTTCCCCTCTCTATTCACAAACGATCAGAAAGTGCGGACAAGGAGTCCCTCTCGGAAACTACAGCGAAAGTTTGGCTCAACTCGGGTTGGGAGCAGTTCTTCTCGAACAGAGTAGTTTTCCTTGTAGAACGATCAGAGTATAAGAATGATCAGAATATGCCGTAATCAGCGGAGCATCCGAATCCTTTAACAAGCGGCTGGACATGGACTTAAGATCACATCACAGCCCTAGGGGGATGATTAATTGGAGGGATGATTAAGGTAATTACTATTATAGGTAAGACGTTTTACTATTATAGGTTTCAGTTTTGCTCAACTCGGGTTCGACAGCAGTTCTTCTCGAACACATTGCGATTCCCTTATCGAATACTTTGGCAGAAATCAACGTCATCAGGAAACATCCGAACCCTCCGAGAAGCGGCTGGGCAAGGAATAGAAATCGCAGCCCCGGGGAGATGATTGATTGCAGGGACGATTAAGGTAATTAGTCGTATAGGTGCCAAAGGTCCTTTAAAATTGACCAACTCAGCCTTCCCCTCGCTCTTTCCCCTTCGAACAACAATCTCTATCATTCTAGAAAGTAAGCCAAGGAGAAACTCACGAATGCTGACTAGTAATTCAAGAGAAACAGGAAATATTGATCCCTACGAGAGCCGGGGATCACTTCCGTTTGGGTGAGAACTGAGAAACTGGGATGCCACGAATCAAGACTCGACGTTGATTTACTGATAGCGCACGCTCTGCCGGATCGGAAGAAAAGAATATTCAGAAACACTCCATGAAAATGGAATTATTTCTACAGTACACTGTCAGAAATTTAAAAAAAGATAACACAAGGATGCACGGTTTCAACAGATAACACTTGGGATGTTAGCTATTCTGTTTTTCAGACGTTATTCATTAAAACATTATGCATATAGAGCCGAAACACCGCCAAAAAACATCTGCTGACATTTTTTTTGTCATCATGATATCGGAAAAGTCAACAGAAACTTTTTCGGCTGTTTCCCGGCAATGCTTGTTACGCATAAAATTTGAAAAACGTAAGAGCTAGCATCCTAAGTGTTACCTGCTAAACCGCGCATCCTTGTGTTATCCGTTATAAAGCTCCTGATAGTATAAACATTCCTTCAGCCCAAGCTGACTGCGAATAATATTTGATAGTGCAAAACGGATACGTCTCAGCTGAATTTTATTTCCTGAAGAGGACCCTTGCCAAGAAGGGCCGAAATGTAGCTCCAATAAAATTCAGCTGACGTATCCGTTTTGCACTATCAAATATACTCCTGACAGTAGAGCTGTGCTTCTTTTGACACTTCTAAAAATCTCAGAACGCCGTGGTCTTGTTTTTTTTTCACTCTTACGAGATTCGAACGGAAATACTAAATCAAGGAATTAATTTCAGCTGAGAGCCAAGTATTTAAGCTTTCTGTTGACACGAAGATTCTGAAAATGTCTCTCAGTAATATGTTGCTCATTTTGTAAAGTCTTTTCCTTTTTGCTGTGGTACTTCGGACAGTCGCAAAAGTATAGCAAAACTGTTGCAGTCGTATTCTGATTGCCTAGCCCGACCAAGGGTGCAAAAGCAACTGAGCAAACAAGGGTAAAAGACAAGGAAATTAAGAACCCGGCATCGCTAAGCCGTATCCAGGTAGCGAGTAAAGGGGTTAGCCGCTTGCGAGCAGCCACCAGAAGTAAGTGAATGTCTAATTATGGTTTGTTCAATGCTTCCGGCACTTTCATGGAAGGAAATGGGTGCTAGTAAGCTGGGTGCTCTGCAGGAACAGTGTAATTCGAGGCCCCCTTTAAACAGCTCATAAATGGTTTGATCAACCATAAGGTAATGATTTATCGTTTCACTTGTTCTTTAAAGGTATGACGCGCCATTCTGAAGCAGATGCTGAAATTTGTGGTTAGCAAGAACCAATTAGGATAGCGGGCTAGCCCCTAAGACAGGGGCATACGCTTTCACCGAGTTAATTCAGAGTGCGTGCCAAAGAAACGACTGAAAGGATTCAGAGCTGACATGCAACCATAAAGGTAGTTCCCAAGAGCACAAGTCCTGTACGTCTAATAAATCCTTTACATGCTAGTTTCCAACGAAATGCGACGACGGCCTTGAACATTAGCCTTGATAACTGTTCGGAACTGCAAACAGGGAACCATCTTCGTAAAGGCGCATTGAAATAGGGCCTGAGCCACTTATTCGAATCCGAATACAGGGCTAGGTATGAGTTCGATTCCAAATCCACCATTTCATGCTGAGGATTCGAATCCGGATTCGAATCCCACTTGACAAAAATCAAATCATGTACATAGTCATAAATCATGTTTAGTTTAAAAATTAGAGGTGAAAAAGCAAAAAAAGCATGACAAAATCATCAGATAACGTGATAGATTACTGAGGATGGTTGGTGGTGGAGACCAAAAAGTTGGATTGTCCAAGCCCACTGTGTAAAAACTGGAAAAACTAGAAATTCCAGCGGATTCGTAAGAACCCGAGCCCGAATCCCAATCCAGCCTGACAAGCACAAAATTCGAATCCGGCCAAAGACAAGAATCCTTGATTCGAATCCGAATCCGGATTCGGATTCGCCCATGTCTGCTTCAGACACCCTAAAACATATTCTTGTCTTACGTTTGTGGTCTGCTCCCGAGTTTAAACTCTTAGAAACAGCTTAAGTCTTCTTAGCGAGAACGCAGGACAATCGCCCTTTGTTCAGAACTGTTTCTGCCGCCGAAATGAAATCCGCCTAATTAAAAGTACTGAAGCAATTTAATTGCGAATAAAACCCTCGGCAACCAAGAGAAGGAACATTGAAAATATGGAAGGAATTATAGTCTAGTTGGCATTCACAGGCAAATGTTTAAATCCAATTATGAAGTCTCGCATACCGAAAACAGGTTTATTATCAATTTCGGTAGGGGGATCAGGATCGACCAGAACGAATTAAAGGCAAGCACTAGGAGGGGGGGGGGGCCAAACTCTGCCCAATACATGTAAAGCTTTAAACGTTTAACCGAATAGGGCTGAGACACAACAGTCCAGTAAATATCACTTATTAACCTAAACAGACCTAAAAACACGACAAGAATGCGTTACTTTTTGGGATCCCAAAGAGTAAGTGGAGGGATACCGTCCGTCTGTAAGCACGATAACTCTCGAAGGGAATGACATATTTTGATGAAACTTGGTGTGAGGATTCTTTGGGTCAAGGGTAAATCAAGTTCGTAGATGGGCCTTGTAGCCCTACATTTAGGGGTGGGGGAGGGGGTTCAAGTTAAGGGGCAAACAAATATTTTTAAACAGCTAATATGATAGTCGATTATGGGGTAAGAAGACATGCACACGACAGTGAAAACCATTTACTCACCAGACAAGTAGTTCGTCCGGAATCCGGCAAAAACCGGAAAGTTGGTTAAAAGTAAAAGTTTCATTTGAAGTTGATTAAATGTTCGATTTAGGGGTAAAAAGACATGATGAACACTTGCAAGAAAAGCATTTTCCATCCGGACAACTAGTTCGCCCGGGAATCCGGCCAAAACCGCAAAATTTGTTAAAAGCAAAAGTTTTATCTGAAGTTGATTAGATTACAGATTTAGGGGTAAGAAGAGACGCTGAGTCTGTATATGACAACCATTTTTTACCCGGGCATATAATTCATCCGGAATCCGGTAATAACCGGAATTTTTTCATAAGTTAAAGTTTTATTTTACGTCTATCAGATGTTCTTTATAGAGATAAGGATATACGCTGAATTCGTTTCGGAATTTTCTTTTTTTGCTGGACAATTAGTTCGCTCGGAATTCGGCCGAAAGTGGAAATTTGGCAGGTATATCTGATGATTAGACTTGCGAAGACTGGATCTGGCGAAGACAAGACCCAATTGTCTAGATCAATATAAGATTTTTGGGATCTCATCGGAACCTTTGGTCTTGTTTTGTCCGTTATCCAAAGATAATCGTATTCATCGAATGAAAGTATTCTGAGGTACGCTTGTCCCTCTACGCTTAAAATCTTTACCAACTACAAACGCAAACCATTGCCGAGAAATGAAATAAAAATGTCAGATTCCTTGCAGGACCTATCCTAAAATCATTCACTTACTGTTCTACAGGCGTAACTTCTCCGATGTCCTGGAAATGCAGGCGCTTTTGGTACGATGGCATGGTTTCCCATTTATTGCTCGTTGTTGTTGTCTGTACTTTTTTCTTTGCTTTCTTCCTTCATTTCGTTTTGTTCTTCCTCTTTCAGTTTTCTCTCTTTTTTGAAGAGTATGTGAAAATTAATGTAAAGTGAAGTTTTTTTGGTTTGTTTTTTACTGCCCCCACAGGCCCATTCGAGCTCAGCTACATGTATAAAGGATGTTAACAGGGTTAAAAAAGGTGTGTTCATATAGTTTAGCATGTAAACGTTGGTTTCTATTATAAAGAGTAATAAACTAAAAAATAAACTTTTTGAAATTTTAATTCTCCGCGTCAAGATGAATTTTGGGTTTTCGTACAAGCAGCGCACACTCTGAACGTTATTATTAGAGCCCCGGGCGAAAAAACACAAAAACCCTTAGATGAGCAAAATATGCCAGTGTATTCAAATATCAGATAAAAATAAGTTGCCTTTTCAGTTAAACTTTAAAGGACCTGTCTTACCTATAAGACAAATGTAACGTACCTAATTGCTCCATCCAGTGTTAAACCCCGGAGACCCGAACTTCATACGATACATTTTAACAGCCCTAACGATACTTAAATAATTTTCTAACTTGACTTGTTTTGCTACCTCTCATGCGTATTATGCTTTCGATGGTTGTGAGCGAGAAGTTGATTAATCAGAAACAAACAGTTATGTTATCTTTCCCCTGTTTCTGCTAGAAGTCAACGAGCCTGGAAACAGGCTTAAAACAGCCTAAGTCGTGGGTAATTTGTTGAAAGCAGAGCCTAGTTTTGAAAGTATTTAACTATTTGAAAATACTGAAACACAAACAGTACATAGTGCGACGGGCCATTTAGATAACGCCAAAACTTTTGTTCCAGACTTCGTGAAAATTTTCAACTAGACATGGTTTAATCTGTTTATCCTGTCTCAGGTTTTTCATGTATTCGTTATTTCATCGTGACAAAGGTATTGGCTTAGTCTTTGATATTATTCTAGGTTGCCAGTAGTCGCAAAATTGGTTATTTTACCAAGACAGAGGATTTTTAAATAGCGACCGATCTGTCTATCTTCAGTGGTTACTCACCCGGTGGAAACCACTGCAGATCCTCCCTGGGCTGGGCACTTACTGTACAGTCATTTTGGGAGTGAGTAGAACCAAGAACAAATAAGCACCAGCACCTCCGTAATACGACCATGTGGATTCGAATAAATCCCTGAAACCTGCCCGATACCAACGAGCGGAGGGTATAGGAGCTACGCGGAACGATGAAGTCGTTACCTCTACAAACAACTATATCGCTGTAAAGTCTCGAAGAAGACATTTCCAAAGTAAAAGCCGATTGGTTGTCTGGAGGCTCTGCTGAGCGGGCCCGCGCGCCTCCTGCGCTAATTCTCTGATATAAACGGCGAAGAGGGATGCAGACTAGCAGCAACTCAGATCTCAGCAAATACCTCTAGCTCAGCTCAGTTTTGTGGGGGTATCCATAGCAGGGTTGCCACATGTCGCACGATAGTGTGAATTGTCACTCTTGTCCTACGTAGGACATAAAAATCACTCTATTTCAGAAAATGACAAAATGTGTCATTTTTGCAGCAGGGATTCCGACGGGAAGTAACTATTTTAAGTGTTTTTTGTTTCATGAAAGTAAAATTAAGATGTGTCATTTTTACAGAGCCGATTCCGACCAAAAGTGAACATTTCATGAAAATAGATTTCACTCCCAATTCACTCTCTGTTTTGGGCCAAAAGTCACTCTCTATATATTTCTGGTGTGGCAACGCTGATCCATAGTCGCTATATGGGACCAAAGACGGAGGTTCTATTGGCTTATTTGTTCTTGTTAACACCTGAATTCTATTTAAGACATCAACCGCGGCGGAACCTCCCGAATAAAAGCAATACAAAAGATGAATGACCTTCACTATAGGAGGCTACGTTCCCTTCAGGAAGCCAAATATGTCCCTAGCCTCAGCGCTAACACATGAATCCCTACCTATTCCAGGTTGTATTTAGCGGGAACTTGTATCGACAGAATCGCAGAAAAATCGAAACGGATTCTTCGGTGACAAATGCCAGAGCAAGCGGCGATAGTAGCCTAATTCAAGCCCAATTCTCAAAGAGAGCGAATACTCTTGATGAGTAACTCTTTGTCCCAATGAAGAATCTCCATGTGCCCAGGGAATAGCCAGAAATATCACGACACTGAATGTTGTTGGTTGGTTTACACAGGATTTTAATCAATTTAGAGGGTTCATTTGGGTGACGTTTCTTGTTCTTCCCGAGGTTCACTAGCGTGGTTCATAAAGACCATTCAAGCCCAATTTTCACAGACAGCAAATTGACGCCTGGCGATATCCATCCTGCCATGCGTTGAAAAAACGCATCGCCAGGTCAAAAAACGCTTCGGCTCCGAGCCAAAAAAATTCGAAACGCCACGCAAATAATTTGAAACAGAGAAAGAATGAAAGCGGAACAGCTAATCAGTTTAGATCAGAGTTACCCGATCATTTAAGATATTAGTTTCAAGGAGTATAAAGACAATGAAATAAGAGAAAATTCATTTCTGTACATAAAAATTGGGCGAATTCTCGTACATAAAATTCGGGCGAAATTCCCTGCGATTCCGCCTAGACGTAGCGAAGCCTATTCTTGCCTGCCAATATTTAGACGCCCTTTATGTGAATTTCGCTCGACTCGGGGGCCAACGATTTGATTAACATTGCTTGTGGTTCTCCAGGGCGTTCACTGAGTGTGCTCCAATATCTCACCATCCAAAGTAGACCTCTTCAACGTTTGGTAGCTTTCTAGATTGCATACCGCTTTCCTATGGTTCACTAGCTGAGTGTGTATTGACCGAATCGACTCAAGCTTCAGTTACTAGTGGGAATTAACTAATGGAAATTAACTACAAATGGAAATTAAAGTAGGAAGAAGAGTATTTGGTAAGAAATATATGTGGACAATATTGGTGTCCTTCATCAGTTCGGGAAGTTTTCAAGCGGGCTGAGCGTACGGTAAGCGATTTGTGTGTGTTTATACCGAAATTGTGAGTGTTGTCTTTCGTTATATATTTGTTTTCCCGCCAAGGCCCCTCGGGCTTTCCAGTAATATTTTCATTCATTCATTCACACGAGCTAAGGCTCGGGACTACACCTGGCGCAAGAGAGAAATCATCCCTCAGATACAAAACGGGCTTCAGAACGAAACTAACGTCAAAACGGATCTGCGATCATTATACATTCTTTCCACCAGCTCTGAAATACTTCTAAGAGGCAATTTTACAAAGGAAGAGGCAGACTCGCATTAACTTGTCTAAGCTTTCTTCAGAATATAAAGACAAAGCTTTATGAAGAGAATATGCTGTGATCGTGGAGCGAGAGCGTGAACATGGCACTTGCTCAAAGCGATTTCCGACTTATTCTATTTTATGACCCTTTCTATCTTGCGACTATTTATTACCCTGTAGTCTACGAATATTTTTCGAAGTGTACAGAATCTAGAGAGAAGGACAGCTTGCCAGGAACGCCATTTTTTTTAAGGGGGGGGGGGTAGCTATCTTCCTGGCTTCCCGGGGGGCCAGAGCTACCCATGTAAAATTGTAAAACCTGGTTGACGAAGAGCGAAGCTGATTATAATTCAACAAAAATTGGTATATTTTCAAGTCTGAAGCCGTTTCTACAGCTAAGCGTACAAACACACAGAATATACGATTTAAAACAAATATATTTTTTTCAGGGCAGCCGTGAACATATGGTTTGCTTTTCGCACGTATGATAACTAAAGTATATTCGGTCTCACCTTTTTAAGACTTACGCTGAAGGATGCAAAGGGAGCCTGGGACGACTCTGTTGCCCCCCCCCCCTTCCCCCAGGGTTTTCGCGGAAATGAAGCGTCTGGAGCTTGCTTGAGAAGTCTATAAATCATGTTCTATTGGGCTATAGTAACATCCTGCAGCTCTTTCTTAGCTTATTTTGGCGTCTACGACCAGTTAAGGTGCTTCCACACTGGACCCATCAGGTTTTACCTTAAGTAAGCTAGGTTTTCAATAATTTTCTTACATTACGTGAATCTTTTACATTTTACATGGACCTTTCACACTGAAACAGAGCAGCACTTAAATTACAGGCATACTTTTCTTCAAATTGCTTGAGATTATGGAACTGTCAGGGATAATTCAAGCAGACCTGAGGACGAATCTTACAGAATAGAACCCCGAGTATAGTATAGTTTAGGCATAGTAATTTTTAATTTAGTATAGTTCAAGTATAGTACTGTACTGATCAGTCCAGGGCTGACAACAGTCGTCATTCACACGCCTGGGTAAAATTTATTTTCAATGCATTTGTTTTCATAACTCATTCATATAGACAGTATGCTTTAAACTACTAAAAATCGAGTGGCGCAGGTCCTAAAAAACAACGATAACTCCCTTAAGCACGAAAGAGCCGAGGCGTTACCCACTCCGCGACATCTGCTGTGCACCCTTTCTTGGCTCCGGTCAGCATCGGCCAAAACCAGCGGTGCCGACACCGATGCCTGCCATATACTAGGCGAAAAATAATTATGCATTGCTCTCAGCTTAAATTTACTTCCCATTCCACTGGAAAAACTAATGCGCAATTAGCCAAAGAAAGTATATAATTTTAGCAAAAAATTCCTATGATTCTACTACTTAGTGAATGAACGAAAACAGTGCAATGCAAAGAAGGAAGGAAAAATCAAACAGAGCTTTCAATAACGAAGAGAAGGCACAAGAAAAAAAACACAGAAAAAGACAAAATTATTAATCGGCCCTAAAAAATCTTTTTCCTAGAAGGAGAGCAGAAAATTATACACGATGCACAAACTGAAGAAGATCGCTATTTAACTTGGATGGAAAGAGTAAGAAAACTTAAGAAATTTCCACCGAGCTTTCAGTAACTAAGTGAACGGACAAGAAAACCAACCATGGAAAAAGAAGAAAAGATTAATCGGCTCTAAAAATCTTTTTCCTAGATGAGAAGAAGAAAATGAGTACACGATGAAACACACATCGAAAAAAAATGTCACTATTTAACTTGGACGGAGGAGTACGACAACTTTAGAAAGAATCTTCAGCCCCACAATGAGAACAACAACCTTGCTAGGGAATGTGAATGACCTCACATACAGCCTATCCAGGTGTCTCGAAGTCGTCATCTGAAAAGCATTGTTCCCTCGTTTGTTAAACCACAACTCTTGCTAGAAATAATCTTTACGATGAAACGGCCAATGAATATCGTTTTCGAAAATATCATTATCTTCCACGCGAAATTACGGATTTTCTTGTTAGCGGTTCTCGACTCGACACAGCCTTCACACTCTCCGACGCGGCGGCTTGACGCAAATTATTTGAAAACTGAACGAGCCGTGGTATAAAGCGGGAAAACTAAGCAAAACAAGAGAAGTCCAAAATCAGAAGATAGACCTGATGATCTGCCATGTCTTCCAGAACGAAAACATTACTTTGAAGCTCCTCGTATTCGTATATGTGAAATAGTTGTCGGCGAATCATGAAGCACTCGGCGAAGTTTGCATAGCGTGACGGGCTAAACTCGGCTGGGCCGAAAAATTGCCAAAAAGCCGTGAGTACAAAACGTATTTCTTATTTGAGTTTTTGTATCGCTGGCCTATTGACTAAGCTGGTCAGTCATTGCGTACCTGAAGTTGACTCTCTTTACAAAATGTATTTGACAATTACTTTTCTTTTAAACTAATTTATAAGTGCTGACTATCAAATGTATATATATTTATTGACGACTGAAGCAATATCCGGCCTGTCCGCTTCCCGTTTGAGAAGTAAATCTAACAGAATTGAATACTCCCGAACGTCGAACTTCGGAGAAAAGACAAAGAGCCTCCAGAATGCGACATGCCAACCAAAAATAAAGGGTCTGTGATGGATACAAGAACAAGCTCCTACTCATCCCAAAAGAAAATACTGAAGATAAAAAGAAGCTCTTGCAAGCTACAGGAAATCCTGCAAGTTCCCCTAAAGGGGCTTTCAAACTGAGAAAGCAAGACTGTGATACGCTCGTGCATAGCCCACGTTGCGTAAGCTAATTGCTAGATAACAATGAGGACAATATGAATTCATGTAGGTTTTGCAGATGTAGGCTATTTATATAGTAATGCTCTATACAAATATTTATCTTGCAAACATATTTTTAATGAAAAAAAAAGCAAATCCGGTCTCTCTATTTTCAGATATTGCAAATTTCAACTTTATCTCCCGCCTTGGCATACACTGTAAAAAGTTTCTCCGAGAGAGGATTAAAGTTAACTGCAGTATTTGCTACTGGGATTAATCTTATCTCTACTGGGATAAGATTAATCCGAATTAGAAATAATTCTATCTCAGTAGAGACAATATGTAGTCTCTGTAGCAAATACTGATTTTTTTTTTTTACAGTGTTGTAACGATTAAAGTCCGCAACTTTCAAGCCCCCGCCGGAGGCTGTCGGAACCTGCGTTCTCTCAACTTTCTCATCACTATCTTTTAGGCCGTCTGTTTGAACAAGTTTTTGGGATCCCAAAACGTAAGTTGAGGGATACCTATGACATCGCAAAAGTTGTCCGTCTGTCCGTCGGTCCGTCTGTAAGCACGATAACTCTCGAAGGAAATGAGATATTTTGATGAAAGTTGGTGTGAGGATTCGTTGGGTCGGCGGACCAGTCGAGTTCGTGAATAGGCTTTGTAGCCCTACATTTAGGGGTGGGGGAGGGGTTCAAATTAAGGGGCAAACAAAATATTTTGAAACAGCTAATGTGATAGTCGATAAGGGGGTAAGAAGGCATGCTGAACACGATGGTGAAAACCATTTTGTAATCGGACAAGTAGTTCGCCCGGAATCCGGCCAAAACCGGAAAATTGTTAGAAGTTAAAGTTTTATTTCTAGCTGATTAGATAACCGATTTAGGGATACGAAGAGACGCTGAATCCGTGTGACAATCATATTTTACCCGGACATATAGTTCGACCGGAATCCGGCTGGAGTCGGAAAATTTGTTATAAGTAAAATTTTAATTTGAAGTTGATTAGATGTTCATTATTGGGGAAAGAAGATACCCTGAGTTCGTTTTTGAGCTTTCTTTTTTCGCCGGGCAAGTAGTTCTAGAGTTCGGCCGAAACCGGGAAATTGGCAGAAGTGGCAGGAACTTTTCGTCAAAACAGATATGACTTATACGGGTAAACACACATGCTGAATCCATATCTGAACTTGGTTTTCTCAGAAGATTAGCTATTTGGCCTTAATCTGTTTCTGAATTTTAATTGTAAGAATGTTCAAGGATTCTGGCGATGACTGGATCTGGCTAAGACAAGACCCAGTTGTCTGGATCAGATATTGAATTTTTGGGATCCCATCGAAAAGTTTGTTCTTGTTGTTTTTGGTTGTTTACTTAGTGTATTTGAAGTATATACCAAGCGCAGCGAAGTTAATATTTTAAAGTCTTTGATTCATGTGGGCCGAGGAGGTGGGAGACACCATAATTTTTCGATGGATCGGATTTTTACGAACATACTGTTACTTTTGTTTTCCCCAAAATCCGAACGGTAGTCAGCGTTACCCAAAAATTACTTCACTCCCTAAAGCAAATCCACCATTGCTAACTGACTATTCACTTATCTCCTGGCGCTCGTCAAAAGATTACGAAAACCTTCGAGAAGATCGAGTGGCCTGTACGAGGATTAAAACAACTAAGTATACCATCGTGTGGACCTTTAGATGTGTCGGAAGAAGAAATCATCGGCCAGTTTGACATTTTTTGGTCTTGGAAGCTGAATATTATTTAGCTCAGTTTCAGAATCTTCAAGAAATCACTATAACGAATTTATTATAACTTACGGCGTTTGTTTCTGGTGATCTAGTTTACATCCTTAATTCTTTGGACGTAAGGAATTAACAAGAAAAACAGAAAAGAAAATACTTAAAGAAATCGATAATGCAAATAATTACTTTGATTTTTCTACAGATTTTCCATATGCCTGCTACAATAAAACGTTTCGTTCGGTCCATAGTCAAACTAAGATCCCAGCCTCCCCATGCCGGCGCTTCCGACCCGCGCCGCTAGATGACCCAGCGGTCGGAGAGAGTCGTGGCTTCATCTTGGGTCTTGGGTGGGCGGTTCTAGACGTTGCAAGTGCTAGGATGCTTATGATGTAACTCCTTTAAGTGGCCGTCGAGCTTGTGATTCCGATATCAAATGAGATGGAGGTGAGTTAACCGTTATAGTTTTTTCGAACAAAACCATTAATAATTAAACATTAACAATGCATAGCATCATGTCCCTCCGGTTATAGTATGATAAACACTCAGAAAGTTAGAAGTGAATATGACTTAATATCAAGACCCTATCCACCGCAAACTCCTGAAGTCATTACCACCGCAACCTCTCTGGAGGCTGATCTGAAGTCATTTCCAACTTATTATTACATATTTGTTCGAGAAAAGTTATACATAAATTATAAGATCAACAGAGGTGTTTCAATTTGAAACAACGTGATTCTCAGAAAGACGCATCCAGAAATACGAAATTCCTATCATTACAAAAGAATGACGTGTACGACGGATACAAAGCGACCACGTATCTACCTAAGAAAATCTTTCTGAAAAGATCAACTGAAAAGTTAGTCAGGGCTGCTGCACGCCATACATCTCAGCAGACTCAGAATATCCAGAAAGATAAATATTGCTTGGCAATGTGAGATCTACCGATCCTCGAGTGCCTCTTGAAAGCTACCATTGGAATGACAGTTGCGTATAGTGCACACCACCTCCTCTGCCCGCCGATAAGTAGGTAAAAGAGCAAAGGTACAGTTCTTGGGTTGCTGGCAGGGGCGTCACGACCGGGGGGGGGGGGACGCCCCCCCCCCCCAATGTCGTCGGCCAGTCGGTAAAAACTAACCGAATCGTTGCGAAGCACCGCGATTTTTCGCCAAAACAGTTGATTTTTTTCATTAAATCAGTCGATTCTTGTAAAAAATCAGTCGATTTTTTCTTAAAACAGTCGTTTTTTTCTGAAAATCAGTCGATCTTTTCAAAACTGTCGTTTTTTTCCTTGAAAACAGTCGTTTTTTCTGCAAAAACAGTCGGTAAAATTACCAGCCAGTCGGTAAATTCTCTGCCCCCCCCCCCCCCCAAACATCTTGGCTAGTAACGCCTCTGGTTGCTGGATGCCGACTGCAGGGAAAACGCCTGATACTCTTGAGGACTAACTCTTCTGGCCGATGCAAAATCGCCCTGAACCTAGCATAAGAAGCGGAAGCGGTATCACAGCTGCTCCCAAACACCACCGTGATCGGTTAACACAGGATTAAGTTGTTGAGTTTGAGTCGTTAGTGCTACGTTTGCTCGCTCTTCCCGAGGATCACTGGCGTGTTTTGGACTTAGTCATATAGAGTATTCCCGCTATCAACATGATGGACTTCTCCTTCTTCTCTTTAACTACGGTGAAAGTAATCATGAGTATACCGCACCAACTACAAGATCAACAAGTAAGAACACTGCAAACTACTTCACATACCTAGTGACAGGGAGCGAGCTGGGGTGGAAGACTGAGAGTTCACAGCGTTCTTCGTGGTTCGCACAGCATCGGACAGTCCCATTTCAAGGACGTTACGATCCAACAGAGCGTCCAAATCAGCACCTGCTTCTAAGGCCAACAAGTCCGTCACTCGAAAACCGGTTTGTGTTTCCGCGTCCGACCTTGAGCGTCGCTTCTTGCTGAAGGGCATTTCTTCCCAAGTCTCAACGTGATTTCATTAGGTGATCCACAGAATCTGCACCACGCTACCACCAACAATAATTCAACAACAATAAAGTCACGTGACCAGAGGTTCCCCGCACCAATAAATTATTTCACAGGAAAGGAAAACGAAGAACTAGAGCAGCCATCGGTCGCCAACTATCTCCAAGATTGCCAGAGGCTAGGCGAGATCATTGAGTGACTAGGGCATGCGTCAGGACTTCGGAGAGTTTTGGGGAGTCTCGGGAAACAAGCGTCGGAAACATTGCTTACCAAATAGCAGGGGAAGCTTAGTTAGAAACAGGGGCGGAGGTCTCTCAGATTTTCGGCTTGAAGGATTATCGATGCAAGCGGAGTATATCGAATTAGAAAGGAATGCATCCGAGGGGGATTCACGTCATCGTCGATTTTGCACGCCTGCAGTATTTGAGACGTATCAAGCGGCACAATGAATCTTTGACGCAGCTCAACCAATCGTGGACCAACAGTCATACTGACAGACGGTAAGGGGAACTATCCAAAACTAATAGGAAAGAGGCAATAGTAGGGAAAGGAAATAGGATTCCCATGAAACTCTCGCTGGACGTGAATTATTTTTACGAATGTCAATTTAAGTGATGACAAGACCAAAGGTTTCGACAGGTTCCCACAATTTACTATTTGATCTAGACAATTGGGTCTTGCGATATCCGTTCTTCACCAGTCTAATTGAACATTTTTACGCATTTTTATTTTTAAAATTTCGAGACAGTTAAGGCCGATGGCTAATCATCTGAGAAAAACAAGTTCAGATATAGATTCAGCATGTGCGTTTACCCCTATGCGTCATATATACTTTGACGAAACTGATCATAACTTCCTGCCTTACTTCTGCCAAATTTTCGGTTTCGGCCGGATGCCTGGCAAACTACTTGTCCGAAAAAAAAAACTAAAGCTCAAAAACGAAATCAGCATATCTCCTTACCCCTTCATCGAACCTCTAATCGACTTCAGATGAAACTTCTACCTGTAACAAATTTTCCAGTTCTGGACGGATTTTTTAAGAACTATTTGTCCGGCGAGAAAATAATTTTGATATACAGATTTGGCATGCCTCCTTACCACTACATCAAACCTCTAATCAACTTCAGATAAAACTTTTAGTTATAGCGAATTTTCCGGTTTCAGCCGGATTCCAGGCGAACTATATGTCCGGGTAGAAAATGCTTGTCATATCCGGATTCAGCATGTCTTCTTACCCTGAATCAAACATCTAATCAACTTCAAATACAACTTTTACTTTCAACAAAATTTCTGGTTTTGGCCGGATTCCGGGCGAACTACTTGTCCGGCGGGAAAATGATTTTCATATCGTGTGCATCGTGTCTCCTTACCCCTAAACCGACTATCTATTAGCTGCTTAAAAATATTGTGTAAGTCCCTTAATTTGAACCACCTCCCCCACTCCTAAATGTAGGGCTACGAAGCCCACCTACGTCCTGTCCCTGACCAAAAGAATCCTCAAACCAAGTTTCACCAACATATCTCATTCCTTTTAGAGCTCTCGTGCTGACAGACGGACAATTAACAGGTATCGCACTACACAGGTATCCCTCCACTTACGTTTTGGGATCCCAAAAACATGGACATATACCTTAGGTGGTCTTCGTCTGGTCCCTAATTATCGTGAATAACACATTCGACGTTCTCGTGTCACCTCCTCCGTCTCAATCTCAATCACAGATCATTAAGCTGTGATCTCAATACTGCTGCAGCCAAGCTGTTGTCGAAATTATTGCTGCCACGGAGACCGCAACTGGAAGGAGTGACGCGATGACTTCGTCACCCATATGAATCCTGCAGAGCGTTCCAAATAACTCCCCATCTTTAGGATGGAAGGAGGTATGAATGACAACCTTCCTGATTCATCGCAAAATCAAGGGCTCAAGAAACGTCCACTGGTCGAATTGGAGAACACCAAGAGCAACCAGCGAGTTTCCCCTCGGCGATAATACTGAGGCCTTGGAAGCCAATTTTATCAAGTGTCTAATTTTAAGCCAAGTTTCATCGTCCTAGTATATCCGGAAGTACCTTGAATCGCAATCACCGGAATTTCGACCCCCCCCCCCTCCAACTCCCCCCAGAGTACCCCAATCCGGTCCTGTTCCATCACTAATGTATCTAGGGCTTCTGCTTGTTCTTCCCACCAAGTGCATCCCAATACTCTTGGCGTGTCATCATACCCCCCCCCCCCCCGACTCCCCCTACATTGATCAGATCCTCTCCACACTTGAACTGGGACATTTGAGACATGAGTTCTTTCCGAATATCAAGTTTCATTAAGATCCGATCACCCTTTCAAAAGTTGGACATACCTCAAGATTCTGGATTCCTCTCCCTCCACTCCCCCCACGATGGTCAAATCGGAGAAATGACTGTTCTTAAGTTAAAATGGTTGAGTCCCTGGTATGCCTGCCAAGTTTCAGCGTCCTAGTACATGTGTAAGTCTCTTAATTTGGGATCACCGGAATTTCGGACCTCTCCCTTTAACTCCCCTCACTGTGCCGGGATCTGGTCCGGTCTTGTCAACTATGTATCTAGGGCCTGTGCTTGTTCTTCCCACCAAGTTTCATCCCGATCCGTCCACTCTGAACATGTCACACGATTTCCTATTCCCCCTCCAACTCCCCCCAAAGTCACCGGATCGGTTCCGGACTTAACGTATGACATCTCCGACACGAGGTCTTTCCAAGTATCAAGTTTCATTAAGATCGATTCCCCGTTCAAAAGTTATACAAACGTCAATATTCCAGATTTCCCCTCCCTCCATTTTGGTCGGGTCGGGGAAGTGACTATTTCCAAGTTAGTTTGATCGGGTCCCTAATATGCCTGCCAAGTTTCATCGTCCTAGCACTTCTGGAAGTACCTTAACTCGCGAACAGTGGCCTGAACAAACCGACAGACCGACCGAAAAGTGATCGGTACATGGCACTTGAGAGACGCTGCAAGTGCCATAAAAACTGAGCAGAGCTA
Organism: Branchinecta sandiegonensis; assembly: GCA_030848855.1. Lineage (NCBI taxonomy): Eukaryota > Metazoa > Arthropoda > Branchiopoda > Anostraca > Branchinectidae > Branchinecta > Branchinecta sandiegonensis. The sequence goes on from JAUPMV010000014.1 coordinate 12,588,948, forward strand.
GCGCTACTTTCTGAGCTTTGAGTTCACGGTCGCTTTCCTGTTCGCCGCTCCGCATATCAAAGGAAAAGAACGTAGCAGGCGTGTATGACCCGCCTCTGCAGAGCGTCACGTGTAACGTCACCAAGGTAGATAGCCTGTAGTCTGTTGGTCTCGACCAGTGTTTCCAATTTAACGCATTTCGCAGCATAATGCCACGATTCTGAGGAAAATGCCGCATAAAATTTTGATTATACCGCGAAATGGCTTTTTATACCGCATTCGTTCCCGTAAGTTATTTGTACACTTTAAAAAGTTTCTCCGAGTAATGATTAAAGTCAACTGCAGTATTTGCTATTGGGATTAACCTTACCTCTACTGGGATAAGATTAACCCGACTTAGAGATAATCTTATTTCAGTAGAGACAAGATTAATTCCAGTAGCAAATCTGCAAGATTTGTGCAAGAATTTGATTGTCTTTCGCTTACCTCTGGCATTTTTCGCTTATCTCTGGTATTTGTTCTTGCTTCAGTAACTTTAGAACAGTCAAGGTCTTCAATGAGAAGCACAATACTGAGGCTACGGTGTAACTATCATAGCAAAAGATGATGTGCACTTTCAGTAAATAGCTTAAATAAGAGCTGGAACCTCATATGGCACTTGCAAGGCTGGGTCAGATGGAAGTGATGGTCAAAAGTATTGTTTTCACTTTTCGGTTAAGATGCGCGCCAAACTTGCAAGTCTGGGAGTGATGGTCAAATTTTTTTTTCGCTTTTTTGTTAAGATGCGCACTTTAAGGGTGCTGAAAATTAATTTCTAAGACAAACCGAGGCAAAAAGGATCATGTACTCATGGCGATCGTGAAAAAGTAAATTTTACTTTAAACTATTTTTTGTATTTTGCGGTTAAGATGAGTTCTTCAAGGAATGGTCGGATCGGAGAAGTGACGATGTATAACCCAATGATGTCAAGCTTCGGTTAAGATGCGCCAAACTTGCAAGGCTGGAAGTGATAGTCAAATTTTTTTCACTTTTTGGTTAAGATGCGCACTTTAAGGGTGCTGAAAATTAATTTCTAAGAAAAACCGGGGCAAAAAGGATCATGTACTCATGGCGATCGTGAAAAAGTAAATGTTGCTTAAAAGTATTTTTTGCATTTTGCGGTTAAGATGAGTTCTTCAAGGAATGGTCGGATCGGAGAAATGACGATGTCAAACCCAATGATGTCAAGCTTCTAATGCTCCAGCAAAGTTTTATCGTCCTAGCACATCTTGAAGTACCTTAACTAACGATCACCAGAATTCGAGACCCCCCCCCCCCCTCCTCGGTACCCAAATCCGGTCCGATTCTGTCACTGATACACCTAGGACTTGTGCCTGTACTTCCCAGCAAGTTTCATCCTGATCGCTCCACTCTATGCGTGTCACAAGATTTCCGGTTCTATCCTCCGACCCCCCCCCCCCCCCAGTTAATCGTATCCGGTCCGGAATTAAAATGGGACGTCTAAGAGAGACATGAGATCTCTCAAGATGTCAAGTTTCATTAAGATCCGATAACCCGTTCGAAAGTTATGCATGCCACTAATTTACGGATTCCGCCGTCTCCTCCCCCCCCCCCCCCCCAACGATGGTCGGATCGGGCGAGTGACTGTTTCCAAGTTAATCTGGTCGGGTCCCTGATACGCCTGCCAAGTTTTATCGTCCTAGCCCACCTGGAAGTGCGTTAACTACGGATTGCCAGAATTCCGGACCTCCCCCCCCCTCCAACACCCCCCACAGTGTCCGAATCCGGTCCAATTCTGTCAATTGTTTATCTAGAGCTTCTTCCCACCAAGTTTCATCCCGATCGCTCCACTCTGAGAGTTTCACACGATTTCAGGTTCCCCCCTCCAACTCCAGCCCCCCAGATTCATCGGATTCGGTCCGGACTTGAAATGACACATATGAGACACGAGGTCTTTCCAGATATCAAGTTTCATTAAAATCCGATCACCCATTCGAAAGTTATGCATGCCCCTATTTTCTGGATTCCGCCACCTCCCCCTCCCCCCACGATGGTCGGATCGGTCAAGTGACTATTTTCAAATTAGTTTGGTCGGGTCCCTAATATGCCTGCCAAGTTTTATCGTCCTAGAACTTCTGGAAGTACCCTAACTCGAGAAGAGTGGACCGACAGACCGACCGACCGACCGACCGAAAAGTGATCGGTATATGGCACTTGAACGGAGCTGCAAGTGTCATAAAAATACATATTATTTTGCGAATAGCTGGTAGCGGAAAAACTCCAATTCGGTTTGTTGGGCTAATCTGGATGAATGATGTTACTACTGATGGTTATGTTATTTGGTCGAGCATTTATTAAAGGATGGACCAAAACTTGGACTTGTTGATCCTAACCCCGTCTTCACCTTTTGTTTCATGCCAACCTACCTTTTTCTGTGCCCCATGGTCATTACCAGACAAGATTTCAGGCATCAAACATTCCCATACTGCATGGTAACCAAATCGGGCAAGAAAGCTAATAACAATGAAAGAAGATTACACGAAACATTCGTAGAGATGAAGTGTTTACGAAATGGCATCGAAAACTTCCCATACTACATAGTAACCAAATCGGGTAAGAAAGCTAATATAATGAAAGAAGATACACGAAACATTCGTAGAGATGAAGTGTTTACGAAACAACATCGAAAACTCACTCCTTTATCCACTGGCAATTCATACGCTGGAAGGGGTTTGAGAATGGATTTGAGAATATCGTTTTATGCATCGAGAATACGGCCTCACGTAGCTATAGAATAGAGTGACGGGTGGTGAACTAAATGGGTTAAAACTCTTCGATTTACAACCTTATGGAAGTAAATGATCGTGTAGTAGTGTCATTGGTTACGGTACTTCGGTGGACGAAAACGGTTGCACGCCACCCCAGACAAAGAGCTCGGTTTCGGATACAAACAGCGTATTCTGAGGACATATTTAAGTGTATGTATAAATGTTTCCTCTCTGTCAAACTGGACCGCATGTAATAATCAAATTCGCACTAAAAGTAACTTGAACTTGAACTCCGATTTTGCCACTGGCACGTAATCTTTTGCAGGATTTTTACTGTATATAGTCATTCTTATTTCGTTCTTTTTATGTTGTCATTCTGTTTACTCAAATCATTGTTAATATTATTATTTATTCCAATGCCTTCGAGCTTTTGTGGAAATATATTATATTCAGATATTCCTTCAGCCCAAGCTGACTGCGAATCATATTTGACAATGCAAAACGGATGCGTCAGCTACATTTTATTGGAGCCTTCTTGGCAAGGGTCCTCTTAAGGATCAAGCTGGAAAATGTAGCTGACGTATCCGTTTTGCATTGTCAAATATCTATTATACTCTAAAAACAAGTCCTACAGCTACCTCGGTCGGAGCCATGTGTCAGAGCTTCAACCTGACTTCATAATTTTATCTTTTCAATAACTAGTTGAACAAGAAACGATGAATGAGTGCAGAAAATGGTTAGGTATTATGTCGTACGCGTTCGCAGCTGAAACCAACAAGACCAAAGGTGTCGATGGGATCCCAAAAATCTAAGATTTGATCCAGACAATTCGGTCTTGTCTTCGCCAGGCTAATCATCAGAGAAAACCGAGTTCAGATATTCTATCTACCTATCTATATATACCTCTATAAGCCATATCTATTTTGACGATACTGACCGAAACTTCCTGCTTTACTACTGCCAAATTTGCGGTTTCGCCCGAATTCCGAGCGAACTACTAGTCCAGCAAAAAAAAGAAAATTTAGAAATGAAACCGGCGTATCTCCTTATCTCTATAAAGAAATCTTATCAACTTTAAATAAAATTTTGACTTAAAATCTATCATCTAATCAACTTCAGATAAAGCTTTTGTTTTCAACAAATTTTCCGGTTTTGGCCGGATTACAGGCGAACTAGTTGTCCGGCGAAAAAAGGGTTTTCACCATCGGGTTCAGAATGTCTTACCCCTAAATCAAACATTTAATCAACTTCAAAAGAAACTGTTACTTTTAACCAACTTTCCGGTTTTGGCCGGATTCCGGACGAACTGCTGATCCGGCGAAAAAATGATTTTCACCATCATGCTCATCACGTCTTCTTACCCCTAAATCAAATATTTAATCAACTTCAAATGAAACTTTTACTTTTAACCAACTTTCCGGTTTTTGCCGGATTCCGGACGAGCTACTCGTCCAGCGAGAAAATAGTTTTCACCATCATGCTCAGCATGTCTTCTTACCCCTAAATCAAACATTTAATCAACTTCAAATGAAACTTTTACTTTTAGCAAACTTTCCGGTTTTTGCCGGATTCCGGACGAACTACTCGTCCGACGAGAAAATTATTGTCACCATCATGCTCAGCATGTCTTCTTACCCCATAATCGACTATCACATTAGCTGTTTAAAAATATTTTGTTTGTCCCTTAATTTGAACCCCCTCCCCCACCCCCAAATATAGGGCTACAGAATCCATCTACGAACTCGACCTTACCCTTGACCCAAACAATCCTCACACCAAGTTTCATCAAAATATCTAATTCCCTTCGAGAGTTATCGTGCTTACAGACGGACGGACGGACGGACAGACGGACGGATGGCCAATTTTTGCGATGTCATAGGTATCCCTCCACTTACGTTTTGGGATCCCAAAAACGGTTAAAATCAAAACAAAGAGACACAGTAACACATTTGTACCATTTTTCGTTAACATGTTGAATAAAATGTTCGTGTAATGTTAATATTTGTAGTATTTAGTATTTAATTGTTTAAAAGAATGAAATTTTTGTAAAGACAATCAAATTAGCTGTTAGCTAGCAAGTTTCTGTCTAATAAACCTTACTTATTTACTTACTTATAAGTATTTTTTGCATTGGCGGCTCTTGTCGGACACATATCCGGGCATAGTAAGTAGTTATATAAACCGGATTCTAGCTCACCCGCCACCCCAATTTCAAAACCCCATTTTAACATCAATTTCTTAAATTTTAACATCCTTTTTTCCAAATTATCCCCCTTTTTAAAGATATTTTTATTTTCTTACTTCTCAAATAAAGGACCCAAGAAATAGGAAATATTACCCTTTACTACATATAAACTACTACAAATACTACTTTTTTGCGTTTTTCATTTTTTATCAAAATATGATACCACCATATTACTGAGTAAACAGTTCTATATCAACATATTGGTCAGAGTTCTTATTTACCCTCATAATAGACTGCAAAACCAGATTGTTCTTTAGAAGCAACTCGCTAGCAAATGCATTGTATCTCTGTGGAATAAACAAATCACAGGCTTTGTTATTATGATTAATAACGACAACCAACTTATCACCATATTTTGTCTTAGCAATTCTCATTTTAACAATGGCATATTTCAATCCTAGAACTAGTTCTTCTTTCCTGATTGTCTCATTGTATTTATTCATTCTGATTGTAGACAAGACTTCCTTCATGGACTCCATTTATTAGCGGCTGAATTTCTTTGATAAAAATCCTCACAAACTCACATACATATTTTTATTAATAATATCAAGTGTAGCTTTTCTTTCATAATATATAACACAGTAAATATTATATGGTACGGTTGGATTATCTTTTAATGTTATACTTATTTCAATATCAGCAGTTGTTCCATTATAAATATTTGACTCGTGTTTGGAAACATCGAAACAGAATAGTGGATGTACTTCTTTAAATTCTTCTATATTGACTACACTACCAGTATCAAACGCTAATTGTTTATAACCCAAATGTATGTATCTGTTGTACAGATTAGAGTACGTGCATTTCTCATCAATAAAGTCGCATTTGAGGGGTTCTACTGGATATTTATCCCCGTTAATTCTAACCTCTATATCAGTCAAATTCAAATGATCAAACACCATATTATTCTTTTTTTGGTTGTTATGCTTTTCATTTTTCTGTAACATCACAACGATTTTCGTAGGACTATTTCTCTCAGACACAACTTTCCAGGTGTGTTCCTTATTCTGACTAACATCACTTTTATAAGTATTACAAGCTCCCCACATCAGATTATACTTTTTATCCTTTGCCAAACCCTTTTCCAATTCAATCATCATTTCAATACTAGGAGCTATGACAGGAATTTTCCAGGATAAATACTCAATGACTACTTTATAATTAGTATCCCCATTTCTTAGAGTCATGTTATTATCATCATTTCTTCTTAGACAAATTCTATGCGATGCACCTCTAAAAAATCGTTTGTTTCCTTTCAAGAATCCGAACAACTCTGATAATGGTAAATACATATTTACTAATTTGCTGTTTTTAGTTCTGTTATATCTCTTCTCAAACCCTTTATTATAATTTCGATTGGGTTTAGAACTGACAACCGCAGTTCCTGCTAGTGCTCCACCTGCAGGTACGGTAAATGAACTACTTATAGAGTTGATATCGGTTCCCTGATTATAATCCTTATACCAGAAATGATTTCTAGCTGCACTTCTAGAATAATCATCGGAATATTCAATCAACTTTGTAACGGTAGTTGCAATACCAACATGATTAATTTTTTCAACAGGAGCATCGTTTATTACATACTCAGCGGTACTAAATAAATTGAATCCATTATTAGTTAACGTAGTTAACGTATTAGTTAACATCTATGTTAGGTCCATTCTCTTTAACTATTCTTACACCCACTTCAAGATAACTTTCACTTGGATAGAACCAGGAATCCAATTTCTTCGTTACGAATTCAAACTCTGATTTATTTGATACATTCACATCTGTTTCTCGAATTTCTTTAAATTCGTATTTGACCACTGTATCATCCACAAGCGGCTCATCAAAAATGTTCCATTGCGGACTGATAACTTTATTTACTGCCATTTATATAAGAAAGAAATTATTAAATAAAACTTATTTCAGAATCTTTAACCCGTTTCCAGTCATTAACGTTTTGATCAAGTCTTGACTTCTTTGATTTAAAATTCTTTTATTTGTACCCAGAAGATCCTTCATCGATTTTTTGTTTCCAATTACATCAATGAGTTCTTTCCTGTTTACATCAATCAGATCTTTCCCGTATTCTATTGCTCTATTTTTCAACAACTCAAATCTCGGTTTAATAATTTTGTTATACATTGACATACCTCCATCTTTTATTTGTTTTGCTGACGTTTGAAATAACTGAGAATTAGCAATGTTTTTGAATATATACCGATTCCACTTCCATACTGCTTTTTATAAAGTAATCGTTTATTATTAATCAACATTTATAGGTAAATAATTTTATTTCACTAATCCTTTAAGGTTTTCTCAAATGCAAAACGTATCCAACGTTATCACCATTCAAATCGATAGGTCTTCCCAACTGATCAGTAATTGTCATTCTCAAGGAGTAAATAAAGTCTTTTGTGTTAATAGGAAGGTAGATTAATTGTCTAGGATTTTCAACAATTTGACAACCTGGTTCTGTATTGGGAACAAATGTCCAAATGACGTCTGATTTACTTTTGTTTACGATAGAACTGTTTACAAGAGAGCAGTGAATTTGAATTTTATCAACGCTTCTTGTTATATTCGAAAGCTTTGTACCTTCATTGATTTTCTTAGAAATCTCACTATCCTTCTCAAAGCCTAAAATCTGACACAAGTCACTATTAAATCTAAACACATATTTTTCTTGTAATATGATGACAAATCTCATAGATGCTGGATTGGATGAAATTACAATAGGACATTTATCTTTCGGTGTATCAAAATACTGACACAAGAAATAATTCAAACAATCAACGTTATACATCCCATTAGGAATAGTAACATTCATCCATCCCCCCTCTTCATCTTTCCTATATTGAAATGTATTATTTCCAAATTTATCACTTATATTATGCCACGAATACCACAAAGTACACTGATTCAAACCTATTTCATAATCCCAATTACGATTCAATTCGATTGGTTGACTAAATGTTATATCAATGATACTTTCATTACCTTCAATGTTTAACAACACCATTTATTAGAAATATTTTTTATATATTGAATTGTAAACTCTCTTCGTAAAAAAATTATTTCGCATTAACGAATCCAAAATATCAATAGCTTCATTCCTCACCTCATCAGATGTATTCCCGTTTACTCTACTACCTATCAAAGTGTAAATTTTTTTAATCATTTCATCACAATTCATAAATATTCCAGTTCCTTGTTGTTTGACTAATCTCAAATTTTTTTGAATGGCTCTTAACCTATCCTAGTATTCTTGTATAAATTTAATAATTTGATCATGGCTAGAGTAACCTTTACCACCATAACTTTGACTTATATTTGTTAAATGATCCAGAGCCTCCTCTATATCCGTAGGATGACTAATGCAATACATAGGCATTTTAAAATAATGATCATTGCCACCCCGCGATTCGTGTTTTGAACTAATCTGATTTAACAACTCTGGATTAATATCTTTATTCACATCAATGGATGGTGGTCCTAAAGCGGGAGTTAGTTCTAAAGCAGGAGTTGGCGCTCGACTCGATACCTCTGAAGCAGTCTTAAATGTTTCACCTTATCTTTGAAACCGTCTGCTTGAATTTTCATCACTCTTCTGTAATTTCTTAATGATCGCTTCAGTGTTTTCTTTTTGTGCCATAACAACTGGAGCGTTAAATTCTGAAGCCATTTCCTGAAATCCTGCTTTCTCCATCTCATATTCTTGAACATTTCTTCTTTGAATTTCTCTGTTCTTCACTATACCCGATAACATATCACTCAAGCGTCTTGAATCCATTTATATACAAGTAATTTTATTTTATAATTAATTTTGAAAGTTCTTTTTCATAAAACCCTCCTTGAATTAATTCCCCACTTTTGTCAGATATTTCATAAGTAATGGGGGTGGTAGGTCTAACGGTTGCTATCTGGAATACTTCATTCGTGTAGTTAGGTAAATAACCTTTATCAAAAATACTTTTTTCTTTTTTAATTCTAACTAAATCTCCTACTTTGTAATTTCCTGTGACTTTGTAATCACATCGAGGAAACAAAGCATTGTAAACCTTTTTCTGATTTACCTTTTTACTAGCATCAATTGGTTTCATTTTTCTTGAACGATGATAAGTGTTACTATAATTCCTAACAAATAAAGGCAAAATATCAATCCATTTAGTAGTGTTATTGTGAGTAAAATATTTCCATAACTTTTCTTTCAACGTTCTATTGAATCGTTCAACGATTTGCGCTTTCAATTCACTTTCAGATGCAAACCAGTGTATGTCGTTATTTTTCACAAATTCTTTACCTTTATCAGTTTGTAGTTTCTTAGGAATTCTTTCTTTAAAGATATGACTGAATGCGTTTATTATTTCAGCACCCGTTTTATCTTTCAAAGGGGTACACCAAGCGTATTTACTAAAGCAATCAATAACAGTCAAGATGTAATTTGTTTTATCATTCGCTTTTTTATATTTCTGGAGGTCAACTAAATCAGCTTGCCATTGCTCGTCAACATGGTGAACATAGACTCGCCTCCTTTCAAAATTGTGGTAGGAAAGTTTGTGTAACGTATGCACATTCTCATTTTGCAAAACATGTTTTATGTTATCTTTAGAAACGTTCACTCCATTTTCTTTTAATTTTCTGTAAATATCATCAACACCTGAATAATTTGAATAATACGTATTTAAAATATCTTTTTCTGCGTTGAGAATTTTTTTAAAAACAGATTTTTCCTCGATCCACAAATAACACGATTACCTTTCAGCATTGGAACATTATTTTTCTGTGACACTGCCTTAAACATTGATTCAGTGTCAGTTTTCTTTTTACATTTCATACAATAAATCCCCATTTATTAGAAAACCATTTTCTTAAACAAAAAGCTACCAACTGAAATCCTTCAGTTTGCGCTGGATGTAGGAAATACAGTGAAGTCCACAGTTTAATTCATCTATATTTTGAACAGCAAGATTTTCATAAGCTATTTTTTTCTTTGAAGTTTTTAGATATTTAATTATTTCTTTTCGTGGTGGAATACCGAAAGAATAAAAAATTCGACATAGGGTTGATTAGGTAGATTACAATAGGTAATCCAGTTAGTTCCAGGCATTCCACGTTTATCATAATTAACTGCACCACATTCTATACTATATATCTCTTAGGGTAGCGTATCTATAGAGAAAACACCTCTAAAATATGGAATATCCCCTACTGCATCCATAATATCAAAATTAGTTAGAGGTCCTACTTTACTTTTGCTTCTTTTCTGATGTCCCCGTTTTTTGACTTCCTAGGCCTTCCACGTACCCCATAGCCGACAACTTTTTGTGTTCCAGGAAGTGTAAGCGCACCACCTGTGTTGACATCATCGGTTTCCTTCTTAGGCCTTCCACGTACCCCATTACCTACAACTTTGTGTGTTCCAGGAAGTTTAAGCGCCCCACCTGTGTTGGTTATGTTATCCACCAATTTCTTACCAGCGAATGTACCCAAAGCAGCAGCTCCGCTTGTTAAAGCTGCCTTTCCAAGGGTAATTGCCAACGGTATTAGGAAAGGAAGTAATCAACCCTTTTGAATCGCTTCTTTCATCTGTTTGTATGATACATCAATATCACAGCCCTTATTATTCATTTTACATGTTTCAATTTTATCAATTTGTCGTTTACTTAAAAGTAACTTTACTGGTTCTCGTTCATTCTGTCTACTATGACTAACACGTATCTGACATTTTTGTTTAGCACCAAAACATTTATTCAGCTTTCCTTTCTGAAGCTTTGACAAATAAACTGTATACTCCATTGTTTCAACAATTTATTAGAAAAATAATTTATCATATAAACTTCTAATTTACCAGCCATCATTTTATCTATTCTGGAAACGAATGGTTTGTCAACAGGTTTTAGCTCTAGAAGCCTTTTTAAAATATTTACTACTGCTCTTTCAATATTATCGATATGGGTTTGTTGGTCAGCAATTTTTGTTTCAATTATATTGTTATGGGTATGTTGACCAAGAAGCTTTTTGTCAAAATCTAAAAGATACGTAATTAACGTTCCTAAATTAACAGCGTCATTTTTGTTTCTAGGGTCTTGAACATGTGTTATCAACTTGTTTTCACCGTTAACTTCTTTATCATTAACTCGAATTATTTCTTTTACAAATAACCCTTTATCTTTAATCCTTACCAATAAATTATCAAGAGAATCATGTACAGCAGTTAATCTGTTGATATCTTCGCTAAAATACTGATTTATCCCCACTTGTTCTGCGGTAATTTCTTCTTTAAATTGGTTCAAAATAATAGTCATAGATCTGAAACTAATAGCGTCCTGGTCTGCTTTCGCATCCCCTAAATTAATAATTCTCTTATCTTGTAGGTTAATATTACCGTTGTCATCAGTAACTCTCTTTTCATTCGATTCGTTACTAACCTTTTTTCCAACACTGCCAAATTTATTCCTTTATAATAGAAACAAATTATCCAGTAAATTTTTCAAAGTTTTTTCTGTACTTCAGGGTTTTATCTTTTGTTTTTAAATCTATGAAGAAAAAACTGTAGCCCTTGGTTGCAGCGTCGAATTGTTTGAGAAAGTTTTCATTGTCTATACAGGATACATGGCTTTGTCTAATTAACTTTATTTCTTTTGGATTAGAACACTGAAAGAATGCAAAATAATTATACTGAAGTCTTACCACCTTTGGGGTTTTATGATAGGTCTGTGACAAATAAACAATTGAGGCATTTTTCTTGCTTCCTCTTATGAATAAATCTTCTATTTTCTTTTGGTCTTTTTCAGTGACAAAATCGTCAAAGATAATCAAGTTTTGATAATTGGGGTCTAGGTCGTCAACATCAATAATATCATTAATGTCATTACTTACTGATAAAATATTCGCTTTGCATTTCGATTCCAAAGTGTTTAAATTGTCTATAAGGTTTTTATATTTATCTTCTTCAAGATCTTTTGCATACAAGTATATTCGGTTGAAACAGATATATTCATAAATTAAATTCAAGAGTAAATTGGTTTTCCCTGTTCCTGAACTTCCACAAATTAATAACCTAAATGGCCACAGAGGTGCAAGGTCGTGCTTGTTCTGATAGATATTCTTTTCGCTAAAATCATATACTTTGATTGGTGCCTTTTCATTCATTTATTTAGGAAGAATTTTTCATTATAAGATTTACCGAAGTAAGTACTTGAGTATTTAAGTAGGTACTTGAATTTTGGAAGTAGGTACTTGAATTTTTTAAGTAGGTACTTGAATTGTTTAAGTAGGTACTTGCATTTTTGAAGTAGGTACTTGAATTTTTTGAAGTAGGTACTTGAATTTTTTAAGTAGGTACTTGAATTTTTTAAGTAGGTTCTTGAATTTTTTTAAGTAGGTACTTGAATTCTTTGAAGTAGGTACTTGAATTTAATGTTTATAGCCTAGAGGTAAAGTTGTAATATTATCGCTTGTTACTATCCTTTTATCATCCTTAGGATCTAACGCTTTTTTATTCTGTTCTTCTAGAAACATATTGTGCTTGTATGATCTTAAGTTATACTGGGTTACAGAAAGGTTTTCAGTTTTGCCAAACAGTACATCCTTATAGTTTTGAATCGTAATTTTATCTTTAACTATATTCCTTTTTATTCCTTTCAGTTTTTTAATAGCTTTTGAAGGGTCTTGGTTGTCCTTTACATAAGCATATACTTTTGATCGTAATCCTACAAACTCAGTCATAACCTGTCCTGCTAGTTCGTCTTTCATCATTCCTCTCATATTCTTATTTAAATTAGGAAACCCGTATGGATTATCTTTCGCATAATCAGATGTATCGAATCTATCATTCAAATCTTGTTTGATATCTTGATAGAAATCTTCGGTTCTAATGTTGTATATGAAAGAATCAGTATCCATATAACATAAATCAATTTGATCCCAATATTTAGGTTTCATATAATCATAATGGAATTCATACATCAATAGCTTGGATAGTTCCAATACAGCAAAACCGATGTACATTGGCTTGTCTAGTTTCATCTTTTCCTTCGACATTCTTGCCACGGAAAAGTTTTCACTGAAAATAATTTCAGATTTAAAGTTGGGTTTCTTTATTATTTTTTCTCTTGTTTTATCGTCAGTTATTATTTCCATATCTGCTCGTTTCCTCACATTTTCCATAGTTTTTCCAAAGCAAGCATTATTCATCAGCTTAAAAAAGTCCTTCTCGAAATCATTTGTACCTTTAGTTCTAAGCGCTGTGTTGTGATCTATGTATCCTTTTAAGTAAGCACTTTCAGTGAATCCTAGTATTCTATGTACTTTTTTCAGTATCAAACCCTTTTGTAAATAGAATTCTAGATTCCTGTGGTGAACTACGAAATTGTGCTTATCTAATAATGTGGTACAAAGCTTACCATTAAAATGTTCGGGTGCTAGTGGTAAATCTTTGTGTAAGTGGAAAAGTTCTTTCGGGTATTCAAAATCTACTTCATATATAGCACCTACATTCTGTAACTTAATCACCGGCTTAATATAATTTTTTAGATGGTTGTAATACCCGATTGATGTGTATTCATTTCTTTCTTTTAAATCATCTGGTATTGGAATAAATTGGAAATCATTCGCTGGTAAGTCTTGTGACATCGCCCACCCATATAAATTATTCTTATCGAAATACATTAAATAGTTAGATGGCTTATCCTTATCATAACTGCTCATATATTTATTATTCGCTTTAGCGTATACTTTCATACATTGAGATACACCACCTCTTATCCCCTTTTCAATGAATGTATACATGTCTTCCTTTGAGAATAACGGTAATTCTACTTTCGAATGCTTTAGGAAAGCGTCCCATGTTAGTCCAGGAGCTGAGAAGTAATGAAGTGGATCCAAGTCATAATTATGTATACATACATTTCTGAAATTCTCTACAACATCCGACAATATTAACACATCACTTTTTAGGTACAACTTGGTATAATCAAGTAATGTTTCACAATTAAATTGCTTCCAAATAGACACCGCTCTTTATAATCAGTTTTGTCAATACCTTTCCCCGTTAACCTAGAATAAAAGCTTTCTATGGGTGGTAACTTTGTACAATCAATTTTACTGAAACTGTCTACGAATTCATACGGATAAACCCCTTTCTTAATTATTTCTTTGAGCTCTTCATCGTTTTTGAAACTATTCTATGTAGACTTGAAATTCTCTCTCAGATGATTACAGGATTCTTTGCAATCGCATTTTGCTAACTTGTCCAACGATGAAGCCATGAATCGAATGGAATCTATGAATCTGATTTCATATTTTATTTCCTTATCCTGTCTTGGGATACTGATTGATTTCGAGAATGAGATGGAACTTTCTGCACTTTCAAATATTCCGTTATCAGGTATCAACTCTTTCACAAATAGATGAGAATCATATTTTGATAAATTATGCATCACTACAGGGATATGCTTGGGAATCCTGTATTTCATATTACATTCAGCATGAGCAAAACCTCTATTTTTTCCAGTCATGTGATCGTGATCAAAGTGGGGATTTTCAGTAATTTCAGTCTTACAGATATGGCAGGTCTTATCCATTAGTGTGTTCCATTTTTCTGCAATTTCTACATCGGTATAAGTGTGTTTTCTCTGCCTGTTTTCATATTTGTTTGCAATTTCTGTGGATACTTTTGTAACGGTTTTAACAAAATGTTCTGCAGCGTCTTCACCGAAATAATCGTAGTATTTGTTCTGGTTTGTATCAAAGGAACAGCATACCTGAAATCCGTAAGCAAAAGGTTTCTGTTCAGCTACTTTTATTGTTTTCTTTACGTTTACCTGATTGTATTCTTCATTATAAGACTCAAAGTCTGCTATTATACATTAAGGTACTTTCATCTGTTTCGAAATATTTTTATATTGTATACTTGAGTCTTCAGGAGGCATTATAATATCAGGATCTTCGCAATTATTTTTACTTTCATGTTTTTCAAATTGTTCTTGTTTCGAAAAATGCCTTCCACAAAAAGTGCAGAGGTATGTCTTTGTTTTATTTTTAGAGATTTGAGTACCGACTAATCTGCTCAGATCTTTCACAAATACATAGTGATTATCGAAATATAATAAATGAATGACATGTTTTGCTGTTTTCCCATTGAGTGTACTATTTAGTATATGACTTCTGATTATTTTCTCTTTATCAATTTGAAATAAGCAAATCTTTATGATGTATTTATTTTCAAATTTATGGATGTCTTTCAAATCAAATTCGTTCTCATATTGTTTATATTTCGAAGTTCTCTCCGCGTTGTCCTTGGCTGGGTATAAATGTGCTAAGATACACCAAAGAAAGCATTTTTGATCTAAGTTTTTTATATTTATGCACGCTTTTTTTATTTTTTACGAAATCTGGCAGTATTTTAAACGTTCCTCCCATGTAAGATTCTCTTCGTGTCATCCTATAATCAATTCCTTCATACCGACTAAATTGTAGCCCAGATCGAGGGGTATTACTTAAAGAACTAAGTCTCTTGTTATTATTATCCAAATGATTATGAGTAAGTAAGCTATTTTTATTTAAGATCCAAGAAGTACTGTTGTAAAATACTACTACTTCTTCATCATTCTTCTGTCTATAGAATATAACACGAGTTACAAACTGAACTCTATATTGATTTATTTCGTTCATTCTTCGCTGTAAATCATTAAAAACAAAAGCAATAAGAGTATGTTTTTCTCTTCCATTGCTTTCAATAGAAACGTTTACGGTATACAAATTTTCATTTTCCCTAGAAATAGTAGGCTGCTGTTCTTCTTCCGTTTTGAATAAATAATTAGGAATGGTAGTTTCTTCTTTAATCCGTTTCTTATTTTTAAAGAGAGTTGATAAATCTTTGTGTTTATTCTTATCACTTCTTTCTGCTTGATCTCTTATGATATCTGTATTTTTCCTTACGGAATCTTTATGTTTTTATTAATGTTATTATAGTATCCTTTAACGCTTTGTATTACTTCATCTCGGTTTCCACGGGTGGATAGATTTTTGTTTTTTTTAAATCTTTTTAACTCACTTGTATCTTTTTCTTTTATCTTTTTCTTCTCTTGTTTTATTTTTGTAATAGCGATATTATTTTCTTTTATCTCATCTTCCAGAATGGTTCGTAATTTAGGTTCTGGCTTGTAGTCGGATGGTCTGTTCTTATTATGGATTCTTTCGTTTCTGCGTCGAATATTAATTGTATCTTCAGCTAGCAAAATATTCTTATTAAGATGGTTTATTATACTATTTGTTACTTCATGTTTCTTAGCTCCATTTGTTTTGGTTTTATTAATTTTCGCATATGTCCGCAGTTCATTAATTCGGTATTGCGGTAAACTTCGTATAACCGATTCATTGTTTCATATAATGGTTTTACAACGCTGAATAACCTCTGCAGTTTTCATCATTTATTAGGTAAATATTTTTATTAATGAATTTCTCCCGTCTGCGATTTGTCAGCCGTAAAGAAAATCACTGGTTTCAATATTCGTTTCACGTAGCAAGCGCCGTCTAAATTGCCTCTGACCAGTCAAGCAGTAGAGTTTCCTAGATGGCGGATGTGTTTTGCGTTTCACAGAGCAAGCGCTGTCTAGATTGTCTCTGACCAGTCAAGTAAGAGTCAGTAGAGTTTCCTAGATGGCGGATGTGTTCCGAATCGCGAAGCTTTCACTCGGTCAAATAATTTTTGAAACAATTTTATTATGTTATAAATGGAAGAACTGGAAAAGAAATTATTCGTTTACCGTAGAAGTTATAAATATTACAATACTGTTAGCAATTGTCTTCTTTTATCCAAATTCCTCTTTTCGACAGCAGGAATGTCTGCGTTTCTAGTCCTACCTTTAGCTTCTTTAAGTTTGGGTGCTGATATCATCGAAATAGTCGAAAAACATCTAAGCATTGCAGAAAGAAAAGCAGAGTATAAAACCGCTTATAGTTTTTACACTGAACTGTTATCATTGTTAAAATGTGGGCAATTAACGGTTGAAGAGGTTATTCAGCGTGAAACTGAAATGCGTAAAACCTTTCGATTTTTTCCTCGCGAAAAATACATGAAACAGGTTCGCTTAAACGGTTATAAATATTGTAAGAATGAATCTATAAGAAAACAAGAAAATTTACCAAAAATATAACATTTTTGCGAAACCTCCCACCCCAGACTCTGAAGATTGAAGATGTTTATTTGTCGTCTTATTTTTTTTTTGTGAGTCTGGGGTGACCCGTGAGGGGAGGAAACCCTCTGAGTTTTTTTTTTGTTCGCCATCGCTCACTATCAACGGATTGCTGTTAGTGGGATTCGATCTCACGACATCGTTGATGCAATGATTACTAAGCTTGCAATGACTTAGACCATTACGCCAACGGGGCCTGTAATCTCTCCGGGACCAACTGTTTTGTGATGTGAATGCTAATGCGCAAACAGATTTTCTATTTTTTGTTTGCCCAAAGAGCTTTATCCGCACAAGAGATAGAACTTTTGGGTACATTGAGGTGATTTTAATTTGATGATGTGATGAATAGCGATCTGGATTTTTATTAAAGAAATTCAACCGCTAATAAAAGGAGTCCATGAAGGAAGTCTTGTCTACAATCAAAATGAATAAATACAATGAGACGATCAGGAAAGAAGAACTAGTTCTAGGATTGAAATATGCCATTGTTAAAATGAGAATTGCTAAGACAAAATATGGTGATAAGTTGGTTGTCGTTATTAATCATAATAACAAAGCCTGTGATTTGTTTATTCCACAGAGATACAATGCAATTGCTAGCGAGTTGCTTCTAAAGAACAATCTAGTTTTGCAGCCTATTATGAGGGTAAATAAGAACTCTGACCAATATGTTGATATAGAACTGTTTACTCAGTAATATGGTGGTATCATATTTTGATAAAAAATGAAAAATACAAAAAAGTAGTATTTGTAGTAGTTTATATGTAGTAAAGGGTAATATTTCCTATTTCTTGGGTCCTTTATTTGGGAAGTAAGAAAATAAAAATATCTTTAAAAAGGGGGATAATTTGGAAAAAAGGATGTTAAAATTTAAGAAATTGATGTTAAAATGGGGTTTTGAAATTGGGGGGCGGGTGAGCTAGAATCCGGTTTATATAACTACTATAGTACGCCCGTCATATAATGACAGAACAGGTTTATGGTGTTTATTTACAGACTGATCGATGAGCGATGACTGAACTACCACCACCCCCATACACACATGACAAACGTCCATACTAATTTCTTTGCACTCAAATTGTCTCAAATCTAAGGGGGAAAATGATATTCACTGACAGTGGTTCTCAAGAAAGTGGAAAACGGGCCAACTTCCAACGGAATTACTTCCCTGAAGTAGCAGCAACTGGAAACGAAATCCGAGAATTTAATTTCGGAGAAAGTCGACAGGACGCAAATTCGATATCGCTGACGACTCTGAATGGTAATTAAAACAAATCCTGTTAAGTTAAAATCAAAGGAACTGAGTATAATCTCCGACAACGATCCCGTAGACGAAGAAGTGAAGTCTTTTCCTTTCCCGAAACATCGCAATTCAAACCTGTGACATATCAGACATTTCAAACCGGTTCTTCTCGGTGAACGAAGTTCAGAATTTAGAAAGCTTGTACACAGAGTCTGCCCGTCGAAGTAGAACCTGATCCTTTTCTGAGCTGCAGGCTACACATATTCAGCAGCAAGAGAATATTACGAGTTCTGGATGTATACAAACAAGACCAAAGGTTTCGACGGGATCCCAAAAATTTCATATTTCATCCAGACAACTGGATCTTGTAGATATCCGGTCTTCGCCAGAGTCCTTGAAAATTTTTACTATTAAAATTTAGAAGCAGATTAAGATCAACAGCTATCATCTGAGAAAACCAAGTTCAGATACCGATTCAGCGTTTGTGTTTACCCCTATACGTCATCACTACTTCGATGAAACTGATCATAACTTCCAGCTGCCTTACTTCTGCCAAACTTCCGGTTTCTGTAGGACTCTGGGCGAACTACTTGTCCGTTAAAAAAGGCTAAAAAACGGATTCAGCATATCTCCTTACCCTCCTAACCCGCATCAGGAGGTCCACTTACACCGAAGGGTTGCTCACTCCTAAAAACGGTGTACACCAAGTGGCGCGTGCCGCGGTGCCGAGCCGGTGCCGCGTTTTTTTTTTCAAATTAAAATATTGCGATAAACCATGATTTCTGAGGTACATGTAAAGAAATTCCAATGTACAAACTACAATGTTCCATGAACTTGGGTTGAATACAAAGAGCTAGAAGCTCATATGGTACTTAAAGGCTGGGTCAGAGGATGAAATTTAGGAATTTGCAAATTCTTGGGTTTCTTGTGTTTATTTATAAGCAATACCTTTGAAATAAGAATGATCATGGGCCCTTGGAAATCAAGAGAATGATCTGATAGTGCAAAACGGATAAGTCAGCTGAATTTTATTGGAGCTATATTTCGGCCCTTCTTGGCAAGGGTTCTCTTCAGATAAATATTCTTTGAGCCCAAGCTGACTTTGAAACATTTATTCAAACGATGTTTACAACGGGTACGTCAGCTACGATTCTTCCTCAGCGATATTTCGGCCCTTTTTGGCAAGGGTCCTCGTCAGGCTGTCAATCCTCTGGTTCAACTTCGGGGAAGGAAACAAACCTGTAATAAATAACTGAAGCTTCTACCGACTATAAATATCTTATTAAAGTAAGTTATCTTCAAATACCACTATAATGAAAAAACTAGTCCTGTGATTTAATTTTTGACACGGACGCTGTTTTTGCTGGACGATTGGGGCGATGACAAGAAAGGGTTTGCCGAAAGCCTAATATTTTTTTTTTCCTTCCCCGAAGTTGAACCAGAGGATTGACAGCCTGACGAGGACCCTTGCCAAAAAGGGCCGAAATATCGCTGATGAAGAATTGTAGCTGACGTACCCGTTGTAAACATCGTTTGAATAAAAGGTTCTCTTCAGGCTCAAAGCCGCTCAAGTTTGGTATTAGTTCGCTCGGAATTCGGCCTGAAGCGGAAACTTGGCAGAAGTAAAGAAGGAAGTTTCGGTCAGTATCGTCAAAATAGATATGGCTTATAGAGAGGTATATCTGATGATTAGCCTGGCGAAGACTGGATCTGGCGAAGACAAGACCCAAATGCCTGGATCAAATATTAGATTTTTGGGATCCCATCGGAACCTTTGGTCTTGTTCGTTAAGATGTGCACTTTAAGGGAGCTGGAAATTCATTTGAAGCAAAACCCTGGTTTCACAAATGATGATGGGGATCATGAAAACAAATATTTGACTCAAAAGTATTTTCTGTACTTTGTGGTTAAGAGGAGTTCTTTAAGGAATGGTTGGCTCTATAAAGTGAGAATTTATAAACCAATCTTGTCAATCCTTAATTACCTACTTTGGCTTATTGGTAGATATATTTAGCTACAGCAAGTGCGTGAAGATGGCAAAGTTCGAAGTCAACAAACATTCAAATAAGCATACCTCTATTGAACTCCCAGAGGGTCTGATGCGGAAACTGGCTTATTCCAAGTTAAATATGCCTGCCAAGTTTCATTCTTAGCACATCCTACACATATGAAAAAAAGTTTGGTCGCCACTGAATACCTTCACCAGAAGCAAAATATATTGAAGACTGCTGGGTGCTGGGTGATATTCGATATCGATAACAATACATCGGTATATCGATAACGATATATCGGACCAAATATCGATATCGAAATGTAAACATCGATATCGAAAACGAAATTTGTTCATTCATAATTATTGTAAGTAATCCAACATAACCTACCTTTATATATCCGAAATTCGAGCAATATGTTATCCGTAATTCATTTCTTAATTAATCGGAATTTGAGATGATCCAAGATGCAATTTAACGACCATTTTGTTCTTAGGTTTTGGTGAAACGAACGTACCCTATAGCGTAACATGGTAGACAAATATCAATATCGATCTATCGATTATCGAATATCGAAAGTAGTGTTGGGCGATATTTCGATTTTTCGAAATGTCATATTTTCACTTTCGATATTAGATAATCGATATATCGATCGATATTTCTTTACCATGTTTCGCTATTGGACATGTCACGTCTCGCCAAAATTTAAAAACAAAATTGTCGTTAAATAGCATCTTGAATCATCTCAAACTTCGTAAAAATAAGAAATTAATTCCGGAAAACATATTGCTCCAATTTGTTATGTTGGATTATTGACAATAATTATGAATGAAAAAATATCATTTCGATATCGATATTTACGTTTCGATATTCGATATTTGGTTCTGATATATCGATATCGATAGCGAATATCACCCAAAACTAATCGAAAGTGGAAATATCGATTTCGAAAATTCCGAAAAAAGGCCAACACTAGCACAGAAACATGGCTAATTACTTGGCGGTGTTGGTCAACAGCATGGTCCTCATGTCTTGTTCTGCTTCTTCTTTGGCAGCATGTACTCGATAATTCTTTCGTTCAAGTACCTTCGTTACTTGGCACCAGATGGCGAAGCAATCAACAACCGAACATTTGTCGATGACCGGCGGCCTTATGCCGGTGCCTTATCGGATCTCCTTCCTGGTGTTCGATAAGCTATCGATATCGATAACGACATATCGGACCAAATATCGATTTCGAAACGTAAATATCGATATCCAAAACGATTTGTGTTCATTCATAGTTACTGTAATTAATCCAACATAACCTAAATGTATATATCCGAAAATGGAGCAATGTGTTTTCGTAATTCATTTCTTATTTATTCGGAGTTTGAGATGATGCAAGATACTATTTAACGACAATTTTGTTCTTAGATTTTGGCGAAACGAGGCGTATCCTATTCCTATAGCGAACATGGTAAACAAATTCAGTATCGATATATCGATTGTAGAATATCGAAAATTTCGATATATCGAAAGTTAAAATATCGATATATCGAATATCGAAAGTGAAAATATCGATGTGTCGAAAAATCCAAATATCGCCCAAAACAAGCACAGAAACATTGTTGGTTACTTGGTGCTTTTGGTCAACAGCATGGTCCTCATATCTAGTTTCTGCTCTCTATTTTCTTCGGCAAAATGTATTCGATAATTCTTTCGTTCAAGTACCTTCGTTACTGGGCGCCAGATGGCGAAGCAGTCATCTAAGAAAATTTGTCGGTGGCCGGCGGTATCGTGCCATGCCGGTGCCGCGCCGAGGTGTACACCGGTGGCGGAGAGAGAGCAACCCTTCGACTTACACCTACGGGGTCTCGGTAATATGGCCCACGAACTGCCACACTTTCTGGAGTGACTGAATTTCTCCCTATTCCAGAGATTAGTCAATCAAGTCTAGTTTAGTGGTGCCCTGAGGAAAGGATTAGAAATTAAATGTATAGCTTGAGACGGTTGAAGTTCAAGATAGGCATAAACTAAATCTGAGTTGGCAAGCGAGAGATGAAAATATTGTTGTAAAATTCAGTTTTAATTAAAAGTATATATTCATATAAGGGTTCGGATGAAACCGGGAAAGTTCCTAATACGATAAAGCTTACGTGGCAATAGACACAAACTTGACAAAAGCCCAAGAGAGTTCCAGGCATATATAACTATTTCCAAGGGCCCATAACTTTCGTGTTCACTGCCTTCTACTACCATTATTTCCAGGCGATCTTCCTCCGATTCTTGCAGTAAATTAATATTAAAAATCTTCCTCACTATCACTTATTTGCATCTTATATCTAGAGCCTGCATAAACTAGCAACTAACCAGTTTTGCTTCCCTGAAATACTGTAATCAATTGGTAGGAATGATTACTATGAACACAACTTTACCTATTCAAAATCTTTAACACCAGCGAAAACCGTTCACAGCAAGAACCACGAGCTCGTATGGCACTGGATACGAGCAGGTGCTGCAAGAAAGTACATGGGAACGTCAGAACATATCCCCTTCAACCCCCCTAGGTTCGGACCTAGAAATAGGATATCTAGTTTATATAGTAGTCTGAGCATTTCTGGCATCGCCGCGGATTATCTAGGTCAAATTAATTTTCTAACTTCCAAGTTTAGATCCATTAGTTTGATCCCTAGATATGCCACACTATTTACATCACCCCCCCCCCCTCCAACTCCCCCTGACGCGTCGTCTGGGGCATATAATCTCTCAAGTCTCATTCAAATCGTTCAATTCGTTTGGCCTCTATGCGAGCAATACTATTTCCATTGCCCCCCCCCCCACCCCGCTCCAACTCTCCCTGCCGCGTCGTCTGGGGCATATAATCTCTCAAGTCTCATTCGAACCGTTCAATTCGTTTGGCCTCTATGCGAGCAACACAATTTCCGATACTCCCCTCCAACTCCCCCTGCCGCGGCCGAATCTGGTTTGGACACATAAATGGATCATCTAAGCATCTTTTCTTAACACTTATCAAGTTTAACTAGTATCTGAGCATTTTTCGGGATAATTCCGGTCCACCCTCCCCCCCGTGTTCGGATCCGGTCCGGACCCTAAAATACGTCGTCTATGGCATATGATATCTCCACTTTCAAGTTTAATTCAAATCGTTCAATTGTTTTGGCCAGTATGCGAGCAACAGAATTTCCGGGACTCCCCCTCCAACTCCCCCCACTGTGGCGGGATACGACTCGGACAGATAAACACGTCTTTGACATCTCCTCTTCCAGTCCATCAAGTTTGACTCGAATCCGAGCATATCTGCAAATTTACGGTTCAAGCTTCATCCGGTCCGGACGCCAAATCACAAATCTAGGCCGCATAAACTGGTACTGTCCAACTTGCATCCTATTCAGCCCATTCGTATGGTTTTTGTGCAGGTCAAACAGTTTTAGAACAACTCCCCAACCATGGCTGCAAGTGGTTCGGACACATGTTTTACATATTTAGGTCATCAGTTCTTCTAACCCGCGAAATTTCACTTGATCGGGCCACTCGTTCGCAACCTACAGAAGTCAATAATTTCCGGATTCCTCATCCTTTAACTCCCTCAAAAATGGTCGGATCCAGGGAACGGAAGTTTTCCTAGGGCATTGTGTCGGGTCCTTACGTCTAAGTGGTAGGGTCACTAACTTGCCTTCCAAGTTTTATCGTCCTTAGCCCCCCACAACTCCCCCACAGGGTCAGAATCCAGTCCGGTTATGTGAGTGATGTATCTAGGACTTGTGCTTGTTCTTCCCGCCAATTTTCATCCCAATCCCTCCACTCTAAACGTTTGCCAAGATTTACGGTTCCCCACTCCAACTCCCCCTAAGGTCACCGGATTCGGTCTGGATAGAAGTATGTCGTCCGAGACAAGAGGTCTTTAAAAATATCAGGTTTCATCCAACTTCTCCCAAAGTCACCGGATCCGGTCTGGATTTGAAGTGGGTCGTCCGGGACACGAGGTCTTTCCAAATATCAAGTTTCATTAAGTTCCGATTACCTGTTTGATAGTTTAGATACCTCAAATTTTCGGATCCCCCCTCAAGCCCCCCCCCCCCCAGACGGTCGGATAGGGTTCCAAGTTAACCCCTCGGCCAAGTGCCATATAAGGATCGCAATTTCTGTCCGTCAGTCGGTCTGTCGGTTGCGACTTGAATGAAACTTTGAGGGTCCAAGGGGTCCGGTCTGGATCCGCGCACGCCAGGGGGGGTGGGCGGAATTTACCGAAAAAATGCTCAGATTCGAGTGAAACTTAATAGGCGGTAAGAGATGTTGCTTTAGATGATGCATTTATTTGTCCGAACCAGATCCAGTCACGGCAGGGAGAGTTGTGGCGGGGGTGGGGGGTCCGGAAATAGCATGGCACGTTTAGGGAACAACCGAGTGGATCTAAATTTGGAAGGTAGACAAATCATTTGCCTTGGATGATCTGAGACGACGCCGGGAATGATCAGACTCGATTGAAACTAGGCATCCTATTTCTAGGTCCGAACGTTCTCGTCTTCTTTCTTGTACCGACTACTCGTAATAAGTGCCATATGTTCTCCTAGCTCTTGTTATTCGACTATTTTTCTTCTTGTCTTATTTTCATTCAGATCTTTCCCAGTAGGGAACCTTCCGGCTCACACAACTAGATGATCCCACGGTCGAACCAAGTCCGTGTTTGAACTAGCGACTAGTTTGGATTTAATATATGGAACATGGAAAACAGGAGTAGATTTTAGAAATAGGGAAGACCAAAGAAATAACAAACAGTGTGTCATTAGAGAAGAGAAAGATTTATTGAGGAGTTTTTCGTTCATTTTTTGTTGTTGTCTTTGTTTTGTGCGTTTTTTTCTGGTGTGTGATATTTTTTTGTGATTATTTGTTGCCATGGCCGTCGGGCTGCTCAGCAATAAACTAATAAATCTATAGACACAAATGCAAGACTGCCTAGAAATTAACTCTTCCAAAAGTTCATAATTGTATGTCAACTTAGGTAAACTTAGTTGTGAAGGTAAAATGGTTTTCTATTGTTTTTAAATATAGATATTTCTGATTTAATACCGTCGAATTCAATAAGCAATTTTATGTAGCCTATGCATAAATAAACGAATGTATTCTGAAAAAAGCACACTAGAAAACGCTAGTGTGTGCAGCATTGACCTAGCTATGAAACAAAACCACCACGAAAATCTAGAGTCGCAAAGACTTGCATCGGTGCAAACTCCGCACATAATGACTGCGAAAAACTTACTTCTGAAATGAAAGTCATGACCTACATTCATATTGGGTATACGACTAAATTGGCCATTAGATAATGCTTATCCAGTCCAATATTCAGAATTTTCCTATTAGCAGGATGCCATAAAGTGCCATGCCTCCACCCGTTCCCCTATGTATGAATGAATGAATATATTCCTAAAAAAGCCCTTGCGGAAATAGTACAAACATTAACCGCAAAACAATTTCTAACTAGATAACTAAAACAACTTAAAGATAGAGGGAACTCCTCAACAAACAAACGAGAAAAGAAACAGTTGCCTGCTGCAAAGCAGTCCATTTATCCAATCCTCCTCTCCAGTAGTTCTACGAAGCAACTCAAACTTTAAATAACTAAAACTCGCATACGTTTTCTATGTGACCCTACATTGGAGAAAATGAAATTGTGGGTCATAAATACGCGACACTGCTTACCAGGTGTCTGGACGAAAGTACTGGTCGTATCCGACGTCTGCATCCTTTAGGTTGCATGGAAAAGAAAGCAAAGTGCTGATTTGGAGACAAGCTTTGGACACATACACCGAATTTTCGCTTCAGACTTCGCAGATCGTCCAGGGTGAATTAGCTTCTGCGCACGGACAGACAGGATATGCCTATCTTTTCCAATAATCTTCGAACCATTAAACCCATAGGATTATCCCCCCCCCCCTTGAAAATCCGTCGAAAAGGCCTAGTAGACACTTCAATTGAAAATATAACCAATCCGTTGTGCCCACCAGAAGTTTGAAAAGCGTTTTGTCCCATTTTGTAAATTTGTATAAAGAAGCGTAAGCTGTAATTTCTGACCTGTTAGTTAAATTGTGTTGCGTTTTGTCGACCACTTAAGGGCAGTGGCTATTCATCTGAGGAAAGTAAGTGCATATATGGATTCAGCATGTGTATTTACACCTATTCGTCATATCCACCTTGACAAAACTGATCAAAACTTCCGTGCCTTATACTTCTGCTACATTTTCGATTTCAGCCAAATTTTGGCCGAACTACTTGTCCGGCAAAAAAAAAGCTCAAAAAACCTAATCAGCACATCTCCTTACCCCTATATCGAACCTCTAATCAACTTAAGATAACAAACTTTTAAGAAATTGTCCGGTTTCCACCGGATTCCGGGCGAACTACATGTCCGGGCAGAAAATGATTGTCATATACGGATTCAGCACGTTTTCTCACCCATAAACCGAACGTCTAATCATCTTTGAGGTATAACTTTTACTTTTAACAAATTTACGGTTCTGGACAGATTCCTGGCGAACTACTTTTGCGACGAGAAAAATTATTTTCATATAAGTGTTCAGCATGTCTTCTTACCATAAATCGAACATCTAATCAACTTCAAATACAACTTTTACTTTTAATAAACTTTCCGTTTTGGACCGGATTCCGAGCGAACTACTTGTCCGGCGAGAAAATGATTTTCATATTAGTGTTCGGAATGTCTCCTTACCCCTAAATCGACTATAACATTAGCTATTAAAAAATATTTTGTCGCCCCTTAATATGAAACCCCTCCCCCACCCCTCAATGTAGGGTTACAGAGCCCATCTACGAACTCGACCTGTCCCTTGACCCAAAGAATCCTCACACCAAGTTTCATCAAAATATATTATCCCCTTCGAGGGTTATCGTGCTCACAGACGGACGGACAGTAGGGGAGCGAGTGGAGGTCTGGGATAAAAGTCAGTCTTCGGACCATAGCGTCAAAATTAAGTGAGCTAAAACATTGTGCAATAGACCAAACTTTAGCTTAGGGATTCGGCTAAGACTTTTAATTTTTTAATTATTTTTCTCCTCTGTATTTTTTTTTATTGGAAAAAAAATGACACCCACTGTTTTGTCCCAATACTTGAGGACCGTTGGAGGTCTGGGACACAATGGTGGGTGGATTGGGACAATATACTGGGAATTCGCTTGTGAAAAGAAAAGGATTTAAATAGAACAAGAGCTGTAAGCTCATATGGCACTTGCATGTGTCAAGATGATTTGATTGATCAAGAGTAAGTTTCGACTTTGCGGTTGAGATGCGCGCTATAAGGGAGCTGGAACTTCATTTGTAAGCAAAACCCTTGAGGCAAAACTGCTAATGGGCTGATGGGCATCACGAAAATGCATATATTGCTTAAAAGTATTTTTTTTACTTTGCGGTCAAGATTGGTACTTTAAGGAATAATCGGATTTGGGAAGTAGCAATTTCTAAGCAAATGTTGTTGAGTCTCCAATATTCCAGCGAAGTTTCATCGTCCTAGCACATCAGGAAGTACCTTAACGCGCGATCACCGGAATCCCAGACCCCCCTCCTCCAACTCCACCCACAATAACCGGAGCCAATCCTGTTCTGTAAATGATTAATCCAGAGCATCTGTTTGTCATTCCCACGAAGTTCGATCCAGATCACACCAGTCTAAGCGGGTCAAGTATTTTCCGCCCTCCCCCCGATAATTGCCGGATTCGGTCCGGAAATGAAAAAGGTCACAAGAGAAAAATGTCCTCTGTTTAATTATTAAATTTCACTCGAATCCGATCACCCGTTCCAAAGTTACGCATGACTCAATATTCCGGATTCCCCTCCCTCAACTCCCCCCCCCCCCCCCCAAGATTATCATATCGAGGATTTTTTTTTTTATTCCAAGTCAGTTTGACCGGGTCCCTGATATGCCTTCCAAGTTTCGTCGTGAAAATCCCCCAAAAACGGAATTCCGGGAGACCCCTCCCCCCCCCCCCTCAAGTGTCCGGATCCAGTCAAATTATGTAAAAGATTTATATGGACCAGATGTTTGTTCTTCCCAGCAAGTTTCACTCCGATACCATCATTCTAACCGTTTCTCGAGATTTCCGGTCCACCCCCCCCCCCACCCCACCCAGCTCCCCCGCGGTGCACGTAGCCAATCCGATTCAGCAAATGACTTACCTAGAGCATCTGTTTGTTCTTCCCACAAAGTTCCATCCCGATCCCTCCATTCTAAACGGGGCACGTATTTCCCCCCCCCCCCAATAGTTGCCGGATCCGGTCCGGATATGAAAAAAATCATCGGAGAAATGTCCTCTGTTGAATTCTTAAATTTCACTCGAATCCGATCAACCATTCCAAAATTACGCATGACTGAAAATTTCGGATTCCCCTCCCTCCACTCCCCCCACCATTATCTGATCGACAAAATTTTTATTTTGAAGTCAGTTTGATTGGGTCCCTGATATGCCTGCCAAGTTTCATCGTGAAAATCCCCAAAACCACCATCACCGGAATTCCGGGACCCCCCCCCCCCCCATAAGTGTCCGGATCAAGTACAATGGCCTAAAGGACTTATCTAGAGCAGATGCTTGTTCTTCCCAGCAAGTTTCACTCCGATCCCTCCATTCTAACCGTTTCTTGAAATTTCCGGTCTCCCCCCCCCCTAACTCCCCCCTGGCTACCGAATCCGGTCAAGACTTTAAACGGGACATTACAGATATATATTCTGTTCAGTTATGAAGTTTCATTACAATCCGATCATCCGTTCGAAAGTTACACACTTCTCAATTTCCCGGATTCCCCTGCGGATTCCCCTCCCTCCACTCCCCCACCATTATCTGATCGACAATATTTTTATTTTGAAGTCAGTTTGATTGGGTCCCTGATATGCCTGCCAAGTTTCATCGTGAAAATCCAAAAAACCACCATCACCGGAATTCCGCCCCCCCCCCCCATAAGTGTCCGGATCCAGTACAATGGTCTAAAGGACTTATCTAGAGCAGATGCTTGTTCTTCCCAGCAAGTTTCACTCCGATCCCTCCATTCTAACCGTTTCTTGAAATTTCCGGTCCCCCCCCCCAACTCCCCCCTGGCTACCGAATCCGGTCAAGACTTTAAACGGGACATTACAGATATATATTCTCTTCAGTTATGAAGTTTCATTACAATCCGATCATCCGTTCGAAAGTTACACACTTCTCAGTTTCCCGGATTTCCCTGCCCTCCACCCCCCCCCCCCCCCCCCAAAATGGTCGGATCAGAAAACTGATTATTCCTAATTTTGTTTGGTCGGGTCTCTGATATGCCTGCCAAGTTTCATGGTCCTAGCACAACTGGAAGTACCCTAACTCGAAAAAGTGTGGCAAAATGCCCTAAATTTTCAAGTTTCCAGCGCCCCGCACTCCCCCCGACAGACCGACAGACGGAATTGTGATCGGTATATGGCACTTGAGCCAGAGGCTGCAAGTGCCATAAAAACACAACCAAATACTACAAATATAGAGATTTTTTACGGAACAATATTGTTCTGCACAACTCTGAATCCCTCCACTGGAAGTTGGAGTGGACAGCTTCAACAACCGTAGCTCTCAGCTCAAATGATTCCACTTGTATCATGACACACGTTGTCTGATTGGTTCACACGACTGCTATATCAATGCGAAGAAATTATCCATGAATGTAATAAACTGAGTTATGCAAGGAATACAAAGAGAACGACTGTGAAAGTACAATCGACACTAGACCTGCAAATGTCGAGCCTAGTCGACATGACGGATATGCAGCATGGACAGCGATGGTGGCAATTCAGTACAATCTATTCGGTGTAATACAAACTTCAGTTTTGAAGGACCCTCGCACTATTTACTCTTCAACTTACAATATTTTAAAATATTTGAATACTTTAAAACTATGCTGTGCTTTCAGCAAATAACCCGCGGTTTTGGCTATTTTAAGCCGTTTCCGAGACCCGTTGACTTGTACCGAAAACAGGGAAACAGTTTACATAACCGGTTGTTCTGATGGAAAACTTCTCGCAGATAGCCGTCGACAGCGTGATACACACCGAGGGTAGCAAAACACAGCAAGTGAGAAAATCAGTGTAGTTTTGGTAGAGGGGTTAGAATGTACCATACGAAATCGGGGTCTCCGGTTTATAAATACACGAAGGGAAGTATGGAAGTAGGTTGCATTAGTATTATAGGTAAGAGAGGTCCTTTAAGAAAAGCAAGAAGTGTAATCTAGGACATTACGAAATGGCTTCGGCTAAACTAAGGATATTTAGAGCGGCAGTGCTGCTGAGGAGTTGTAACACCTTAAAAGCATTTTCCGTAAATCATAGCTTATTTTACAGCCAATGAAAATACAAACTAGAAGCACAGACGGACATAAATATTGAGTCTTCATCAGGTTGTCGCTTTGAGGAGGTATGGGACATAGTGCCCAATCGTAATGACTTTGGGGCCACGTGTCACAGTGCACACGTCTCACACGTCTCTAAAGGGGTTAACCTTTCTGTTATTTTCTTGCTGAAGTATTGGTACTCGTCATCGTTTCTTAAAGTTAAAGTTAATGGTTCTGTTTTTGAAAAACAGATTCCCTTCCGGAAAGGGGTCCGACAAGGAGGTGTTCTATCACCTAGTCTATTTAAAATTTGTATCTCCCAAGTAATTAATAATATACCTCCTACTTATTTTTACGGGTCTTCGAATGTTTCGTAACTTGCATATGCTGATGACCTTCTTCTCGTTAGCAGATGTAAAGATAGCCTTTCTAAATCTGTTACTTACATATCCGAAGCTTTTGTTCGGATTGGTCTATACTTAAAAGTTGATACATGTGAGTACCTTACTTTCGGCACTTCTCCTTCACCCTCGCCTCTTGCATGCAAATCGTTTACTGTCCCCTCTGTCCCATCTTTTAGGTGGCTGGGCATTAATATCACTAATAATCTAAGATCTTTCCCTTCCCGGCTGATTTCCGATTCCAGGTTGGAGATTCAGGTTGGTTACTCTAGGATTGTTGGAAACGGAGGAAAATATAATCGTAAAGCGTTATCCAAACTATATTCGGTTTTCTGCGATCATTCAGTTTTATACCTTTCTGGTTTCTACCCTCTGTTAAAAAAAGAAAGATATCTCTTCATTGCGTGTCCAATATTTTCGGTTTTGTAAATTCCTTCTTTTCCTCCCTCCTTGGTACCGTAATAGAAAGGTTATGTCTAAATTTGGGATGAATGATGTTTTCGCGAAAGTTGCCGTCTTGAGCAGAAAGCTTTCTGATACCAATGCAAGCCAACTGCCACCGTTTCGCGGTCTTGAATGTGTTTATTTTTCGAAGTTTGTCTTTTTGTTTTTTGTTTTGTTTTTGAGTTTACTCCGCTATTTACCTCTGTTGTTATTAGTGGGTAAGGAAATAAATAAATAAATAATAAATAAAAATTGTCCCAGTTCTATTTGGACGGTCAAAATTCAGTTTTTCACAAAATACAAAATGTCAGAAGATGGCAACAAAGAGGCTAGTGTGTGCAGCATCGACCTAGCTATGAAACAAAACAACAACGAAAATCCAGACTCGATAGACAAAGACATGCCTCGGGTGTAAAGTTAGCACAAGATCCAGGAAATGACCGCGAAAAACTTACTTTTGATAAATTTCTGAAATGAAAGTTGTACAGTCGTACTAAATGTTATCTGACTAAAGTGGCTACTAGATAGTGCTTATTCAGTCGAATATTCAGAATTTCCCAATCACCTGGATGCGAGAAAGTACAGGTGTCCCGTAACTACTTGTGTCTCAGACCTCCACTCGCTTCCCTACGAAATCATAGGGATCCCTCCACTTACGTTTTGGGATACCAAAAACAGCAGAAGAAACTGGTTCCAACTGTTTGTAAGTACAAACAATTGTTAACAGCCGAATCCAGTTGATTTTAGTTGTTTTTTGTTTTGTTTAAAGTTTAACCGAAAAGGGCTGGGATAGGACAATCTAGGTATCTATCACTTGTTCACTTAAGTTGGCTTGAAGACCCGCTGAAAATGCGTCACTTCGTTGTTCCGCTGTTCAGAAATAATCGATTTTGAAATTGTGGAATTTCCGTGTGATTCGTGGTACCACTATGCGCTTGTGTTTTTGTTGTATGCCTTACGAGAAAGATTTATGATTTTTTTTGGTTCAGGCACTAAGCAATCTTCACCAATCTCACCACTGCCAACTGAAAAGCCGCGTTTGTGTTAAGATTAAAATTTCCCGCGTCATAGTAGAATTTACGCTGTGGGGACGGCCGCAGATCTTCGGGACGTCATAACTGGAGCAGATAGTGGAAAATAAAAAAAAATCCCTTTGCAGAATCCAAATAATTCGGTGTGTTTAGTTATATGACACAAAAATAAGTTGGCTTTTCAGTTAAACTTTAAGGTTGGATGTAAACAACTGGTTATAACTGTTTTTAAATTTACACAGTTGTTAACAGCTTATTACAGTTGATTTATATGTTTACAGTTGGATGCAAACAACTGGTCCAATTGTTTTAACTGTAAAAAGTTGTTACCAGCCTAACACAGTCGATTTCAGTTGTTTTTCACAATTGTTTTATTACAGTCGGATGTAAACAACTGGTTCCACTTGTATTTTGAACTGTAAACAATTATTAACAGTTTAATAAAGTTGATTTCAGTTGTTTTTAAACAATTGTTTTTCTGTTACAACCGGATGTACCAAAATGGTTCCAACTGTTTTTCTTGTTTTTGATTTTTATCGTGAGCAACTTCATTATTCGCCCGACCTAAAAAGAAAAATAAAACAATTTTAAATTTGCCTTCGGGCGGGATCACTGTTCCTATGGCCGGCTTCTACCAGACTATTGTAGTGGTCTGCGAACTCTGTTCACAAGCCCCTCGGTAGCTCAAATGGTTAGATCGCCTGCCTTGTAAGCAGAGGGTCCTGGGTTCAAATCCCGGCTGAGGAGCATTTTTGTCTTTCAGTTCACTACTTTCAAAACTTTCATCGACTCCCAAACAAACCAAAATACTTAATTTATCCCCCTCCTCCACCCCCAACATATTTCATATGGATCATCTATGATCCTACCTTGTGTCATAAATTAAAGGATCCTCACATATGTTTGCTGTAAGAAACATCCCCCCCCCCCCGCTGGAGTCATCGTGTTAAGAGTAGGTAAGTTGTAGGTATCCCGGCCGTCACTGATGTGTTGGAATACCTACAATAACTCAACAGGTTGAATACTTAAAGGACCTGTCTTACCTATAATACTAACGCAACCTACTCACATAATCCCTCCATATATCTCTGAACCCGGATACTCCAATTTCATACGGTACATTCTAACCCCTTTAACAAAACCACGCTGATTTTCTCACTTGCCGTGTGTTGCTACCTTCGATGTGTATGACGCTGCCAACGGTTGTCTGCGAGAAGTTTTTCCATCAGAAAAACCGATTAAGTAAATTGTTTCCCTGCTTTCGCTATAAGTCAACGGTTCTCGGAAAAGGCTTAAAACAGCCGAAACCGTGGGTTATTTGTTGAAAGCACAGCCTAGTTTTCAAATATTTTAAAATACTGTATGTTGAAGAGTTAATAGTGCGAGGGCTCTTTTAACGTTCTACTTAACGCCAGCTGCTACGCGACCAGAGGGATAGAGATACGTATCCAAATGTTGAAGTTAAATTCTATCGTAAGTTCTCAGCCTACAACAAGAAGATCCACATTTTCGGTCAGCTGGTGAAATTACGAGAGGATAAGCTGCAACCTACCTTAACCCTAAATGGGACGTTCCAACTTATTTTCCTCTGGTCCCCAGCGGAACTAAAACTTTCGGCACAAATCGATGCGTTCTTCAACGTATTCCAAACTTTACTAGGGCAGAATATACACTGACGAGAAAATCACGAACTGCTGGGACTAGCCCCGATAGGGGAAAGAAGGTAAGCAAGCCAAGAAGACGTGATGTATCAATCAGCCATCAATTTCGTTCCTCACGACAATCCGATTGGGTCTTCAAAGTATAAATGGGCGAATCCGGAGGGGATTGATTCCAGGTCAAGGGACCGTGAGAGGTGCTGAACGAATATGAAAGAGGATTACGAAACGGATCTTCCGTGGAAGATGAATTTGCGGAAAACTCGGGCGAAAATTACCAGCGGTGCAAATGTCGGGAATCAATCACACAAGAAGGAAGTTCCTGTTCTTTCCGGAGCAACACATGTCTGTTCGTCTAAAGGTCAGATTTGTTCTTCAAGATTTCGTTCGGGATTCCCGATTTCAGTTTTCGCTGAGGTTGACCCGTGAAGTCAAACCAGGCCAAAGAACACGAGAACTCCCAAGTGTTGGGCGCACCAGATTTCAGAAGCTGGAAGAGTGTCATAGAGTTAATGTATCTAAGAGACAAAAGAAATAGACAAATGGATGGGGTAGAAGAAGAAGGATGACTGACAGTCTTCAATGGGGGTGAAGATATGCGAAGGGACAATTAACCATTGTTCATATAGGTGTGATAAGCTGAACAGTATAGTGAATAAACAGTACAACTGAATAAACAATACAAGTGATGTTTACGTCCTAATACACACCATTGTTCAAATCGGAAGTTAAAAGGTTCTTATCGATGCAACGATGGGTGTTGCCAAGCTGATACAATTTGACGAGCATAAAAAGAGAAAAGTGTTATTAGTACTACTTGAAGTACACGAGTACAATTTGAAGCCTATTATATTTAAAAAGCTACTAAATTAACGGATGGACAGCTTGGTCCTCAAAATACAATAAGCAGTCGTAACAGTACAAAACGTGTTAGTTTGAAGAAAGGCTGTTTCTTTAACTTCCAACAAAGTAGATCTTTAGTGATCCCGTGGCAACCATGACGACGCTGCTCCTTTCCTCAGCCCGTTGGCGGAACCAACCAAGCGATCTGATTGGCTCTGCATAAGCGAAAATAGAACCCGAGTCTATTCTCCTTCCTCGCCTTATCACAGCGCGCCCCGAGTCGAGGAAAATAGGAATCTGTAAACGCCGTAATACGGGATCGACTAAAACCAGGAAGGGGAGGGAACGCGAGAAAAGCAGGAAGACATACTAAAACCAGGAAGGGCATACTAAAACGAGGAAGAGCATACTAAAACGAGGAAGGAATCCAAGGCTGCGAAACAATGGAAAGCTGCACCGTTCCCTTCCTCTGTTTAGTATTCTTCGAGGGGTCGGCAACTTTTCAAACTCAAAGTTCACCATCCCTTCCTCGCTTTAGTATCCTGACATGGGTATAGGCATTAAGTTCAGTGAGGGGTCGGCAACTACAAAATTGTAATTCACCTTTTCATTTCTAGTTCTGACGGTAGGCGAATAAAATCCTCCGAGTCCAGCGAGGGGTCGGCAACTCAGATATTTCAAGTCCACCATTTCCTTCCTCGTTTTAGTACCTTGAAAGTACGAAAACGAGGAAGAAAATAGGAAGGAACGAGAAAGGAAAGGACGAAGGGATGGTGAACTTTGAATTTGGAAAGTTGCCGACCCCTCAAAGAATACTGAACAGAGGAAGGGAACGGTGTGGGTTTCCAGTTTTGAATTCTGGCGACAGCCTTTCTCGTTTTAGTATGCCCTTCCTGGTTTTAGTATGCCTTCTTGGTTTTCTCGCGTTCCCTTCCCTTCCTGGTTTTAGTCGATCCCCCGTAATACATCTTATTACACCTATTTGAACAATATATTAGGAAACCTTGAAGAACACCAAAAGTAGCTATCATTATCAGGAAAATGCGGATAGGTTGGCTTGCTTCCGCTGAAGCTCCACATGTCTGGTAATCTGGAAGATTAAGAACACCAAAAGTAGCTATCATTATCAGGAAAATGCGGATAGGTTGGCTTGCTTCCGCTGAAGCTCCACATGTCTGGTAATCTGGAAGATTAAGCCTGGCTTTAACAAAACAGAGATCCGCCTTTCGGACAACAAAATCCAGCAGTTCAGAGAGTGTTCCCTACTTACCGTAGTTACTACGCATGACGTCACGAATTTTGGCTTCTTGGCGTCAAGGCTGGGACGCATATTTCTATTTTCATCAAAATGTCACTCCACGGGGGTAATCCAGACAATCACGTTACAGAGATCTGTAGTTACCCCGAACAACGCTCCCGAGCATGGTAAGCAAATAGTTACTATCAGTTACCATTTCGAACACGCAAAAATCTTTAGGAACCTCTGGTGTTCCTGCACAAAGATACTTGCTATATACTAGACACGGTCTTTGTTCCTGCGGGCCCCTCTCCTGAATACTAAAGGCGGATGCAAAGATAGAGAAGGCAGTGGTTGCGACTCTGAAACACCAATACGCAGAGGACCACCTTCAAAACGAACTGGAGACAGAGAGCGTGTTCTACCCTCCTAACAATAGTAACTTCTAACAATAGTAAACAGTAACGTTACTATTTTTGTTCCAACCTCACGAAAAGTTACTACGCTGACCGTTCAAGTCTTCTCGAAATAGTAACTATAGTTTAGAGCTAAGTTTTACAGTATTCAGATAGTTTTGAATATTGGAAGATCAACAGTTAATGGTGTAAGATGTGCTTTAATAAGCTGTCGATGTGGGGGTCCATTAATGAACAAACTAATGGCACAAAGGGAGAATCTCGGGATGTCCTATATATTATAATGCGTATGGAAGGATCCCAAAATCGATTCGAAACTGGAACAATAACGGGACACGTCAAAAGTGAAGAGCGAGATAATCGCGAACTTATTATTAAGCCCATACTGTGAGGATACAGGGAGGACTGACGAGAAAATAAAATATAAAGCCGCTTTCACACTGATGCGTTGAGGCTTTCACACTGAGCTGCGCAACCACTGCGTCGCGCTTGCGGTGACGCAACACAGACAAATAAAACGTAACGCAAGAACAGAACCAAGTCCTATTCCTGCGCTGCATCAGATTTTTCAATGAAAAATGGAAGTTTTTGAGGACAAACTGGAGAAAACCTACTAACGATGAAGGAAAACTTAGTAATGATGGAAGAAACGAGAATTCAGCACAAGAAACCGAGAAAGGAAAACGTAAATAAACATCCAGCGCGAAAGCTTGTCGCGCAGGTGTGAAAGATACGCTACGCAACCTGTACGCAGCGCAAGATGAACGCACACGCAGCGCATCGCAACGACGCATCAATGTGAAAGCGGCTTAAATCAGAATGCCTGCGTCAGTTTCCTCGTTTAGATTTTTCACTTCCCTGTTTTTACCTGATTCCAGCAGACTTATCTCTGCAGATGGAACGCGAGATGTCAACAGAAAGTTGCCCTATGGACAGAGAAGTAGCAAAATAATATTTGACAGTGCAAAACGGATACGTCAGCTAAATTTTATTACAGCTATATTTCTGCCCTTCTTGCCAAGGGTCCTCTTCAGGATCAAGTCGCTCAAACTGGAAACTAAGGGAAAAAAAATAGCCCAATAGCATAAAGGTTGGTTCACACAAAGGCAAGTTTCAAGTAAAAGCACCTGTCAGATTCTCAGAATCTGGGGCTTCGGCACAGTCAAGCCAACCTTTTTGGGTTTTCATGGTAGCGATGATAGCAACAATGTGAGAAGTTAACAGACAAAACTCAACAGACAGCACTTGGGATATAATTTGTTGTGATTTTGAAACATTATGCGTGCTAATGTTATACATAACAAGCATTGCCAGGAAGAGCCGACAAACCACCAAAAACGTATCTGCTGAATTTTCCAATATCATGACGACCAAAACAAAAGTCAGCAGATGCTTATTCGGCATTTTTACTGCTCTTCGGCAATGCTTGTTATGCATGACATTTAATGTGTAACGTTTTGAAAACCAAAAGAGACCTTCGCATCCTTGAGTTATCTGTTATGAAACTTTATGGAACTTTTGTTGACAGTCTACTTTTCTATCATTTAATAATAATAATAATAATATAACTGCAGTAAAAAGGCTTTCGCCTCTGTTAATTTCTCGAGACACTGTGTACACTAAATTGAATTTCAGCCAGGTGACGATCCACGCCTGCTTTAAACTGGTTGATATTTTCGGCATTTACGACATTTTCGGGGAGATTATTCCAGTACTCCACTATCCGGTTTTTGAAGCTCCATTTTCCAATGTCTTTTCGGAATTTCTCACCACGAATTTTCAAGCTGTGTCCTCTGAGACCATTGTGATTGAAACTGAGGACATCATCAGGCCTTATGTTATCATAGTAACTATGACAAATCTTAAAAGTTTCAATCAAGTCGCCTCGGAGAAATCTATAAGATAAACTGGGTAATCGTAATTTTTCAAGTCGATGTTCATAAGGCAGATGGCGAATGGCTGGCACTGTTTTTGTTGCTCGTCTCTG
Source organism: Branchinecta sandiegonensis (assembly GCA_030848855.1). Taxonomy (NCBI): domain Eukaryota; kingdom Metazoa; phylum Arthropoda; class Branchiopoda; order Anostraca; family Branchinectidae; genus Branchinecta; species Branchinecta sandiegonensis. The sequence goes on from JAUPMV010000014.1 coordinate 12,627,727, forward strand.
AACTTGCTCAATGGCGATAATATCCTTGTTATAGAAGGGCCTCGTTGTTACGTGGCCATATTCAATTAGTGGACGAGCTAGGGCCTTAAATAAAATAGGAAACAGGGAATTGTCCTTGAATGTAAATGTTCTTCTCATAAGATTTACAATTCTGGTAGTTTTCTTGATGATAGTTTCGTAATGTGTTGAAAATTTTAGATCTGTGTCCATAACTACCCCGAGGTCACGCTCAGAGGTGGTTATCGAAATCGTCCTTCCGTCCAAGGTGTAACGATGGTCAAGGATAGTAGGGCCAAGACGAAGGTGGTGACATTTATCGGTATTGACCTCCATGGCCCATTGAGTCATCCACTGGCAGATCTTGTCAAGGTCTTTTTGAAGAGACTCGGCATCGTTCAATCCCTGTATGCCTCTGTATAGCTTAGTGTCATCAGCGTATAGCATAACCGGAGAGCTGATATCTTCAGTTAAGTCATTTATATAAATGTTGAAGAGAAGGGGACCGAGAACACTTCCTTGTGGTACGCCGCTAAGAACATTCACCTCCGTGGTGCTAAGCTGGCCATCCACTCGTACTCGCTGTGTTCTGGAGGTTAAGAAATCCACTATCCAAGCTAAATTTTGTCCGATCACACCCAAGCGTTTCAGTTTCAATAGTAGCCTTTTGTGCGGTACTTTATCAAAGGCTTTTCGTAAGTCAATATAGAGAACATCCACCTGTATCCCCGCGTCGATCATTGCTCTCCAGGCTTCACTGGCCAGTAGAAGCTGAGCTTCTGCGGATCTCCTACGCATGAATCCAAACTGGCTTTTGGAAATGTCAGTCAGATGTCGGCTGAGGTGATCAGCAAGGAGGGACTCAAAAATTTTGCAAGGGATGCTTGTCAAACTTACTGGTCTATAGTTTGATGGGATTTGCCTGGAACCGTTTTTGAATATGGGAGAAACGATGGCTTTTTTCCAAAGTGAAGGTAGCTTTCCGGTTGCGTATGATTTTTTGAAGATTTCGTAAAGCGGTAGTTGGATTTCAGATGCCAGTTCGCGCAAGACCCTGGGATGAATGTTGTCGGGTCCTGGGGATTTATGAGGGTCTAAATTTTTTAGTTTGATATAAACGTCATTTACCGAAAAATCAAGGTCTGGGATTGGTGCTTTTTCATTGTCAGACGAAAACTCCTCAGTCGTTTCAGGTTCCCTTGTGAAAGCCGATTCAAACTGTCTGTTTAGAAGGTTGGCTTTTTCCGCCGCATTACTTGTTGTTTTGCCTGAGTCTGGGTCTCGAAGTTCCGACACTCCGTGGTTAAGCTTACGCTTGGAGTTTACAAATTTCCAGAAGGCTTTAGGATTTGTTTTGGACTCCTCCGCGACACGTTGCTCCCTTAAAGTCTGTTGGTTTCTCGTTTCTTTCCGGACCTTGTTTCTCAGTCTGACGAATTTCTTTCTGTCTTCTTGGCTTCCAGATATCCTTGAATTCTTCCACGCTTCTTGTTTCGCTTTTATCAAGTTTACGGTCGTTCTAGGCAAGGTCGGACGTTTGTATTTTTGGTAAACTGGGATATACTTCTCCACCAGATCCTGAAGAGCTACCGTGAAACCTTCATACATCTGTTCACTTGATTCCGGATTCGCGAACTTCTCTGACCAATCAATATTTGCGGCAGCATTTCGCATCGCGCTGTAATCCCCCTTGGCGTAGTTTTTCCGATTTCGATAATATTCTTCATTTTTCACGGTGACGTCAACTTCAAACATGATCGTCGCGTGATCGGATTTCCCAACTGGAGATCCAACCTCGAGCGACTTTATGACTTCGGTATCTGTTGCAAGCAACAGATCAAGCAGGGAAGGTTCATCTGATCCACGTATTCGAGTAGGCTGATCGACAAGCTGTTCAACGAAGTTGTCATGTATTGTTCTGAGGAACAATTTTTGCGACGTCGAACCACTATCTTCCTGTTGATGAGACATTTTCCAGTTAATTTCTCGGTAATTGAAATCTCCTACTATGATTGTGGTCGCTCTGTTTTTCCTGCATTTCTTGTTGATCTCGTCGAAAAGAAACTGGTCATTTTCCATAGTGCTGTGTGGGCTTCTGTAAAATATCCCTAAGTTCAGGGGCCTGCCATTGGTAATATGCAATGATAGCCATACACACTCTTGACTAGTGGTAGATTCAGAGGTGACTGTTAGGCTGCTTCTGACGTAGATAATAATTCCTCTACCTTTGTTGTTCTCGATGTTTGTTTCGTGTGTCTTGTAGCCGTCGATGGACAGCTCTGACAGCGCAGGTAGGAAGCGACAATTTTTTGGCTTGGCTTCGACTATGGCAACAAGATCGGGATCAGTGATGGCGATTAGCATTTTTGTTTCATCAAGTTTGTTGAGGAGCGAATCTGCATTAAAGTAAAGGCATTTGAGCGTTTTCGGAGGTTCTTTGGAGTCCAAGGTTGTTCTCATACCTCTGTTACCTCCTGGAATAGAGCTTCCTGGTTTTGTTGATGGAATTTCTTTTGGTTGGGAGTTGCTTTGCGCTTCGACATTCACCCATGATCGCGTCTGGTTTGGATTTAGACGACCGTCTCCCACCTTACTTGGTTGCGATCTCGATCGTTTTCTGCGAAAGGTCCTCGAGTGGACGGTGTCAGAAATTCGTGTCTCGGTTTTGGTAGAGTCTGAACTGCCGGTGGCCAGAAGGAGTGGGCTCGTTGAGCTTCTTGCCCGGTTCGGTGCATGGGTCTCCAAAAGTTGTTTCTTTGTGCAATTGGCTGTTGAGCTCTCATGTTCTCTCTGTTGGGAATCATCGTGGTTCCGAAGGGTTCGTTCGTTGGTGAAGGTTGGAAGGATGTTGCTTTGAGCTGTAATCGATGCAGGTAGTTTTCGGACCGCCCCAGATCGATATCTAGCAGTGGTGTCGGTAGTATCCGCCCAGGGCTTCTTCTTATGTGCTGTACGGCTGGTCTGGGTTCCTGGTTCCATAGACGGTGTTGTTGTGGCTGAGCTGACGAACTCGACTCGAACTCGGCTTAATATTTGTGAGGTGTCCCATTTGCTCATCTTTTGCCTCTCAACTATAGCTTTCAATCACCCACCCTTTTTCCCTACATACCTATTTATTGTGTTGCGGGAGCAAGACTTTGGTTTTGCCGGGTTTTTGGTACCCCAAAACGTAAGTGGAGGGATGCCTACGACTTCGTAAAAGTTGTTCATCTGACCGTCCGTCCTTTAGTCTGTCAGCACGATATCTCTCGAAGGGAATGAGATATTTTGATGAAACTTGGTGTGAGGGTTCTTTTGGTCAAAGGACAGGTCGAGTTCGTAGCCGGTCTTTGTAGCACTACATTTAGGGGTGGGGGTTTAAATAAAGAGACGACAAAGTATTTTGTAACAGCTAATGAGATAGTCAGTTAGAATTAGAAAGAAGAAAAGAAGACAAAATCATGTTATCGCTGGACAAGTAGTTCGCCCGGAACCCGGCCAAAACCGGAAAAGTTTGTTAAAAATAAAAGTTTGATTTAAAGCTGATTAGATGTTCCATTTAGGGTAAGAAGACATGATGAACATAAATGAAATGATTTTCTCACCGGACAAGTAGTTCGACGAGAATCCGGCCAAACCGGAAATTATATTTGAGGGTGCAAAACGGATAAGTCAGCTACATTTTATTAGAGCTATATTTCGGCCCTTCTTGGCATGGGTCTTCTTCAGGCTCAAGCTGGAAAATGAACTTGTGGAAAAACAATTGAAGATTCTTCCTTAAATATCTGATTTTGTGAACTTCTTCTTTGAAAATTGGTTGGAGTTAAAGCTGGTGCTGAGATCTCATTCTGGACAAGGCTGCTGTTTTTGCTATTCAATTGGGTCGTCGAAAAGGTATAGATTCTTCTGCAGATTGGTTTTGGAGTCACCTGTCTCTTCTTCTTTCCATTTAAGATGGATACTTGTCGGCGGCATGCAGTGTTGTAACAAGTACTTCAAATTTGTATTTAAGTATTAAGTGCTAAGTACTTCCAAACTTTGTACTTAAGTATCAAGTATTGAGTACCAGACCACAATTGTACTTAAGTAGTACTTGAGTTTTAAGTACAGAACTTAGTATTCTGGGTAATTCTGAAATCGAACTACTTTTGAGTCTTGAAATTCCCTTTTCTGAAAAATCCTTTTCTGTTAAAAAAAAAAGCATTCGATTGAAGCGGAATGTACTTGGGAGAGTACTTGAAAGTACTTAAGAATGTATCGGTACTTGAGGGCTTCAAGTACCTATTTATATTAAGTATTAAGTACTCCAGGAAAAATGTATTTAAGTAAAATTCAAGTACCTTTATTTTGTACTTAAGTAGTACTTGAAGTACAAGTACTTGAAGTACTTCCCAACACTGGCGGCATGTATGGGCGATTTAAAGTTCCGCACTTCGGTGATAGATATTCCTTCAGCGCAAGCTGACTGCGAATCATATCTGAAGGTGCAAAACGGTAAGTCAGCTATATTTTATTAGAGCTATATTGGGGCCCTTCTTGGCAAGGGTTCTCTTCAGGCTCAAGCTGGAAAATGAAAATGGTGGTTTTGCACCGTCAAATATGGTTCGCAGTCAGCTTCGGCTGAAGGAATATCGAAAACCGGAAAACTTGTTAGTAGTAAAAGTTTTAATTTAAAGTTCATTAGGTGATCAATTACGGGGTAAGAAGACATGCTGAATCCGTATACGGCAATGATTTTCAACCCGGACATATAGTTCGCCCGGAATACGACTGGAACCGGAAAATTTGTTAGAAGTAAAAGCTTTATCTGAAGTTGATTAGAGGTTCGATGTAGTGGTACGGAGGCATGCTGAATCCGTATATGTAAATTATTTTCTCGCCGGACAAATAGTTTGCGCGGAACCAAGCCAAAACCTGAAAATTTGTGGTAGGTCGAAATTTATCTGAAGTATAGTAAATTTATTAGAGGTTCGATATTGGGGTAAGAAGATATACTGAATTCGTTTCTGAGCTTTAGTTTTTTGCCGGATATGTACAGTTCGCCCAGAATCCGACCCGAAACCGGAAATTTGGAAGAAGTAAGGCAGGAAGTTTTGATCAATTTCTTCAAAGTAGATATGACTTATAGGCGTAAACAGACATGCTGAATCCATATCTGAACTTTGTTTTGGCCATTTTTTTTTTACTTTCGGTTTCTGCTTTTCGGTTTTCACCGTATTTTGTAGAGCTCATAACTTGTGAGCCAGTAGAAGTATCAAGTTCAAACTTTGTATACTTGTGGGTATTGGGGTCTAGTTGTGCCTTTTAGGGGTTCCACCCCCCACACCCACCCGGTTCGGGGGCAAATGGGCCCAGATTGTCCAGTGAATAATGTTCATAACTTGACCACACCTGGACATAGGATGATGAAATTCCTTGAACTTGTAGACGCTAGGGCTGGGAAGTTACTTTCAAAGTTTCACCTACCTCACCCACCCCGTTCAAGGGCAACCGGGCCCAGATTGCCCACGAATAAAGTTCGTTACCCGTGACAGGAATCAACAGATACTAAGTTGAAATTTGGTAGGTTTGTGAGCATTGGTGTCTCTTTTCGCTTTTTGCGGGCCCCAGAACCCACCCCCACTTGGTTCAGGGGCAATTGGGCCAAGATTGCCACTTTTTTATGTTTTTAACTTAACAAAAACTGGAGATAGCGATAAGATTCCTTTGTGTTTTTGGATTATCGGGTTGGAAATATTAATGTGGAGTTGAACCACTCTCCCCCCCCCCCTACCGTTGATGGGCAAGTGGGCCCAATTTGCCCATGAGTAAAGTTTTTGACCCGTGACTGGAATCAAACTCTAAGTTGGTATAGTCGAGGATATTTAGGTCTAGATATGCAATTTGATGGGTCCCGACCCCCCCCCCCCCTCCCGGTCATGGGCTACTGGGACCAGATTTCCCGTGATTTAAGTTCGTCTATGACATGTCTCAGGTTCAACTCTTATATCTTGTGGATATATATCTAAGATATATATCTCTATATCCCCCCCCCCCCCGAAAAATACAAAAATAGTCAGTTTTATATGCTTTTCCCTCTGATCTATGTCTTTTTTGTACTTTTTTTGTCCGACCCGCAGTCAACCCCCCCCCCGAAAAAAATTCCTGGATACTGGCCTGCGTATAGATGCGGATTTTGGTGGAAAGACCACGCGACGTACTTTAATCCTTTATGATCAGTTGAAAACTGGTCGGTTTTGTCATATGAGCGACGATAATGAAGTTGAAGTTTCTTAATGAAGTTGTGACAGGGGGGTACCAGGCAGTAAAACGATTTGGTTCTATTACACTTTTTATTACCTTGTTAATGGAAAAGACGTTTAAAGTGTCGGACTGGCTAGTGGGACATGAGCATGAAACATAGACCGCTCTTCCAAGAGTTTGAAGATATTCTTTGGATTTCTAAATTCGGTTTGTTTACATTCAAAGCTTTTAAACAGGGATGATTTCAAATTAGGTTATTTCAATATTTCTTTGTTATTGGTGATGTGAAATGTCTTGGTTCTAACGCTGTTTGTTTATAAGATGTGATAAACATTTTACTTCACACTCCACGTCTGAGCGCTTGCGCACTTGTTACGGAAAGTGTGGACCTTCGGCCGGATTGATGAATATGGAATGACATTTAGAAAGCTCCGTAGATCTCTTGCCTGGGGCCAAATAGGACAGTTTTTGCTTGTCCTCGAGCTACAGCCTAGAGCATGCCAAGTGAAGTGGTGTTTTACGATCTATGTCACGAGAATTATCTGAAGTTATGTTTCCGCTTTCGAATAGAAAGCTTCATTCTAGCAGGCAAGCAGGCAGGCACCAGTTTCAAATTGAAGATAGACTAAAATCTAGAAATGCTAATTATGTGCTGGAGTTCCTTTGTCCCATAACCAATGTATCTTCTTTGAGTGATAAAGAGAAAAATTTACAGAAACAAAAAAGGCGCATTGTCCAACTGGTCGAAAGTGCTGCCATCTATTGTTACTAGCCATCTCTGTTAGTGATTTCTGTTCGTGTTTCTTCCATTTCTGCACTTTGGACTGAGGCAGAGCAATGGTATTAATTGCTAAAGAAATGGGAGCTTACTTTTGCTCCTTTCTAAGTAGTGATATTAGAAAGTTGGCCTACGGCAAAAAGCCAACTTTTGAACTAATACAGACAGAATGAGATACACCGTTTTGAATGAGATACGTGAGATACGCCGTTTTGAAAGTTTACAGGAATTGACAACTTCAGTGGTAAGGTAGACAATGAAATGAACAAGAGCTGTAAGCTCACATGGCACTTGTAATCATACGTAGTAGGTAAGAGTAACAGCTAAGATTTGTGCTGTGTTGCGACACAGACGATTTTGGAGGATTCATGAATATGCATGTTTTAGTAAATATATGCTATGCACCTTGCGGTTACAATGCACAATTTAAGGGTGCTAGAAATCAATTCTGTAAGCAAATGCACTGGTACACAAAAATGATCATGGGCTCTTGGGTCATGAAAGTATATCATTCGCTCGAAAGTATTATTTTAAGTATCTTAAGAAAGCATTATTGTAAGTACCTTAACTCGCTATCACCGGATATCCGAAAACCCCTTCCAAGACCCCCCAGTGCGCCGATCCGGTCCATTTCTGTCAAAAATGTATTTAACTTGTCCTTGCTCTCTTCATCAAGCTTCATCCCGGTTCCTCCACTGTAAGCTTGTTCCGAGATTCCTGATCCCCCTCCAGTCCCCCTCCTCCAAAGTTATCGGATCCGGTCCGGACATGAAATGGTACATACATCCGCGAAACGAGCTCTTTCCAACTGTCAAGTTTCGTTTGTGTCCGATGCTTCATTCGAAAGTTAAGCTTGCTTCAAGATCCCGGATTTCCCCTCCTCCTCCCCCCCCCCCAATGGTCGGGTCGGGGAAATGACTTTTCTTAAGTCAATCTGTTCGGGTCCCATAAGTCTGCAAAGTTTTAATGTCCTAACGCAGCTGGAAGTACCTTAACCCGTGATAACCGGAAATCCGGGACCCAACCTCCACCCCCCACAGTGCCCGGATTCGATCCTGTTTTGGCAAAGCGATACATCAAGGATACGTGCTTGTTCTTCCCACTAAGTTTCATCCCGATCCCTCCACTCTAAGCGTGTCACGACATTTCCGGTACCCCCTCCCCACAGTTGCCGGATCCGGTTCGGACGTAAAACGGGATATGTGAGGCTTGTGTTGTTTCCACATTTCAAGTTTCATTTAGATCCGATCACCCGCTCGAAAGTTACGCATGCTTCAATAGTTCGGATTCCCCTTCCCTCCACTCCCCCACGATGGTCGAATCGGGGAAGGGACTATTCCAAGTCAGTTTGGTCGGGTCCCTGATATGACTGCTAAGTTTCATCATCCTAGCACATCTGGAAGTACCCTAACTCGCGATCACCGGACCGATAAGAAAAGACAGACCGACGGAAAAGTGATCGGTATATGGCACTTGAGCGAAGCTGCAAGTACCATAAAAAAGGCATATCCCACTAGTGAGACATGTCAGGGAATCGCTAGTAACAAAAAATAGAAGCCCATATGGCCCTAGCAAGGATGGGTCAGAGGATAAAAATAGGAATTGGCCAATTTGTGGGTTTGTCGTGATCATTTGTAAGCGAACCCGATAGGATACGAATGATCATGGGCCCTTGGAAATCAAAAAAGTGTATCGTTTGGTAGACAGTATTACGGAATTCACTTGTGAGCAATACACTTGAGGCAAAAATGATCATGGGCCCTTGGGGGATCACGAATGTATGTCGTTTGGTCAAAAGTTTTTTTTTTCACTTTTCGGTTAAGACTCGCACTTTAAGGGTACTAGAAATTCATTTTAAGCAAAACCCTTGTGGCACAAACATCAAGAGCCTTCGGGGACCACAATATGTATCGTTTGGTCAAAAGTTTTTTTTTACTGTGAGGTTAAGGTGCGTACTGTTAGGGAGCTAGAAAATGATTTCTAAGCAAACCCCTTTAGGCAATGTCAACGGGCTCATCGCGATCAGTAAAGCGTAAATTCTGCTTAAAAGTAATCTTGTTAAGTCTGCGATGTTTCAGCCAAGTTTCATCGTCCTAGCACATCTGGAAGTACCGGGAAGTACCGGAATCCCGGAACCCCACTCCAACTCCCCCGACAGTGCCCAAATGCAGTGCAGTTCTGATAATGATGTACCTAGGTCTTGTGCTTGTTCCTCCCACCAAGTTTCATCCCTAGCACTGCACACTAAGCTTGTCACGTGATTTAGTTATTTAGTTATGCATGCCACTAAATTCCGTATTCGGCTCCCCTCCCCCCACGGCGGTCGGATCGGGGAAGTTCCTATTTTCAAATTAGTCTGGTCGGGTCCCTGACAGGCCTGCCAAGTTTCATCGTTCTAGCACATCTGGAAGTATCTATCTCGCGATCAACGGAATCCGGTTCTATTACTGATGTATCTAGGACTTGTGCTTGTTCTTCCTACCAAGTTTCATCCAATCGCTCCGCTCCACAAGCGTATCACAAGATTTCCGGTTCCCCATCCGGACCCCCCCCCCCCCCCCCCCAGGATTCATCGGATCCGGTCCGGACTTGAAATGGGACATCCGAAAACCGAGGTCGTTCAAAATATCAAGTTTCATTAAGATCCGATCACCCGTTCCTAAGTTACGCATGACTGAATAATCACGATTTCCATTCCCTCCACTCCCCCCACGGTGACTATTTCCAGTTAGTTTATTCGGCTCAGTGATATGCCTGCCAAGTTTCATTGTCCTAGCACATCTGCACGTACCCTAACTCGCGATCACCGGACCGACCGACCGACAGACCGACCGACGGAAAAGAGATCGGTATATGGTATACGAGGTTGATATCGGAAAATAACACCGAGACGGTCATTGAAAATAACCTATCCGAGCCGAAGGCGAGGTAGGTTATGAAAAATGTCTACCGAGCCGAAGGCGAGGTTGATATTTTTAAATGGCCGTCGAGGTTGTTATTATGATATGAACCGAGATAAAGGTATGTTAACTATTTAAAAAAAAAAATTAACAGAATATTTTTATACGTAGGACTTATTCTTCTTTACTTATTTGCTAATTTTGTAGGGAATTTTTGTTTAGTGAAATGGCAACTCTAGCCTACTATAGAAATGTGAAAATTACTACTGTTGTGACCCGTGCATTTCAGTTTATAACAATCCAATCCATACCCAACACCATCTTTTTCATTTGTGGCGAAGCAAATGCCATCTAGCAGCGGGCTCGATGGATAGAATTAATCAAGGCGTGCTCTTAGAGAGATAGAATTAATTAAACTTAAACCGGTGTTGCCACTGGTTGCAGAATTCTGTGATTTGTCATACATTTTCGTTTCTTTGACAAAGCGAGCAAGAACTCTGTGACCGGTTCCTTATCAGTAAACACAAAAGTGAAGCACAAGAGTTGGTGCGCATAATTATGAAGAGGATAAAGCGAGATTTCTCGTTGATAGTTGGTAAAAAGGACAAAGTTTCGTAGATGCCTGAATGTCATTGTTTTTTTCCGGCCAAAAGTCACAGGTTCCATCAGAGAAAGTGGCAACACTGAAGTATATATTAATGGACCCTTTAATCAGAGCAACATCAAAGAAAAAAGAATTTGGTATTGCTCAATAGATGCCTTCTGGGGAGCAGAGGAAAATAAGTTGAAGTAAGCTGGAAGTAATGTTGTTTCAGTTGACAAGTTGCGTTTTCATTGGGAATGTGATTGTAACAACGTATGGCCCAGGGTGGTTGGGCTAGGAAAGCAATATTTTCTTTCAATTTTGAACATTTTTCTCTTATGTTCATGAGTATACTTTTCTTCATTATTTTTAGTGTTTTTTTGGTTTTTCTTTCTGAAAGTGATGTCTTTTATTTATTTTTTGGAGGTCAGGTTCTACTTTTCAGTAGTTGAGAAAAAGTGCTCGATGAACTTCTGCGGAGGTTGATACGGCTTCGTATCATCCTCTTGGAGGTTGATACGGTATCGTAACAACATCTACAAAATTAACTGTCATGATACAACTACCTGTGGGACATAGGAAGATATACACTACATACCTGTTCGAGAAAAGTTACACCATAATCATCGTTGGCGATGGGGGGTTAGAGACTTGTGCTTGTTGCTGTATCTAATATTTTTTCCCGGTGTATTTGATGGTAAGAACAATTTGGTTCCATGTCTATCACGAAGAGGGATTTATAATTAAGAATGGGTTACTAGAGCACTGTCATCTTAATGGTGGGGTAGCAATCTCTGCAAATTAATGCCCATTTATCTTAGCTCTACAAATCTGAGGGCAAGAAAATTCGTCTCCATGGTATATCACTGTTACCTAGAATTAAGTGTTTACGCAACGGACACAAATGCCATGCAAACAATGACGTAGTTTCGTAATAATTTTAGTGGCGACATCTATAGTATTTTGATTTTGATTGAGTTATGGATAGCTTTGTAATTCCGGCTAACACTCATAATGCCCACAGCTCAAAATAGCCACTATAAATGATTCAAGACTAAAAATGCGCACGGCTGAAAATGCCGACGGTTCAAATGCCCAAGATTAAAGGGGTTATATCATAAGCATTCTAGCACTTACAACGTCTAGAACCCCCCCACCCAAGACCCAAGATGAAGCCACGACTTGATCCGACCGCTGGGTCATCTAGCGGTTCGGGTCGGAAGCGCCCGATATGGGGAGGATGGAATCATAGTTTGACTTTGGATCTAACAAAACGTTTTTATTGTAGCAGGCATATGGAAAATATGTAGGGAAATTAAGCTAATTCTTTGCACTATCGATTTCATTAAGTATTTTGTTTTCTGCTTTTCTTTGTTAATTCCCGTAAGTCCAAAGAATTAGGGATGTAAACTAGATCACAATAAACAAACGCCGTAAATTATACTAAATCGTTATAGTGATTTCTTGAAGATTCTGAAACTGAGCTAAATAATATTCAGCTTCCGAGACCAAAAATGTCAAACTGGCCGACGATTTCTTCTTCCGACATATCTAAACGTCCACATGGCGACATACTTAGTTGTTTAAATCTTCTTACACGCCACTCGATCTTCTCGAAGCCTTTAGTGATCTTTTCACCCGCACCAGGAGATCAGTGAATAGTTAATTAGCAATGACGGATTGGCGTTCAGGAGTGAATTGTGTTCAAGTAATTTGTGGATAACGTTGGCAACCGTGAGGATTTTGAGGAAAACAAAGGTAACAGTGTGCTCGTAAAAATCCGACCCATCGAAAAATGATGGTGTCTCCCACCTTCTCGGCGCACATGAATCAAAGCCTTTAAATTATCTGAGGTGTCCAATCCGTAGTAAACTGGAGGCGAGAATCTTGAGGCATGTATAACTTTCGAACGGGTGATCGGGTCAAAATGAAACTTTATTTGGAAAGACCTCGTATCTCATATGTCCCATTTCCAGTCCGGACCGGGTCTGATGAATGTGGGGGGGGGAGTTGGAGGGGGAACCAGAAACCGGAAATCTTGTGACACGCTTAAAGTGGAGCGATTGGGATGAAACTTGGTTGAAAGAACAAGCACAAGACCTAGATACATTAGTGACCCAACCGGACCGAATTCGGGCACTTGGGGGGGGGGGGGAGGGGGGTCCTGGAGCGAGTGAGCAAGGAAGGAGTAGACCAAGTATCAGAATAGCGATAATCGTATGCTGAACTGGTATAATCTCAATCATAATATTATACTGTAATGCCGAATTCCGAAGAAACACAGCGATCCTAAAACGGTTATTTTTAATTAAGTGACAATTCTTACCTTCATGGTGCAAGTTGACGGGAGAATTTGATCGCCTAGTTTCGCTTTCTGTGTTGTAACTTTATATGACATTTCTTCTGTACACGAAAACAATTCTGAGCTCACCAACAAACAATAAAACAATTTCTTTCAGTACCTTTTCCATGGTAATCCTGTCCCTTTTACTCTCGTTGTCCGTTGTCCCAGAGATTCGGGCCTTCCCTGTGAGTTTGAGCATTTTCAGCATCGGCATTTTGAACCAGGACGATTTTAGCCTTGGGCATTTCGAACTGACGGAATTTTGGACGACTTCGAGTTCGGGTTCTCAGACCTCACTTTGTGGGCATTTTGTGCCGTAGGCATCTTGAGACGTGGGCATTTTGATTGTGGGCACTGTGAGAGTAAGCACGGGCATTGTGAGCGTGGGCATTAAAAGAGTAACCACCCATAATACTAACTAGGTTATATAAGATTGTGTACAAAGGTTTCATCCGTCACGATATCTACCACTGAAAAGGATATACAGTTCAACTAGCTACAAAGTCAATATCTTTTTGTTAATCTCTTCTTACGACATTCCGTTTTCTTTTTCCAACGCTCTGTGATAGTCTTTGATAATGTAATTACGGACTATGCCATCATCACAATACCATTTGAAAGTTTCGATGGGTTTGACAACTTCAGCGTTTAATCGTGAGCTACGAGACAAAACCAACCAGCAACACTTTTGTCAGCTAGGCCGAACAAAGGTTGCTGCAACACTTCACGTTGTCCAGTTCTCGTGTCCAAATCTAGTTATGTATTTCAATTGTCTCCCGCCCCTGTCTTTTTACAACTTTGGTCAGACATACAACGACGACGATGTTTCCCATTTACAATTGTTTTTGCTCCTTTTGATTGGTGGTATGCGATCCTGATCTGAGCCACAATATCTGGGACTAAAACAAAACCTATTTTTAATGGGATTTTTTCCTGCATTAACATTGATCAGAATTCACCGTCATTTGACATTTAAGCGGCTCGTGAACAGAACAATTTTTATCACCAAGACGACAAAACCGCAATCGTTGGAAGCCTTATCGGTTCCCACAAAACCCTGTTCCGTAATTTTGTAGGTGCTTGACTGTCATCTGTTTTAACTTCTCGAATGCATTACTTCGGTTATGACTTTCCTAGATTTTGAAAACGAGAAAGATACTTTATTCATTTATAATCTAAACCTTGCAGAAGAAGTAGCAAATCCCATTTAACCCTATATGTTAAAAGACCCGTAATGCCTATGCAATCGACTTCAGTAATCCCTCTGCTTAAATCCGTCAGAACAAGACCAAAGTTTCCGATGGGATCCCAAAAATTCGATATTTACTGGATTTCGTGATCCAAACAGTCAATCTTGTAGGTTTCCTGCCTTCGCAAGGTCCCTTAAGTTGCTATTTAACACCAATCAACCGCTTGGGCATGTTAAAAAAAAATGATACCGTAGTCTAGTAGTGTTTTTTTTGCGGCCAAATGGCTAACCAGCTGAGAAAGCTAAGTTCTGATATGGATTCAGCACGTATGTTTACCCCTATATCTCATCTCTAACCGATTTTGGAAAAGTCTTTAACTTTGACAAAATCCTGGTTCATCCGTATTCCGGACGAACTACTTCTCCGAGAGGAAAATAAAATAAAAACAAGAGCTATGAGCTCATATGGCACTTGTTACGAGTAGGTGGTGTGAGAAGCGAGAAAGTAAATCCCGAGCATTTTTCCGGAAATACCGGTACCCCTCCCCACCGTGCTCGGATCCAGTCTGGACCCTAAAATATGCCATCTAACGCATACGGTCTCTCTACTTTCCAAGTTTATTCAAATCACTCCACTCGTCTAACCCCTATTCTAGCCACAACATTTCCGGGACTCCCCCTCCAACTCCCCCTACTGTGGCCGAATACGACTCGGACACATAAACTTCGCATCTCTAGCATCACCTCTTCCCGTCCATCAAGTTTACTCGTTCCCGCTTCATCCTCCCCCTACTTTGGTCAGATCCGGTTCGGACGCCAAATGACAAATCTAGGCCGCACAAACTTGGTACTGTCCAACTTGCATCCCATTTGATCCATCCGTTCGGTTTTTGTTCATGTCACAAAGTTTTCGTCCCCCACCCCCCTCAACCATGACCGCATTGGGTTAGAACAGATGCTTTGCACACCTAGGTCATCAGTTCTTATCACCCATAAACTTTCACTTGAATCGGACCATTTGTTCGCAACCTATGGAAGTCAGTAATTTCCTGATTCCCCCTCCCTCAATGTCCCGAAAAATGGTCTGATCCAAGAATGGAAGTCTTCCTAGGGCATTGTGTCGGGTCCTTAAGTCGATTTGGTCGGATCACTAATATGCCTTCCAAGTATTATCGCTCTTAGCACGTCTGGTATCCTAACTTCTCCCCTCCACCCCCACCTCTACATTAATCGGATCCAGTCTAAACTTGATTTGGGGCATTTGAGACACAAGGTCTTTCCAAACATCAAGTTTCATTAAGATCCGATCACCCATTCGAAAGTTGTACATGCCCCAAATTCCGGATTCCCCATCCCTCCACCCCCCACCCGATGGTCGGATCGGGGAACTGACTATTCCTTAGCCAGCCTTGTCAAGTCTCTAATGTTCAAGCCAATTTCCATCGTCCTAGCCCATCTGAAAGTACCTTAAAACGCGATCACAGGAATTCCAAACCCCCCCTCCATCTCCACCTCCAACTCCCCCCCCCCTCAAGTGCCCGAATTCGGTCCGGTTCGGTCACAAATGTATCTACGGCTTGTGCTTGTTCTTTCAACCAAGCTTCATCCCAATCGCTCCACTTTAAGCGTTTCACAAGGTTTCCGGTCCCCCCCCCTCCAACTCACCCCTACCACATGCATCGGATCCGGTCTGGAATTGAAATGGGACATCTGAGATACGAGGTTTTTCCAAATATAAAGTTTCATTAAGATCCGATCACCCGTTCGAAAGTTATACATGCCTCAAGATTTCGGATTCTCCATCCCTCCACTCCCCCCACGGGGGTCAGATCGGGGAAGTAACTATTCCCAAGCTAGTTTGGTCGGGTCCCTGGTATGCCTGCCTAGTTTCATCGTCCTAGCACTTCAGGAAGTACCCTAACTCGAGAACAGTTGACCGACGGACAGACCGACCGAAAAGTAATCGGAAAAAACACCTGCTGAACGCATATCTGCACTTTATTCTCCTGGTGGAAAAGAGTTTGCTCGGATTCTGGGCAAAACCTGGAATTTGGTACAAGTAAAAATCCTTTCTGAAGTTTCTCAGAGGGTCGATACGTGGGTGAAGAGACATGCTGAATCCATTTTTATGGCAATTGCTTCGGCCAAATGCCATATAGCGATCGCAATTTTTGTCCGTCCGTCGGTCGGTCGGTCCAGGTTTTGCTAGTTCGGGCACTTCCACATAAGCTAGGAGGATGAAACTTGGCAGGCATATCAGGGACCCCAAATGATTAAGTTGGAAATAGTCACTTGCCAGATCCGAGCATCTGGGGGGAGGGGAGTGGAGGGAGGGGGAATCCGGAAAAAAGAAGTACTTTTTACTTACAACCTGGTGATCAGATCTTAATGAAACTTGATACATAGAAAGACCTCGTGCCTCAGACGTCCCACTTTAAATCCGGACGGGATCCGGTGACATTGGGGGGAGTTAGAGGGGGGAACCGGAAATCTTAGGAAACGCTTAGAGTGGAGAGATTGGGATGAAACTTGGTGGAAAGAACAAGCACGAGTCCTAGATACGTGATTGACATAACCGGACCGGATCCACTCACTGTGGGGGATGGGGGGGGGGGATTCGAATTTCTAGTGATCCCATGAGTTCGGTACTTCCTGATGTGCTAGGACGATGAAACTTGGCAGGCATGTCAGGGACCCGAACAGATTGACTTGAGAATAGTCGTTTCCCCGATCAACCATCTTGGGAGGGGGGGGGGGGGGTGGAGGAAGGGGGAATCCGGAAAAAGTGAGGTATTTTTAATTTACGAACGGGTGATCGGACCTTAATGAAACTTGATATATAGAAACACTTCGTGTCTCAGACGCCCCATAATAAATATGGAGCGGATCCGGCGACATTGGGGGAAGTTGGAGGGGGAAACGGAAATCTTGGGAAACGCTAAGAGTGGTCCTAGATACGCGAATGACATAAACGGACCAGATCCGGTAAATGTGGGAGAGTTGGGGGGGGTGTCCAAATTTCTAGTGATCGATCCCGCGAGTTCGATACTTCCTGATGTGCTAGGACGATGAAACTTGGCAGGCTTGTCAGGGACCCCAACAGATTGACTTGATAATGTGGTTTCCCCGATCCGACCATCATGGGGGAAGTGGATGGGTGGGGAATCCGGAAAATTGAGTAGTGCGTGCTCAGCTATTGAACGGGTGATCGGATTTAAATGAAACTTGATATTTAGAAACCCCTCCTGCCTCAGATGACCCATTTTAACTCCGGATGGATCTGGTGACATTCGGGGGGAGTTGGAGGGGGGGACCGGAAATCTTCGAAACGCTTAGAGTGGAGGGATTGGAATGAAACTTGGTGGGAAGAACAAACATTAGCCCTAGATACGTAATTGACAGAACCAGATCGTGTCGGGGCTCTGTGGGGGGAGTTGGAGGGGGTTTCCCCGACCATCCCTTAAAGTACTCATCTTAACCGCGAAGTACAAAATTACTTTTAAGTAAAATATATATTTTCATGATCCCCATGAGCCCACGGTCACTTTTGCCTCAAGGATTTTGCTTAGAAATGAATTTCTAGCTCCCCTTAAATTGCGCATCTTAACCGCAAAGTGAAGAAAGCTTTGGACCAAACGACACATTTCAAGATCCCCGAGCGCCCATGGTCTTTGTGCCACAAGGATTTTGATTAAAAATGAATTTCTAGCATCCTTAAAGTGCTCATCTTAACCAAAAATTAAAAAACAATACTTTTGACCAAACGTACATATTCATGATCCTAAACGCAATTCAATTCAACTCAATACTTTTATTGCTGTGACAAGACCGTAATTAAGCAATAATAATTAAATAACAACAAACAAAGAAAAACTAATAATCACACGTTTAACCATTCTCGATGGGCCCATGATAATTTTTGCCTCGAAGGTTTTGATTGCAGATGAAATTTCTGGCGCCCTTAAAGTGAGCCGAGGGGTTGCTCACTCGCTGGGCACCACTGTACACCCTCGCTGGGCACCGACTGGGCACTGGCTGGGCACTGGCTGGGCACCGGGGCACCACCACTGTACAACCATTTTGGGAGTGAGCAACCCCTCGAAGTGAGCATCATCACGGCCAAGTGCAAAAATAAAATACTTTATACCAAACGATACATTCTCGTGATTTCCAAGGGCATATGATCATTCTTATCAATGGTCTTGCTTATGAATGGTGACAAGAAACCCACAAATCCTCACACCCAGCCTTGCAAGTGCCATATGAGCTTCTAGATCTTGTTACCGATATGGCGAATCTTTGAATCAAGGCCTAGCAGCTCTAAAACTACGCAAAATGTATGCAGACCATGAGAGCTGGTGACGGCGAACCATGAACCTCTCGATCTGCAGTCTGTCACTATAACGGTTGAGCAAACCTCCTCTATGTTACGTTGGGACTTTAGTACAGTCAATCTAGCGTCAAATATGACTTGACCGCAAACAAATTTCAACAGAAATGATTTTTCCACCATCTTGTAGAGACAAAAAAAAACTGTACAACATATCAAAGTTGAGAAACCTAGCGGGTGAAAAACTCGTGTTAAATTTTCTGTTTTCAAAAGGCTTGGTGTTTACTTCATGGGAAAAACATTTCTCGTGTAGTTTTACCAGTTTGGGCGATTTGAAGTTGCGTACTTCGGTGATAGATATCCCTTCAGCCCAAGCTGACTGCGAATCATGTTTGACAGTGCAAAACGGATACATCAGCGGAATTCATTAGAGCTATATTTCGCTCTCCTTAGCAAGGGTCCTCTTCAGGCTCAAGCCGCTCAAACTGGAAAATGAACTTGAGAAAAAAAACAGTTTGAAACAGTTTTAGCACTTTTGAGCGGCTTGGTCCTGAAGAGGACCCTTGCTAAGAAGAGCGAAATATAGCTCTAATAAAATAGGCCTTTCAATCCACTGAGCCTGGAGAGGACCATTGCCAAGAAGGGCCGAAATATCACTGAAGAGCATCCTAGCTGATTTGTTGAGTCATTTTTTAATATATGGTTACTAGTCAGCTTGGGCTGAGGAGCATTTATTTCTCTCCGTCGTTCCATAATTCTGTCTATCCTTACTGAGTAAAGAAAACACTGTCTAGGAAAAAAAAGCTTCACTTACATCAGCGGTCCGGCAGGACCCCGGCGTCTACAACTGAAGATCCGTCGATTCTGCTTATAACAAACTCTAGTCTCTATATCGTGACACTTGCGAGCATGTCTCCTACCATTAATTTGTCATAAACAATGAAATACTGCAGATACATTCAATTTCCTCATGCAGCTGATGGCAGAGTTTCTAGCCCCTTTGCTCATCGCTTGCCACTGTGTCATAAGGTTTCGCGACGATGGGACTCTTTAATTGGTTCCACGAGCATGACGAAACGTCAATGAACAATTAGCAATGGGATAACCAGTTTCAGATTTACACTCGTAGGGCCTAAGCAATCCGTTACAGCAATCCGTTTTTGTCAAGCAATCCGCATTCCGCAATCAAGCAATCCGTTTTTGTCAATCGACCTTTGAACCTTTATGTCCTGTGATTTTGTAATTACACTGTAAAAAGTTCGTAATCGGAGAGTTATAATCCGATGCAAGATTAAAATGCTAGAATGCAAAATACTCAGTATTCCATAACTCTCCGAATTCGGAGTTTAATTCTCATGTGTTCATGTGATTATGTTCCTTTTTTGGCACTTGCCTTCCGGCCAAGTGCCATATACCGATCACTTTTCCGTCGGTCTGTCGGTCGGTCAGTCCGGTGTTTGAGAGTTAGGGTACTTCCAGATACGCTAGGACGATGAAACTTGGTAGGCATATCAGAGACCCGACAAAACTAACTTGGAAATAGTCACATGCCCGATCCGACCATCGTGGGGGGAGGGGGAGGCTGCGGAATCCAGAAAATAGGGGCATGCATAACTTTCGAATGGGTGATCGGATCTTAATGAAACTTGATACCTGAGAAGACCTCGTGTCTCAGATGTCTCGTCTCAAGCCCGGACCGGATCCGATGAATCTGAGGGGTAGTCGGAGGGGGAGCCGGAAATCGTGTGAAACTCTCGGAGTGGAGCGATCGGGATGAAACTTGGTGGGAAGAACAAGCACAAGCTCTAGATAAATAACTGACAGAACTGGACCGGATTCGGACACTGTGGTGGGAGTTGGAGGGGGGTTCCGGAATTCCGGCGATCCGTAGTTGGTGTACTTCCAGGTGGGCTAGCAAGATAAAACTTGGCAGGCATGTCAGAGACCCGACCAGATTAACTTGGAAACAGTCACCAGCCCGATCCGACCGTCGTGGGGGAAGGGGGAGACGGCGGAATCCGGAAATTAGTGGCATGCATAACTTTCGAACGGGTTACCGGATCTGAATGAAACTTGATATCTTGAAAGAACTCATGTCTCAGGTGTCCCATTTCAAGTCCGGACCACATCCGATGAACTGGGGGGGGGGGGGTGGAGGGGAGAACCGGAAATCTTGTGATACGCATAGAGTGGAGCGATCAGGATGAAACTTGGTGGGAAATACAGGCACAAGTCCTAGGTGCATTAGTGAACGAATCGGAACGGATTCGGGTACCGAGGGGGGGGGGCTGTAGGGGGGTGTCCGGATTTCCGGTGATCGCGAGTTAAGGTACTCCCAGATGTGCTAGGACGATCAAACTTTGCTGGAGCATTGAAACTTGACATCACTGGGTTAGACATCGTCATTTCTCCCATCCGACCATTCCTTAAAGAACTCATCTTAACCGCAAAATACAAAAAATACTTTTCAGCAAAATTTACTTTTTCAAGATCGCCATGAGTACATGAGCCTTTTTGCCTCAAGGATTTTGCTTAGAAATTGATTTTTAGCACCCTTAAAGTGCGCATCTTAACCGAAAAGTAAAAAAAAAACTTTTGACCATTACTTCCATCCTCTGACCCAGCCTTGCCAGTTTTTGTTTTCCTTCTTGTTTCCTTTTGCTTTCTGTCTCCTATTTTATATTTAAACCATAGGTTGAATTTGCAGCCCCCTTAATTTTTTCTTGTTGGGGTATTACTTACTACATATGCTTGCAAGTGCCATGTGAGTTTACAGCTCTTGTTTTGTATATGGATATAATGTGCAAATGCCTAATTCGCGCAACAAAATCAGCCATTCAAATAAAGTGAGAAATAATCCCTGAAATGAAAACAAGAAAACTTGGCTGTAATCTTCGATTAAAGATTTATTCTAAATATCATATAATTATTTCTATTAATTATTTAAGATCAATGAAAGAAATCGTATCTGTTTCTTGCAGTGTTTTGTCAATAGTAATATTTCCCATACAGTGCATAAGCATCCGTCTAGACCAGTGTGGCAAAGGTTCCTTGAAACTGTAAACCGTAAACACATAGGCTAGGTGTAGCCAAGGCCTTCTTGAAAATATAGCTGTAAACACAGATAGGCCAACCTTGCCCCAAACTAACAATAGCAACAGCTTTCGTAGGCTTCGTGTTGAGAATCCTTCGGCAGACTGGTCTTTGCTTTCAAAGAGTTCAGTTCTCTTGTAAGAATGTAGTTTGTAGGTAAAGTAATTTATCTTTTCACATACGAAATGCTTGTATACAGGAAAAATAGGGAGAAACTTTAAATTCAGAAAAAATCATTTAAATTATTATTTCTACTTTATTTTCCTGCCTCTCAGAATAAGGCGATAGTATTTTCTTGATAAATAATGAGCGTGTTCCATCCTACTTACCGTAGTTACTACGCATGATGTCACGAATTTTGGCTTTTTGCAGTCAAGGCTGGAACGATTTTTCTATTTTCCAGCGGAATATCAAGCCACGGGTGAATCCGACCAATCACGTGATTCGTGGTTACTACGCTTACCACGCTCCCGAGCGTGGTAAGCAAATAGTTACTATTAGTTACTATTTCGAGAAGGCTGGAACGGTCAGCGTAGTAACTTTTCGTGAGGTTGGAATGGATTTAGTAACTAATAGTTACCACGCTCCCGAGCGTGGTAAGCAAATAGTTACTATTAGTTACTATTTCGAGAAGGCTGGAACGGTCAGCGTAGTAACTTTTCGTGAGGTTGGAACGGATTTAGTAACTAATAGTTACTACTGGTACGAAGGTGGAACACGCTCAATGTTGTAACTCGTGTTGTCTTGTTTAACATTGTTTTTTGGGTAGTGGGTATTTTTGTAGGGGCAGCAAGTACCATCAGCTAGGGCAGACCCTTTCTTTGCACGGGTCCTGGGTGTCTTTCGGTTTTTCAAGCCATCTTGTACCAAGGACCAAGGACCAAGGTTGGGCCATATTAGTCTTGATTACTAAGGCGTTCTTGATCCTAACTCTGTCTGTGCGTCTGTGCCATCGTCTACCACGAGTAAACTCATTGGGCGTGAATTCAGTGACGTACCGTGATCACTCTTATCTTTTCCATCTTTTTATTTCTTCACTTCTTTTTTTAAATAAAACCAATCGCCGGTACCTACTCTTCTTCTATGGTTCTGCTACAACTCCTGGGCAGAGGGGTGGCCTTTCGGGAGGGTTTCATCATCCAGGGACCTTGCTCGCGCTACTTAGTTCTTTCCCCCTGACCCGGTGTTTATAAGGCTACATGCAAGATGACTCATTTACATCGATTTCCCTATACAGTTGATATTTATTACGAACGGCAGACCTCATCCCATCGCAAGAAATACCAGCTAATTATGAATTTTTTCTCGGTAAAAAAAAAAACTTAAAAATAAACAACCTCATCCCCAGAATCTTATGCCCATGTGTAACGGATTAAAGGCTCGTTTTTACGCCGACTTTCCTGACAAAGCCGGATCTACTTGTCCTTTAGTTGCCTCTCCTGCTTTATTTCGGGTGCCTTTCCCCAGGTCCGTATCTCCCTCGTTCCGAGCCGCTCGAAGTCCTGAGTGGTCCATAATCTCCTTTTATCTGCCATGGACCGGAATCTTTTCTCCGATCCTTCAAAGCTGCTAGGTAAGCGGCTTTAAGCCTTCTTTCTCTTCATAACCTGATTAATTTCTCCCAAAATATCCCATATTTATCAAGCTTTTATGCCTCTCTGAATGCAAGCCTATTTCCCCTTTCAAAAACAGTAAGAGTCAGAACCATCAACTGAAATTTCTTTCAAAATATCTCAAGTAAATCGTTTCCAACTTATGACCATCCCATATTAATTCAAAGGCAAACACCATCGCCGACATGACCATACTACTGAAGACCAGTCCCCAAAAAGAAGATAACAAAAAACACAATAAACATAGAATGAGGAGGGACAAAATGGAAAAAAAAACAGTTTAGATAACAGTTTAACAGTTTAAGATTATCAAAAATTATTAAAGGACCTGTCTTGCCTATAATACTAATGCAACCTCCACAATCACTCCATATAAGGAGGAACTGAAATTATTAATTAGTATGCGTGCTGATATTTTACCCCTGGGGAATAGGAGGAGGTACACGGATAGGTTGATTGGGAGAATTGGTCCTTACCTCTGCCCGATGTGTGGAGATATGAATGAGTGTGTGCGACATCTTACGTGTGATTGTAGGGAATTGAATGACTTGAGAAGTGAAATATTTGGAGTAAATGAGTGTGATCAGGAATGGATGGAGCAAATGTTTAAGAGTGAGTGTTAAGCTACAATAAAGTGGGTAGATTCCTCAAGCTGTCAATGATGCACAGAGAACATTTTTTGTAGTTTTAGTAGTGGCTAGAAATAAGTTCGTCAATTTTGTTTGTTTTTTTCTGATTGTATTGCCATGGCCCGTGGGCTTTTAGTGTAATAAATATCATACCATATCATATCATATCATATTTCTAAACCCGGAGACCCCAATTTCGTACGGTACATTTTAACCCCTCTTAACGAACCCACGCTGATTTTCTCAATTGCCGTGTTTTGCTACCTTCGATGTGTATCACGCTGTCAACGGTTGTCTGCGAGAAGTTTTTCCATCAGAAAAACCGGTTGTGCAAATTGTTTCCCTGTTTTCGCTACAAGTCAATGGGTCTCGGAAAAGGCTTAAAACAGCCAAAACCGTGGGTTATTTGCTGAAAGCACAGCATAGTTTTAAAGGATTCAAATATTTTAAAATACAGTAAGTTGAAGAGTAAATAGTGCGAGGGGTCCTTTAAGGAAAACTCTTAATTTCGTAAGATTTCTTCGGTCCGTCTTAAAGATATTATGACTGATTCTCGCGTTTTATTTAGACCGTAGCCTACTTTCGAGAGCCTTTGGTATTCTTCGGCACGCAAATACTCATAGCCAAGCGTTGGGAAATCCGGTACTGCCTAATTTGCCCCTGTCTGTGGCAGAAGAACGAGATCTCGCCGTCATCGTGTATAAGAACAAGTGCGCAAGCGCTCAGACGTGGAGTTCGAAAGTAAAATGTTTATCGTATCTTATAAACAAACAGCATTAGGACATTTCACATCCCCAATAACCAAAAAAGTATTAAAATAAACTAATCTGAAATCATCCCAGTCTAAAAGCTTTTGATGTATAAATCATCCCAGTCTAAAAGCTTTTTATGTAAACAAACCGTATTTAGAAATCCAAAAAGATATTCAAGATCTTGCAAGAATGGTCTCAGTTTCAATACTGAATGTCTGGCTAGCTAGTCCAACCCTTTAAACCTCTTTTCCATTAGCAAGGTAATAACAAGTTCAATAAAACCAAATCGTTTTATTGCCTGATACCTGATACTTTGTATCATCTGACATCGATCATATGACCAAACCGTCCAGTTTCCAACTGATCAAGGATTGAAGTACACCGCGTGTTCTTATTTGTTGCTGTCACGCCAAAATCCGCATCTATACATATATATCCACAAGTATACAAGAGTTGAACTCGAGACATGTCATACACGAACTGTGCCGCCTGGCACCCCGTACTTACGTCTGAATTGCACGATTTAATTGAATCAATCCAGACGCGGGTTGTTAAAATCATACTTTCTCACGAATACACTAATTATGACCAGGCGTTTAAAACTCTCCGGCTTGAACCATTAAAGAAAAGACGCCTAAATTTAACAACAGATTTTGGTAAGAAAATTCTGCAGTCAAACAGATTCCGCCACCTCCTTCCCGAACAACTCCCTGAACCGACTTACCCAACGAGACACTCAAATTTACTCAAGCCGTTTCTAGCATCAAGTACCGCACGTCGGCTCCACTCATTCTTCCCCCTTGTTACTAATTATTTTACTAACCAATAAAATTTCACGTTTGTTGTTCATTTGTGCCTGTTCGTTTTGTCTTAAGTTTTGTGCTGATGGTTTATTATTTAGATGTTGTTAGTTATTACTGTGTGTTTATTTATTTTCTCCTTGTTGCCTATTGTTTAGCTTTTGCTATTGTGGCAATTTTTCCATTAAACCTTAAACCTTAAACTCATGGGAAATTTAGACCCATTGGGTTGGGATCCATCAAATTGCATATCTAGACCCATACATCCTCGACTATACCGGTTTGATTCCAGTCGCAGGTTAAAACTTTACTCATTGGCAAATTGGGCCCACTTGCCCATAAACGGGGATAGTGGGGGTGGTTCAACTCCCCATATATATTCCCAACCCTATGATTCAAAAGCATTGAAGAATTTCATCGCCCTATCTCTTGTCATAGTCGAGTTAAAAACATAAAAAAATGGACAATCTGGGCCCAATTGCCCTTGAACCAAGTGGGGGTGGGGTTTCTGGCCCGCAAAAAGCAAAAAGAGACTCAATGCTCACAGACCTACCAAGTTTCAACTTGATACCTGTTGATTCCTGTCATGGGTAACGAACTTTACTCCTGGGCAATCTGGGCCCAGTTGCCCATGAACGGGGTGGGTAGGGAAGGTAAAAATTTGAAAGTAATTTCCCAGCCCTAGAATGTACAAGTATACGGAATTTCATCGTCCTATGTCCAGGTCTGGTCAAGGCATGAACATTATCCACTGGGCAATCTGGGCCCATTTGCCCCTGAACCGGGTGGGTGTGGGGGGTGGGACCTCCAAAAGGCACAATTAGAGCCCAATACCGACAAGTTTACCAAGTTTGAACTTGATACTTGCACTCATTCACGAGTCATGAGCTTCACAAAAAAACGGTGAAAACCGAAAGCGGCTACAGCGCTCGCAATAGTGGAATGTTCCAAGGAACACTCCACTAAAAACAAACTGAAGTTCCAACTCTAAAGCTAAAGGCTGTTCACGGGGTACTTCAGACGATCAAAAGAACCATCATACTGTACAAACGAAATGTCATGCTCAAATTATACAAATCCCTTGTGAGACCCAAGCTTGAAACTGGCAACTCACTGGCTTCCCCAACGTACTAACAAGATAAGCATCTACTGGAAAGACTACAGACAAGATCGTCACTCTCGAAAGCTAAAGCGGAAGTTTTGCTCAACTCGGGTTGGACGCCATTCGGGACATCTTCTCAAACAGAGTAGTTTTCTTGTGGCATACATTGTCAGAAACCATTGTTACCAGCATAACATCCGAATCCTCCAAGAAGCGACTGGACAAGGACTAAAAACCACAACCCAGGAGAGAAGACTGTGCGATCCACGACCCGAAAGCAGCCATCATCACCTCCTCAAACTACTCCTGGGGATTCAACGCAATTATTGCTTACAAGTGCAATTTAACTTTTGCATTGCAGTGAACAAAATAATTTCAATATTTTTTCTTGCGACTCCCCAGCTACTGAGGTACGACGTATCCACTTCACTCAATCTACACTTTCATTGCAGTAGCCTACACTCAGCCAAATCTAGACAAAATCAATAGAACGATTTGGCACAACACTATCCAATTATAAATGAAGTCAGAAAATCCTTACTTGAAAAAAATCTTCCAATTTTCCTTCCTACAACTAGGACTCCTGCTTTCCCTGGTACTTCATCATCATCCATGAGACCAGATTCCCCAAACTTGTCACTTTCCTCCATGTGGTCTTACTGGCTGACAAAAGAGATTGTGTCGGAAAGCAGGAGAGCTACTGTTTATGTTCGTCTAGAAGCAAGAAGTGATATGATCGAATGATCTGATGCACTTTGCCCATTTCTGAATGAATAAGAGATGTGCCAAAAGTTAAGCAGCCCCATATTAACATACCTCAAGGGGCTCTAGGTTGGTACAGAAGAAACAAAGAGTGGGGCTATCCAACTTTATGCCAGTCTACCACATAGCCCTGATTTTTTAGAGCACTATGCCAAACGCTGGATACCCTATGCCAAATGATGGGTACATATTGGCACCCTGACACTGACCTACTCCACTAAACAGGAATTCTGACTGGATGATTTCTGAGCTTCACTCAATACTACAACATTCTACATAGTGTATCAAGAGTTAAGAATAGGGCATCCAAAAATTAGGGGTTTGTGGTAGACTCCTTTGGCTTTGGTCACACTCATTTCAGAAAGCTGTTCAGTTTTTAGCTCCTTGTCCCAAAGATAAGGACACAACAACTGTGTTTTTTCAAATGGTTGCAAGTGACATTTTTCAAATTCAACAGGACCAGCGGAAAACTGCTTACTTTCTTTAGGCCAGGTTGGATATAAAAGGATGCCAAAATAAAAAGGAAATTCCTATCTCCACAGCGGTTGGTCTGACCTGGCTTAAAATTTTACCAGACATGCAAGAAAGCTGCAGACAAGGCAATGCTAATAGCTCAATTTAGAGACAGATGCTGCTTACAACCTTCTGGAAAAACCTTTATCAGGCAAGGTCAGGTGCATTTCGATTTCCAACTCAACTACAGGATACCTTGCTATTTGCACCACTCCCGTGAACTTTTTTTTTTACAATCCAAACTTTTTTCCATTTCCACTTAACATAGCTGAAGTGTTGCCAAATGCTTTTTTTCACCTGCTGACCATGGCAAAACTGTTTTTGCATCACCTTCTATTTCCAACTTTCTTTTGCTCCTTTCGTGAATTTATTTACGCTACCAGGCCAACCAAAATAGCTTGAGTTTGACTATTTGCACCACGGTTTTTCTGTCGCATGTATTTGTGACCTTTTCGGCTTTGTTTTGCGCCGGGTTATTTCTTAAGGAAGAAATACAAGAAGAACTGGAAGTATGCTCCAACAGCGCGCAACAGCGGCGCTAGCAACACGTAGAACCCATTGACGAGGAAGAAGCCTGCGTGGGCATTGGGCCCTTTTGGCGTATTCTTGGAACATCATCAGTATGTAGCCTAAGCTGTAAGAGTGTCAGTGGATGAGATTTTGATATTAATTAATTCAGACTGGATGTCAGTCTAGTACACTAGCCCTTTTTCAGTCACGGTGCTCAAACGTCTTGCCCCATGTCCGAGTGCTAGACGTTTATAAAGTGCACACAGGAAAACGTAAACTGGAGCTGGTATTTGGTGTGTAACGATAGAAATTGTGCTTTTTCATGTATGCGCTGTATGCTGAAATTCATGCACCATGCATGAATTTCAAGGTAGGGTAGCCACAAAAACACCTAGTGGCAATAATTGGCGATTTTTTTGTAATGAATGCATGAATTGCTGTGAATTTTCCTTATCAGTTTTACCTATCTAAAACATCTCCAAAAAATATTTAAAAAATACCATTGCATTCAGGACAAAATTGTCTGTTTTGTAAGGCCATCACTAAGATGTCCTAGCTATTTAATATTATTTCTTAATATTCAATGTAAATTTAGATGTAAAAAAAAGTAGCTGAACTTGCCTACAAAAATTTGTTGATACTAAGGAGGAAAAGTCAGCAGCCTATAGCAGCAATAGGTCTATTGGACTATAACGTTGATGAACATATTCATATTTTCACATCAAACTCACTTGCTGGGGCTCCCCGTGCACTCAAAACCAGCTCAAAATCACCCAGTTTCATAGAATTTCACTGAAGCACATAGTTCCAAGCTGGCCACTAGATGGACAAAACCCTAAAGTCAATGGATGAATATAGGCATTTCCTTATGTAAAACACTGTTTTCTAAAGAAGATTTAAGATGCTTAGAGGCAAGATAGAGAGGTGATTTTGGCCTCAAATCAAAGCTAAAAGATAGGAGAATCACATCCTGATCTTCAAAAGCTCAGGTTTGATTTTTTTTTTTTTGTGACTACCCTATTCCATCCTATTCAAGGTAGCCTACAGTGCTCAGACGTCTAGCACTCAGGCATGGTGCTAGGCGTTTGAGCGCCGTGACCGAAAAAGGGCTAGTGTACTACTCTGCAGGATGTATTTTGCTGTTCAACACACAATCCTTGTGATTTAGTCATTACTGACACAAGTTTAGTAGGGGTGGAGCAAATAGCAAAGAAAAGGCAGGCAGAAGACAGGGACAAGGTACTCGAGCCTATACTATTTCCATCAGAAGTTAACCTGTCTATTTCATTGCCCAGCTTTGGTTGTCTTTTTCTCACCACAGAAATTTCCAAAAAAGGTAAACAGTATATCAAAAGAAAGCCATCTTCTTCTTCTTCATCCTAGGTTTTCTTCGGAGATAATAGTGATGACCCAAAAATTTTCTGGGGACTTTGTTACCGTTACGGCTGGTCATTGGAATTTTGTTTCCATCACGTAATCATTGTTTAACCTAGGTACTTGGGAAAATATGAAAGCAAATTGTATGATTGTTAGAAACAAACATGAATTCAATATAAGAAAAACATTTAGTGTTTTAAACAGAGAAGATCTTTGTCTTTTTGGCTTACAGAAACTGACGTCGACTCTCTTGTACTGTAACGACGCGGGATGCTGTGATTCTATTTCCGTCACAACAGTTCAATTCAATTCAATTCAGTTTTATTTCAACACCAATTACGGACTAGCCGAACAGCAGGTGGTAAAGTCAGCATACATTAAAAACTAACCAAAATTGTCAACATATACTAGAAAGTGGTCGAATTTCAAATAAAATACTGAGAACAAACAATATAAAAAGTAACGATTGGGGAAATAGACAACGAGGGGTAAAATAA
Organism: Branchinecta sandiegonensis; assembly: GCA_030848855.1. NCBI lineage: Eukaryota > Metazoa > Arthropoda > Branchiopoda > Anostraca > Branchinectidae > Branchinecta > Branchinecta sandiegonensis. The sequence goes on from JAUPMV010000014.1 coordinate 12,657,718, forward strand.
TAACCTATTAATTTATATTCCGTAGGGAAACAAAGGAGGGGACAAAGCTATTCTTGTATCTCATGTGTCGGCAAAACTCTGGTTGAAGGGTAGGGACTGGTTCGGAAGCTTGTCTTTGAGGCCTCTCCCTTTCTGTTGTAAAGTTGGGGGGCAGGATGTCGCGGAGGACTGGGTTCAGTAGAGTCTGCCCTCCAAACTTTAAGCAGAAATTTTTGCGACGGTGAGACAGTGTTGTCAGATTAAATTTTTTCAGAAAATAAATATAAGGGACTTTGAGAGATTTATCTGTTATTAGGAGAGCTCGGTATTGTATCCTCTCTAGAGCATCAGATTGCTCGCGAGTCAAACCAAAATGCCATACAGGGCAGCAGTATTCTAGGACTGGGCGAATGAACGAAAAATAAATATGCAATAGATGTTCGGAAGGGACACCATGACGGGAAAGAAGTTCGAGTCCCCGAAGGCCCATATTGGCCTTCTTTAAAATGGAATACAGTGCCTAAATATCTAAATTTAGAAAGATTTATCAGTGAATATGATTTGAAACACATCTTCCAAGAGATTTAACTATTTTTGACAAGTTGTGGTGCATCTAAGGCCCATCAAAGCTAGAAAACTAATTCCGTTGGGTGATGACGGAAATAGAAACCAACGGAAAAATCAAAGAAATAAAGCAATACAAAGAAAACAAATGACTTACTTTACCTCAAATACCAGTCTCGGACTATTTCTACGGATCACACAAGAACAAAAAACAGAGAAAGAAACAACGAAACTAAGAGCACTCTTCCACTGATGTTTAAATTTAAATCGGTGAAGTGGAAGAAAACGGCCACTGCTAGAGTTAAATGGAATCGCTAGAACGTCAGATGGCGCGCAGACAGCACAGTTCTTGAAAAAATACCTGAAAAATAGGAGTCTATGATTAGTGCTTGCAATTAAACAGCTATTTTTAGCTATAAATATGCTAAATTGACTAAATTCGTAAAGTCGTGCCGGAATTATGTGTTTTCAGAGTACCTGTAGTGCCATCTAGCTGTACGAAATAAAATCGTTATTGCTTGTGTGTAGCGGCAAACAGTTCAAATGTTGTAAACGCGGAAAAGTTTCTCCTCATCTTTTGCTGGTGTAGTCTGTGTTTATTTATTCTTCTAGTGAATTGCTGGTAATATCTTTGTCGAGGCTTAAGAAAAATTTGCCATAATAGCAAAATCTGAATAAGATGTAACAAAAAGCAAACAAATGAACATTATGAGCATTTGTACATTTTTGTTTTGTTTCAGGGTTGTAAGTCTTTAGACATTAGATAAGTAGTGAAGTAGCCTGGCCGATTTCTGTGTCTATATTGTTTTAAGCTTAGTCCTATAAGTTCTGTTGTTTTATTCAACTCTCACGCGCTTCCAGAAACAGAAAACTGTAATTTGCCTTGTCTTACTGTTTTGTATATGCTAGGCTTTCTTTGTCCTTAAAGTGCAAGCAACCAACATAGTTACTGGTAGGGACATCACATATGGCTTGGCCCCCTCCCCACTCCCTCAAAAAAAAACAATCAACTTCTTTCTTGGGAACAGTAGCTTTTTTGTAAAAACAGTCATTTTTTAGTAAAAATTGTCGGGTTTTTTTAAACAGTGTTTTTTCTTAAAAATGGTCAGTTTTTCTGTGAAAATGGTCGTAAAAATGACAGCCAATCAGTAAATAACTTGCCCCCCCCCACCCCCACCCCCCCAAAAAAAAAAAATTGGCTAGTAGGCCTAAAGCCCCTGGTTGCTTGACTTGTCAAAAGTTTAGTTTCCTACCTAGGTTAAGGAAAATAAATTATCAGTAAACAAAAATTGTAAGTCAAAACAAATAAATTTGCACACTGACTCAACTTGAGCACTGGTATGTTTTCTTTTTTTTTTTACTCCAGCTTGGAATGTAGGCTCTTTTTCTTATATATATATATAATGAATATTCTGCTTTGATTTGCTCTATGCCATCTACTGTTTGTGAGATGCTGAGATTGTGCTATTGAGAGGAGGGTAGAATCTGCTGGGTAAAAAGAGCAATGGGCTACTTTGAGCATTTCATCACAGCAATGGCCAGAAAATACAAGTTTGATGCCTTATCGAGGGGTTGCCCACTCTTGATTTTTAGTGTACGGCAAATGCCCAGTGCCCGGCCGATGCTGTGCTACAGAGAGGATGAGCAGAATCCGCTGGGAAAGAAGAACAATAGGCTACTCGAAAATCTTAACACAGCTTTGGCCAGAAAGTTTGATATCTTATCGAGGGGTCGCGCACTCTCGATTTTGGTGTATAGCAAGTGCCAGGTGCCGCGGTGCCCGGCCGATGACAGCAACGGCAGACACCACCCGGCACCGGTCGGCACTTTAAACGATAAAATCAGCATGTTTAGTGGTGCTTGAAAGATGAATCGCCTAATATATAGCGGGTATTGATGCCGGCAGGGGCGTCGCAGGGTGGGGGTGCGCGGGGTGCAGCGACCCCCCCCCCACCCAAACTTTTTAAGAGTAGTAAAAATGTTGGGCCTACATGCCCAAAATTTCGTTAAGTTGTTGTATTTTCTCGTTATCAGAACCATTCGGTGTATTTACTGGGATTCGGTAGTTATACAGAATTCAAATATGCTATCAGTGCAAATTATTCGGTATAATTGCAAGGATTCGGTAGTTAATACGAATTTGATGAGCGAATGTACTGAAATTATTTGGTAATTTTTCGATGCCTAAACTATTCGCTATATTTGTGGAGATTCGATGGTTACACAGAATCTCGAATAGGCTATCGGTCCAAAATTATTCGATATCATGATTTGTATTCGAAAATTTAATCGGTATAATTTTCAGGATTCGGTAGTTACCACGAACCTCGGCTATAGTTCCAGTTTGGACGAAATTATACCGAATACGAATATTGTTCGGTAGATTTTCGATACCAAAACTATTTGGTATAATAAACGGGATTCGATAGTTCGGAAATTCGGAAAATTTACTTGGTATAATTGCCAGGATTCGGTAGTTGCTACGACCGGAGAAACTCGAAGAGGTCGAGTAAAGAACTAGTCGCAGACAAAAGGACTGATATGTGATTTCATTAGTAGTCCTTAATTTTATTTTGGATCGCAAATACACGCTCTAAACTCTGCCTGCGGCGTTTTTCGTAATATTCTCTGTTTTGTGGAAGGGCGCGTCATTTAACTCGGGTTTTAAGCCAGTTTTAGAAATGGGATTTGAGAAACATCAAAAGCTAGAATTTGGATGGAAATAGTTAAATTTGGCAGGAAAAAGCGAATTTTAAGAAATCTCGCATGCGGCTCTCACTTTATGTGATAATGGAGAGGATTGTGATGATAATGGACTAGCCTTTCAGTTGCTCCTGCTGCCCGGACGTCACCATTCGGTTTCTGGAAATTCTTAGGATCTCGGCGTTTAATATACGGTAATGATAGGATTTGTCTGAGAAGCAGTTTTAAAAAGTGTGCCTGCGGCGCCCCATTTAATTTTGTCTTGGGTATAATAAATAGAAGCTGCTACTCGTGCCCGGTAATATATTGCTCAAGTGAGCTTCGCAAAAACGACGCCTAGTAGCCGGCTAATCATCTTTCATGCTGGTCTTAATGTTACTCTTTGTACGTAATCCTTTCTGTTCAACAATTTAAAATCATATAAAGCTCGAATTCTCAGTTTCTATGATTCTGTAAATTTTTGAAAGATTCCCCTCTGCACCCCCCTCCCAACGAAAATGCACTTGCGACGCCCTGGGTGCCGGGAAAGAGTGTACAGCAGGTGACGTAGACTGGGTAACCCCTCGTACGTTAGTCAGGTTTTATTTTAAGGTCAGTGGCTTTGGAAATGGACTGGATTCACTGCAATAAATGCTGCAAGACTTTGATGACCTACAGAGAACTCTCACTGTACATAACCACCTGTGGATGCATCTTCTGTGACAAATGTAAATAGAACCAAGCAGTATTCCCTGATTCTGCCATTTATAGAACCAGACTCAATATGGATAAATGTAAATTCCTACTAGAAAACGGTTTAGCCTGTCAGGCGGATATGGCGATAGCTGGCACTTCTTTTATCCTCCTCTTCTGAATTTTGACATCCTTTTTCAAACCAATTTTAGTTAGATTGATAGATTCATTCAGCTCGTAGCGCCAAATTGGCACTAAATACATCAATTATTGCAGTAATACACTTAACGGATGAGAAACAATCTGATGTATACAATTATACGAATTAACTTGTCCCTTAAACTACATTGAATTGTTGTCAAAGGACACCTGAACAATGAACCATACTTGAACACACCATGGAGAATGCATTTACAGACATGGCCATGGAGAGCATTCTTCTCCTGAGCGTGACGTTTTCAAAATAGGGATGTTCGTTTTTGAAGGTTTGCACATGCAGACTCCAAGACAAAAACCGCAATTCATTCAAATCTTGTATAGCGCTGGCCGGATCGTTTTGGTATTTCTTCTAGATATACGTTTGGGATTAACTGGTTAAAAAATATTCCAGAAGAAGGGTTGATTGGAGACATTTCTTCATTTCTCAAATTGTTCTATACTGAAATAAGGACAGATGCAAAATGGAGCAAAAATCATAGCTTGGAAACACTATCTCGTATTTGGATTGGGTTTTCTGCAGGCAATGTTAACGGAAGTCATACAGATAGGGATGATACTTGGTACTCTTCATTCAGGTGTCCTTTAAATGCTTTTTTTTATAAAATATGGTACGAAACAGTAAAAATAGTAGAGCAATTGGCAATATATCTTCTAGTCCTCTTTCTGTTCATAGTCCCCTTCGGTAAAGTTGGGCGTCGCTTCGACCTACTGTGCATCTTTATATTATTCTAGTTATTATTAACAGCGAAAAACAACGAAACAGAAATAAAAACGATGAAGAAGTCACGAAACTGGTTTTGTACTAATACTGATGTCTTTGAACACATCATGCGAATCTGCGACAACTAGCAGGAAAGGTAAAAGATAGTGTTGTGTCGGTCTCGATGTCAAGCGCTTAACTAACTCTACGTACGCAGTAAAGTGAACACGAACCTTCGGTACTTCCTAGAATTTTATCGCACAAGTGAAGATTCAGAACTAAATCACATCTAGCTAAGCTTTAGTTGACGTCAGACTGATTCCGGTTAATCGATGTCAGTTGCCTAAATCTTAGCCGAGGTCAGATTGCTTCCGGCAAGACGACAGACATAATTTTACTTTGTGTATTTTATTCATACTACCTGTTATGCAAAAAGCGGGTCAAAAATAAATAATTAAATAAAATAAATAAATAATGAATGACGAGCTTATATACTCCTAACTGCACAAGTGAAGGTCTAACTGACGTCGATTAGCCGGAAGCAATCAGCAATCATTAAAGATGCTTAATCAGCCGTTGCACTGTGTTCATATTTACCCAGATTGGGATTTAAATTATACAGAGCAAGTTTACGAATAAAAATATTTATATATTAAAGTAAAACCTAGTCTACTACCGCCCTTACTTACCCGCCGCCTGTAGATGCTACCCTAAGCCTACGGCGTACGCTACCATCTCCAGTTACAACAATAGCTAGTTAATGGCCTATGTGAATAATTAAATTATGCATTGTATAATATAATATTTATTCCGATCAGACTATTTCGCGAGTAAGTAAACTAGTACTCTAGTGTTCGGTTGTTTTAGGTCTTGGCGACTTTAAAGAAAAAACGTTCAAATGCTGTATTTGTGTAAAAATGGCCCAGGCGACGAAGTTAGGATCCACAGTAAGTATCCTTTATTTGTCTATTTATGTACTTCAGCAAGGCCATACAGAAAACCCATACGAACCACTGAAAATGCTCACTATATTGTAAAGAACTGAAAATTATCGAACGACAAGTTCATCACTTCACTTTTGTAGCAGAAGCTGGCTGCAAATCACTTTTGGTGTGCTAAACCGATTTCCAGCTAAAATTTTGTTTCAGCGCTATTTCGGTCCTTCGCGTCTTCGGGCCTTAAGATATTAATTTGCCTTCTGCTGACTGATCCATTTAGTGCAACAAAACATCCACAGCAGGCTATCCTTTTCTTATGACACTTGCCTTCCGGCCAACTGCATTATACCGATCACTTTTCCGTCGGTCGGTCGGTCTGGTGATCGCGAGTTAGGGGACTTCCAGATGTGCTAGGATGATGAAAGTAGGCAGGCATCACTTTCCCGATTTGACCATCGTGGGGGAATGGAGGGAGGGAGTATCCGGAATATTGAGGCGTACATAACTTTCGAACGGGTGATCGGATCTATTCGTCCAGTCAATCTAGCGTCAAATATGACTTGACCGCAAACAAATTGCAACAGAAATGATGTAGAGAAACAGAAAATTGTAGAACATATCAAAAGTTGAGAAATCTAGCGGGGTGCAAAATTCGTGTTTTTTAGCGTTTTCTATTTTATTTTTGTTTTCAGCTGAAATTTTCCCTTTTCTTAAAGCACGCTCTTGCTAGAAATGATCTTTTCACGGTGGAGTGGCGCAGAAATGTCGGTCCACGTGAAATTACCGATTTTCTTGTTAGCGCTTATCCTCCCAACTACCCGACGTGGCGGCTAACGCGAAGTATTTGAAAACTGAATGCGCCATGGTTAAAAAGTGGGAAAACCAAACAAAAAGAAGATAAGCCTGATGGTCTACCATGACTTCCAGAACGAGCCCTGCTTCCCCTTCCGAGAACGAGAGCTGCTCATATCCTTATGTCTGAAAGCGTTGTCCAGCGGACCATGAAGCTTTCGGCAAAGTTTGCGTTACATGACTGGCAAAACTCGGCTGGGCCAAAAAAGCGCTAAAAAGTCATAAATACAAAAGGAAACAATGGCGATAGGTGGCGGTTTCAGAAGCTTATAATTTCATAAGGGAGTTAGGGATAGGATGAATGGCAGAATCAGCAAGAGGGGTCCTTTAAATTAAAAGCTTCTCTTTTCTTGTTGGGACTCGCGGATCAGTTGTACTATCTCTGATGGATGTTGATAATGAGGTGAAGGCGGACAAACAGGGACCAATCCGCTAACGGTTTCCGGTTTCTAGATGGTGCCGCAGATTGCTGAATTCTTCAAAGACCCCGTTGAGGTTTTCTCTTCGACCATAACGGAAGCGTTAAGTAAGCAGGCGAAAATAAACGAATTTCAGAAGAAACACCGAATGCGTCTTGCGAAAGCCTCTTCAGGCCAGATGGAAAAGATGAGATGTTTTGTTGAACAGTGTAAGAAGATGCAGGTGGAAAATAGTGAGCTGAAGAAGGAGAAGGAAAATCTGGAAAGGTAAGGCCCGCCGGAAATACCTGCTAAATTATAAATGGCGAACGAAAGACAAAATGCTAAAATAAACCTTCAGACAAAGATGACTGCGAGTAATCTTTGACGGCAAGGGTCTTGGTCAGAGCAAAATAACACTAGGGAGTAGCGCCAAGACTAAAAAAAGTGACACACAGTCGAGTAGCAGCGACACTAGCGATAGAGAACGACCCTACTGAAACTCTATCAGTCGTGCATCAGTGCTGGCTCCAATAAATCCATGTTCCGAGCATAGAAAAAAAATTATATAACCTTCCATGTTTCTTCGATGTGCACAAACCGCATCTTGTCTCTACTGTATAGAAATTTCTAAACCCGTAAGTTTGTCTCGCTTTAAATGCCACAAGCGTAGTGGATGGCGCTACAAGTATGTCCCGGTTGTGAAGCATGGAAAGCATAGGTCTTGGTGCTACTCCCTAGTGTTATTTTGCTCTGGTTCTGACAATGGTCTTTTTCAGGCTCAAAGACGAACCTAGATGAAATATCGCTATTATAGAGTAAAACTCAGCCGATGTATCCTATTAACGCTGTCAAATACAAAAAGACTGCTCGGACGGGATTTGGACCCACGACCTAAACCTGGGCCTCGTTTTTGTTGCAATAGTGCTGCCGCATCGCTGCTGCAGCACTTCTTTGCTTCTGCACAAGATGCGTTTTTGGATTCACTGCCTACACGGTTTCTTCTTGAGCCTCGTTTTTGTTCCACGCTGCAGGTCCACTTCTCGGCCGCTTCCGGGCTGATTCTGTCTACGTTCGTTTTTGCACTGCAGTGCTACCGAGGAAGACGGCAGCGCTTCTCGAGGATCGCGGACTTGTTTACCGACCAAGTCCATGCTTCCCTGCAAGGCGCTGCCTCAACCAAGAAGAAATCTTGCAGGCAGTGAATCCAAAAACGTATCTGGTGCAGAAGCAAAGAAGTGCTGCAGCAGCGATGCGGCAGCACTATTGTAACAAAAACGAGGCTTTGGTCGAAGCAGTATCTTGCAGGGAAGCACGGACTTGGTCGGTAAGCAAGTCAGCGGTACTCTAGAAGCGCTGCCGTCTTCGTCGGAAGCACTGCAGTGCAGAAACGAATGAAGAAAGAATCAGCGCGGAAGCGGCCGAGAAGTGGACCTGCAGCGTGAAACAAAAACGAAGCTCTGGTAATGAAGGTCGTGGGTTTTAATTCCCCCCGAGGATAATTTTAGTATTTCAGTCCAATGTTCATAAGTTCAATGTTCATAATAAACGATTTTTTTCCCACGAGTTCGTATTTCCAACTTGAGCGGCTTTGAGCCTGAAGAGGACCCTTGCCAAGAAGGGCCGAAATATAGCTCTAGTAATATTCAGCTGACGGATCTGTTTTGCACTATCAAATATGTTCATAAGGTGTTTTTCAACGGCCCATTTGTGTACCAAACATTTCTGCGTGTTCTTCACGTAAACCCAAGTGTGTGCCACACGGTCGAGCCACAAGTTGGAACTCGCGGGAACGCCATTTTGTCTGTTTTTTTTTCAGTAATTTGAAACATCTGAAATAAAAATTAAATCGAGGAAATCGCAATAAATAGTACTTAAGGCTTACGTCCTTGCCGTTCTGTGCAAGTAGCATCCTCAGTTTTATGTTTATATGCTTGATAAAGTAGTTAATTTTATTGCTTAGACTTTAATTTACCGCTAAATTTGAATTTCCCGCCAAATTCGAGCCACAAAATTGGAAATCACCGCGACAGTTGTTTGTCAAATTCGAGCCACAAAAGTTATGGTAGTAGCGGAAACACACTTCTGGGCCACACAAACGACCGCGAAAACACTCTTTTCGAGCCGCGAACACTTTGTGTGGTAGCTGAAGAGCGCCTATAAAGTTATCATCTCAAGAGACGCTCTTCACCATGAAATTAATTCTTTGGTTTTCTCAATGAAGCTCTGCCATTAGTAACCTGAGCCTCGTTTTTGTTGCAATAGTGCTGCTGCAGCACTTTTTTGCTTCTGCACAAGATGCGTTTTTGGATTCGCTGCCTGCATGATTTCTTCTTGGTTGAAGCAGCACCTTGCAGGGACGCATGGACTTGGTTGGTAAGCAAGTCCTCGATTCTCGAGAAGCGCTGCCGTCTTCCTCGGAAGCACTGCAGTGCAAAAACGGATGTAGAAAGAATCAGCCCGGAAGCGGTCAAGAAGTGGACCTGCAGCATGCAACAAAAATGAGGATCTGGATTGTCTATGATTCTCCGAGGGAGGAGTCCTAACCAATGATCGCGGGTTCAGCCAGCTCCCGCTCAAGCAAAATGTTTATCTTTCAGTTGATTGCTCGTAGCGTAGCATCTCAAGGCGCTCTTCTCCATTAAATAAGATCTTTTGCCTGCGAGGTTCTACGAGGCTCCGTAGAGTCCCAGACTCCTAAATTTTATTCGAAGTAATTTCAGGTTTATTTGCCACGTTTCAGTTTTATTTTGAGGTTCTCATTCGACGATTTTGCAGATGAAAGTAAAACATAAAAAAATACCAGTTTTAAATAATTTGAATTTAATTCGGGGTGTTCTACAATGCTGTGTATTTTTAGCGGATATGCAAAATGTCTAAGTAAGTAAGTTTTATTTCTTACATTTCTGTTGCAGGAAATGTCAGGCGTACGAAAATCAGCTTCGCAACTATCAGAATGGTGGATCAGCCATTTTCAGACAACCGAATTCTACACCAAGCCCCGCGGGGCCAATTCCAAAGCATAAGTTTGAGTTCCTTTCGTCTCAGACTTCACAGTGCGTAAGTATCTGCGCGAGCAGCTTATTCAAGTCCCCTACCTCAGTCCCCTACCTAAGTGTGAATATAGAAAAACGAAAAATATATATACTAAATATACCTGCTGCCAAAAATCGACTCTTTTGATTTGTTTTGGTGTCAAGTCTTTTCCTACTAACTTCGTTTAATTTGTCGTTGCTGTTCGCCTAAAGGGGTTTTGTTTATTCGGTCGCTAGATGAATTCCTGCTTTATGGTGGGTTTACGCACTGCGTAAAATCCGAGCGTATTTTATGCATGGATCTGAGCTTGAAAAGATCTCTAGCAATACTGACGTATTTATATACGAAACGGACCGATTTCTCAGATACGTCCGCATTGCTAGATCTCTTTTCAAGCCCAAATGCGTGCGTAAAATACGCTTGTACTTCAAAATACGTTCGGATTTACGCAGTGTGTAAACGTAGCATTAACTGTACAGAACTGTTCGGTGAACCGCGAAATCGATCGCACTGTAGATCCTGCTTTTGTCGACTAAATTGTATCGGAATCCCATACATTCGTGACGAATAAAGTGTTACGTTTTGACGTTTTGACGTTTAAAGTGTTACGTTTTGCTTTTGTTTTGTTTTGTTTTTTTCGTTTTTGTACTCCGTCCATTTTCTGTTTGAAATGACGGGTGATAAATAAATAAAGAAATAAAATAGTGACGTCATGTGATTGAGAACCGAACACAGGGTTGCCAAGTGTGACACTTGGTGCTTTTTGACACTTTTTTCCTCCGGGTGACACCGTGACACTTTTTCTCTGAAAGTGACACCTTTTCTGACAAGTGACACTTATTAGGTAAAAAAGCACCTTTTTTATTTACAGTTGCGGTTGAGGTGGAGGATCACATATAAGCAGAGTTAACAAACTTACAACCGTACAAACTATACCTTGCAATGTGTTTAAGGTACTTCGTTTTTCTTTCCATTTTTATCATGTACAAGCCGAAATTTATGTACAGCAAATAAATTTTTGGGGTGTCAAAAAGCACCTTTTTGCTAGGGATTGTGAAACTTTCATGACTCGAGCTCCTGGCAACCCTGACCGAACATAGGATTTGATTGTCCGTAGATTGTTTTATAAATGTGAACGCGACCGCGAATGTGATCAGTTTGGGCTGAAGGAGTTCCCAAGAAAGGGCAGACTTCTACACTGTCAGAAGTTTCATAACGTATTACACAAGGATGAGTGGTATCAACAGATAACACTGTTAGCTGTTAATTTTTTGTAAACATTACGCATAAAAACGTTTGTACACAAGAAGAGCCGGAACACCGCTGAAAAACTTCTGCTTACTTTTTTGTTTCTCATCATGATATCGGAAAAGTAAGATATGCTTTTTCGGCTCTTCCTAACAGTGGTTGTTATGTATAGTATTTTAATACGTAACGTCCGGAAAACGTACCAGATAACATCGTAGGTGTTATCTGTTGAAACCTCGCATCCTTGTGTTATCTGTTGTGAAACTTGTGACAGTGGATCAAGCAGAAGCTGAAGGTTGGATTAGGGTCAGAACGTCCAGGTTTTGATAAGGACTTTAAAGGACCCCTCGGACTATTTACTCTTCAACTAACAGTATTTTAAAAATATTTGAACATATTAGCGTGGTTTTGTTAGAGAGATTGGAATGTACCGTACGAAATTGGGGTCTCCGGGTTTAGAAATATATGGAGTTATTATGGAAGTGGGTTGCATTAGTATTATAGGTTAGACAGGTCCTTTAAGCAAGTTAAAGCGACGGTTAGTGGAAGAGGACTGAGAATGACGTCATAACTTCAATCAACAAATCGCGGCTTTGGTATGATTGGCTCTGTGCCATCAGTTTCCGATGAACTAAGGGCAGGGTTGCCACATGTCGCACGATAGTGTGAATTGTCACTCTATTTTGTTTTTGTCACTCTTGTCCTACGTATGACATAAAAGTCACTCTATTTCAGAAAATGACCAAATGTGTAATTTTTGCAGCAGGGATTCCGACCAGAAGTGACTATTTCAAGCTTTTTTCATGAAAGTAAAATTAAGATGTGTCATTTTTACAGAGGCTATTCCAACCAAAAGTGAACATTTCATGAAAATAAATTTCACTCCCAATTCACTCTCTGTTTTGGGCCAAAAGTCACTCTCTAAATATTTTTGATGTGTCAACCCTGGCTAAGGGCAGTATTCGGTAATTGGCAACAAGTACAGTGATCTCGCTTGAGGCAAATTTGTTTGAACTGTTCACATCCCCAGTCACGTAGATATAAGGATATGATGGTGCAGTTATAAGGTACTTTTTACCGTGACAAACAAGCCAGAAAGCAATATTTTGCATTTTGAGGTTTCGGAATCTGACATCCCGATGAAAAATTTATCAATATTCTTTGAGCCCAAGCTGACTTTGAAACATTGTACCTGTTGCATTAGTATTATAGGTTAGACAGGTCGTTTAAGCAAGTTAAAGCGACGGCGAAAACAAACCTGTAATCTGATCACAGGTTTGTTTCCTTCCCCGAAGTTGAACCAGAGGATTGACAGTCTGACGAGGACCCTTGCCAAAAAGGGCCGAATTATCGCTGATGAAGAATCGTAGCTGACGGACCCGTTGTAAACATTGTTTGAATAAAAGAAAAACTTATCTCAAAACAGTAGTACGAAGTTGTACGAAAAAGTAGCATGAAGTACTAACTGATGCTACTACATGCTTCTACTTCAAGGCTACCGTGTTACTACATACTACTGCATGCTACTATTAGCAAGACTGGAGCTACTATGGCAAGACAGGATGCTACTGGATACTACTACATAAGATTGGACCAGTCTGAGGCACATTAAATGATAGTATTCTTTGCTATTACATAGTATTACATGCAACTTTTTCGTACAACTACCATACAACTACGCAGGCTAAAAATTTTTCATCGGGAATGGAGTCTCATGGACCATAAACGGTCCAGTCCAGGGCCCACATTCGATTAAGTAGGCCTATTGCCCATTTTCTGTTCTTTATTTTGTTTTCATTTCATTTTGTGGATTAGAGGAGAATAAATAGATATCCTTTAAATTTATCTCCTGTTTTAGCTGACCCCGGGTGACGCTATGACCCCTCGCATCAGTATGCCCAGGTTTGCTCCAAACAACCGTCTTACACCGTCGAGCAACCAAGTACTTGCTACACCAGCTACTGGAAGCACCATTACCAAGTAAGTGTCACTCTGGAAGGCACCATCGCCTCACTGTCCAGGTCGGGTAGAATTCCCTGTTCGGCGTATTCCTGTCCAGGATCCATAAAGCCGCTTTCACACTGAAGCGTCGTTGCGATGCGTTTATCTTCCGTTGCGTACAGGTTGTGTAGCGTATCGAGAAGTTTTCACGCTGGATGCACGTTTACGTTTTCCTGTCTCGGTTTTGTCTGCTGAACTTTTATTTCTTTCATCATAAGTATGTTTTCTAAATCGTCAGAAGGTTTTTCTCCAGTTTTTCTTCTAAAACTTCCATTTTTCACTGAAAAATCTGATGCGTGCGCGCCGACGCAACGCAAGAATAGAACTTAGTTCGGCTCCATTCTTGCGTTGCGTTTTATTTGTCTGCGTAAGCTCTGCGTTGCGTCGCCGCAAACGCGACGCAGATGCGCATGCTAATGCAGTAAAATTTATTGTTCTTTTTGTGTTTCGTTGTGTGTTTCTTGTTTTGCGTTCGTTTATCTTTTGCTGTTGTAAATCTTGTGTACCCACTGTATTTCTTGTCAAGCGTTCATTTACCTTTTTTTGTATGCACTGTGCAAATGCATTATTACTAGGCTGCATGTAATAAATTCATTCGTTCATTCAGAGGGTGCGTAGCTCAGTGTGAAAGGCTCAACGCGTCAATGTGAAAGCGGCTTAAGGCAGAGGCAGGACATAAAATCTTTCACTTCCTACTCCAAAGACAGATTGCAGATTTTCTACTCATCGACTTAAAGGAACAGAAAACTTGACTCAAACTTGACTCGGGGAGCTAGCTGACTCGTTACGACCATTGCAGTTTCCGGGCAGTTTCCGAGAATTCGACTTTTGAGTTAGTAGAAAAAAAGCAAAAGGTTTGTGTGTCGATCGAATCGAACGCACGACCTCTTGACTACTATCCCGATGTGTTAGTCAACACGGCCAAAGGCGAACTTTTACAGTGCGTAAGTGCATAATTACAGTGCATAAGGGGCAAGGGCCTGTCAGCTAGCTTTGGGAACGAGATAACAAAGAAGGGGGGGGGCCTGTCGACAATAAGTCCCCCAGGTCGGTTTGATGGCCGAAAGTTGCGTAGTCAAGTTTTCTGTGCCTTTAAGGATCAGAGGATGTCTTCTGCTATATCTGTCGCAAGTGGTGATGATAAACATGGAGGACTTTCAAGAATTAGTCCGCTTGAAAGCGCTGAACTGGTATATGGCGAATCGTCCCATGTCTATCGGGACGTGTAAAATCCACGCTTCCCCTTCCACATTCAGAGGCGTTACTAGCCAAAATGCTTGGGGGGGGGGGACGAGGCATTTACCGACTGGCTGGTAATTTTTACCGACTTTTCCTACAGAAAAATCGACTGTTTTCAGCAACAAAAATGACATTTTTGAAAAAAATCGACTGATTTTCGGAAAAACCGACTATTTTGACGAAAAATCGCGGCGCTTCGCGCCGATTCGTATTTTTTGACCGACTCGCTGGCAGCATCCATCCAGTCGTTCCCGTGGTCAGTCCATGTATCTGGGTTCTGACGTAGTTTAACAATGACGTAGTAACGACACATGGCCTATCTTGAAGGCAAGTTTCGTTTTTGCGGGGGTATATCTGGCAAGAGAAACACGAGAAATCGATTGCGTGTGTACATTATTATTAAAAATATCGCATCTGCGCGTGATTCGCGAAATGGCTTGGCAAACACTTCGGGTGACCTGGAAGGCGGTGGCTTTGAACTGGCTCTTAGGCTACCATACAAGAGGGATGCGCCGGACAGGCGATACGGCAGTGGCTGCTATTAGCTGCCACACCTGTAGAACCATAAGAGCATAAGAGGCCAAGCCAAGCCAAGCATAAAAGCGAATTCTCGCTGTTCCCCGAGGACTCCTCGGGGAATCGAATGAAACGGCGAGAATAGAGGGATTCACTCCACGCGGACTCCGCGTTCAGAAACAGCGTGAACACGGGGAATGATTCCAAAATGGATCTTGTTCGAAAAAAAATAAATAGTTGACGAAATTAGTCTGGATCCAGTTTATTTTTGGTTTTGTTTATTCCGATTGTTTTTAATTAATTTTAAATTGCACCAACACCAGCAAAAACTGATTCCCCTCCGAATCTAAAAGGGAGGCCTTTTGACGATGGTGATGATAATCGGAGCATTCCCCATCAGTGGGGACTCGCGAGAAGACGGGGAGTGAGTCTCCGGAACAAACAAAAACGCGGGGACTTCTCAAGTGGAGTCCTCGGGGAACGGCGAGAATGCGCCTTTATAGGCAAACATACAAGAAACTGAAAGCAGCCAAACAACCCTGGTTAAACGTACGTAAAGGGTCTTTGTGTACTTAGCGCCTCTAGGCTACTGTCAAAATAAGAACAAACAGGGACGGAATTTAGGACGGGCCTCTTCGCAAATCTGGTGTTCTTCCGTCCAACGCATCATGCATTAAAATCAATTGGTACTTAGTGCCACCTATCAAGCTCCGGTACAACCAACCCATTTACTATGATTTCCAACTAGATGGCGTCGCATCGAGATTCACGTTCGTAATATTTCCGACCCGAGACCAACTCGGCTTGGGTGATTGAGTATATGGGGAGAAGGAAGCCCGTCAAGAATATCTCAATAAATCTTGTAGAATATCCTAAACACGCCAACGATCCTCAGGAAGAACGAGAAAACGTCTTACTAACGACTCAGACTCAACAACTCAATTCCTGTGTCCTGGTTAATCTCTCAAAGGGGGTTTGTTAAACCTCTTAACAAGTGTAAACTTCTAGAGGGTTTTGTAGTTCTTAGTATTTTTTTTCCAATAAACCCCATATATAATCTAAAAAAAAAAAAAAAATCTAATCTAATCACCTCGGTCTTCGGGAGCAGCTGTGATACCGCTTCAGGCTCTTCCGCTAGGTACCCGGCGATTTTGCATTGGCAAGGAGAGTTAGTCGTCAAGAGTATCGAATGGACCTCGTCCGGGTTGCTCTCGGGTCAGAATACAATACTATATGTCCACATTATTTAGAATGGAAGCATCTGGTGGAAGAGAAATAAAGCTTTCGTGGACAGCTGAGAGCTTGGTCACACTGGGCTCATTTCTGCACAGAAGTAGGCGCCGAAGTGGTCACACTAGATCCAAGAAAAGGCAGCCTTTTTGGGTTGCTAAATAAAAATACAAGATACACCTAATTCTGAATGTTGCTGTTTTAAATTTAGGAGATCATTTAGAACGAAACAGCATTTCTAATTACGTTCCAGGAAATATACTGATATTTTTAGTGCTGTTCACTCTATAAATAACGTAAAATAAGCATTTTTTGCTTAAAACAAAAAGGAAAAAGACATCAAACAGATGCCTCTTTGTTATTTTTTGGCAGAAAATGAAAAATTGACGTGATTGATGTCATTTTGGCATCTAGAAACTCTTTACCTCTCTCCCCAAATACCTTAGATTAATCCTGGGATGTTGGAAACAAACTCATGATAGTTGACACTAGCCCAGCATAATTAACTGAATTGTTGCAAAACTGGCCAAGTTTCGATTTTACACCCCTAATTGCAGTCTGCTCATTATCCCCAAGCTGCCCCAAAGCCATCAACCGTCACGTCCCCTGAGGATTTTCAGAACCTCTCCGGCGACCGACCCAATCCGCGCAGATTTGTAGACACATTTTCAACCGAGAAATCTGCGCCGATTTCTGCCCAGATTGTCAAATCCGCGCCGTTTTGAGCCCAGTGTGACCAGGCTCTGAACCCAATCGGTCCTTTGTAGGTCCGATCACACGAATCACTTTAGCAGCCAACATCGCTAATCATGAATGTCTTGCAGCTTGATGTTACGAGTTCACAACAACCTTGCGGTTCGGTCTGGTGGCGGTTCAACCCCGAACGGTGGCTCCGCGGAGCCGAGCCCTCAGACAGGACGACCAGGTGGATCGAGTCTCACTGCATTTCTCAAGGGATTAGGAGGAAGGACCTAATAGATAAGTCCTTTAATTTTTAAGTTGTTTCGCTTTCACTTATTAAGTCCTTCGCTTGTACAGTGACACTGTATTAAATCTACCCCTTTCATATAGATCAACTGTTAGTATCACCATTTCTGTCTCTATTAAACTCACATACCGATAATCTTTGAAAATTGGGAAGTCGTTTACTTTCAAATTTGTCTACTGGCTTTTGTCCCTAGTGAACGGTTGGTCTTTGAGGGCCCTTTCCGTATGGAAATGATGATGGAAAAATCCTGGCAAGAATTTCGGTCTGCGAGCGAACGCACGAGTGATGACCTCGGCGGCAACAACACCCATTTGTTTACAGGGATCTGTGGTACTTATAATACCAATGCAACCTACTTCCGGAACTGCATTCATTAATTCCCGAACCCAGAGACACAAATTTCGTGTCATGTACTGAACCCGCTATTGACGTCTCACCAGGGACCCATAAATTTCCTTACAGAGGGCCAGTCATTTCCTATGCTTCTATGTTGCCCGAGCCTCAGCTAGTTTCCAAAAATTCCGCTTGGGTCGAATCGGCGTTCTTGCTCAGATATAAAAAATTTGTTCCCACAAGTTTCAAAGAACACAGAAGCCATCGGCAAATCGGGTTCTTTTTATTATTTATTTAATAATTTTTTAATGTTTTTGTCGCGCGTTGGTCGACTCGTTGGCATATTGCGTTCTTTTTATACGCAAGAAAGGAACTCCTGCAAACATTTGTCGGGCAAAACACTGAAGAAATCAAATTCTGCATGCTTTGTCATGCCTCGATAATCCCGAAGAAATAATCTTTTAATGTTTTATCAGGCGATGGTGGACTCGTCGGCACATCGTGTTCTTTTTATACGCAAGGAATGAAATCCTGCAAACATTTGTCGGTCAAATGAATAAATAGGATTCTGCATGCTATTGTCGTGCCACAGTAATCCCGAAGAAATAATTTTTTAATGTTTTGTCGGGCGATGGTCGACTCGTCGGCACATCGTGTTCTTTTTATGCGGAAGAAAGGAAATCCTGCAAACATTTGTCGGTCAAATGAATAAATCAAATTCTGCATGCTTTTGTCATGCCTCAGTAATGCCGAAGATATAATTTTTTTAAGGTTTTGTCGGGTGATGGTCAACTCGTCGACACATCGTGTTCTTTTTATGCTCAAGAAAGGAAATCCTGCAAACATTTGTCGGTCAAATGAATAAATCAAATTCTGCATGCTTTTGTCGTGCCTCAGTAATCCCGAAGAAATAATTTTTTTATGTTTTGTCGGGCGATGGTCGACTCGTCGCCACATCGGGTTCTTTTTATGCGCAAGAAAGGAAATCCTGCAAACATTTGTTGGTCAAAACAATGAATAAATCAAATTCTGCATGCTTTTATTGTGCCTTGGTAATCCAGTTTTTGTCGGTCAACTCGTAAGCACATCAGGCTCTTTTTATACCCAAGAAAGAGTATCCTGCAAATGTTTGTCGGGCAAAACAATGAAGAAATTGAATTCTGCATGCTTTTATCGTGCCTCTGTAATCCAGAAGAAATAATTTTGTACGCTTTTGTTGGGCATCGGTCAACTCATCGGCACATCGGGTTCTGCTGGTACGTAAGGAATTAAATTCTGCAAACTTTATCGAGCGCA
Source organism: Branchinecta sandiegonensis (assembly GCA_030848855.1). Lineage (NCBI taxonomy): Eukaryota > Metazoa > Arthropoda > Branchiopoda > Anostraca > Branchinectidae > Branchinecta > Branchinecta sandiegonensis. The sequence continues at coordinate 12,676,630 of JAUPMV010000014.1, forward strand.
CCAGGGAAGTTCAAGTCTTATCGGTCCAAGGCCTAAATTTTACACGTAGGAAATCAAGTTCTGTACAGTCTAGTGGAGCAAAACATAAACAAAAATCAAATGCTTGATGGTTTTGTCAGGCGTCGGTCGTCGGCACATCAGGTTCTATTTCCACATAAAAAATCAAATTCTGTAAATTTTAATCGGATGCATGCCGAAAGACCACAAGACAACTTATCACACATTGTCAATGACTGCATCTTTGACACAAAACAACTCTTCATTCATGCACAAAAATGATTTTATACAAATAATACTTTTCTGTATGAGCCATCTTCACTCAGGACTATTCAGCATGCCACCAGGTACCTAAGCTAGGACAAAAGATCCAGGACACTCTTCCATTCCAGAGAAATAATATTCCCTAGGTCAGCCCAATAGCTGCGACTTTTCTATCTGGATAGTAGGGTATTTTATCCCCGTGGTATTTCTTGATCAAATCAAAAATCTCTTAATGAGTGGCCCCCTGTAAGGAAACTTAACAGGAAATTTATGGGTCCCTGATCTCACTAATATTTGCAATTGCCACGGTTGTCATGCGCAGTATGCTCCCGACGAGTGTATCATGCTATCAACAAGTAACAAGACCAAAGGTTTCGATGGGATCCCAAAAATCTATATTTGATCCAGACAACTGGGTCTTGTCTTCGCCAGATCAAGTCTTCGAGAAGACTTGAGAGAAAACCAAGTTCAGATATACCTCTATGAGCCAGATCTATTTTGAAGATCCCGACCGAAACTTCCTGCTTCACTTCTGCCAAATTTCCGGTTTCGGCCGAATTCCGAGCGAACTAATTGTCCAGCAAAAAAAGAAAATTCAGAATCGAATTCAGCTTACGGTATCTCCTTATCCCTATAAAGAACATCTAATCAATTTCAAATAAAACTTTAGCTTCTAAAAGAAAAAACGGTTTATTTCGGACGAATTACATGTCCAGTTCAAATGAGTCTCTTCTTACCCCTAAATCTGTCATCTAATCAACTTCAAATAAAACTTATTACTTTTAACAAATTTTCCGGTTTTGACCGGAATTCCGGGCGAACTAGTTGTCTGGGTGGAAAATGCTTTTCACACGAATATTCAGCATGTCTACCCTAAATCGAACATTTAATCCACTTCAAATCAAAGTTTTACTTTTAACCAACTTTCCGGTTTTTGCCGGATTCCGGACAAACTACTCGTCCAGCGAGAAAATGGTTTTCACAGTCGTGTTCAGCATGTCTTCTTACCCCTAAACCGAGCATTTAATCAACTTTAAATGAAACTTTTACTTTTAACCAACTTTCCGGTTTTTGCCGGATTCCGGGCGACCTACTTGTCGGGCGAAAAAATGTTTTGCATGTTCGTGTTCAGCACGTCTTCTTACCTCATAATCGACTATCACATTAGATATTTAAAAATATTTTGTTTGCCCCTTAATTTGAACCCCCTCCCCCACCCCTAAATGTAGGGCTACAGAGCCCATCCCCGAACTTGACCTTGCCAGTGACCCAAAGAGTCCTCACACCAAGTTTCATCAAAATATCTCATTCCCTTCGAGAGTTATCGTGCTAACAGACAGACAACTTTTACGATGTCATTGGTATCCCTCCACTTACGTTTTGGGATCCCAAGAACCGGTTTCCGAATTTGGCTTAGTTTTTGCTAGAAGTCAATGGGTCCGGGAAAAGGCTTTAAACAGCCAAAGCCTTGGATAATTGGTTGAAAGCAGAGCTTAGTTTTGCAATGTTCGGATAGCCTTGAATATTGGAACATAAACAGTAAATAGTGCGAGATGTGCTTTAACATAATTAGTTTTGGGCATTCTGGGCCAATGCAACACCTGCGGAACCATTATAACTAGTGTTTTCGCGTTGATGCTATCCAATCTAGCTCGAATCGATGCTAGTTTTTGAGTGAATAACTCGACGGGTAACGAAACCATCCAGCTGGGGATGATATTTCCCGTTCAACGACGCTGATGTCTCTCATACAAGTTGTCGTCCGGATTGCACCATGCGGTGACATCTTCTGACGGGTTCAACACGCCCGGATAGACGGCGCGCACGGTAGAGATTCGACCGAACGCGTCCCTTTCCTGGTCCTTCGCTGTGTGATCGAATCCTCGTGTTAACGGAATGAGAAATAGCTGTTTAACCTATTATCTTTTCATGAAGCACAACACAGAGGTCATACAAGATTTATCATCTTTCGTCAAACTCGAGAATGCATAAATATCCCTCTTGATATTTCCATGACTTGTGTACCTCTTCCGCTTCGATATGCTTATTAGCCTACCACGCCAAACGGCCAAAGCCACTTGCAGACTGTGTACCGGTCCGTCGGCACTGGTCCTGTCACGTTTTTCTGCCAATATTTTATTTGGAGACCAAGATGGTGTATCAGATGAGCTTAGAACTGAATTCGTAGTGGATTATTTATGAAAATTCAACCTTTCTCATTGAATTTCGTAGTCAAGATTGATAGAATTTTTATCTTTCATACAAGTTCACGGAAATTTTGTAATTTCAATGTTTAGAATCTTACGAACTCTCATAATTTTACAAACTCGTAACACATTCAAACTCCTCACGAAATTTAGCCAAGTTTACAAGTTTCATGAATAGCTTTCAAAGTTTGCAACGAAAAGTAAGAAATTCCAACTTACACTCTGGCGGCTTTAAGAATAATTCAGAAATATTAAATGGTTGTTCCAGAATACACAAACGAGTAAACTACCGATAAGACAGCTCTTGAGAAGGCATCCGCATTTTTGGCCCCAAAAGGACACCATAGTGGATCGTTACAAGGTCTCGAGAAACCTCGGGCGTACCCATAGTCAGGCAGTCGACAAGTATCAGGATAACCTATCGAGTACTGATCTAAGCCTGGAGAACTGCAATTGGGGAGACGAGAGAAGTTTATTTCTCACATCAAAACAATACTTTACTGGGGTGCTCCCTCAGCACCTGGCATGGTTCTGATGATGTCGGAATCTCCGGGGTCGGTGATGGAGAGGGTGCACACTCGGAAGTATTTACCGCAGGCTGTTCCCAACTCGATGTTGTTGCCGGTGTAGTGGTGGACGCCGGTCTTGGCAAGCATGGCGTAGTATTCAATTTCAGACTTCCTCAGAGGTGGGGTGTTGCTGGCAATGATGACCAACTTGGATTTGCCCTGGGGAAAGAAATAACGTGAGAAACATTTGTATGTATGCCAAATTTAGTTTCAGACCATTAGGTTCCAAGACTGTCGGGGCATATATATTTTATTTGTAACCCGCCAAATACACAAGGTGGTAGCGGAGTAAAGAGAACACCGAAAAACACACAAAATGAGACATAATTTCTAACTAGGCCTGAAAAATTCATGAAAAATATCATGTAGTCGATGACCAGGATGACGAGATGTACATAGTAGTGCCGCTGACATTTTCTCTAGTGAACGAATGACATCTTGCACGCCGAACTCCTTAAAGGACCTGTCTTACCTATAATACCAACCCAACCTACTTCCGTAATCACTCCTTATATTTCTAAACCCAGAGACCCCAATTTCGTACTGTACATTCTAAGCCCTCTAGCAAAAGCACGCTTATTTTCTTAATTGCCGTGTTTTGCTACCTTCGATGTATATCACGCGGTCGACGGTTGTCTGCGAGAAGTTTTTCCATCAGAAAAACCAGTTATGAAAATTATTTCCCTGTTTCGCTTCAACGGATCTCGGAAAATGCTTAAAACAGCCAAAATCGTGGGTTATTTTAAAATACTATAAGCTAAAGATTAATGGTACAAGGGTTCCTTTAACTAATTTGTGGTTGCGGCACGAACGAGGAAGCTACCTCAAAAATTTATAATGATTATAATAACGTCTTGAAAGCTTTAATGTCTTTTATCGCAGAATGAGATAGACACCGGAACAATACAAGATGTAAGGATGATGAGGTTATCATCATTCTGGATGATAACTTCCAATGGAAAAGTGTAGTGGGAAAAATAGTGAAAAATAGCTGTGCTACCCTTCGTTCATTTTCATACCTGAAGCGGTTTGGGGTTCCACGCAATGAACTAGTGACACGTTATAAAAATTATGTAAGGCCCATTTCAGAGTACGGCTGCCAAAATTGGAATCCTGGCTTAAGTAAAGCTCAGGATGCTGAAATCGAACGACTGCAGAAGAGAGCCTGCAGAATATTACTTGGTCACAATTACACATCTTACAAGGAAAGCCTTCAAATCCTCGATATCGAAAAACTGTCTGAAAGAAGACATAATCTTCTTATGCGTTTTGGCCACCAAATTTTGAATTCTCAACACCACAGTACCATCCTTCCGGACTTGTTACACCCTCTCATTGACCTAACACGCGAAGCAAGGACGACCAAAAACCCAAGCTTGTTCCCCCACCTACAAAATCTTCAGAAAGATACGTAAATTCATTCGTTTCGTATTTTACTAAACATTTTAACTGGTCATGATCATGTTCGTTTCTTATTTATTATTTTTTGGTTTGTGTTTTATTTGTATTGTTAGCAAGTTTATTTTTCCGATTCCCACCCGTGTTAGCCTAGTGCTATTAGGGTTGAAAGTAAAATTGAATGATTGATTGAAGGAGTGCAGAAAGCGCTATAAATTCGCCCAAGTGCCTTCCGATTGCAGCGACATTTTTTAGAAATAAACGACCATATGCAATACGAATCAAACTGGAGGTATCGCGAATACGAATCAAACTGGTGGTATCGTGAATAATAGCCAAACAAGTCTTGGAAAGCCTTTTTCAGAAACTGAGGCCAAGCCGCATTAGCGAATCGAAATAGGTCCCACGGACAGCGGCACTAGTTCACCGGACCATAAAGCATTCAACAAGGAATTGTTTTGCAACAGACGCGACTTGTTACAATTTATTGTTACTGATTAGTATCTAATGTCAAACCAGCGTGTAATTCAAAATGGATAAATAAGTGAAGATAACAACTAGGCATGTGAGAGTAGATTGTATCAAACTGTTGAAATCATTTACTGGACACACCTTAACAGGAAGGGGGCAAGAAATCGCAGAAACATTGCTTACCTGACGGAGGGTCTTGAGGGTCTGTCTGTAACCAAGACAGTACTTGCCAGACTTCATGACCAGGGCAAGTCGAGAGTTGATGCTCTCGATCGCCTTCTTTTGTTTCTTCTGAGATGCAGACATTTTGTCACTTCAACCCTTAGGGAGAAGGAAAATTAAGATCAAGGGTTTCGGACATTGGCTTAGACAGAACAAATAAAACTAGCTCCAATCTCACCCCTTTAATGCCAGTTGTCAGAGGCGTTTCTAGCCGAAATGTTTGGGAGGGAGGGGGCAAGGTATTTACCGACTGGCTGGTCATTTTCAGAAAAACGATCGTTGAAAAAAAAATGAGTTTTTCTTTGTTCGACTGTTTTTATGTGATTTTTAAAGAAAAACCGCCGCGCTTCGCGAATTTTTTTTACGGACTGGCGGACAACACACATCGGGGAGGGGGGGGGGGGGTAGGTGTCGCCCCCTTCTAGTTGTTCTTGATGCAGTTACAGAATGGCTGTTACTACAGCTTGTCCATGTCAAACGTCTAGTATAGAAACAATCATTAGTTGTGTTTTCGCAGATACCATGGTATCTGATATTCAGATACTACGGTCCGACCGTGGTAACTGGTTGTGGTAATCATCTCACTTTCATCAAATTTTGTTAAATTGGTGAGAAAGATGTTTACCACTTAGTGATGTGAATGAATACCTGTTTTTCTTCTGGGATGACTTCGAAAAGAGACAACAGTCGTTTTTGCAGAGCAACTGTGTATCAGATACCATGATGACTGCAAAAATGACTAATTGCAGATCCACTTATGGTGGTAACAGATACCATGGTATCTGCAAAAACGCAAGTAAAGTCTATACACAAACACTAGTTTTCCTATGCCAATTGCTGGGTACCATAAACCAATAAAATATTAGTGATCAAGTGAAATTCACGAAGCAAATAACCGGAATTTGTTTACATTGTGTTACGGTGCACAGCAATTGTCAAAGGCTATGCCAAACTATGTGTTTACCTGATTTTTGGCACAGCTTATAAAGAAGTTCAATGATTTGTGGTAGTGTCGGCTGGGTTTCTTAATTTTTTATGAGCAGAATTTCATATTTTGAAGCCTTTTTCTTTCATGGTAATTTTCTTTGTTCTCAAAAGTTGATAAGGATGGCTGAAATCAGTTGCAGTGAGACTTGTCACACCATAGGGTGAGGAATAGTAATTATACATTTGACTTGATTTAGTGTGGGACCAACTGGTCACAGATGAAATCGTATGGGAAACGAGGAAAATAGTATGATTCATTTCGATTAATATTACCAGAGTGAAGGTACGCCTGTGTATTCATTGGGATAGTTACTGGTAATTAATCATAAATTGCGATACTTCTGGCACGAATTGTGCTATTTGCTTGTTTTGACATTAAAAACTGACCAGTCCAATTTTTTTTTTTAATTTAAAGATCTTGCGAAGTTTCTTATGATTTGCAGTTTGCTGAATTTTTTACAGGATTTCATTTAATTTTATCTTTAATCTCTAGTGCCAATCATAGCAACACATCTACAGCACAGGTAGCCCAAGCTTATTTGAACATTAGTTGATCTGAACATTAGTTGTCTTTGGGCAGTTCCCTTTTTATGCACTTACCGTGATGCAAGTCAAAGATCAGCTAGCCCAACTAGCTAATTAAGGCATTCTACCACAAATGCATAATTTTTAGATACCCTTGGCCAAATGCTGCATACCTGTTGGTAACCCAACTCTGACCTATAGTTCAAGTATTTGAACAGTTCCTTAATATTAATGGGGACAGCTCAGTTTTGGGCTAAATGAAGAATGAAGATCCAAAATACCTATTCAGGTGTTTTCTGAGGCCCTTAATTACCTACTTATGGCTAACTGGTAGATAACTCTAGTCGCTAACTGGTAGATAACTCTAGTCACAGTAAGCCCCTGAAAATGGCAAAGTTCAAAGTCAAAGCATAGGCAACATCTACTGTAAGTAGAGATTTGCTTAGGTGAACATCTGCTAATAGTGAACGACCGTCAAAGAAAAAACTAAAACCCAAACCGGCATTTTCACTATAAATACTGATAATAACCATTTACGCTTTTAGGCCTATTCTCGCTGTTGCTTGAGGAATCCTCGGGGAACGGCAAGAATAGAGAGAATCACTCCACTCCGACTCAGTGTACAGAAACAGCGAGAACACTGGAATGCTTGCAAAATGGATTGTGTTTGAAACAAAAATATGCAGTTGATGAAATTAGTCTAGATCCACTTTATTTTTGGTTTTGTTTACTCTGATAGTTTTTAAATAATTTTACATTGCATAAACACCAGCAAAAGTTGATTCCCCTCCAAATCTGAAAGGAAGTCCTTTCTGATGATGGTGATTATAATTATAGCATTCCCCGTCCATGGGGACTCGCGAGAATACTGGATTAGTCCCAGGGACAAACAAAAACGAGGGGACTCCTCCTCAAGTGGAGTCCTCAGGGTATGGTGAGATCACGCCTTTTGGTCACTTTTTGAATATTATGCTTATTCATGGCATTCTGAAAGTAACTCTCCCAACACCTGGTTTTCTTTCCATAATTTGACAAGTTTGCCATGCGGAATGCACCTTCAATGGCAAAGATCGCAGTCTGAACCTCCATGGAGCTTTTTGGTAAAAATAGAATCAAACAGTTGAATTCTACTCGAAGTTTGTGCCAGGATAATCATGAAATAGTTGACTGTTAGATGATATCAAGTTTTTTCTTTATCCATTTTACTTTTTAACATGTGGTGGAACAGTTTGACTGATCATAAGTCCTTGGAAATGACTGCCTATTCTGCACAAAACTATATTGTTCAAGTAGGCATACATAGAGGTATGCTTATGTGAGTGTTTGTTGACTTTGCCATTTTCATTCACTTACTGTAACTAAGGTCAATGAATTAGCCAAAGTATGTAATTGGAGGCCTCTGAAAACACCTGATTTGTAATTTTCGATCTTCATTCTACCATTTAGCCCAAAACCACACTGCTAGCATTTAAGCTACTGTTCAAATAAACATACTTCTACTATACTTCTGTTGTATACCGTTACATGTTAAAATGTATCCTTACCATTTTGACAGGAGTCAGCCCCTTGAACAAAGCCTATTTCAACAGAACAATACTGATACTTTGGAACAGCAATTTTCACACCTGTAAGAGGAACAAGAACCCTCTCGTCTCGGGGTATCAGAGAGGTTGAATAGCCTAGGGATTAGAATACATGACACTAATTAATGACTAGCAATAATAGCCTATATTCAGTACTAGAGCTGCAAGCTGGTCTCTGCGGGTACCTGAAGGTACATAGATAGGCTTCTCAACTAAAGTAGTCGTTACAATTTTTTCAACTTAAGAAACTGTACTAAAAGCTTACCTTAGGCTTCTTCTTGACTGGTGGTTTATTCCGAATTGTGCTCGGCGTTCTTTCTTCGTTGAGGTGTACCGTTTCCGACTGATTCGTTTCTTCCATACAATTTTTGCAAGAACCCGTTTTCTGTTCGCGTTCAGAAGAACGAGAACAATTTAACCAAAAAATTCAACTTTGTGGCTCCGCACTGGTTTTGGCGGAATTTAAACTCGTAAAGGTAAGCAGGCATGTAGTTGTTAAATTAGAAGTAGGTCAGTCTACCACCCTAATTGTTGGACGTTATATGGCAAACGATGGATCTTGAACTTGGCCTGAAAACCTTACAAAGAAATTTTGCAGTCCAAAACAAGTCCTGGGTCACTCAGGGTTTCCCTCTTGACACTTAGGACCTTTTTAAGACTGTATTGAGATTTCCTTCCAACCTTTTTATGCCAGGTTCGAGGTTGTGTAAATTTGAAACGCTCTTTAGTTTGCAGAGAATCTCATTACTGGAGCCTGTACTATTTCCGTCGGTTTCTATTTCCGTCACCACCCGACGGAATTAGTTTTCTAGCTTAGATGTGCCTTAGATGCACCACAACCTGTCTAAAATAGTTAAACCTGTTGGAAGATGTGTGTTTAAAATCATATTCACTGATAAATCTTTCTAAATTCAGATATTTAGGCACTGTTGGAAATAGAATCACGGCATCCCGCATCCTTACAGTACAAGAGAGTCGGCGGCAATTTCTGTAAGCCAAAAAGACAAAGATCTTCTCTGTTTAAAACACTAAATTTTTTTCTTATATTGAATTCATGTTTGTTTCTAACAATCAGACAATTTGCTTTCATATTTTTCCAAGTACCAAGGTTAAACAATGATTATGTGACTGAAACAAAATTTGGATGACCAGCCGTAACGGTAACAAAGTCCCCAGAAAATTTTTGGGTCATCATAGAAAATCATGTACTGGCAATGCAGCTGGCGCTCTATTATCTCGGAAGAAATCCTAGGATGAAGAAGAAGAAGATGGCTTTCTTTTGATATACTGTTTATATTTTTTGGAAATTTCTGTGGTGAGAAAAAGACAACCAAAGCTGGACAATGGAATAGACAGGTTAACTTCTGATGGAAATAGTATAGGCTCCAGTATTTTTTATTTTTCACAATTTTTCAGTGAATATTCACAATTTTTGCAAGGGAAACTGGAGGTACAATATTCAAATTTACACATACAGTCTAATAGAAAGAAAGGAACTTGACATCAACAGCAAACAAAAATTTAAGTGTGTTTGCCTTCTTTTGGCATTGATATTGAACCCATTGGCAATTTATGTGATGTGTGTAACATGTCTAGAAATAAGATAGTTTGTGTAGCCTATACTCAGCTGCACTGACAGTTGTTGTTTTGGTTATTTTCTATTTTGAATTCTGTTTGAATGCTTGGTCCAGAATCCAGATTATTCTGTTCTCACGGTCCTTGCATCACATTTGAATATTTTCTCTGTTCGTGTCATATAGCCTATGTTATCTTTGACTAGCACATGTAATTTGTCCATCACTACCACACCAGGATGAAGTTTTCAACCAGTCACCCGAAAACACCCGATTTTAACACTGATCCCATCGAATAAGAAACTTGAAGTAACATTTAAGTGCTTTTTAATGTTGTAATTTTTTATACCTAGTGATGATGGTATTGTTGCAACTGTTGTGAGAAACATAACTAGTTTATTATGAAATTTTCATATATAATATTGTAATATCATTTAAACTTGCAGGAGTGGTGGTCTGGTGGGCATTTCTCAACTTTTGGGATCCCAAAACCTAAGTGGAGGGACACCTATGACATCGCAAAGGTTGTCTGTCTGTCTGCCCATCTGTAATCACGATAACTCTCAAAGGGAATGAGATATTTTGATGAAACTTGGTGTGAGGATCCTTTTGGTCAAGGGAAAGGTCAAATTCGTAGATGGGCTCTGTACCCCTACATTTAGGGGTGGGGGGTCAAATTAAGGGGCAAACAAAATATTTTTAAACAGCTAATGAGATAGTCGATTAAGAGGTAAGAAGACACGCTGAACACAATTATGAAAACCATTTTCTTGCCGGACAAGCAGTTCACCTGGAATCCGGGCAAAACCGGAAAGTTTATTAAAAGGAAAAGTTTTATTTGGAGTTAATTAGATGTTCAATGTTCGACTTAGGGGTAAGTAGACATGCTGAACACTGGCGTGAAAATCATTTTCTACCCAGACAAGTGGTTCGACCGGAATCCGGCCAAAACCCGAAAATTTGTTAAAAGCAAAAGTTGTATTTGTAGTTGATTAGATGTCCAGTTTCACGGTAAAAGGAGATGCTGAATCTGTATATGACAATCAATTTTTACCTGGACATATAGTTCGCCCGGAATCTGGCTGAAACCGGAATATTTGTTATAAGTTAAATTTTTATTTTAAGTTGATTAGATGTTGGATATAGGGATAAGGAGATGCGCTGAATTCGTTTTTGAGCTTTATTTTTTCGCCGGACAAGTAGTTCCGAAATTCCGCCCAAACTGGAAAATTGGCAGATCTAAGGCAGGAAGTTTCGATCTGTTTCGTCAAAATAGATATGACTTATAGGGGTAAACATACATGCTGAATCCGTATCTGAACTTGGTTTTCTCAGATGATTAGCTATTTGCCCTTAATCTGTTTCTAAATTTCAATAGTAAAGATGTTCAAGGAGTCTGGCGAAGACTGGATCGGGCGAAGATAAAGACCCAATAGTCTGGATCAGATATTGAACTTTTGGGATCGAAACCTTTGGTTGTTCTCTTGGGCATTTCAGCCAGCTTACTGCCCAACACTCAGATAGATACATTCAGCTCACCCTTTCATTTGCATTGTGTTAAAACCAGCTTATGTATGACTCGCATTTGCAGTTTGGAGTTGAACCAGCTATCGTTAATATTCCTAAGAGCTATTCCTAAGAGCAAAAATGTGAATTCAGTGAAGGATCTGCGACCGATTTCTAAAACCCCTGTATTGTCTAAGGTTCTAGAAAGTTACATTTTTGAATTGTTGTATGAAGATATAGAGTCAAACCTGGACCCAAGGCAGTATGGTTTCCGGCCTGGGTGCAGTACAACCTATTACACGGTAAAATTAGTTGATGATATACTTAGACACTTAGAAACTGAAAATTCATTTGCTGAAGTACTTTTAAGTGATATTACTAAGGTGTTTGACAGTCTTGATCATGGGGTAGCTATAGTCGAAGCGAGATCAATGGGTGCGCGTACGTTTTTAATCCGTGCTTAGTAAAGATGATGTGTCTGAATTTTTAGAAATTTTGTGTGGTACACCACGGGGAACAAAATTAGGTCCACTGATATTTTTAATTGTTTTTAACAAAGTTTTACGTGAGTATCCTAACCGGTATAAATTCGCGGACGATCTGTCAAGTTTGTCGTTGCGGAATGTACCTTCCAATTCGTCTGAACAAAGTTTGACTGACATTTTCGAAACTTCAACAAATGAGTTGTCGGAGGTAAAGCTGTCAGCCAGCCTCCCGAAGAGCGTGATCATAAGGTTTTCTTTTTAATATAGAGAATTACCACATCAAGAAAATGTCGGTTTGGCTTACCGCGAAAAGGTGAAACTCCTTGGAATCCCGATTGACAAGAATTTAAAATGGGATTCTCATGTTGACACTATCCTACACAAATCTTCTCTACTTCTGAAATCCCTTGCGATGCTCCGGAGATTTCGAATACCAACGAAACTCATGAGATCCTTATATTGCACGTATGTACGCCCTGCAACGGAATACTCGTGTCCTGTTTGGCATCCTGGCCTTACCAAAAGTCAGACGGAGAAACTAGAGGGAATACAGAAGCGGGCTTGCAAGATTATCCTTGGGCAAGATTATTCCACATATGAAGATAGCCTCACAAAACTTAGTCTTCCCACTTTAGCGTGCCGTAGACACAAGCTCACCATGGATTTTGGACTGAAATGTCTATCTTCAGATAATCACAGATCCATTCTACCTGATTACCAATCGCCCAACCCCAATCGGCCCATCACTAGACTAAGAACTGAAAACAAAAATCGGCTTCAAATTACCATATTTTATTTCTCATTTTAACTCTTGATATTTTATTTTATTATTTACCATTTTAATTCTTGTCGTGTGAAATGTATTATATTATGTAGGCCTATTCATTATTATCATATACTGTATATATTGTACGTCACTGCTTTGACATGTGTTACGTAATGACGATCCTCTGCTAGCCATATTATGTTGTGCTATTATGGAAATAAAGAATATATTATTATTATATTATATTATATTTTTTTTTTTAGTTATATAAAATAGTAATATTTTGAATGTAGTGGTGGACACAGCGTGGATATTTTTTCATCACTTAGAATAAGATCTATAGTACCATAGACATTAATCATCAGTTATAAACATCATTTTAAACTTTCTGGAATCGGTTGATACAGTGCAAAACAAATATGTCAGCTGAATTTTATTAGAGCTATATTTCAGCCCTTTTTGGAAAGGGTCCTCTTCTTGCTCAAGCTGGAAGTTCATTTTCCAGCTTTAGCCTGAAGAGGACTCTAGCATAGAAGGGACAAAATATAGCTCTAATAAACTTCAGCGGATGTATTAATTTTGCACTGTCAAATGATTGCAGTCAGCTTGGGATGAAGACTATTTTTCATATATTTTGATGCAGGTGGTCAAATTTGCTGGGAGTTTCTCCATCTTTTGCTTGGGCTTTTCAGACACTTCCTCCCTTACCGCGCAGTGCTCAGAAATATTCATCTCATCCTACTTTTTGCATTGAAACTGGCATTGTGTCAACTGAGCTTAAAGATGATTCTCATATTCCATGCAATTCGAAGAGTAATACAAAATAATAATAATGTTGTGAACGAGGCAGGCCTTACAAGCAGGCACAGCCCAGATATGTTTTTGGTATCGCTGTAGACTCTAATATTATTATTAGTATTGTTATTTATTTGAATCCTTCAAAACTGAAGAGTGGTGTATAAAAAGAAACAACAACATGTCAATCAAACTCACACAGACTTACATACTAATAAACAGCTGACCGTGAAAGATAAAGTAGCCTACTAAATCTACAATGAAATAGCAAACTAATCAGGCCACTTTTTGTGAAAAAAGTAAAAATAAGTTTTGGGTTTTACTATTTAAAGTTTCAAAAGGATTCTTCACTTTAAAATTAGAAGCTAGGAAAGAGCTAGGGAAAGCAAGAAGGAATTTAGAGAATTTATAATAAGTAACTTTTAACACAGAAAGTTGAGAAGGACGGAAAGAAGAAAAGAAAGCAGACGGAAAAAGAATGTGAGGAAGTGCAAGAATTTTGTCAGCCCTTTTATGAAAGTTTTGGATTTTACTATTCATTTTTTTGGGCACTTGCCCTTCGGCCATGTGCCATATACCGATCGCGATTCCGTGGATTCCACGATTGCGAGTTACGGCGCCTCCAGATGTGCAAGGGCGATGAAACTTGGCAGGCATATCAGGGACCTGACTAGATTAACTTCGAAATAATCACTTGCCCGATCCGACTATCGTTGGGGAGGGGAGGAGGTGGAATCCGGAATTTCGTGGCATGAATAGCTTCCGAACGGGTGATCGGATCCTAATGAATCTTGATATCTGGAAAGACAACGTGTTCTAGCACCCTTAAAGTGCGCATCTTAACCGAAAAGTAAAAAAAGAAAATACTTTTGACAAACGATATATATTCATGGCCTCAATGGCCCATGCAGCCCCCCCCCCCCCCAGAACGTCTGTGGGGAAAAAAGTCCAGTAAAATACTGGTGTGGCGAAGCCGTGCCAGTTAAAATTTTTCAAATTCACCTCAACTTGATGATTTATAGAGAGTCTACCGGATTATTGCTCTGGGAACCTACCGGAATTTTGCTCAGGGAATCTACCGAAATCTTGCGCAGGGAATCTACCGGCACTCGACTCAGAGAATCTATCGAAACTTGTCTCAGGGAATTTATCTCCTAAATTTCTGTAGTTTTCAAGAATTAGGTAACTTACTAAAATTTACGTCATTTCCGACTGCAAATACCTACTGTTTGGGGAAAAATACCACGGTACCGGCTACTCTAGTTTTGACAGCTTTCTCGACTCCTTTCCCGTGATAAGCCGAGAAAAGCTCAAGCCTTCTTCCGACATGGAGCCAGGAGAGCCTCGAAACAAACAAAAAGCTTGAAGATAGATTCGAAGTCTTTCGTGAATTGAAAGATGTCCTACCACTAGTATGGAAAGCGTTGAAGCTGGCTAAGACAATCCCCGTTACCTCAGCAGAAGGGGAAGGAATTTTTAGCAAGATGAATTTGGTTGAGACCAGCTTGCGTTCAACAGTCTGACTAGCGTCTTGAAAGTAGTTGAAGCGTCTTGAAACTAGTTGAAGAATGTGAAATTGGATGTGTTGTGGACGACTGGAAAACGTGAAGTATGTAGGGTGGGTTGGAGGTCGAAAACTTTTTAGTTTTAAGAGACAGTCTTAAAGTTTATCCGAATAGGGCTGAGATCCAACAGTGTAGTAACAAATCACTTAAATATTCTTGAAAATCCGGTAAAAATGCGTTACTTCGTTTGTCCGTTATCCAGGGATAACCGATTTCATAGAATGAACTGATTTCTTTCGGATTTGTCGTACTTATATGTGCTTGTCCCTCTACTCTTAAAATATTTACCAAAAACCTAAGCCATTACCAGAAAAATTAAATAATAATATCAGATTCAAGACATATCCTAAAATCATTTTCCTACTTTTCTACAGGCGTAACATCTCCGATGTCGCATCTTAAACCCTGAAAATGCAGGCCTTTCTTTGAATTCAAATTCTCCGCGTCTGGATGAATTTTGGTTTGTCGTGCAAGCAGTGCACACTCTGAACGTTATTACTAGAGCCCCGGGTGGGGCTCTCTAGGGGTTATTACCCCCCCCCCCCCCCCCCTATCAGGAAGCTGTCGGGACGCCCCTGGGCCCATGATCATTTTTGTCTCAAGAGTTTTCCTTGCAAGTTCATTCCTCAAAGTAAAAAAATACTTTTGAGCAAAATGTACATTTTCATGATCACGATGAGCCCATCATCATTTTTGCCTCAAGTGTCTTGCTTACAGATGAATTTCTAGCCGCCTTAAGGTATGCACCACCACAGCCAAGTGCAAAAATAAAAAATCTTTTTACCAAACAATACATTCTCGGGATTTCCCAGATCCCATGATCATTCTTATCTCAGGGTTTTGCTTACAAATTATCGCAACAAACCCACGAATTGGCAAATTCCTACTTTCATCCTCTGACCAAGCATAGCAAGTGCCATATTAGCTTCTAGCTCTTGTTTCATTAAATTATGTCAGATCACACTTACAAGGAATGACAGCATTATTTCCAGGCAATCTTCTTCCTGCAGATGGGAAAATAATTATGTGTAGTGGGATAATAATACTGACCTCCGAGAAAACCTGATAAAAAGGTGCCCTTCGGATGCGTTCCAGACAGTGGGCAAAGGACACGACAGACGAAGGGAAGGGATACTAATCCTTATAATTTTTCCTCAGTTCCCGCTACCCGTTTCAGTCATTGTACCCATCAGTTTCGCAAAATCTCTTTTCAGTTACGTGACTCAATTAGTCTTTTTATCCCCGTGCCATATTTCAACGTATTCCATCGAAGCAACTGACGTAGAAATGCCCGCGGGACTTCTTGTAAAAGCTGTGTCCATACTTTGGCGTTTTAGCTCTAGGTGGCTCTGTACACCAAAGAAGAAAAGAAAAAAAGTTGTTCATTACATGAAATGGCAATTCTGGTACTTTCCAATCCCTAAGTTCCCAAACAGAATTTCAGTTAGGACAGCCATAATGACCAAACGATTAGCTACCTACTCTGAAACTTAATGAGGCCCGTAACTTTCTGTGTGGTCAATCTCGTATATTACTGAAAACAAAAAGACGGACGCTGCCGATGATTGTTTTTTCGGCATTACAAGAAAAGAATAAACATGAAAAATTCTTTGTTTTTTTCTTTTTTTCTTTTTTTTCCTTTTTTCTTCTTTTTTTTGTAAATAATATTCAGTTTAGCTGAACAGCAACAAAAGGTGTATTCTCGCCGTTCCACGAGGACTCCACTTAAGGAGTCCCCGCGTTTTTGTTTGTCCCGGGGACTCACTCCCCATATTCTCGCGAGTCCCCACGGACTTGGAATGCTCCGATTATCATCACCATCATCAAAAAGGACTCCCTTTCAGATTCGGAGGGGAATCATTTTTTGCTGGTGTTGGTGCAATGTAAAATTTATTAAAAACAATCAGAATAAACAAAACCAAAAATGAAGTGGATCCAGACTAATTTCGTCAACTGCATATTTTTTTTGGAACAAAATCCATTTTCAAAGCATTCCCCGTGTTCTCGCTGTTTCTGTACGCGGAGTCCCCGCGGAGTGACTCCCTCTATTCTCGCCTTTCCCTTCGATTCCCCGAGGAGTCCTCGGGGAACGGCGAGAATACGCCTAAAGACGATTTCCGGTGGTGTAACGGCTTACGAAAGAGGGGAGAAGCTCTTCTCGTTAGTCAACTATTTCTGTGATTTC
Source organism: Branchinecta sandiegonensis (assembly GCA_030848855.1). Taxonomy (NCBI): domain Eukaryota; kingdom Metazoa; phylum Arthropoda; class Branchiopoda; order Anostraca; family Branchinectidae; genus Branchinecta; species Branchinecta sandiegonensis. The sequence continues at coordinate 12,693,729 of JAUPMV010000014.1, forward strand.
TTGGTCGCTTGACAAGACTCTCCTATGAGGGTTGGCAGTATAGCAGTATAGTCAGTGAAGCATAAAGCAAATTGAAACAAATATGCACTGTGCCCTTTAAGTAATAGGTTGTGAAAGTACTTTGTGAATAATGTTGCGTGGTCTCTTTCCAGCGTGCAGTTGCCCTATCTCTGTTGTCTGCTTAGTTGTTAATTCTGCATCTCAGATTATGACCGTCCAGTTCTAACATTATCTGCTTTTAGATGGTTGCAACTAGAAAAAGAAGTGATTCAGTCCAGTCTCTCCAAGATGATCCCTCTGCTGGGGAAGACGATACTCAAGTTATGCGACGGTCGAGCAGACTGCAGACCCGTACAGCTCCATCCCCATCTCCTCTCCCTACCCGACAAAGGACAAAATCTAGATTAGTAGGCGAATCGCCATGTCCATCCGACACCGAGTCTATCTGTTCTGTCACAAAGTCAGCCGTGAAGCCAAGAGGTCGGAAACCAAAATCACTGAGCGAAAGTGAGTCAGAGGTTCTGACCACTCCGCTACCCTCCAAGAGGAAACGGAATGATTCAGTGTCTTCGATTCAGTCAGTCGAAGGCGAAATAACAACTCGGTCCAGCTCTAGAAACACTCCGTTGAAAACGATGGATTCTGGCACTGAAGAAACTTTGACTAGATCAACCCGAAGAAGTGCTAAAGGCACAGTGTCAGACAACCCTGTTGAGTCCAGACGGCCCACACGCAGAAACCTGTCTGATATTTCAGATACGGAGTCTGGGGTGACCACTCCTCGCAGAGCCACTAGGAAATCGATGAAAGTATCAGCAGAGCCCAGTCTTCAAGTTGTTTCAGAAGAGCTTAAAACTAAGCTTATCTCCGAACCAGCCGTCATCGAAGAAGATGCAGAAACATCGGCGCTTGTTGCTTCCGACGCTGAACAGAAATCTGAATCAGTAGCCACAGCTATTGAGCCAAAGAAATCCCCTGTTGCCCCGATCGTCGAAGAAGAGTCTGTAGAAGACTTCACGCTTGTAATTCCCGAGTCCCCTATCAGAAAAACAACACTTTATGTTCTGCCGCCCGCATCAGCGAAACCGCTGAAGACATTGTCGAGCTCAGACCTGTCCGTGCGAACGGGTCCTATCGTCATTCCACGAGGCAACAACGTATCTGGACGCTTCTGGCGCGACCCGAAACAGCGCTTCAGCAACAATTTCAAGGACAAGGGCTTGAAGTCTTCCAGAGAGTTGTATGAAAAGCTAAAGATTGAGAAAAGTCGCGTGAAGCTAATTGAACAGAGGATGAGAGATGAGAAAAAGCAGAAAATTGAAGAGCTGAGGAAGAGGCAGCAGCTGAACTACCAGAGAAAGGAAGCAAATGACAGGAGGGGTGAGGTTGTTCAGGTAATTAAGAACATGGCGAAGCTCAAGACCTTGTCCAAGAAGCAGAAGCGACTTATCCAGAAACGCGACACGCTGAACATGAAGCAATGAATCGTATTTTCTTTGTACGTGTTTTTGCGAATAAAACCGGCCGCGCTATAGACTTGTATTTTCTTCAGGCAATATGTCGGCTTCGAAGCAAGGTGGACTAGCCAGCGTTTGCTTCGTATCTCTTAAAGGACCTGTCTTCCCTATAATACTAACGCAACCTACTTCCATAATCACTCCATGTATTTCTAAGCACGGAGACCCCAATTTCGTACGGTGCATTCTAACCTCTCTAGCAAAACCACGCTGATTTTCTCACTTGCCATGTTTTGCCACCTTCCATGTGTCACGCTGTCGACGGTTGTCTACGAGAAGTTTTTCCATCAGAAAAACGGTTATGTAAATTCTTTCCCTGTTTTCGCTTCAAGTCAACGGGTATCGAAAAGGCTTAAAACAGCCAAAACCGTGGGTTATTTGTTGAAAGCACAGCCTAGTTGTAAGCTATTCAGATATTTTAAAATACTGTAAGTTGAAGGGTAAATAGTGCAAGTGGTCCTTTAAACATTTTCTGAGGTTTCGGCCTCGTATTCGGCTGTCCGCATACTGCGCCTCCGTGTCAAACAGCTATCGGCAGTGGGGGACTTCGCGACTGCACGTTCGTGACTTAAACTTGTCATGCCAGTGGCTCATTTATTTCTCTGTCTAAAGTTACGGATAGACGGTAAGGCTGTCCCAGTTGGATCGTCTCCACCTCTTCAGTTCTGAACAGAAAGTTTCCGCGACCATTATTGTGGTTTCCTGCTATCGATGACTGATCTTTCATTCAAAGAGCTCATACTAATTTCAGTTGTATCACAATGTCTCTCCTCACAGGTTTTTTCTATCTTAGTCCATAGTCACGTGATAGTAGCACACGCTCTGATTGGTCAAACATAGCGCCAACTTTTAACACAGACAACCGAATCCGTTCCTTATATTTTCTACCAACAGTAAGCCTGACGAAGGTTAAAGTTTTACAGAGCTGAAGCGCAAGCGTGCACATCCCTTTAAATAGATGCTTGTATAATATTCTCTCTTTTACAGTTTTTGACGCGAGTTGTGGCATACCAAAATAGTTTAACCCTGCACGCCCTTGGTACTTTAGCAAATATTTAAAGGACTCATCTTAAGTAAACTTTTGCTTCACTTGCATAATCTTTCCGGTTCCGAGATTCGAGCTTTCTATATAATTTTATCCGCCCTTACGGTACTTTTCCGGGTTAAGGTATTTTCGAGGCGGATCAGGCTCCTGCTTATTGCTTTCGAAGAGCTCATTAGTCAGAAATGCCGGTTACGCAAGTTCTTAACGAAAATCAAGGGGCCGAGCGAGGAAGAAAATGTAACACTTGAGAAACCCAGCAGAGTTTTAAATGACTCACGTATTTTTGAATATAAGGCGTATTCTCGCCGTTCCCCGAGGACTCCACTTGAGGAGTCCCCGCGTTTTTGTTTGTCCCGGGGACTCACTCCCCGTATTCTCGCGAGTCCCCACGGACGGGGAATGCTCCGATTATCATCAAAAAGGACTCCCTTTCAAATTCGGAGGGGAATCAATTTTTGCTGTTCTAGGTGCTATGTAAAATTAATTAAAAAGAATCAGAATAAACAAAACCAAAAATAAAGTGGATCTAGACTAATTTTTTCAGTTTTTGCTGGTGTTGGTGCAATGTAAACTTGATTAAACACAGTCAGAATAAATAACACCAAAAATAAAGTGGATCCAGACTAATCTCGTCAACTGAAATTTTTTTTTTTCGAACAAAATCCGTTTTGGAAGCATTCCATGTGTTGTCGCTGTTTCTGTACGCGGAGTCCGCGTGGAGTGACTCCCTCTATTCTCGCCGTTCCCTTCGATTCCCCGAGGAGTCCTCGGGGAACGGCGAGAATACGCCTTTGGTCGTATATTTTACCAAGCCCTTTGTCCTTTTTGCCCAAGCCTGCTACGAGATTGGCAACTCCGAGGTGAGTTGGCCAACCTTCTCATAACAACAGTCAGACTCTTACCAGAATCGGTCAAATTAGCAGGAAAGGACAGAGACTTACCGCGACGAATGTCGACGAGAAAACTTATACGTCGACTGTACCCTCGCGCAAGGTCTACCATCGCTCCGATACCATATGCATGTGTGTTCTGGGCCCATAAAATCAGGGTCAGTTGAACAGCGTGCTACCAGGGACCCATAAATTTCCTGTAATAACTCGCCATTCAGGGGGCTTGTCAAGAAGAGGTTTCTGATGCGCTCTTGACCGAGCGTCAGATAGTTCGAGAAATACCCACGGGGATAAAATACCCGACTATCCAGATAGACAAAATTTTTCGCAGCTGTTATGCTGAACTAGGAATATTTCTCTGTAATGGAAGAGTATCCTGGATCTTTTGTCCTAGCTTAGGTACCTGATGGCATGCTGAATAGTCCCAACACATTTTGTCTATCTGAGCAAGAACGCCGATTCGACCCAAGCGGAATTTTTGGAAACTAGGTGAGGCTCGGGCAACATAGCAACATTGAAGCATAGGAAATGACAAGCCCCCTGAATGGCGAATCATTACAGCAATTTATGGGTCCCTGGCGCTACGGATAAAAAAAATCAATAAACACAAATGATAACTGTGTTTATCCTGCAACACCGTTATTATTTTCTGGTCTTTTACCTGAACTTGTCTATGTCTTTTTTTTGCCTGGGCACCTTTTTCATGTTCTGCATAGATCTCCACATAATTTATATCAGAATTTATATTTTATACTTCATAACAAAAGTAGGACATAGAAAACACCAAATCTGAGTGTACTAGGATAAATTTCTTAGGAATCCTGAAACAAACGTTATATACCATTCGACTATACCAGCACACAACATTTTTCTGGTTATTAAATAGGACGACCATGTAGGGGGGTGGTAGGTCATCTTACTATGATCAGGAGAGATAAGTGAATTTCGCAGCACGCCTGGCGGTGTCCCAAGAAAGCTCGGGTAGCGTTCCAGCGACTTATTATTAGTTACGATCGTTACTATTCTTGTTAGTATTGCCGTTCCAGAGCCCACCGTAATGAGTAAATTAGCTCCTCCCACTTATTCTTTTCGTTCCACGGCTGTTACAATTTACTTATGATGGTCGCGAGCATCATAAGTGATAATAACTATCGGTTCTGCAGGAACTCCCGTAAGACTAATGACGTATGTTCGCGTTGTTATTATTTTCGTTCCAGAGAGTGATAACTAAGACGATACGGCCCTCGTCCCTCCTCTTATCATCGTAACTTGTAATAACTTCACTGGAACGCTACCTCGGTGAGCACGTGCATCTGCCCAGTCATTTTGAACTGCAAATACCCATAGTGCGAAATCGTAAGGACTGGCGTTCAGACCTCGTTCATGATGTGGATGGACGATTAGGTTATGACAGTCGCGAGTTGGTGTTTTCACTAATGTTGGGCGATATTGGGATTTATCGATATTTCGGGACCATATTTCTCTCTAATGTACGTCTTGTTTCGCTAAAATTTAAGAACGAAATTGTCGTCAAATAGCATTTTGCATTACTTTTGGTAAAACATGGATTAATATAAAAAATGATTTACGAAAAACATGTTGCTCCAACTTCGGATACATAAGAGTCATTTATGTTAGTTTATTTACAGTAATTAGACAACGTAGGCTACAAAGATCGTTTTCCTTATCAATATTTGGTGCGATATATCATTGATATCGAATTGGTCCGATATCGATATTTGGTGGTTAAACCAGATCGTCAATGCGCACTAACTTACTTTCAAGCGTAATCGGTGGTTGTTTCAGTTTCAAAGCCCATTCAGAAATTCCCCTCATTTCAGCTCAGCGCTGCAAGCGGACTAGTTTTCGGTCACCCATTCTCTTATTATTAACACTTGCGACAGAGAGATAGTCAAATATGGATCCACAAGGTAAAGCGCAGAATATAATAGCTTTCACTTTCGACTACAAAGACAGTGCAAAGCTTCCGCTGCTCCGGAAGTAGATTACAGTTTTCTACTCATCAAACTTGTGGGTCTATTCTTCTACATCCGTCACAAGTGTTGACAATAAGATAATGGGGGACTTCCAGAAACTAGTCCGCTTGGAAGCGCTGAATACAGCGACTTTGTAAACCATCGGTCGGTAATGTATAGCTACGGGGAAAATAGGCTGCTGTTTCCAGCCAATGAGCGGGGCCTGAGCGCTGGGTTGTTTCATACGAGATCTGGTGAAGGGGGTCGATTTTGGTCCTTATGCACATTTCAGGAGAACCTTTTTCGAATACACCCAAGTATGCCGCGAATTCACATATCGTCCACTACCTTTTCAGGCAAAGATCAAGTAAGGGGTTGTGCAATGGATTATTTTCATACACACCCGGTTTGGGAGGGTGCAGTCCGTCAGGCGTACATAAATCATCCATGAAAACAAGAGCTACTCGCTACGAAAAACTCAATAAACATATGGTAAAATAACAAACTCAGCAGCATAATGCCGAATTGCATTTGCATAGCACATTCACTTTGCATTCTATTTACAAAAGTTGCATAGAAAGCGAAAACAGTAATGACAAAACAAAAGCAAACAATAATTTAGATTTTGATCAGTGTCGGACAGCTGTCGGAACAGCTTAGAAATGAATAGCTCGAGGTAGATAGCAATGATTGGTATATTTTAAAGTTGGAGTTGTTGTTGTTGTTATTGAAAGTTGGCGTATAAGAGCTTAAAGCTCGGGCATATATAGGCCAAACTATTTCAGCTTTTGCTTCTCGATAACATCTTTTTCGCCAAGACACGCGCTCCGTCATCTTGCGGGCTGAAGACTCCCTCTTACGGCTAGATGGCTCTGAGCGTTCAAGGTTCTTCGAAAAACCGTCGTTATCAGTAGTGAAACGACCATTTCCATCGGTTTTTTTTTCAAAAGTTGCTAGACCAAACACTGGAAGATTCGCACAAAATGCCCGAAAACAAAGCAAAACAGATGCTAATACAAATTAAAAAAACGTGTTTTTCCAAACTTTTGATTTCCATGACTGAAAATGCCAAAAACGTGCTTCCTGGAGTAACTTGTTTCAACCTGTCTTTGACACAAGACTGAAAAAGAGAACCGATTTTGGGCCCAGAAAGAAAAAAATATCGCGAAAAGCATTTCAGTAGCATTTCAATTTTATACTCAAAAAGTATAAAGATAAAAATAAACCTTCAACCACAGCCAGAAGAGGACCCTTGCCAAGAAGGGGCCGAAATAAGTGCTGAAGAATATCCTAGCTGACATATCCGTCTTAAGTCATTTTTTCTTCCCAGTCAGCTTGGCTGAATTATTTATACTTGTCACCAGTTTCTAAGTCCGTCTTTTTTGGGACTACATTGTACAAATTTTCTCCAAGTAAGGACTATTGCTAACTGCAGTATTTGCTACTGGGATTAATCTTATCTCTACTGAGATAAGATTAATCCGAATTAGAGATAAGATTATCTTTTTAGAGACAAGATTAATCCCACTTGCAAATAGTGCAAGATTTTTTTACAGTGTAGCCGATCGTCAGGCAGACCGCTTTACATACATGACAACACCCTCCATGGACCCATAATCAAAGAAAGCAAACACTTTTTATTGAAGTGCCTTTTAATGTATAAGTAAATATGAAAAGTATATAAATTTTTGCTTGTTTTGTATTGCGCAGAAATGGTAACGCATGAGACTTCCATAATCTAACACTGCTAACTGAGTGCACTGCGAATTGTGAGACATCAGACATAGCCTGCAGTTTTTTTTATTTTTTGTGGCGAGCATCGAACTGGGTATTCGAAGTATGTAGTAATGCAGCAGTTCCCAACCGGTGGTACGCTTCCGCAAAGGGGTACGAGAGATCCTCGTAAGGGGTACGCGAGGTCCCAAAATCAAGTTCGTCTATAGCTTTAACAGCTCGCTTCAGTCGTTTTTGCGTCCCCTAACTCGGTTTCAGTATTGTCCTCAAAATCTGACCTATTGTACGCAATTTCAGATTCACATGCCTTATCACTGATGACAATAATATCGTCACCTTGACGTTCTGACCGCGGTAAAAAAAAACCGTCAAAAAGGGGTATGTCACCTTTTTGAACCTTGATTAGGGGTACGCAACCTTTCTGCACCTTGATTAGGGGTACGCGGTACGGAAAGGGTTGGGAACCACTGTAGTAATGTACAAAACCTCAAATTGAGAAAAGCTAATTCAGAATTTAACCTTTCTTGCAGACGGGTCTTTCTCGGTCTTTCTTTGCAGTATTTTCTTTTCTTCTTTGCAGGAGCGGGACGAATTAGTTTTCTAACATATGCTTCCGACTCCCCCTCACTTCCCCAACAGATTCGTGTGCCCCACTAATGTATTATTGGCCCGAGCGAACTACTTACTAACGATTTATCAGACTTTTATGAGCTTCATCCCTGCGCGTTTAGAATTGGAAGCAATCGAACACCATTGTTCTCCTTAGACTAGTCAGATTTTATTGTCATTCAAATACGCTGGGTATCGATTTTCGAGAAGAATTGTATACTAGAGCGGCTTTAAACGGGGTGTGGAAGAGACGTAATAAGCAAGTGAATTAAGAAAAAGGATTGGCAAGACGCCAATTTTCAGGAGGCGTTGATTGCACATTGTCGAAATTATTTTAAAACAAGTAGCTGTGTACAGATTTAAACATGGTTTTAGTAAAACGACAGATTAAGGTTTCGCTGGACTGCGTCAGGGGAGGATAGCCAACGTCGTTAGGTCGAACTAGCCTTTGTGGAAGAGGGAGGGGATTACGGATCCAGGGGGGGGGGGGGGGGCTTTATGTGAAACAGAAAACAGCGAAAGTGAACTAGCAATAGCCAATCAGGAGGCTAAGAACCCGTCAGAACGCCCGATTTGAAGAAAGAGAAGAAAGGACGCTAATCTAACCTCACTGTCTTTTTTTACAATGGAATTATTACACCACTTCTTTCATTTTATCTAACATTCTTTCCCTAAAGATTAACCGGCGTACTCGACTTGTTCTCTTTTTATCGCTGGATCTTTTTTTTTGGATTATCTCCACCTTATTTTGCATAAATTTGCATTCCTGACATGTTTTGCTGACAAATACCGTAGCGCTCGATACTAGAATGACGTATCTCAACTCGCCCGATTGCAGTTTTCAAATATTATTAAATCCCGTGAAGCGGACACGTAAATCGAATATCCGATGGAACTATTTAGTATTCTTTCCCTAAAGATTAACTGGCGTACTCGAATTATTCTCTTTTTACCGCTGGATATGTTTTTAGATTCTCTCAACCTTATTTTGTATAAATTTGCATTCCTGACATATTTTTGCTGACAAATATCGTAGCGCTGAATGAAGTATCCCAAATCGCCCTGATTGCTATTTTCAAATATTATTAAATCCGGTGAAGCGGATACGTAAATCGAATATCCGATGGAATTATTTAGGCCACTTCTTTCAGGGTATCTAAAATTCTTTCCCTAAAGATTAACTGGCGTACTCGAATTATTCTCTTTTTATCGCTGGATATATTTTTGGATTAGCTCAACCTCATTTTGTATAAATTTGCATTCCTGACAGATTTTTGTTGACAAATATCGTAGCGCTAAATGACGTATCCCAACTCGCCCTGATTGCAGTTTTCAAATATTATTAAATCCGGTAAAGCGGATAAGTAAATCGAATATCCGATGGAATTATTTAGGCCACTTCTTTCAGGGTATCTAAAATTCTTTCCCTAAAGATTAACTGGCGTTCTCAAATTATTCTCTTTGTATCGCTGGATCTGTTTTTCGATGCTCTCCCCCTTATTTTCTTCAAATTTGCATACTTAACAGATTTTTGCTGACAAATATCGTAGCGCTGAATGAAGTATCTCAACTCGTCCTGATTGCTATTTTCAAATATTACTAAATCCGGCGAAGCGGATACGTAAATCGAATATCCGGTGGAATTATTTAGGCCACTTCTTTCGGGGTATCTAAAATTCTTTTCCTAAAGATTAACTGGCGTACTCAAATTACTCTCTTTGTATCGCTGGATCTGTTTTTCTTCATCCTCTCCCCCATATTTTCTTTAAATTTGCATTCTCGACATATTTTTGCTGACAAATACTGTAGCGCTGAATGACGTATCTCAACTCGCCCTGATTGCAGTTTTCAAATATTATTAAATCCGGTGGAGCGGATACATAAATCAAATTTACACGAGAGTTCTCTAAGCGGAAACCAGCCAAATTTGCTTATCTCGTAGCGAAGTTTGAAAAGATAATCAACGCGTATTTGCCGTACAGACGGAAGTAATATGTAGAGCGGTTTATGCATGGTAATATGGTTTTTGTAGTGCTAAGCAAAAGAAAAACTTTAGGCAAAAGCCCATCTCTGATATCGGAGTAAAATCCTCTAGAATTCTAGGAAGAGAATAAGCAAGTCGAGGTGAAGCTTCGACGCGATTCACATTTTTGATGGTGCAAACGGATACGTCCGCTGAATTTTTATTGGAGCTATATTTCGGCCCTTCTTGGCAAGGGTCCTCTTCAGGCTCAATACTGTTCAAGTTGGAAATACGAACTTGTGGGAAACACTCGGTTCACACTCGTTTTAAGGGGAATGAGCTATTGGGAGCTATCAACATGCTCTAGCAAAAGATCAAGCGCTAAGGTGAAACTCAGTCTAATAGTGCGAACGCACGATTAGGATTTTCCGGCCGAGTTTTCTGGACTTTCATCCTGAAGTTGAAGAAAATCACAAATTTTCTATATGGAATTGACGATGTTGCCGGAAATCCGGGCAAGAATTCTAGTACGCGAGCATCCGACTCTGATCGTCTGTTCAAATTGAATTTTAACTATTTTGGTTGTTGTTGTTGTTGTGTTGTTTCTCTCGTCTTTACCTAGTTGGGTTACAAATAAAATTTAATTTAATTTAAGAATGGTTTTCCTCACAGTGTATTCTCACCGTTTACAAGAGCCCGGCAGAATTCATTGCGAATTTGCGAATTTATTTAAAAATCTCAAATTTTCTATATCAATCCGGGCAAGAATTCTAGTAGGCGAGCACCCGACCGTGATCGTCTGTTCGAGAGAATAACTGAATTTTAAATATTTTGGTTGTTGTTGTTGTTGTGTTGTTTCTTTCTCTTTTCACCTTTTATCATGCTCCGTCTTTACCTAGACGGGTTACAAACAAAATTTAATTTAATAATGGGTTTCCTCACAGTTCTCACTGTTTACAAGAGCCCGGCAGAATTCATTGCGAATTTATACGGGAGTCGTTCATTCTACTTTGTGTATTCTTGGTTCTTCTTATCAAAGCTAATACAAAAAGAAGGAAATGGAAAAACCCTCTTTTTCGTCGTTACCCGAGCATGTATGAGTTTTCAGTATGGCCGGTCACGGATCGCCGCCAAATAACGGTCAGTTGCGCTGAGATAGGTGGAAACAAGGGTTCTGAAGGGTCATTTAGTGACGACAGGTTTGCGAATTCCGAAGCGTACCTAGCGGCGTCCTGTGGAAGCTCTGTTGTGCAGACACTCAGGAAACCATCAATACCCCTAAACCAGTATACTAAACATTGACGAGGTTTACTGGAGGTGCCGGTAGCTATAAATTATTATTAGGTTTCTCTAGTCGTTTTTGTGTTAACGTCAGTGAGTGGAGGAAGAGTCTTGCTACTCACAATTGTTTAATCAGTAAGGAAAGACCAGTAGGAAAGAAGGTGAAGAAGATGCTACGCGACATTTAAAAAAATCAATTTTGGTATTTCTTGTTTATGCATTCTTCATTGTTGTCTTCTATTCTTTTCAAATTAAAAAAAAAAATGACTAACGTTGACGCTTATGCATTCAGAGGGAACAGAGAGTGAAAGGTGTCAATGTTTGAGCAGATGGCGGATAAAAGCAGAAAGAGTTCCGTTTAAATTCCGGGCGCCCTCGCTGTGACTGCACCACCTTCCGTCACCGTGCGGTTGAAACAAGTTCCCCCTCGTCTCCAGAGATGGCATACTTAACAGTCTGAGGGAAGAGACATTTGCACCTATAACACTTTAACCCACTCACTACAATCACACGTCGTACAAGTGCTGTTCCTGCTTTACACGGATCCCTACTAAATACGAGGGGTCGAATGTTGATTCCAACTCCTCAACTGGATCATTTGACACAACACCCGTAGATGGCTCCGTCTGTCCACTGGCCTGATTCGCTAGAAGTCGCTGCGTCATCGCGGCGATTGTAGCCAATCGTGCTTCATCGTCGCGGCTCTGGTACATGCAGGCTTGACGCTCGGCGTCGGTGTTAGAAGTGCTGGGTCCTGATAAATTTGAATTCTATTATTTTTCCCTCCCAATTACCTTTTAAAGACGGCTTCAAATTGCGCCGTCCCTGTTTAAAACCAACTCTACTCCCTACTTCATGAATAGCTTCAAACTTTTCCTTCCTCGTTGCAACTAGTGATGAAACTACAAAAACATTCACTTCCTTCAGGTCGGTTACTGTAGAGTCTCTAACCCCGCTTGATCATAGTCTGTGTTAGTTCTCCGAAGCCGAAATATGTAAATTCCCTCAATGAGCATTGTGAATCATTAGTGAGTAATTAGCATTAGGATATTAGAGGGCTCTGGAAATCAGCTTGTAAACACTTAATCGGTCCGACTATTTGGATATCTTCTTTAATTTTTATTCTGTTTCTTGCTCGAAAGTGCTGCTATTTGGGATAGGAATGTTTCGTGCATGAGGGCTCGTCTCCTTGAAGATGAAAGAGGGCGAGGTTTGTATGAAGCAAACGCTGTAGATGTTGGATTAAAAAATCTAGGTTTGGGCACGGACTCTAAAAAGGAAAAACTAGGCCTAAGTTTTCAGTTAGAACTGACATTGCATATCTGAAGTTATCAAAACATCTTCATTACAGTCAACTCGACGGCATAGACCACCGTAAAAAAAAATCTTGCAGTATTTGCTACTGGGACTAATCTTGTCTCTAATGAGATAAGATCTCTAATTCGGATTAATCTTATCCCAGTACAGATAAGATTAATCCCAATAGCAAATACTTCAGGTAACTTTAATTTTTTACTTTTTCAGTTAACTTAATTTTTTACTCGGAGAAACTTTTTACAGAGACTGAAGAACTTTTTAGGTAAGACAGACTTACCAGGCAATGATTCCATTCCATTCATATGACTGGTGGCAGCACCCATGTTTTTGTGTACAAGCTGTGCCGCCATGGAGAGCATCCTAGGGTCCATTAGGCCTTCTGGACCGGCGTTGGCAACAGCTTCGAGATAGCTCCGTTCGGCCGCTCGCATCGGTGAGGGTACAGCGTCCTCAAATTGCTGTTTTGATGTATTCCCCCCTGGAAAGAGGACAGTTTTAAGGCGTTTTTCCGCGTCACATTTGTGGGCCAAAAACTTCTGAGTGTGTCGCGGAAGCAATTGTGTGCCACACAGTCGAGCCACAAGTTGAAACTCGCGGAACGGCATTTTGTCTATTTTTGGGCAGTAATTCATCGGTGAGGGTACAGCGTCCTCAAATTGCTGTTTTGATGTATTCCCCCCTGGAAAGAGGACAGTTTTAAGGCGTTTTTCCGCGTCACATTTGTGGGCCACAAACTTCTGAGTGTGTCGCGGAAACAATTGTGTGCTACTCAGTCGAGCCACAAGTTGAAACTCGCGGAACGCCGTTTTGTCTATTTTTTGGGCAGTAATTTCAAATGTGTGAAATTAAAAATAAAGTCCATGTAAACATCTCAATAAATAGAACTCCAGCCTTTCTTCCTTACCATTCCGTGCAAAAAAGATCCTCAGTTTTATGTCTAGATACTTAAGAAAGCTTTTAATTTTATTGTTTTGATGCTAAATTTGAATTCCCCGCCAAAATCGAGCGACAAAATCGACAATCTGCAATTAGTCGTTTTTGTAGTTATCGTGGTATCTGATATACGGTTGCTCTGCAAAAATGACAATTGCCGAAATTGCGCTTTCCGAAGTCATCCCAAAAGACTTCTTTCCCACCAATTTGACAAAAATTGATTAAAGTAAGATACCATGGTATCTGCAAAAACGCAACTAATGTCTCTGCCTGTGTCGCTAGCTTGGGGGAATTTGTATTGCCGGTTTGACCGCCTTGTTCGTCTGAAACTGGAGACCACAGGCCTTAGTTTATTGTCTTGTAACTGGCTGTTGTTGTAATTTATTTCACATCTACTGATATTGGATAGCCGAATTGAACGCCGGACTTGGAACTAAGAAGATGAGGAACCCGAGAAGTCTACCACAAACCCCTGATTTGTGGATACCCTATGCCAAACGCTGGGTATATCTAGCATTTGGCATAGCCTATGCCTAACGCTGGATACCCTATGACAAACGCTGGATACCTGTTGGTAACCTAACCTTCACCTACCTCAAAATAAAGGAGTTGATTTTTTAGCTTCACTCAAATCATCAATATTTTACTGGGTTACAGTATCCAGCACCTGGCATAGTGTATCCGGCGTTAGGCATAGGGTATGCCAAACGCTAGACATATCCAGCGTTTGGCATAGGGTACACAAAAATCAGGGGTTTGCGGTTGACTGGACCCGAGTTCGCACTTTCGCCGAGGCGTTCGACAGCCGTCAGAACCAAAAGTGCGGTTCTGTAAGACAAGTCTAGCAGTAAAGCCCGGAAAGCGTTGGTTGGTTTACCCCAACCCCGCATCGCACTTCCGGCCGATGGCAGTGAAACAGGAGATCCGCTCCTGTGGTGGTACGCCAACTTTCAATGATTCACACCCAAAAATTTGCTTTAGCTTCCAGGGTTGGTCACCAAAAGTAACTTCGTACACCCTGGAAAGTAACCCAAAAGTATCTCAAAGTAACCCAATGTAACCTTATGTAACCCAAAGTAACCCAATGTAACCCGATGCATTGTAACCCAAAGTAACCCAATGTAACCCAAAGTATAGTGAAGTAAGTAAGTAACTCGTATACCCTGGTTCTTGGTGACCAGCCCTGGTTTAGCTTGCTTTTTGCTACTTACTGTTATGTTTGGATTGGTCTTAATGGCCTGGCAGGCCTCCTCGTCCTCTGCCGGATTTGTTTGAATTTTTGTAGAAGTAGCTATATCTATAAACGAACCTGAACCTGACAAATGTGGTCATGCAGGAATTCGGTGGGAGTAAAGTTTCTTGGGCCGAGGGGTCTAGCCGTATTAGTCAAATCTACGAAGGGGTGTAGTGGGCGGGTTTAGAAGCCTAGGGCCCTAAAACTCATGATGCATGTGGCCTCCGTTAGCCGTCTTTTAATGAGTTAAATACGTCAATTTCTACGCTGGTCTTTGAAAGGAATGACTGCCATCCTTCGAACCAACCTAGGATGTCCTAGTGTTTGCGGCAAGGACGTATAACCAGTCGCATTTGCTTCAAATGTACATGGGAATAGAAGGACTTATTCAAACTGATCCATCTTACTTCCAATACTCATAGGTTACTTGGTTTGAAACATTTCACAATGATATAGGCCTACAGTCCTAAATTTCGACTAGGCCATCTTATTTTCCACGCTGTGACGTTTAATCAGTTGGCTTTCTGAACGTAACATCGCAGTATTTGCATTTTCGGAACCGAGGGAGGCAGGACACCTGTTCTGATTTTCTTTTTCTTCTTCCTTAAGGGTTAGGAGTTCTACTTGACAAATTTTGGAAAAGGTTGCTGTGTTATTACCGTCATTATTTCTCTGTCGCTGATCCTTCTCAACCAAATGAGATAGCAGTTCAGATCTGGAGAAGTGAGAATCGCTCCCACTAGGAGGCACTAGTGTAGGAAACGGGTTTTCGGGAACAGACTCCATCTAGAACAGATAGAAATAATAAGAAACTTAAAGCACAACTATTACTTGATCTGTTTATGATTAAAATCGGAAACAGACTGCATCTAGAACAGACAAAAATAATAAGAAGCTTAAAGCAAAACTCTTACTAGAAATGATCTGTTTATGATTAAAATCGGAAACAGACTCCATCTAGAACAGACAGAAATAATAAGAAACTTAAAGCACAACTCTTACTAGAAATGATCTGTTTACGATTAAAATTGGAAACAGACTCCATCTAGAACAGATAGAAATAATAAGAAACTTAAGCACAACTCTTACTAGAAATAATCTGTTTACGATTAAAATCGGAAACAGACTCCATCTAGAACAGATAGAAATAATAAGAAACTTAATAATAAGAAACTTAAAGCACAACTCTTACTAGAAATGATCTGTTCACGATTAAATAGCTCAGAAATACCGTTTTCGAAAATAACCTTCACTTTTCATGTGAAAATAGCGATATTCTTGTTAGCGCTTAGCGCCATCCAGCCTTCCCCTCTCCGACTAGGTGGCTGGACGTAAAATATTTGAAAACTATTCCTTGAGCCCAAGAGATTGACAGCCTGACGAGGACCCTTGCCAAGAAGGGCCGAAATATCGCTAATGAAGCATCGTAGCTGACGTATCCGTTGTATACATTATTTGAATATATTTGAAAACAGAACGTGCCGTGGTTAAAAGTGGGAAAACCGAGGAAAAATAGGAGATGGACCTGATGGTCTACAATATCTTCCAAAATATAAAACAATTCACTTTGAAGCTTCTCATGTCCTTATGTTTGAAAGAACATCGGCGAACCAGGAAGCTGTTAGCGAAGTTCGCGTGGCGTGATTGGTAAAACTCGGTGCGGCCGAAAAAGCGCTAAGAAGACTTACGAACAAGACGAAATAACGGCGAAAAGAGGGGATCCAGAAGCTTGTAATTCTATAAGGGAGCTAGAGATAATATAAATAATAATAATAATTATAATTTATTTGTAACCCACTGCACAAAATAATGTGAAGATTGTGGAGTAAAGAAGAGAAAGAAACAAATAAACAACTGAAGAAACACTAGCACAAGAAAGTAAACACAAAAAACCAACAGAACAAACGGATGAGCCCCTGATATGGTGTAAGCCGTTCATATGCTTGTCCAGATAAATTATTATGAAGCTCCTGAAGCTTTGCCGTTATTTGTATTTTCGGATTATTCTCCGATTTCGATCCAATATACAGAAATAAAGCAGGTATTTTACAGTATTTTTTACATGTACGTAGTTTACGTAAAAGGCAGGACAAGTAAGAGCCTGTTGTCAGCTAGTGTCAGAGGGCACCGGGCACTTGCTGTACACTAAAATCGGCAGTGGCAAACCCCTCGCCAAGGAAACTTTGAGTCACGAAAAACGTAGTCTAGCTTTGGTTTGAAAAAGCAAGTCGAGAGATGATAATTAAATCGACGGTAGTAGGCACATACCACTTGGATGACGTGATACTTATTTTAATATTTATGCTGATAATCAGATGTGTGTTGTTTTCCTGTCACAAGTATGTTTCGTATCTTTTGCTGGATTATGCTTCGTCTCTCGATCAAAGCGCGAATTTCATTCGCATCCAGTCGGAGTCTAGCTTAAAGCGAACCACAAGAAATGGTCTTTCTACCAAACACACAATGGTAACCATCCCTTCTGCCACTATGAATGTTCAAAAAAAAACCAAAACACCGTCAAACAATGAGCAAATTAAAAAAACAAACCAAATTTCCTAGGTTTGAAATAATTCGGTCTGGACTAAATCTCAGCCGATTATCCGGGACAGCCGTTATGGCACGTAGGGAGCCAATGATCAAAATAATAATTAAAAATAAGAATTTTTTATTACAAATACAAATAAATTAAAAAACTAAGATCAGTGTGGTACTCCTGAAGTCATACAAAAAATAATCAATTAAGTCTTATAATTCTTTGCTAATCAGACGTGGAAAATTTCGTGATCTGGAAAAGAAGACGTTCTACGTGGTTTTTTTCTCGAGCCGAAACAGCAACCAGGCAATCAATAAACTGGTGGATTCCGATCAGTACGAGAAGGTAAACAGAATGTTTGGATTAGGTCTTAATTAGGCATCAAAATCTGTTTAAAACGCTCATAGTGCTAACACACGATCAGGGTATCCCAGCCGGATTTTCCGCACTTCATAGCAAGTTGAAAAAATCTCACGTATTTGAGAAATCGGTTAATACGTCCGTATTGCCAAGGTATTACTAGAGATCTTTTCAGGCTGACATGCGTGAAATACGCTCGGATTCCAAAATACGCTCGGATTTTGCGCCGTGTGCAAATGCACCATACACCAGGTGCCTGGAGCCCGCCATCCTCATCAGAAACCCCTGACAAATGAGAAGAAGAATGAAGAGAAGTTTTTGCACGCTCCACCCAAAGTTTCGGCATCGATCTCCTTTCTAACTTTATTACTATTTCCTCGTTAAGACTGGTTTCGACTGGAAATTGGGGAGACAGGAAAACCCAATTAAACGAAATAGCCCAGCCTTAATTATTAGAAATTATGGTCTCACCCGAATTTTTATTATCAGCAGAATAACGTTAATGATGACCCATTTATTTTTATTACGCAGATAATATTAATGGTCCGCTCTGACGTATATAAATGACTCGGCGATACGACCAGACATAAGATAATCAGAGGGGTTTCTAACTCCCGATAATGATGCTGGGAAAATGACTCTGAAAGTATTGGTTGTGTTTCTGTTGGCATTGGTCTTTATCAGCTTGGTGGCGGTTTTATTAAAGCACAAGCGACACAAGAAATTGTTTGGAAGCTGTTTAAGCAGAACCATGCCGAACTTCAGAAAATAAATCTGTCCTAGTCAGGTCCTAGTAGATTGTGCTGACGCCACGGGACATAAGGCAAAATTTAAGCTTAAAGCTGTTAAAAAAAAGAACGGATATTTATCCAGACGCCTTGAATGCAACCAATCAAGAAGGACTATGAGTGGTGTAGCCGATGGGCTGCTGAAGGCTGGTGCAAGGTTCAAGGTTCAAGGTTCAATGTTTAATTTACACTTCTTTGTAAAATCAAAATAAATAGAGGGTCAAGCCGGGGTCACAAGGTCGATTGACAAAAAAACCGGTACAATATATAACAAACATATTTTAAATACAACTAATTATATAAATAAATGTTAATAATTCCATGACTCACCACCAGACGGGAACCCGCCCCACAAACCCACCGACACTCGGTAAGATCAACCCGAAATCCCACAAAAAAAAAAACAATGCGCAAGCGAGAGTTACTGATGGCCGGCAACTTAAATGGACCCCAACCAAAACATATCAAATATTTTCAACGAAAGTGGTGCCAGTAATGCATTATGCTTCAGAGATTTGGGGATTTAGTAAGGCAGAAAAAATAGAACAAGTACAACTAGGTTATTTTAAGAGGTTACTAGGGTTAAGCAATAGGATTAATGGATTAGTGGTGAGAGGAGATCTAGGTCTAGTTTCGTTAAGAAATAGAAGGTTGGTTAATATGGTGAGTTTTTGGGAAAGAATTATTAATATGCCGCGAGTACGGGTGCTTAAAGCAGCATATATGGAATCATTACGGGATGAGTCGAGTGATTCTTGGGCGTCCCAAATAAAACAAATTTTGGACCAGTGTGGGGTTAGCTCGCTTTGGAATAACGGGGAGGGGCAAGGTCATGAAGTAGGAGATGTTGCAGGTGTGGTTAAAAAGGTGTTGATGGATCAGGAAATACAGCTGTGGCAGTGTGATGTCGGTAAGTCTAGCTCGTTGAGGTTTTACAGAGATGCTAAAGAGACATGGGGGGAAAGTATTTATTTTAAAGCAGGGTTGAATGGGGAGGAGTTAGCGTGGGTGATAAGTATGAGGGGTGATTGTTTACCGCTAGGGGATAGGAGGAGGTATGTGGGAAGGGGTTTAAGTCGGATTGGTCCTTACTACTGCCCTATGTGTGGGGAGATGAATGAGAATGTGTTGCACCTGATGTGTGAATGTAGTGAATTGGATGGGTTGAGGGATGAAGTGTTTGGAAAAAGAGTGTACGATGAGGAATGGTTGGTTAAAGTAATGAAAGACGAATGTTTTTCGGGAGTTCGCCAGTTGGGAAGATTCCTTAAGCTTTCGATGAAGCATCGTGAAAGATTCATTTAGGTTTATTAGTAATTTAGTGAAAATTTATTTTTATTTTGTTTTGTATTGCCATGGCCCTCGGGCTTTTTGTGTAAATATATATCATATCATATCATATCATATCATCATACAAATAAGAATTTACTTTATTTTTTATTTTTTTTTATCGATGATTCTTGAATTTATTTATAAGTATAGAATGAAGTTGCTTTTTTATATTTGGAAGAGATTTACTGAAATCAATAGCCTATATGGTAAATAAAGATGTCATGAACCCGTGATTGAAAAATATGGTGAGAACCGCGATCTCTCAGTGGTTAATTTAAGGTGCTGCATTTTCCATTTAAAAGCTGCATTGTTTTAAGGGAGAACCAAAGAAATGGACAATAGAGATTAGCTTGGACACTGGGGGCTTAGAAAACCTGAGCAATCCCGATGAGAAATTTATATCAAAATATTAGTATGAAGTCGTAAGAAAAAGTAGCACAAAGTACGAACTGATTTGCTTCTATGTCAAGGCTACCGTGTTACTGCATTCTACTGCTTGCTTCAACAAGACTGGATGCTACTATAGCAAGACGGGATGCTACTGGATACTACTGCTTAAGATTGGCCCAGTCTGAGGCACATTAAATGACAGTATTCTCTACTATTACATATCAGTACATGCAACTTTTTCGTATAAATATCATACAACTATGAAGGCTACAAATTTTTCATCGGGATGGACAGTAAGCAGCAACCCAGCGCGGATGTTTTTAACAGGTGGCGAACATAGCAGTATTCAGTCTTCGTCTTCAAAGGGATGGTTGTGAAACACGAAACCCAGCTGAATAATAGATAGATAGATGGATATCGCTTTTATTCTTTCCGAACTATCATGGTGAAATCCAAATTTGTCGAAATCGTCATATATACATCTAGCCATATGCACGAAGACAATTAATTTTTGCTCAGATCATTTTTGCCATAGTTAAATTTCGCACTGGCGTAAGTTAGACAAAATAGTCGAGTTTGCTGTTGCCTTTGTCCAGGTTTGTCTTGTCAGTTCCATCTCCAGTTATTTTCTTTTATTTTTTATTTTTTTCACATTTAAAGTCGAAACCACGGCGTGGTTAAATGTTTTTGTTTTTTCTCCCATCCCTTTTTTTTTATTTATTCAGTTGATCTCTTGACTCTGTTTTCTTTTCTAATATTATTAGTTTTAGTATCCTGCCCTAGTCAAAATTTCTTGAGTTTTCTTCGTATGTTTATTCTATATCCGTTGTGATTTTTTTATACGCTAATGAAACTGAAAAATGAAATAAAACTGAAACTGGAACACGGCCGTTTTTCGGAAGTCACAAAAGTAGGTTTGGTGACCTCCAACGTGTTAAACGAGGGAGTTTAAGTTCAAACGCAGTACTTCCCGGAAGTCCACTCATGCCGCATGAAGAGGATTACAGTCATCGTCTCGAAATTTGTTACCTATATACTTTCCGTACAAACTATTATCATAAGTAATAACCAAAAGCGTCAATCGACAACAAATCGACTTTTAATGACAGAAAGTTATGGTTAATTACAATTGGTACTGCAACGCAGCCTAAAGTGCATGACGCAATCTGCTGCGGCAACGAATCCTTAAACTATCAGTTTCAGGGCACCCTTTTCCCAATAAAGTTCTCATAAATTTTAACTAATCATCAAATTAGTTGTTCCCCGCAAGCATCTGTCATCAGAATCCCTACCCTCATTTACATTACCACACAGCTAAACAAGCTTATCTGTCAGTAAAGTATTGATTTTCCGAAACTTAATAAAGGAAGCTGCCGCCCCCTCGAAAATAAATAAGGGAATATAATATTGCGTCGCAATTTGGCCCGGAGTCAGACGCTCGCCTCCCGTTCCCTCGGCGTAGACAATTACATTCTTGATAAATAAATGGGCGATATATTTTATAACGGATGTTGCCATGGAGATTATCGGCGGATGAGGCAGCATGAAAGGATCAACGTCTGAGCACCAGGGAGATGTAAAATGATTTTGGTTTTTAGTCAATTTTGGTATCTGAATTCCCGCCCCCACGACAAAGAAATATGAGCGCTTTGGGAAAATGTAAAGATTTACAGCTCAGTTTATTGATGACAGTCCAGGGGTTAAATTTATACTGTCATATAAATTTTAGAGGCGCATGTTCCCTATGTTTTATGTTTCAGACCATCGTAAATATAATGTGGAAAATATAATGTAGGAACAAATGTTCCGGAGCGAAATTAGGCATCTAAAAAGAAGCAACCCAAACTGTTTTGAAGGTGCAGCCGTAATAAACGGTTTGAGTTCTTTTACCTGTCTAGTCCCTATGCATGTCATTAGCTGACGAAATTTCCGATCCCCCCAACCAATCTCCAATCCCTCCGAAAATGATGACACAGATGTAGTTTCCTGAAGAAGCAGTTTTGCAGTACTCTAATTTATTTATTGTTTCTCCTTCACATTTTCATCGTTTTACTGCCATTTACCATTTACGCCAGAGAATGGCAATGGCTTAAATGGTACAGGCTCTAACCACCCATCAACTTCCGCCCGACTTGGACCACCTAAAACGAACTTTGTCGTCAGAATTGTGGAAAACAAGTGTCACAAGTTTCCGGATTTATCCCTCCCCAACCACGAAGGGTCGGATCCGGAATCGGGATTTCGAAAGCTATAGACCTCTTCCTTTGGCGAATCTGACCTAAAATCGAAGTTTCTAGCAGGATTCCAGAAAACAAGTGTCATAAGTTTCCGAATTCATCCTCTCCAACAACGAAGGCTCGGATCCGGAATCTCGACTTCTACAGAAATACTATCTGAATTTCTTCAGTTTTTTTCGTTTCAAAAGCTCTTAGCTGTGCCTCTGAACTATGGCGCTAGATCTAGGGTTCAAACCAGGTGTATTATAAGCCACATTTTCTGTTAAAGGACCCCTCGCACTATTTACTCTTCAACTTACAGTATTTTAAAATATCTGAGTACTTCAAAACGATTTTGGCTGTTTTAAGCCTTTCCCGAGACCAGTTGACTTGTAGCGAAAACAGGGAAACAATTTACGTAACCGGTTTCTCTGATGGAAAAAACTTCTCGCAGACAACCGTCGACAGCGTGATACACATCGAAGGTAGCAAAACCCGGCAAGTGAGAAAATCAGCGTGGTTTTGTTAGATGGGTTAGAATGTACCGTACGAAGTTGGAGTCTCCGGGTTTAGATATATGGAGTGATTATGGAAGTAGGTTGCGTTAGTATTATTGGTAAGACTGGTCCTTTAAGTTTATGTTGGTTTCTGGCCAATATGATCTAGAAACCGATTTTTCTTGCCAGAATTCCGGAAAACAAGGAGGCTACTAACCTTGATTTCTTTCATAGCTGAAGGATCTCTGAAGACTACAGCTCTGATAACCCCTTGCACGTGGTCGTCCGACCACTGGCCTGTTAGGATTCTTTGTGGTCTACCTCGGCCTTTAGGTCTAAGCTCGGCTGGAAAATAAATTTTTGTTAGAGTCGACGAACCAGCTATTAATATAATATCTGTATTCAAAAAACCTGAGGTCATTTACAGTTTCAGTAAACAATTAATATAACTGCAACTTTTTGTCCCTGACCCTTGTGCAAAGTTAGCTTCAGTTGCCCAGGACCTTGCCCTTGGCCATTTCTCCGCATTCCATCTAGGAAGAAGATTTTTTAGACCCGATTAGTCCCTTTTCTTAATGTTAATTCTTTTATCTTGTGCATTTACTACATTTTTTCTTTTATTTGTCATCTGCGCTATTTTCCTCTTCTGAAGTGCGTAAATAAAATTTCATCATCATATAGAATAATTAGAAATAGGAAACATGATTTGATAATGATAAATCAATATGCGCTTCTGAAATGGTCATGGTCATCATCCACGAAGGTTGAAGCTAATTAACCTTATTCCTATTACAGTAGTTAACATGAGAACTAATTTTAAGGCTAAATCATTGTTAAACCCTCAGAAGAAAGGCATAATGCTTGTACAGGGCTCATGTGAGCCAGATCCGACCAGAAAGTCGATCCGGAGAAACAACAGTTAAAGCACAGCTCTTACTAGATATTATGATCTTTTCACGATGAAATGGCTCAGAAATATCGTTTTTCGAAATACCTTTCCTTGCCATGTGAAATTGGCAATTTTCATGTTAGCGCTTGTCGACTCTATGTAGCCCTCCTGTTCTCCAACGCGGCGCCTGGGCGCAAAATATTTGAAAACTGAACGCGCCGTGGTTAGAAAGAGGAGAAACCAAGCAAAACAAAAGACTCCAAAGTAAAAAACAACAGTGTGAAGCTTCTGATGTCCTAATTTGCGAAAGAGTAACGGCGAACCTTGAAGCTTTGACTGCAAAACTCGGCACGGCCGAAAAAGCGCTAAAAGGACGTAGGAACAAAACCAAACAATGGAGAAAGGAGGGGATTTAAGGAGCATATAATTCCGCAAGGGAGTTAAGGAATGATATAATATGCACAATAAGAAAGAGGGGTCATTTAAAGGACCCCTCTTGCTCATTCTGCCTTTTATTATATACTTAGCTCCCATATGGAACTGCAAGCTTCTAAAATCCCCACCTTTCTCCATAGTTTCGTTCAGTAACTACGAATTTTAGCACTTTTTCGGCCTTGCCGAGTTTTCCCGTCACCAAATGAAAAGTTTGCCGGAATCTTCATCGTCCGCAGACAACTCTTTCTTACATAAGGATGTGATAACCTTCTGTTTATTACTTCTTTTCTATGCATAGTTTTCCCACTTTTTAACCAAGGCACATTAAGTTTTCAAATGTTTTGCGCCCAGCCGCCGCGTCGGAGAGCAGGAAGGCTGGACATAGTCGACAAGCGCTAACAAGAGAATCGCTAGTTTTAGGTGGAAAGTAATGGTATTTCCAAAACGTTTTTTCTGATTCATTTCACAGGGAAAAGATCATTTCTAGTAAGGGTTGTGGTTTAAGGATTAAAACCTTACTTATAAGTTGAAACAGTTATATTATAAAGACCAGCTACCTGGCTACCTGATCAATCATAATTTACCTTCAAGATTATCATTGATCGTAATCAATCCAGGTGGGCAGCAAAGCAATTTTGACTTACTTACTGTCTTAAGACTGTAAATTGCTCAGAAAAGCAATGAAGAAAAAAAAAATAGATGAATAAAAATTATTCACATGCCTGAGGATAGACTGCTAAAATCTGCTTATAATGAGCTTCTTCTAATGGGGAAAAAAAGGTCATGGCCATTCCAAGTCAAAGCCCTCCTAGATTCGGTGGGACTATCGTGTGATTGGAACAATGGATTTGGACCTACATCGGAACCAGCATCTCTGTTAAAAGAAGTGTTAAGAGTATTAGAAGATCAAGAAATACAGAAATGGGCATGTGTTGTTAATGAATCCGTGACACTATCAAATTATAAACTGGTTAAAGAGAGTTTTGGACCAGAATTTTACATGAACCTCAACCTACCATAAACTTACCTCACGCTCTGGATCCAGTTGCGAGCGAACTGTCTGCCAGTACACGGGAAAAGTAAGTTTGACAAGAAAAAAAGTGTTTCTCCCAGTACGAACAGCCCCTGCTCTCTGCGGTGAAGGCGATGATGACCTAGCCCATTTGGTTGCACTGTGCCGCGAACTCTCGTTTTTAAGGGAATCTTGCTGGGGGGGAAGGGAGATACTGTTTCCTGATATACTGAAGAGCACATCTCCAGGAGCAATTAGTGCATTATGTAGATTTGTGTTGCAAAGTATTAAAGTAAAAGTTGACCGGGCGAGTGCAGTTTAGTTTATGTAGTGGGGGGTTTCAAAAGGCAGGTAAGTTGGAGCAGATACAGTTAAATTATTTTAAAAGATCGTTAGGACTGGGTAGTAGGACTAATAGTTTAGTTGTTAGGGGTGACCTAGGTTTAGGAAGTTTAAGAGGTAGGCGTTTAGTGAGTATGGTCAGTTTTTGGGAGAAGATAATTCGTCTCCCACGTGTTAGAATGTTGAAAGCGGCGTATCTGGAGTCCCTTAGGGACACAAGTAAGGAGTCATGGGCGTCTCAGGTTAAGAAAATTTTAGATGAGTGCGGGGTCGGTGATAGATGGAATGAGGGTATTGGTCATGAGTTGGAGTTAGGGACAGTAGCTAGAGAAGTAAAAAGTATACTTCGGGACCAGGAAATTCAGAGGTGGCAGGTTGATAGAGATAGTTCAAAATCGTTAAGGTTTTATACAGAGGCGAAAGAGACATGGGGTGAATGTGTTTATTTTAAAGCGGGTTTAAATAAGGAGGAACTGAAATTATTAATTAGTATGCGTGCTGATATTTTACCCCTGGGGGATAGGAGGAGGTACACGGGTAGGTTGATTGGGAGAATTGGTCCTTACTTCTGCCCGATGTGTGGAGATATGAATGAGTGTGTGCGACATCTTATGTGTGATTGTAGGGAATTGAATGACTTGAGAAGTGAAATATTTGGAGTAAATGAGTGTGATCAGGAATGGATGGAGCAAATGTTTAAGAGTGAGTGTTATGCTACTATAAAGAAAGTGGGTAGATTCCTCAAGCTGTCAATGATGCACAGAGAACATTTTTTGTAGTTTTAGTAGTGGTTAGAAATAAGTTCGTCAATTTTTTTTGTTTTTTCTGATTGTATTGCCATGGCCCTTGGGCTTTTAGTGTAATAAATATCATATCATATCATATCATATTAGAAGTAATTATGAAGTTTTTTGTTTTGTTGTATGTATATGGCCCTAAGGCTTTAAAAGACCCCTATTGCTTATTCTGCGTTTTATAATATACTTAGCTCCCATATGGAATTATAAGCTTCTAAAATCTGCAACTTTCTCCATTGTTTCGTTTCGTAACTACGAATTTTTATCGCTTTTTCGGCTTTGCCGAGTTTTCCCGTCACCCAACGAAAAGTTTACCGGAATCTTCATTGTCCGCTGACAAATCTTTCACACATAAGGATGTGATAATCTTCTGTTTATTGCTTCTCTTTTTGCTTAGTTTTCCCACTTTTTACCCAAAGCACGTTCAGTTTTCAAATCTTTTGCGCCCAGCCGCCGCGTCGGAGAGCAGGGAGGCTGGATGTAATCGACAAGCGCTAACAAGGGAATCGCTAGTTTCAGGTGAAAAGTAATGGTATTTTCGAAAACGCTTTTTCTGATCCACTTCATAGGGAAAAGATGATTCCTAGTAAGAGTTGTGCTTTAAATACAATATTATTATTATGCTTACGTATTATTGTGATTATGTGCAAATTCGTGTGCTTTTTCTCTCTGTATTGTACTCACCATATTTCGGCAGGTAGAAATGAAATAAAGAAAGGTATCTTACCCTGTCCGCTATCTGGCGGCCCCAGCATATTGTTCACCCTATTTGCGTAGAGTACAAAGGTTGGATATGGGATGTCGAACTTCCTCGCAGCTTGGGAAAGGGAAAGCCCTTCCCTTAGAACACCCAGGATGGCTTCGGCCATAGTCTCAGGTCGCCACGTTTTGAAGGGACCACGCTCACGGAAACGAATGTTCTGCGTGGCAAGCGCAGGTGCCGCAGAGCTAGTGGGCGGGGTTTGTTGCATGGCCCATGCGCGCTGCCACATGGCAGCTTGCAGCTGCATGTTGTACGCGTCCATAGCTAAAAGAAGTAAGGGGTGAACTAGGCGTTTCTGCATTCTTACAACAAGGGTAATGCGTCGGACAGGCCCGTATCCAGGAATTTATTTCGGGGGGGGGGGGGGGGGTGCCTGCGGGTCGGACAAAAAAGTACAAAAAGACATAGATCAGAGGGAAAAGCCTATGAAAATGATTATTTGTGTATGTTTCGGGGGGGGGGGGGTCAACCCCCTAGTCCCCCTCTGGATACGGCCTTGGCGTCGGACCAGACGTTTAGGAGAAAACTACAAGCACACTGTAAAAAGTTTCTCCGAGTAAGGATTAAAGTTGACTGCAGTATTTGCTACACGGATTAATATCATCTCTACTAAGATAAGATTAATTCGAATTAGAGGAAAGATTATCTCAGTAGAGACAAGATTAATCCGAGTAGCAAATACTGCAAGATTTTTTTTTACAGTGCAAACTCTAAAACTCGCTAAAACCATCACGTATGAATTTTAAGTATTTGTGAGTAGGGAAAGTATTGTTTCTTGGTTGTGGGCGCTCTGACGATAAATATAATGTTTCTTTGTTAAAAATTATTATTCTGAGGCATGGTTTGTGGTCTCGAATTGGTTTGTTTAGTCAGTCTTTTGATTGTCTTAGTTTTTACTAGGCCACTCCCTAAGACAAGATTTTACTTCCTTCGACGGCCATAAAATGGAAATTATTATTTATTTGTCTGAAATAAACACTCGTCGTCTTCAACTACCCACGAAGGTTATCGGAACCGGACAATACAACAGACACAATAATATGTTCAAGCAACATTTCGGCACTCATTGTGAAGGGTCCTCCTCAGGCTGAACAGTGGACTGACTGAAATTCGCGGTCAGCTGGAACTGAGGGAATGCATACGATGAACGCATTTTTTTTTATGAATTTCCGCTGCTGAAAAACTGATTTAACCGCTTCCGCTGATTAAAATAATGTCCAAAACAAGAAAACAGATAGAAAGTACGAAGCCTCGGTTACAGGTTTGCGTTCTTTTCTTCCCTTAGAATTATCTTGTATAGGTATAGGTGTGTTGCTTTTCAATAACTGTTTGCTGATATTGTGATTTTGCAGATAGATGAGATACAGTCGAGTCCGAAATTATCATTCCTGTCGATTGGTAACGGTTTATCCCAATTTTCTGCCAGTTTCCCAGCCAAATTTACTCTCGTCCAAGCAACATCTTGTTGGTACACCGTTCATTGTGCAATCTGTGCAACAATAGTGCATGTTATTTGATTGTGGAAAACGGATACGTCAGCTGAATTTTATTGGAGCTATATTTCGGCCCTTCTTGGCAAGGGTCCTCTTCAGGCTCAAAACCGCTCAAGTTGGAAAGACGAACTTGTGGGAAACACCGAATATATATAGAAATATAGCTCCAATAAAATTCAGCTGACGTATCCGTTTTCCACAATCAAATATGATTCGCAGTCAGCTTGGGCTGAAGGAATATTTAATAGTGCATGTATTTTGAAGGGAGCCTCTTTTTCTATTAATAAGTAAGTAAATAAAGTAATCAATCAGCGACTTCATTTAAGTTGGTTGACACCTCACTAAATGGTGTCACCAACGCTTGATGTACAAAACGCAAGTGGACAAACACTGAAAAACTAACAAAATTGTATTTGAGCAAAGGCTACATCTTGGCACATGAATAAACTGGAATGATTGTTTAAACATCACAACGCACTCATTGGAAGACCTCTAAAATGTGATTGACACTGCGCCACTATTAGCCTACTAAGTTAATGAAGATCACTTTACAGTCATATAACATCGTATCATACAATTCCTCGTATAAACCCTTACTTTTAAATAAAAGACTAAGAGCTACTAATGGAAGAAGTACTAGAAACCAGTACGATTACACTGTTCGAATACAAATGGCAAGTATTAAAAAGAAAACGGACCAAGTTTCGCAATTGAGCTAATGCTGTGGACGGCCGACCAGGATAGGGTGTTCAAAGACTGCAATTCCTACCATGACTTTCGGCACCATCATCAATTCCATACTGGAAAGTTCAGGTTTTTTATTCAACTTTACGACGAAAATGAAGAAAATCCGGCCGGGAAAACCTGACTGTCTATCCGCACCGCAAACAGGACCTAAAACCTGGCTAGTCGCTAAGACTAGGCTATAGCCCCCTATAGGCTGCGTTTTTGCGGTAAACGCTTTGTTTTGATTCAAAACCGTCCCCCCTCGACGTTATTTTGAGTTAGGGTTTTGACTTCTGTAAGAATATTATACAGATTATTGTCTCAGAGCATGGTCACACTGGGCTCAAAAAGCCGCCTATTCGACAAATAACTAAAAATCCCTAAGTGACGTGACATTTGATGGGCTTTGTGGCAGCTTGGGGATAATGAGCAGACTACAATTAGGGGTCAATGAGGGTTCGTGTAACATAATTATATACACTGTTTTACTCTAATTGATCTCCTGAATTTAAAACTACAACATTCGAAATTAGTTGTATCTTGTTCTTTTTCTTTTTCTACTTTTGCAACCCAAAAAGCCAGGACATGAGCCAAGTATGACCAAGCTTGTGACTATTCGTGACTATAAGGGATTTTTGTATTTACTTGGGGACGGAGGGTTATTTATGTATTTTATTTCAGCAACCCCAAGACTACGGTTCTCCGCATGATTTTGCGCTGAACATTTTTCAACTTCTGCACAATCACCCGTGTCCGTAGCGTTATAGTGGAAGTGTGGACTGGGCTTTATGCTATGTGCAGCGAACTCCTATCTATACTGCAGGACCAAGTAGCCATGTTTTTTTCCTGTCCGGATTGTCTGCACCATCATCAGAGCCATACAAAAAGTTTAGATTTTTTCAGCTTCGTAGTGCAGGAGATCCATTGACTCTTCTTAACGCTCAGTTACGCTCATGCTGCTTCGAACACTAGTTGAACATTCTCCCATAACTATCCATTCTTTTTTCACAAAGTCTCCCGTAGCAATCGGTTCAGACACAATCCCCTTTCCATATTATGATCGCACTAGCTTTTATCAAAACAGAGAACCGTTAGGTTCTTATCAAACCCCTGAAAACTATTATAAAGCCCATTACAATATCGCCGCTAGACTTAATATCTTTAATCGTCTCGTTGCTAGGCAACCTCACCATCATTAATATATGTAATCATAAAACCATCCTTTCCACGGCCTCGAGAGACGAGAATTTAAATTTGGCACATATACATATAAACAAAGGGAAGGGAGGCGCCGCCCACCCCAGACCACCTCAAAGAATAAATATACATAGGAGAGAATGTGTAAATAAAATATTCCGAGAAGTCAGTGTTTACAGTAACAGGGGAGAGGTTATTGATTGTCGATTTTTTCTGGATGTGCGCTGAACAGAGTTGGAACGAAAGATGGAAGGTCTTGAGATGTGTGGGCCCGCCATTGACAAGGAAATAAGTTTATGGAACTCAATTTTTATATTATTTTAGATGGGAAAAGATTCAGGCTAGAGAAACGTTTGGATAATACGCACACGAATCAATAGTTGTAGTATGGTTATGAAATATTTTTCAAGCAATCTCTGTAGGATGTTTGAATCGAGCGAAATGAAGCGGTAACGAGATTAGTTTGTGGTAAAATAAAGACACGTGGCCAGACAAAGTTGGAAAGTGGTTTGGGTGCAGTTCGAATTAGGGGGGGGGGGGGAGACTTCAAACGGCGCGGGCTGACCTCTGGAGTTCAGGAACTGTTGAAAATGTCATGCCACCACAAATGGCGTAATTTTCTTAACCGAAATTTTTCAGACTCGGATCCCAAAAGCTTTAGAAATTAGTTCGTTTTCTTTTTATCATTAATTGCAACGATAAAGTACGGTGAAAACTAAACCTTGTCAAATCATCCCCTGTTCCCAATCCCCCAGTAACGATTTGAGCAGACGATCAAATTTTGTAACTTATTCCCAGCTGAAAGTTAGCAAATCCCAACTTTTCGGTTACTCCGAGGGGTTACCCATTCCCCGGCACCTGCTATACGCCCCTTCCCGGCACCGACCGAAACCAGCGATAGCACCAATACCATTCCTCTAAACATGCCGGTTTTAATGTTCTAACACCAGGCAACCGGTGCCAGCAACGACCGGACACCGTGGCATTGGGCACTTGCTGTTAACTAAACAACAAACAACAACAACTCGGGTTGTTCGGTCGGATTTTCTCCATTTTCTTTAGTTCCGACCGAAAAAAACCTGTAAAGTTGACCTTTTTCAGTATGGAATTAAGGACGGTGTCGAAAACCCTTCCGGCCCGCAAAATCCTGATTGTATGTTCCCACCATAAGAGAATTTGTCAACCCCCGACAGAATTTGGCTTCCGACCATATTCGTGGGTGCTTCGTTGCTAATTCCAAAAGAAAGATATTGAAATAAGAAATTTACGAGTTTCCAAAAGAAATTGTTTTTGCTTGGAGCCGACAAGTCCGGAGCATCAACGCAGGATGAAAAAAAAAGTTTTATTTTAAAAGGGGAAGTATTGATCCTTTTTGTGCGTCTCCTGTAAGAGGAAATGTGGGACAATAAAATAAATCGCCATAAAACAAAGTGTTCACCGTAATTTGGGGAGTTTCTCTTCAAACAAACGGGTCCGTCCTTTTTTCTGTAACAAAATAAAAGGAAAATTATTCGGGTTCCTATCCTCAGATCTTTATGGACCTCCTAGGGCCTCAACCGATACTTTTTATGTGATGGTCATTGACAAACTTTTTCACATGTCTCAAATCAGCCTTGGAGGGATAGCCTATTTGGGACAGAAATCTGTAGCCTACTGTGTTTGATCTTTAAAATCCCATCTATTGACCATACTGGCGGCGTGAGCTTTTTTTTGGAGGGGGGGGGGGGGGGGGGGGTGGTCAAAGGGCCAGCGTAACACTACCATTCAGGCATTGCATTTCATATGTCCTTACATGAAGTTCGAGTCATGGATGCCGCGCGTCGGTACCCATAAAAACCGGTTAAACTCAACATTTTTATACGTTAAATCCAAACTCATGTTTAGTACTCAATTCTTTGTTTGTTTGTTTTTTACTAATGGAACCGAACCGATTTCTGGGCTGAAAAAGAGGCTCAATAGTGTTCATCATGATAAACATTAGGCTTTAGTTTTAGGTTTAGAAATACGCCCCAAAATAAATCCCAAATATTCGGCAAAATAGCACCAGATTGAGCCGCTATCGAATCCGACTAGTTTACGAGAAGGCAGAAAATACTGAGTTGACTAAATAAGTTAAAGATGCTGATGCTATTTCTCTTGACGAAGAATTTTTGGAAAAAAGGGACATGTATTATTTTGTATTATTTTTGGCTTTCTCTCAATGCACCATTTATTTCTGAGCCCGGTAAACGCGAAACTCTTAGCATACCGATAGTCGCCTACCTGCTTTTGCGTCCACGACCCAACGCAGGCCATCTATCTCAAATCCCGAGAACTTAGGCATCTTCTCTAACTTGCGTCATTTCTTTCTACTTTGAACGCGGGTGTCTCTAACTTGCGTCATTTCTTTCTACTTTGAACGCGGGTGGCCATGCAACACAAACAAAATGTTATCCAATCAATCCTGACAACCTTTAGGAAACTTTTGCAATGGAGCGACGAATATAAACACGCAAAAGATTTGTTTTTACCGGTCCTAACTAAAAATGGTAATTCTTTTAGTTGGCATTCCTACATTTAAGTTCGCAATACAACCTGTACTAAATCTACCAGAGTGAACAATCCAAATATTTAAGTTGAAAAGATGGTCGACAGGTAATAACTAAAAAAGATTGAGCTTTGAATGCCGTTTACTTGACGTCTTTATAAGAAGCGAGAACGTAAATTATATGACACCTAACGTTTTTAAAGACGGGGTTCTGACCTCAGAATCCATATCAAGTCAACACAAATAAGGAATTGAATACAAATTAGTGATCTGTCGTTGCTAGGCTATCCCTCTCCGAGTACAGTTCCGTTAGGCGTTCCTGACACTTCATCATATTATCAAACCGCCGTCGTAGCACCTCTCTTGCACACCTATCAGCTAACCTCTATGAGACGAAACTGTCGGAAAAAGCACGTTGATCTGACTATGGCGCACACGTGTATTTAATTGTCTAACGTGACCCATATTTTTTGTTTTACTTACACGCATGGCGAGACAGCTTGCTAGAACTGTTATGAAAGCCTATATTGAACTCCCTATCTAGACGACCGGACCCCTCCCACAAGAGAGATGCCAACCTAAAAGCCAAACAAGATGTATGGTGCGTAATTGTACCGTGTTCTTCAAAACTGTGCTAACTACATTTTCATAATTTTTGCGCCCAGTTTTGTGTATGCCATCTGCATGAAGAAAGTAGGAACTCAAAAAGTTAAAACTAATCTACCTGATAGATGTTGCTCATGTCGTCATCTAACACTTAGCACAATATAACAGAATACCGAATCAGCTCTGTTCTTTCCAATGGTATAGTTAACTCCGTTTTCAAAAAATTTTCAGACAGTTTTGAAGAACACGGTACAATTGTCTGTGTATTTACTTGCCTAACCTGACAAATTTTTGGTTAACTTAAACTCGTGGTGATACCACTAGTTAGACGTGCTAGAAAGCGACTATCGAACTCTCTATCTAGAACCCCCCGCCCCCTCCTCCACCGACCCAAATAAATGTCAACCTAAACGCCAAAGAAGAATGTTTTTCAGGAATATTAGTTCTGGTGTGTTCTACCGTAAGATACAGCACAACTCTACATTTTTTGTATCAGCTGGGTCTTGTTTTTGCCATATAACAGTGAAATGGAAATAATAAAATTAAGAACTTGAGACCAGATAAGACCGAAGTCTTCCAGCAGTCGTTTGACAAAAAAAAACAACTGAATTCAGTTTCCTTAGTATCCTTGCGGCTACCGAAAAGCTCAACTTTGAACGATGACACTTTCGTTAAAGGACTCCTCGCACTATTTACTCTTCAACTTACAGTAGTTTTAAATATTTGAATACTTTGAAACTAACTATGCTGTGCTTTCAACAAATAACACACGATTTTGACTGTTTTAAGCCTTTTCCGAGACCCATTGACTTGTAGCGAAAACAGGGAAACCATTTACATAATCGGTTTTTCTGAAGGAAAATCTTCTCACAGACAAACGTCGACAGCGTGATACACATCGAAGGTAGCAAAACACAGCAAGTGAGAAAATCAGCGTGGTTTTGTTAGAGGGGTTAGAATGTACCGTACGAAACTTGGGTCTCCGGGTTTAGAAATATATGGGGTGATTATGGAAGTAGGTTGCATTAGCATTATGGGTAAGACATGTCCTTTAAGCTTGTATATTCGAATGCGGTAATGATCCCTCTTGAGTATTTGCTACTACCACCAAGATCTGCGCCACCGACCGCTCCAGGCAGGCATATGATGGGGAGATTCTACTAGTTCTTCCTAGTTTTGGAAGTCTTGCAGCGTTTAGAAAAGGGAAAATCGACTGGGGGGGGGGGGCGTTTCAATTAAAACAAACTTTACGATTAACAGTGGAAGGAAGAACGTGAGCACCACGCATAAATAGCCTACTTCAGATTGTCAATTGATTGTGCAGATTCTGACAAAAGTCAAGGCACTTTTAAGGCGACACTTCCATCATGATAATTGAAGGCAGCTCGCGGTACTTACGCCAGAAAGAACCGAGGCATGCAAGTCGGCTTTTAAGGCGATAGATTGGCACGATGTGGCACACATACAGAACATACAGAACCATTACACGGAAATCTCGTCACGTTAGAACTCTGGAGTGGTTGAGGGGGTATAAAAGAGTTCCTCAATTTCAGCCCCAAAGGCACATCGATATAACACATGATACAACAATATCAAGATATGGCAAATGTTTCAGGAATGTAAGTTCCGCAGGTACTCAAGAATGGCGAATATCGTCATATGATGACGAATGTCCCACTTCCACACACTCGACTATTTCATTGATAAATTCTGTGGCTCCGCGTCTTCATAGTTATTATTATTCCAAGTGAATTCAGACAAATTCAACTTCAAATCTCTTGGGCAGTTGGGATGACTGTCTTTTGACAAGTTGGTCGGCTGATTGTTGTTGTTGCTACTCGATGACGGTTCCTTCTGCTTTGCGTAGTGCAGCGAAACAATATTATGCTTCTTGCAGAAAGCCCACCACCACCGGAATCCGGTAAGACCATGGAACGCAAAATACGGATCCTTTTTCCGCTTCAGCCTTTCGACAAAGGTTATGATGTCATCGAGAGTTTTGTTGGTACGGCGGTTGTAGGGCATGACACTGACGTCACAGCAGAAATCCAAGATGGCGTCTTCCTCAGAGATATCTAAAGGGACTTCTTCCAATATGCTCATCCGCTTTGTTTTTCCGAGGATGTTATCATATAGGGTCCCTTTTGGGATGTTATAAAAAGCCGCCGCTTGAGTGAAACGCATTCTCTGAGTGACTATGGCATGTATAGCTTCTTGCAGTTGCTCTTTTGTCCACGCAGGGGCCTTTGACTTCCACTGAACAGCAGAATCTAAAGAAGAGACACATCTGAGCTCTGAATCGAGTTAACCAACAACTTTTGCTTAGTAATACAGTGGAGGCTTGGTGAATTTACTGGTTCTTTTCTTTCTTTGCGGTCGTCAGCACGCTTAACCCCTTGAAGGACTTCCATTTGGTTTTAACTTTCCTAGATTCTAATTCCCGAAAAAAACATTTTCGTTAATTTCCATCAGTGTCTTTCACGCACTGAGGTCATGGCGCAGAGTCAATGAGCACATAGAGCAAATACTCTTGCGGCAAAACAGACATACAGGCAGGGCGAGTACGCTGGGTGCTCATGAAAGCCTCTGCGTTATAACATCAATGCGTGAAATAGGCTGTACGGAAACTTACTAAAATGTTTCATTCGAAAATACAGACAAATCCACGATTGTAAAAAGACCCGAAGGAAGTCGTTCGGATGTTCAGGTGTGCTTTAAGCCTTAGTCAAAAATATTCATTTGATCAATGCGTTGGCTGTTGGTTGTAGCTCGATTTACATAATCAGTTGTGCCTGCTCTTGTTTTTTCAGAGAAACATACTTGGCGGGAACTTTAAATGTCTAAATCATGCACATTTTCCAAAATTCCGCCAGGAAAAAAAGAACGAGTAGATTTCACCAACTTTCAAACGAAAGAATGACAGAGAAGTGGAAACAGAGATAGAGAAAACGAGAAAGAAGCAGAAGTTAAAAAGTAATACAAGCATGATAAAAGCTCAAACATGCTGGTTGGTCAGGCCTAGTTCACTGTCAGAAATTCCACGTCGGAAATTCCCTGAAATCTCTCAATAGAAATGCTGACAAAACCAAGTTCAACTGCAAGTTTTAGCAGTCATGCACATAGGCATGTATAATATATTCATATAGTATTTATATACTGTCCTGCATTTTCAAATTTTCGGTAAAACATCACTCCACGGGGTAATCCAGCCAATCACGTTACCCAGATTCAGAGTTACCACGGTTGCTACGCTCTCGAGCATGGTAAGCAAATAGTACTATTAATTACTATTTCAAGAAATGAAACGGTCAGCGTAGTAGCTTTTCGTGAGGTTGGAACGGAATTAGTAACTAATAGTTACTATTGTTCGAAGGGTGGAAACACGCCCTTTGTGCTGTTTTTTTATTTCGGTTAAGACAGTCTTGAACTTTTTTTTCATAGTTATGACAGCAGAATAGGAAGACAACGTGGAAGGCTATGTGTGAGACTTACCAGAAAACATGCCGGGATTGGGAGACGGTACATTGGTCATGAGGTTCGGGTTCGGGCTGTCCATTGATTTTGCCTGAAAGAATAAGAAATTGTTGAGTTTCTGCTGCCGCTCGCACCAACCTGAGATACGAGAAGTAAGAGATTTCCAACCAAGCATCAGTCTCATCTGCAGTAGAGGTAAGTGGAAAAAAAATCAAAAAAAAAAAACCAACGAAGAAACCGACGAAAATGGGGATTGTAAAGGCCAACGAATATACTGAAATAAAAGGCGAATATTTCGGGAGTACAACCGCCTCCCTTCTTCAACGGAGACAGAAAATTTCGAGCAAAAATGCCAAAACGAGCATGAAGATCAACAACCAAGAAAACTAAAACAAAGCAGAAAGCCAACAAGAAACCGAAGATTAAAACAAAACTGGAAGAACTGAAAGCCTAAAATAAAGACAGCGAGCCACTCATCCATACCTGCGAATAACAATAAAGGCTGTTCTCGCTCGGTAATAGCGAGTGATTTTTTTGTGATTTGTCAGGCCAATTTTGTTTACGAAATTATCTTTTTGAAAAAAAAAAAAACTGGAACCATTCAGAGGTTTTTAGGAGTAGGGCCTCGAAATACGCTGTTTCTTCTTAAAGGCACTCTCTATGCCTGCAACCTTTTCATTCCATCAACGTGTCATAAACAGTGACAAAGCTGCACATACGATCACTTCCTTTAAGTTGCTACTCGCAGGCGTCTAGCCCCTTTGCTCACCACCTGCAGCGGTTCGACAACGCCGAGTTTCGTAAATTCCTCCCACATGAGCATAATGAATCATCAATGAATATTTAGAAATGTCATTTCGAAGAGTTTTAAATACAAGCATGTAGAAGTTACTGTTTACAATTATTTAGAATGTCTCCTTTCGGTCTTATTTCTTATTTCTGTTCTTTAACGAACTACTTTGATTAACCAGAATTTTTTTTCACAGCAAGTGGATGCAAATGGTACTATAAAAATTTATAAACGTAGAAAGAAGCATAAGCTTACTACATGGCTAACACTCATAATGCCAACGATCACAATGACCATGGCCCAAAATGTCAAAATGCCTTCGACTCAAAATGCCCACGGTTGAATTATTTGAGGTGTAATAAACTGGAATTGTCGATGAGTGAGAAACGGAAAGAGTAGACCGAGTATCAGAATGGCGATAATCGTGTGTTGAACTGGTATAGCCTAATCTGAATTGTAATATGATATTATAATACTAAAATAAAATAATTCATTTCAATACCCTTTCCGTGGTAATCCTTTCCCTTTCAATCTCGTTGTTCGTTGCCCCAGGACATTTTGGCCTCCCTGTCGTGCGGTCGGTATTTTGAACCAGGACGATTTTAGCCTCCCCTGTGAGCATTCTTAACTGTCGGCATTTTGAGCAGTCGACATTTTGGACGATTTCGAATTCGGGGTCTTTGACCTCGCTTGTGGGTAGTTGTGGGCATTCTGAATCACGGGCATTAGGAATCTTTTGCATTCTGAACCGTGGGCATTTTGATCGTTGGCATTGTGAGAGTGGGCACAAGATCGCGGTGATTTTATGAACCACCCTACTGCATTACCACTAAATTTACTTCGCTTCTCAAATCGCTTCTCGAAGACTTTCGAGCGTGGTGAAGACTTCAGTAGATTCTGTGAAACGGATTTTTATGTCTCACGATTAACAATGCTGCCGAGTCTGGTTTTATTTGTCAAAGAATCCGTTTAGTTCCCCTAATTTTATTTTTACGAGGCCGGGGCAATTAAATCTAAGTGAAACTAAATTTATTTTACGATTGCTACAGGTCATGCAAAGAACCGTGGTACTACGCAGTATGTTTCTTGATTTTTAATAGTTTACCTTTTATTGTTATTTTATAGCTGCTCAGGTATAGTAATCGAGTTACATGCGACGCACTATGGTTTACCATCTGACCTTAAGACCACTTGAAAATCCACAGACCGCTACATACAGAAACGCCCTAGGTGGTGATGAACAAGAGCTTGAAGCTCATATGGCACTTGCAAGGCTGGTTCAAAGGATGAAATATAGAATTTGCCTTTTCGTGGGTTTGTTCTGATCATCTGTAAGCAGAACCCTTCAGATAAGAATGATCATGGACCCTTGGAAATCACGAGAATGTATCGTTTGGTAAAACGTATTTTAGTTTTGAACTTGGCTGTAATGATGCGCACTTTAAAGGCGCTAGAAATTCATCTTTAAGCAAACCCCTTGAGGCAAAAACGATAACAGACCCTTGGGGATCATTAATTTATATCATTTGGTCAAAAGTATTTTTTTCACTTTTCGGAAGATGAGCACTTTAAGGGTGCTAGAAATGAATTCTTAAGCAAAACCCTTGTGGCACAAATGATCATGGGCAGAGATGTATCGTTTGATCTTTTCACCTCAACCGAAAATTAAAAAAAAATACTTTTGACCAAACCTTATATACATTCATGATCCTAAAGGGCCCAGGATCATTTGCCTCGATGGTTTTGATTACAGATGAATTTCTAGCGCCCTGAAAGTGCGCATGATCACAGCCAAGTGCAAAAACCAAATACTTTGTACCAAACAATACATTCTCGTGATTTCCAAGGGTCCATCATCATTCTTATCTCATTTTGTTTCCATATGATCACAACAAACCCACGAATTGGCAAATTCCTACTTTGATCCTCTTACCCAGCGTTGCAAGTGTCATTTGAGCTTCTAGCTCTTCTTCTATGAGGAAAGTAGAAAAAAAAACAGGCTGTGGATTTCTGGAGGACGTGCATAGTTTTAGATATTTCGAAGAAAAGTCATATCTACTGCCCTTTCTGCTTTAAGACAGAAAGAAACGTGCCAAATACTTTAAGAATCCTACATATTTCTTCAACTGTTTCTTTTTATTTTCCTAGATATCATAACTGTAATCTTCTGCTGTCACATTTGAACTGCATTCCTCCATTTTGAATTCCAATGTTCTTGCGGAAGTATCAAATAACTTTTTTAATATTCAGGCAATTTATTCGTCGAACAAAAACATGTCTGGCCATTCTCCCGAATAACCTTCTCGGAACCAACAAAGAAATCATTATCCTTGATTATATTATGTACGAAGCCCGTGTGCCGTTGGTAGATACTTTTAAATGAGGTTTATGTTTACGTCTAGCCACCGACGAAATTATATGTATGGCATAGACCTAGACGTTACATATGTTTTGAATATAGATAGAGCAGACCGTGTAAAGTATTATGGGATTGAGAGTGATATCTTGAGCGACCCTGCAAAATTTGAATACAAAAGTTAAAAATTCAGTAAAGCAAATTTTTAAAGGGGTTGATCATGTAAGGACAGTGGATATAACTATAATTATATTATACTAAGCATGCCAGAAGAAATGACGCACGAAAGAGAAAGACATCGGCCATCTAGCAAATAAAAGTTGAAAGCTATGTTGAATGGCGAT
Organism: Branchinecta sandiegonensis; assembly: GCA_030848855.1. Taxonomy (NCBI): domain Eukaryota; kingdom Metazoa; phylum Arthropoda; class Branchiopoda; order Anostraca; family Branchinectidae; genus Branchinecta; species Branchinecta sandiegonensis. The sequence continues at coordinate 12,734,095 of JAUPMV010000014.1, forward strand.
CATCAAAGGGCAGGTGGTAGCCTATACTGCTGAAAAATTTATACCTTGCGAAAAAGTTCTACGATACAATATATTATTAGTAGGGTAGACTTTAATAATATTAAGCATCTACGGACGAACTGAAGCATGCCATCGAAAAGTGTGGCACAGCGAAACAAAAACAGAGCTGAGAAGCAAAAGTAGAAAATTAAGTGGAAATTATAAAGCTGCGGTTTATACATTCTATGACTATTTTCCCGCCATGGCCCCATGAGGTTTTGGGGAATGAATTCATTTATTTATTCATATATCCCATGGCGGTAAACGGATGCTAGCTGAGATTTATTCAAGCTACATTTCGGCCCTTCTTGTCAAGCTCTAGCTATATAAAAAGGTACTTGCAGAGCCTACGATTCGCAGTCTACCTGGGCCCAAGGAACACGGAAATAACTACATAGCATTTCATGGTTGTCTACACTGTCGGAAGTTTCATAACAGACAACACAAGGATGCGCGGTTTCAATTTAACAGACATTGCGTAACAGACAACACTTGGGATGGTATTTGAAAACGTTATGCGTAAAATGTTATGCAAGTATTGTCACGAAGAGCCAAAAAAACGCCAATAAAGCTCCGACATCATGACGACAAACAAAAAAGTCAGCAGATGCTTTTTTGGCTGTTTTTTGCTCTTCCTGGCAATGCTTTTATGCATAACGTTTTCAAACACAACAGATAACATCCCAACTGTTGTCTGTTACGCATTGTCTGTTGAAACCGCGCATCCTTGTGTTGTCTGTTATGAAACAGTGTGAGCAGCATCCTGGACGAACCGAAATGATAATATGTCTCGAAGAGGACCTTTTCCAAGAACGGCCGAAATATCTGTGAAGAATATCCTAACTGGTTTTCCCGTTCTGAGTCATTTTTACATCTGATTCCCAGTCAGCATCGGCTGAAGGAGTATTTATGAACTGAAATCATGAATACTGAAAAACATACACTGTAAAAAAAAAAATTTTGCAGTATTTGCTACTGGGACTAATCTTGTCTCTAAAAAGATAATCTTACCTCTAGTTCGGACTAATCTTATCTCAACAGAGATAAGACTAATCCCAGTAGCAAATACTGCAGTTAACTTTAATCCTTACTCGGATAAACTTTTTACGGTGTAGATCTAAACAATTTCTGACTTTGACCTCTGATACCGTAGAGATTTAGCTGTTTTATATTAAAATTTTCATCTTAATAATCTGTCTGCCTGCATCGTGGAGTCGTACTCTCTTTGTAAAACTGGCCTAATAGCTCTATGATATGATTATGTTTGGAATGTTTTCTGCAGGCCCCGTTACTTCCCCTGGGGCTTCGTCTGGTTGGAATTATAAAAATATTATTATTAACCAACGCCCAAATATGGTGTTGTGTTTCGAAACTGATGAGAGTATTTACAAGTTGGTGTATAATTTCAGGATAGTCATTGGTTTAGGGATGATTGCATAATAAGTTTAGTGAGTTCTCGGAAAGCGACGAATGAGCTTGGTTGTAAATAATTCAAAGATAAGTTGTATATCATAACAAGGACAAGACAAGGGGTCTATAGCTTCTGGGTCCGCTATAACAAAAACGCAGCCTCCAGAAAAGAGCCAAAATAATTAGGAAAAATCAACCCGATTACTTTAGCCGAGGGGTTGCTCACTCGCTGGGCACCACTGTACACCCTCGCTGGGCACCGGCTGGGCACCGCTGGACACTGGCAGGACACTGGCTGGGCAACGCTGTGCACCGGCTGGGCACCACTGTACAACCATTTTGGGAGTGAGCAACCCCTCGACTTTAGCATGCTGGATGCGGTGTTTCACGTGTTGCAGAACTTTCGCTGTCAGTTATTCAACAAATTTCGAATTAGAAAAATGTCATCCTAGTTCCTCTGATTCGTGGGCGACTCTTTTTTTTTGCATTCTAATTTGTTACTAAGTAGACTACGCATGGTAGCTTGTAGAATCAGGTTATTCTTTACCCTTTTTAAACTTGGTGCCAAGCGCCAAAATTATGATAAAATAACAGAACTTGCGTCCCAACTTCTAATTTTTATACTATAACTTTTTTAAGTAGTGACCTATGCAGATCGATGGTCATTTAATCAGAAGGTCGTGGGTTCAAATCCCGCCCGAGTGATACTTTTGTTGCTCAGTTCTCTAATCATCATGTTTTAGTCTCAAGAGCGCCTTCCACGTCTTCAAATTAAAGAGGCCCTCAATATACGGTTTCTGGTTAAGACTAACTTCTTTCTGTTTCTCGTCATACCAGCAAACTGTTCTTTCCCCAAAAGTGACATAAACGATGAAAAAACGCAAATAACTTTCACTTCTCCAGGTTGCTACTCGCAAGTAACTGACCCTTTCCTCACCACGTGGACGCAGTTCGGCAACGCCGGGATTCCTAGATTCTCCGTATGAGCAAACTGAACCATCACTGAATTGAAAGAAAACTGCGAATATTTTGAAAAACTAAAAACAAAGTGATCTCACAAAATTATGAAGTTGCAAAAGCTGATCTTAACAAGGTCTCTCACCAAACTTTGACTTTTTAAGCCGGGCTAATGACCTGAAACGACACTACTGCCCCCCCCCCCTGTTATTTTTGCGAAATGACCCCCTGCTAGCATGTTCAGATTTTTTATACTGACTTTGTCTTTGGCGTTGTTTGGTTTTGATCCTTGCCTGTCTACTTGGCTCAAACAGTAGAGGTCTAAAAAATTTAAGTTAAAAATTATTTCAGGTTTATCTATCAGGGTTCAAAATTTAAGTAATTTCTGAAATTTCCAAATATTCTTTCAGCCCAAGAATGACAATTTCATTTCCCAGCTTTAGCGGCTTGCGCCTCAAGATGACCCTTGCCAAGAAGGGCTGAAATATCGCTCTAATAAAGTTCAGGTGATGTACAGCTTGTTACTATCAACCATGAAATTTCCATAATTCTGAAACTGTTGCATAAACACTAAGTTTGTCTTCTTTGGCTATCAATCACATATAGTAATACTCAATAAACTGGGTCTCATTCTATGTGTCATTTATTTGGCTGAACAGGCCTGAATTATTGTGTTGTTTCCATCGACCAGTTATCGATTCTAACTCGATGCCAACCGTTGAAATTAAAATCAAAAGAACTGCAGTTGCGTGCCCCTAAGTAATTGTATAGCATAGCACTGTGTTCAGCAGTTTCGACAAAGTTCTACAAAGTCTTACAAAACAGCTCATTTTCCCATAATTGTGTAGCTCCTCCCGACCAATTTCCGATTCTAACTCGATGCCAACCACCAAAATTAAAAATAAAAGAACTGAATCTTCGTGTCCTAAATTGTTTTATTACCATTTTGTTCAACAATTTGGACAAAATTCCAGAAACATTGCACAAACAGTACATTTCCGCTTCCTTGGCCACCGCTCACATGACGTAATAGCCGACAAATGGAGGCTCATTCTTCAAAGACGTATTATTCAATACTCAGAAATGTCCAATCTTTTGATTGCTACTTCCCACCAATAAAATACCAGGGGACATTGGGACACCATCCATAGAGTCGGGTGACATCCGTGTAATCCCTAAGTAAAGCAAAGCCCACAAACCTCCTTGGAATAAGTCAAGTGGAGCGGACAGATATGTGGGATACAATGAATATTAAGAAATCTTATGTGGGATCCTTACAAAGATACATGGGAACAATGGATATTAGGGATTCGGTATTAAGAAGGTTAGAGGATGTGAGGGTTTGGGGTTGCGGCAGGGAAGAGGGTTGGCAGACGTCGAATGATAGGGAAGCCGGGATAGAATGAAACTGGGGCACGGGGAGATTAAGGTGCGTACAGATGATCATCTTGTAATAAATTCATTCTTGAGCGTATTTTAAATTTTTACTATTCTCCTTTAATTTTTATTTCTGTTCTTGCTCGAAACTGTTAGCTGTTTAGGACAAGAAAGGAAGTACGGATCGAATGAAACTGGGGCTGGGGCGGTGCGTACAGATGATCAGGTTGTAATAAATTCATTCTTGAGAGTATTTTAAATTTTTACTCGTCACCTTTTGGGCTTTTCAATGCTTGGGCCGGGTTTATTACACAGACCCCCCCCCCCCCCCTAAACGTACAACTAATAGTTTTTTACGGACTTTAACCTCTGATCTGTGTCTTTTTTGTGCTTTTTCGTCTGACTCGCGGGCGAAACCCATCCCCGAAATAAATCCCTCGATACGGACCTGGAAGCCACTGCTTTGTATTTTGTTTCAATTGATTACAGGTTTGTTTCCTTCCCCGACTGACGAGGACCCTTGCCAAGAAGGGCCGAAATATCGCTGAAGAAGCATCGTAGCTGACGTATCCGTTGTATACATTGTTTGCATTTATGTTTCAAAGTCAGCTTGGGCTCAAGGAATATTTATCTTTTGAAACCTACTTATAGCGGTAAAACGAAAATTGCAAAAAAAAAAAAATGGGTCCCCGACTCAGTAAAAGCGCAACTCTTGTTAGAAGTGATCTTTCCACGATAAAATGTCTTAGAACAATGGTTTCCGAAAATAGCGTTGCCGTCCCCGTGAAATTAGCGATTTGTTTGTTAGCGCTTGTCGAATCGCAATATATTTGAAAAGGGAACGTGCCGCGGTAAAAAAAAAACAAGCAAAGTAAAAGAAGTCATAAACAGAAGATATGCCTGATGATCTGCCATGTCGTCCAGCATGAAAAACAATACTTTGAAGCTTCTCCTATCCTTATGTGTGGAAGGGCAATCGGCTGCGAGGTCGGCTGACCTAGAAGCTTTTCAGAAGCTTATAATTCAATAAGGGAGCTAAGGATAAAATAAAAGGCACAATAAGCAAGAGGTGTCCTTTAAGTGCCTAGGAGGCCTCTATGTCTATACTTGTTCCCATTCGATTATTTTACTTGCTATTGACCTACTGGACACGACAAAAGTCATCCGAGCTTCTGGTCGATACGCTTTTAGTGAAAACTCACCTTCACCTAAACAAATAAAAAGCGTACCCCATGGGTCTCGGGTATACCTGAACCCCAGATGGTTCGCTGGCCCCCACGACGACCCCTAAAGCTGTCTTTGATTATACCCCCACTCAGACGAGTGTCGGAAGTGATCGAATCCGCTCTCAATCTCAATCTATTGTGGTTTGGGTACTGGCGGTGTAAAAAATTGCTTTGAAGCAGTTTTTGCCACACCTGACCGTCCCTTGTTAAATCTCTGGGATAACAGAAGGGCTTTGTTGTAAATTTTGCTCACTTCGCTGATCTCAAGAAGCCGCGTAAGACGCTAAGGCCAGCCCTGATACTATGGGAGAAATTTGTCTTTTTGGGGTGACGCCAGGGACCCCATTTTTATTCTTTTGGGAGGGGGTTTGCCACCTATATTCGAATACAATTGTTCAAATATAATAACTATATATTCAAAAAACAAAAATATATTTTTAACTGAGTCGGGGCCCGATTTTTTCTTTTTGCAATTTAACGAAAAATAAATTTCAGTTTTTTTCTGTTTAATTTTTTAACGTACTGTGGCTTGAAAATAGACAAGCAGAGTTACAAATGCAATAGAAAAATACTGACTATACTTTCTGCCCTACCACTTCGGCCCTTGGCGAATTTGTGGCCCTAAACCACTGAATTCGCCACTGTATATTTCTGCCTTTGCCATCTTCGTGTGCAGATACATAGGAGTTTGGAGCTCGTTTGATTGTTTCATTTGTTTATGCAAATTGGGTCTCAGTTCATTTTTACTAGCGTCAATCTTGGTTGGAAATAAAACATTCATTCATTTGAAGTAAATACTCGGCAAAAACGATAATCAAACAATATGTGTCTTCGCCAAAATTGACCGGTAAACTACCAAAATAATAACAGAACCACAAAACCACGCAGATACGGTACATGGCATTCGCGTGCACATAATAATCAAAATAACCTTAATAAAATTCACTTTTAAATAATTATAACCCAATGTCATTCATCGAAAGAACAATGTTGAGCTACTCGTCAATACTGTGGTGCTAAACAATGCCTGAAACTGGAAAACCGATTTCTAAGATTTTTGTACTGTATTCATTTATCATTGCTATATTTGACTGAGTTGACTCTCCTGGAAAGTCTGTAAAGTTACAGAAAAAAGAATTCCGAACTCATCCAAATGAGCCTTCCAACACACTTCCAAACTTTTAATAGTTCTGACCCTTTTCACGTTATGTTAACCATTGTTGCATGTCCATCCAATTTTCGTGGGAAGTTTGTAAAAATATTCCAAACTCACTCAACCTAGTCTTCCAAGCAATTCCCAAACTTTTGATAATGTTGACCCTTTCATATTATTATGCCATGTCAACCCCATTATCGCGGGAAGCCTCTAAAAACTTACAAAAATGAATTCCAAGCGCATTCAACCAAATCTGCCAACATATTTCCCAACTTTCCACAAATTCACCCTTATATATTATGTTAACCCTTGGGAAGTTACTCTTTTATCCCAGTAACCATCAAATCTGATGACCAGGCATTTTTCAGAAGGAGCGAGTCCTGAAGGCGCGGGGGTCAGTGCAAAGGTGAAGGTGGTCTTTGACCGAGCTGAGTAGGCTACAGTTATTTAAGGTGATGACGTTGGTAGCTGGTTCGTTGGTCTAGTATGAAAATATCAAATAACCAGATACTGGCAAGTAGCCTACATTATTACATGGAATCAGTTTAATTACCATGATGGTCATTGATAATCGGTGGAGACAAGAAAAAGCAACCTACAATTCGTTCCCAGGAACGGGGACAACTAAACTGTCAGAAGTTTGGTAACATGGAACATGTGTTTGCGCATCCTTGTTTTAAGTGTCATGAGAATATATCTGTTATGACCATTTTAACTGTTATGTTTCCAGACAAAACTTCTGTTATGAACCCTTTAAGTGTTATGTTTTGCAAATAGATAATATTTGAAAGGATTGTGATATTTATATTATCGTAACGTTTATCTTCTATCTCCGCTTTGCGGGTTCTAATTAATCACTCCTAAAATATCCTATACGACGCGATGCCATTAAGGTCATATGTTACTATAGTTCTTGGCCGCATCTTTTGTCTCTTCTTGTTTTCTTTCCATACTTCTTTTTTTCTCTGACAAGTGTTATGGTGGTTTGACACACTGCGTAACATCCGAGCGTATTTTGAAATCCGAGCGTATTTTACGTACGTTTTTGAGCTTGAAAAGATTTCTAGCAATACGGACGTATTTAGATACAAAACGGACAGATTTCTGAAATACATCACTGCTAGAGATCTTTTCAAGCCCAAATACGTGCGTAAAATACGCTCGGATTTCAAATACGCTCGGATTTTACGCAGTGTGCAAATGCACCATTAGTGGCAAAAAAATAATGAATCGATGTTAACATATTGTACATTCGGAACCAGCGGTTAGCCGATAACGGTGTAGTAGATGGTACCCTGTTTATATGCAACCACTTTTTACTGATTTGGCATTTCAGATCGTTGACATTTACCTGGGGTATAGATAATAGGTCATAACTTTCACTGTCCACACCCGCAGTACCTTTCCGCTATCAGAAAGTTAAACCGCGAATTAGATATAGTCCTATGTGTTCTGTAAACTTTAGCGAAAGGCAATCAAATGTCAAAAACGCAAAGCAATAACAAAATACCACACAGATATCCGAGGAAAGGTGAAAATGATAATCAATTTCCTAAGAAATCAATTTCCTAAGTCTTGGCATAGTCTCTAAACACGTAACATCGTTGTCCAGTACTGTATTTAATATATTTTGTCTTATCTTTGTGATTTTAAACTTATTTACAAGAAAAACAAACCGAAGATCCGCATACTATCCTACATATAGTAACTCCTGTGTAATCTATTCGGACTTTATTCGGGATAGCATAGAAGACATAAAAAATAGAAGAAAACTAGACCTACGTTGCCGGTGCAACGTGAAGTGTTGCAGCAACCTTTGTTCGGCTTCGCCGACTAAAGTGTTGCGAGAGCAACACTTTGGTTTTGTTTCTTCGCTAACGGTTAAATGCTGAATTTGTCAATCCATCGAGTTTTTCAAAATGGTACGCTCCAATCCATGAAGAATATTTTTCTGAACTGATGACACAATCTGTAATCACATGGTTATCCCTCAGCGTTGAAAAAAAAAAAAAGAATTTCGGACTAAATTGACTTTGCAGCCAGTTGAACTTTATCCTTTTCAATCGTAGACATCGTGACTATAAGGGTCTCCTCTATGGTTATCACGCTTGCCACGTTTGTTCTCTTTCCATGACGTATCATACGCATGATCATTGTTTCCGAGGAGCTTATTGGTCCGGAGACCGGTTATGCAAGTTTTGCCAAGATTGTTATACATGACAGGGAACATGGAAAGAGGCTAAGGAAAGCAGAAGTTGTGTGTAATTTTCTGTTAGTATAGATTAGTTGTAAAGTGGTCAACTATCTCAGAGCATCTGAGCAGAAGAACTGTGTAGTGCGAGGTGTGTTTGTCACTGTTTAAGCAGATAGGAGAATGGGTAACAGCCAATAGGATGAGAGACCGCTTGTTACCCGTCGAGACTCGAACCGAGTTACTATGCAGGCTGATGAATCTGACTTGTTCCCCTATCCGCTCTTTTCGAGACTGTTTTGTGGCCCGGTCACTGTTTCCGGCACCGACATTGTACAGAAGGACCAATATGCAAATTATCTCATGGGAAGGTCATTCGGACAGACCATTCTAATACGCGGTAGTATTGTAAGTTGCTCGTTCCATACACGTCGACACACTGACAGAAAATTGATAACAGATAAAATCATGTTTTCGCATCCTCTTGCTTATTCTGCCTTTTATAATATACTTAGCTCCCATATGGAATTATAAGCTTCTAAAATCCCCACCTTTCTCCACTGTTTCGTTTCGTAACTACGGATTTTTAGTGCTTTTTCAGCCTTGCCGAGTTTTCCCTTCGCCCAACGAAAAGTTTTCCGGAATCTTCAACGTCCGATGACAATTCTTTCGCCCATAAGGATGTGATAATCTTCTGTTTATTACTTCTTTTATATGCATAGTTTTCCCACTTTTTAACCAAGGCACAGTCAGTTTTCAAATGTTTTGCGCCCAGCCGCCGCGATGGAGAGCAGGAAGGGTGCACATAGTCGACAAGCGCTAACAAGAGAATCGCTAGTTTTAGGTGGAAAGTAATGGTATTTCCAAAAACGGTTTTTCTGATTCGTTTCATAGGGAAATGATCATTTCTAGTAAGAGTTGTGCTTTAAACGTTATGAGAATATCTCGGAGAATATATTGTCGCTGTCACGCATTAAGGAGTCAAGCGAAATATTTAGTGAAAATGAGATACTAATACTCCTGCATCTACTGTACATTTTTCCGGGCCCTACGACAAGCCATTCCCGAGATACATGAGTTGCTAAAAAAAAATCAATCAACCCCGAGAACGGTCAAAAAAAGCGACATAAAAATCATCAATATCGGTAATTTAAAAGTAACTTCTTACTGTAAAGAAAGATGTTATTCGACATAAAAACAATCAAGATGGGTTGCAAAATAGTTTTTTAAAACATTGTTTCTTCTCCTGAATACTTTGACATTGTGGCTTCACCCCTTGATGTGTGGCAGCGACGATATATGTTACGACCCGTTTTGAACGTTATTTTTCGCGAAAAACAAACAGTTAAAACTTCCATAACAGAAGTTTTGTCTCGAAAGGTAGCACTTAAAGCGCTTATATCATGTATACTCACAAGTAGTCTAACATGAGGATGCGTAAACATGTGTTATCTCTTAACTTTCTTAATATTCCCATATTCTTGAGCAGGTGCGACCGTATCGCAGCAAGGTCCACCTTGAAGAATTTCCCAAACAAAAACTGCAAAAAAAAACAGCCCAGATTTTGATCACTTAACAAAGGCCCAGAAGATTATTAAAAGGAGCAGATGGCAGCAGCCCTAGAGTCCACCATGTCTAACATTTTAGAAAAAAATAAAATTCCGGAATGCAGTTCTAACAATAGACCATAAAATCCTGTGAAATGGGGGTGAAAGGTCCATCGAAGGAAAAAAAAGAACATTCTGGACTAAAAGGACGGACAACTGAAGCGACGTAATCCGTCATAGGTCGATTCATGAACAGAAAAGAATCTGAAAACGTTTTGAAACGATCGATTTTCCCGATTTCGAGGATTGTAAAAAACTCATGTCGCCCAGGCCGGAATTTTGAAAGTGGGGATGAAGCCAATTACAAGGATTCGTAGCCTACATGGGACCTCTACCGTCAAAAGCGAGAATCATACACCTAGACAGAAATTCTTCACATTTATAGCCTTTGGGAGATTTAGGCTACAAGTAGGCTAGCATCACTCGGTTGATAAGGTTGATCTCGGTTGATGAGACGAGAAAATAATATTCATGTACGGATTCAGCATGCCTTTTTACCACTACATCAAAAATCTTATCAATTTCAGATAAAACTTTTTAAAATTTTCGGGTTTCGGCCGGATTCCGGGCGAAATATATGTCCGGGTGGGAAGCGACTGTCATATATGGATTCAGCATGTCTTCTTGCCCAGAACTGGACCATATCAACTTCAAATAAAACTCTTACTTTTAACAATTCGTTTCCTGTTTTGTCCGTATTCCAGGCGAACTACTTGTCCGGATTGAAAACGATTGTCATATGCGGATGTAGCAAGTCTTCTTACCCCTGGTTCGAACATTTGATCAACTTCAAATAAAACTTTTACTTAACAAAAAATGTCGGGTTTTGGCCGGATTCCGGACGAACTAATTGTCTCTTTCCCGATCGACTATCTCATTGGCATTTGAAAAGTTTTTTGTTCGTCCCTTAATTTAAAACCCCTCCCCCACCCCTAAATATGAAGCTATAGTGCTCATCTACGAACTTGACCTGTAGGCTACTTTGACCCAATGGCTACTCATACTAAGTTTTAAGAAGATATGTCTACCCCTTCGCTACTCATCGTGCTGACAGACGGACAACTTTTCCGAAGTCATAGGTGTCGCTCCACTTACGTTTTGGGACCCCAAAAATAAGTCGCCTTTTCAGTTAAACTTTAAATGCAATGTCTTTAAAACAGGAGTTGCAGTAGATACGATTTCTGTTAATATCCCAAGACAATTGATCTTGAGGGGTTGCCCACTCTCGGTTTTGGTTTTGGCACTCTAATCGGAAGATCCACAACATTTTTTGCACTACGACGTGAGGAATTCCTGCAGATTCAAAACAATTACCTTCTCTTCCTCGCGGATCATCTCCTCTATCCCAGGTCGGAGGTTTCCCTCGTCCCCGCGACCCTGGTTCCACTGAGGCTGGGGGATAACAGGTGTCACTGTTACTGAACCAAAGGGACCTGGGCTGGGCTCCGGGTCTTCCATTGGGCTTCCAGGACCTGTCGATGATGGCTGGTCTCCTGAAGACCTCCGCCTCTTGGGAGGGCGAGGGGAGGAGGCGGGTCTTTCCTCCCTAGGGGAAGTACTGCTGGGGCTTTCGGGTTTCTTTACCCCGGAGGAAATGGGGCTAGGAGAACTTGAAGTGTCCATTTCGGACAGTCCTCGTATTTTCAAATTGTCCGCCACTTTCAGAAGTGAAGATAGTTCGTTCTGGGCTACGCTGATTTCGCCCTTGTACATGTACTCAACCACTGCCTTTAGGTCCACCCATTTTGTGTCTTTTAGAATGATAATGGGGTGTGGGCATGGGTTCTCATTGAACAAAGCCTGGAAGTATGGCGAGCAGGCTGACAAGACCATCTTGTGGGCCTTAACAGTTTGCCCTTCCGCTGCTAGGGTAACATCAACAAACGTCTCACTCTGCAATAACTGATCGAACACATTTGATAAGTTCATCTGGTAATTGTTCCATTTTAAGCACAAATGTGGCATCGTGCCAGGGTTGGTTTCTCCCCCTGCGGACGCCATTATCTCTATGGCTCACTGTTTAGCACTCCTCTCAATCCACCTGATCGTAAGTAACTCAATAGTCTGAATGACAACTGGGTCCCCGGAGACGCTAGGCGCCGGGTAGAGTTGATAGTGTCTACGTCACGAGACGCTGAGCCTCGACCATTTATGGAACCTGTAAAAATAAGTGGTTTGTCAGGTTTTACCCGCATATTTGACTAATGAAGGATGCCTGCCTGGGTTCAGGGCGAACTGATAACAATTTTGTCAAGTTTCCACAAAACCAATAGCAGTATTGCAAACTGAACTTAAGCAGTATTGCTATTGCTAACTGATTAAGCTAATCCCTCTGCGGCTGTACTGAAGTTGATGAACAGAATGAAAGAAAACGGCGAGCATGCGTGAAGCATAAAGAAGACACATTGTCTTTCGATTTAATGGCTTTTGATTATTTAGTTTGTAGTTGTAGCTTTTTTTTTCTTTTGATTTCTTATTATGAATAATAAATTTCACATTATGAATAAAAACAATTTGATAAACACAACGTTGAGCTGTTGCAAATATCTTTGGACAAAAGAGATTTCAAGATTTTTCATCTGTAGCGAAAATATAAGTTGTGGGTGGTGAGTTGAACGCTGTATCCAAACCTGGACTTTGAAGCCTAGAACAATCTTCAGCTTTTGTTTCACACACAACCTCCCTCTGTTGTGGCGTATCTTAAAAGAGAGACTTAAGCCATCAAACATTCATACATATTTCTTCAGCCCAAGCTGACTGCGAATCATATTTGACAGTGCAAAACGGATACGTCAGCTGAATTTTATTGGAGACATATTTCGGCCCTTCTTGGCAAGGGTCCTCTTCAGGCTCAAAACCGCTCAAGGCTCTCTTGAGCCTGAAGAGGACCCTTGCCAAGAAGGGCCGAAATATAGCTCCAATAAAACTCAGCTGACGTATCCGTTTTGCACTATCAAACATGAAACATTCATTGAGGGGTTGTCCACTCCAGATTTTAGTGTACAGCAAGTGCCCGGTTCCGCGGTGCCAGGCCGACGCCGGCACCGGTTGCCACGTGTTAAGACAGTCAGCATATTTAGAAGCTTTTGGAAGATGAATTGTCTAACGTATAGCGGGCATCGGTGCCGGTACCGCTGGTTTTTGCCGGTGCCGGGAAAGGGTGTACAGCAGGCGCCGGGGATGAGTAACCCCTCGAAATTCATGTTCTAAATAACAAATAAGTCAGGAGATAAAAAAGTGAAACAAAAAATCGGAACATCCAGAAGTGCTGAGTGTTCACCAGGCCCGTATCCAGGAATTTATTTCGGGGGGGGGGGGGGGGGGGCTGCTGGTCGGACAAAAAAGTACAAAAAGTACAAAAAAGATATAGATCAGAGGGAAAAACCTATAAAAATTATTATTTTGTATGTTTCGGGGGGGGGGGGGCTTAACCCCCTAACCCAAAATTTACCAAAGGAGATACGTTTTATTCACGTACGGAATTACAAAATCCCGGCGTACCTATGATATGATGACAATGCATCCTACTTCCGTAACAGCATTTATTGGTTCTTAAATCCGGAAACCTAAATTTCACATGTTAAATTCTGAGCGCTAACGACACCTCACTAATCTTTGCACTTGCCGTGATTCACCAGTTTCCATGCGCATTATGCTCCGGACGAGTGTTCGCGCATAATGCTATTGCTGCGTAAAACCGGTTTTCTGCATTTTGCCGAGATTCTGTTAGAAGTCAATGGGCATGGCAAGGCCGTGGCAAAGTTAAGTTAATTTACCTTTCGCCAATGTGGTCTCCAAGCTCTTTTCACTCTTCAATACTCCGCAGAAATCATGTCTACTTATATGAAAAGACAAAGTTAAGCCAGTGTTAAAGGCCGTTCTATACCGGTATGAACGCACCTTTACTTGTGAAGACTGCAAAGACCGCGAATGCGAAACTGCTATGCGACCTTATGAAAAACCACACAGCCTAACCGCATGGATTGTCATCTATTAAACCAGGCCTCACCTTCCCGATTCCGATATCCGTTTTCGTCAAGGTGGACCCGGAAGATTGTGCAAGTTGAAAAATGTATGGAAGTCCGGGGCGTTAAGCACCCCGGATTCCGGTATCCGCACTAATTTCATAGGGGCAACATGTTTATGTGATGAAGTGTGTTCCACTCTTCGAACAATAATAACTGTTAGTTGCTATTTTCGCCCAACCTTGTGAAAGACCGGTGTCGTGTCGTGCCGACCGGGTTCCAATCGAAAATAGTAACTATTTGCTTACCATGCTCTGGAGCGCAGTTAGCGTGGTATCTACGATCTCTGTGACATGATTTGCCCGATCAGCCGGCGGCCCGATATTTTGCCGGAAACAGAAAAATGCGTTCCAGCCTTGGCGCCAAGAAGCCAGGATCCGCGACGTCATGCGTAGTAACTATGGTAGGTAGGGTGGAACACGACCGAAGTAAGTACACAAACTGGTGGGGTAGGGGAAAAGGGAGTGATTGAGAGTCTTGCTTGGAATGCAAGAGATGGGCGGAAGGAACACATACGCAATTATGAATAATAGTGGAATTAGCTATCATCATTTTCATAATATTCGGAGGAGTTGGCTAGTCGGTAAGGAAGAACGAGGTATTTGGAATATGGGGTTTTAGCCTCGCGATGCGGACATCAGCGGATACGCGCTATACCCAAAACATCGATACTCTATGGTAGCTTAGTCGAGTCGTGGGCCCTTTGGGTCAGAATGTTATCTATACTGTTGATGGTATCTTCTGAAACAAACATTTCATTGATTTTAGCCTGACAAGCATATCCTTCAAGTGTCTGGAAAGCCCAAGCTAAGCTGTATAGTTGTGAAAAAGCTCAAGGGAACTTTCAAGCGAGTAATCGTTTTTATTGCAAATAATACTTTTTGTAGCTTTAGCTTCGAATGTATTTTGCTCAAAAACTCTCGGCAAGCCACGGGCTCGACCAAGGGCCTTTTTCACTGTTTTTTTTTTTGATCCCAAAATGTAAGTGGAGGGAGGGATAAAAGTTGTCCGTCTGTCAGCACGATAACTCTCGAAGGGAGTGAGATATTTTGATGAAACTTGGTGTGAAGATTCTTTGGGTCAAGGGTAAGGTCAAGTTCGTAGTTGGGCTCTGTAACCCTATATTTAGGGGCGGGGGAGGGGGTTCAAATTAAGTGGCAAACAAAATATTTTTAAACAGCTATTGTGATAGTCGATTATGGGGTAAGAAGACATGCTGAACACGGTGATAAAAACCATTTTGTCGCCGGACAAGTAGTTCGTCTGGAATCCGGCAAAAACCGGAAAGTTGGTTAAAAGTAAAAGTTTTCTTTGAAGTTTATTAGATATTCCATTTAGGGGTAAGAAGACATGCTGAACACGATGATGAAAACCTGGGGAAGAAAAGGCCCAATTGTCTGGATCAAATATTAGATTTTTGGGATCCCCTCGAAACCTTAGGTCTTGTTGCTGAAGCAGCCTCGGAACCCGGTGGCAAAGCAGTGTGGTGGCAAAGCCCATTTATTTCAGATTAAGGCCTTTTTCCGCGACACAGTTGTGGGCCACACACTTCTGAGTGTTTGTCGCGGAAACACGATTGTGTACCACACAGCCGAGCCACTAGTTGAAACTCGCGGAAACGCCATTTTGTCTATTTCTTTGGCGGTAATTTCAAATATCGGAAAATAAAAATAAAAATTCTTGTAAAATCTAAATAAATAGAACTTCAGGCTTACTTCCTTGCCATTCTGCACATAAAGTATCCTCAGTTTTAAGTCTATATGCTTGAAAAAGTAGTTAGCTTTATTGTTTAGACACTATTTTGCTAATTAATTTGAATTTCCCGCCAGAATCGAGCCACAAAATCGACAATCACCTCGCCAGTTGTTTGTCGAATTTGAGCCACAAAGCGAGCCACGAAAATCTTGTTGGTCGCGGAAACACAATTGTGGGCCGCACAAAAGACCGCGGAAAGACAATTTTTGAGCCACAATCGAACGACAAACTGTTTGTGGGAGCACGGAAAAACGCCTTAAGTTACAAACAATTTCTACAGTAATGAGAGTCTGGGGCTGAGACTATCCGAGGGACCAGCGAATATTAATGAAAAACACTGCTGATAGCATGAGTCCTTTAAAATTCGTGTACAAACCTAGACCTCTTAAATTTTATCTGATCGTCACCTTTTGCTTTGTATAATCCCACCTGAATCCTACCATATGTTCTGTTCCATGCGGGACAAGTCAGTCATCAAATACGCCCATACTAACAAGCACCTACTTTCGAGCAAGAAAGGTAATACAAATGAGATAAGGCAGTGGAAATAAGAGGTATTCATAGTTTTGCATCTTAAAGTCGCGACCACCACATTACTAATTAATCACCGATGATTCATTAATAGCATGGAATGAAGTAGACAATCCCAGCGCGGCGGAACTGCGTAATGGTGATAAGCAAGGGGTGAGCAACTCCACGAGGTAAATGTTGTGGAGTTCTGTCATTGTTTCTGCGATTTTGGCGGAAAGAAAAGCTTGCATCTAGGCTACTAAGAAACAGAGAATTTAGGTTCACTGGAACGACATACTTTGAGTCTATTTCAATATGCTTATCCTATAATCCTATCCAATATTAGATTACCACCTCGACAGCTATTGGACTCAGTATCGCACCATAGCCCAATGGACAATGACATTTAGTTGGTATCTGTGTTTGTTGCTGTTTGAAAAAAAAACACTACTGGACAGTCGAAGCCTCTTTAGAAGCTTCGAGAAGCTTACTTTCCACGGCTTAAAAAATCGTTGAGTAAGTCGATAACTTCGGCACCGGTTGCCACGTGCTGGAACATTAAAATAAACAAGTTTAGAAGCGTTTGAAAAATCAATCGCCTAATTCATAACCGACACTGCTGGTTTCGATCGGTGCTGCGAAAGGCTGTACAGAAGGTGCAGGGGAGTGGTCAACCCCTCAACAAGTCGTCGTGTTACATTATGTTACACTTGAAGGACCTGTCTTACCTATACTACTAACGCAACCTACTTTCATAATCAATTCATATATTTCTAAACCCGGAGACCCCATTTTCTGCCGTTACATTCTAACCCATCTAACAAAACCACGCTGATTTTCTCACTTGCGTGTCACGCTGTAAACGGTTGTCTGCGAGAAGTTTTTCCATCAGAAAAAACGGTTATGTAAATTGTTTCCCTGTTTTCGCTAGAAGTCAACGTCTCGGAAAAGGCTTAAAACACCCAAAACTGTGTTTTTTATGAAACCATAGCCTAGTTTTAAAGTATTCAAATATTTTAAGATACTGGAAGTTGAAGAGTAAATAGTGCGAGGGGTCCTTTAAACGCTGACGCCACCTCAAGCCGAATAGCTTTGAACGGAGCCTTTGAACCACGAAGATCAAGCCTAGCAAATATCCATGCACAGTAGGCTACTGAGTGTAAACATTAATTTCTTCAGCTTCCAGTATTTTAAAATATTTGAATACTTTAAAACTAGGCTGTGCTTTCAACAAATAACCCACGGTGTTTGGCTGTTTTAAGTCATTCCCGAGACCCGTTGACTTCTAGCGAAAACAGGGAAACTATTTACATGACCGGTTTTTCTGATAGGAAAACTTCTCGCAGACAACCGTCGACAGCGTGATACACATCGAAGGTAGCAAAACACGGCAAGTGAGAAAATCAGCGTGGTTCTGTTAGAGGGGTTAGAACGTACCGTGCGAAATTGGGGTCTCCGGGCTTAGAAATATATGAAGTGATTATGGAAGTAGGTTGCGTTATTATTATAGGTAAGGCAGGTCCTCTAAGGTAAGGTAGAATTTTAGTGCTACAGAAATAGCACTAGAGTTAAAGAAAATGCCAGACATGTCAATGGCTTACAAAAAATGACACTTAGTGATGGGAGTATTACGCCCTTGCTCCAGCACATGGTGCCCCAACGTATGAGCTCATACGTTGAAGCATTTCCTAACGTTCGAGTACTGTTATAAATATCCCACCAAAGGATTTTACTGTTCATGTCAAAAGATAGCTGAAACACTTAAACTTAACCTGAACACTTAAACCTTAAACTCAATTTATCATTCCCATTTCGATGTTCTAGGAGTGAAAAAGCAAAGCCAGGGTGGTCTAAAATTTAGAAGGAAATGTTCTAAGAAGCATTACTCGAGCTTAAGTATCCCCTGAACGTCCGGCTCTCCGACACAAGCTAGCATCGCCGCAAAGCATAGCTCTTATACAAAGTACAAGAAACAAACAAGCTCCCCACAATGACGTTCCACTTACCTCGAGCGCAGTTCAGCCGCATCCAACATCTGGCCAAGACAGAGCAAAATAACACTAGGGAGTAGCGCTAAGACCTATGCTTTCCATGCTTTGCAAACGGGCATACTAGTAGCGCCGCCCTCAAAGCCTGCGGTATTTAAAGCGAGACAAACTTGCGGGTTTAAAAATTTTCAGCAAAGCAAAGGTGCGGTCTGCACACACCAGGGAAACAATGAAGGCTGTATCATTTTTTCGCAATGTTCAGAATATGAAGTTATCGGAGCAAGCGTTGGTGAACGACTGAATGAGTTTCAGTAGAGATGTTCACTATCGCTAGTGGTGCAAGTGTCACTGTTATTCGAGTGTGTGTCACTTTTTTCAAGTTTTGGCGGTACTCCCTAGTGCTATTTTGCTCTAGGCCAAAAAAGAACTGGTCTTCTCCTCAGTTCTCTATACTTAAAACCCCAAACTATGATATAAATCGAAAGTAAAGGCCATCGGACCATTGCGCAACAAAAACATTGACACAACAAAACCCCTGAAACCAAGTCTTAAATCAACCAAGCTGAGGAAAGTATCTCCATGTTCCTTTGCTACCTTCACGAGCCTCCCTAAACCCCTTATTTCTCCCAAAAAATTTATCCCCACATTTGAAATTTTGCATGAATGAATGAAAGGCTTTTAATTCCGCCAAAATGACACGACAAGAAAAGGAAAAAAGTGCAAAGGTTAACGAATTTACAATACGAATATAGAAATGTTCTGATCTTAGCACATCATCCGTACGGTAACACTCGGACTAGAGATACATTTATCAAAAAAAAAAAGATGTAAACAAGCTCCCCGCTTTCTGTTTCTTACGAACTCCTTCATGACTTTATTTGTCCACTTTATTCTCTAGCGCGATTCGGTCACATCAAACATCCGGCAAAGAACCTCATGTTTAAAATCCCAAATAATTGAAATATGAGTTCTTTAGACACAAACAAGCTTCTCACATCACATGACTTCCGTTTCTTGGAAACTCCCTCGTGCCTTTATTTTTCCACTTACCTCAAGCGCAATTCATTCACATCCAACAGCCGGCAAAGAACTGGTCCGCTCCTCAATTCTCTATATTTAAAACCCTAAATAGCTAATATATGAATTCTAGGCGTCGGCGCCGGGAGAGCGGGCGGTGCAGCGCGTCGCGGGGCATCCGAGGGAGTTTATTATAAACCGTCACCCGCCCGGAGCAAACAAAATAAATCGCTCCGTCGTAAAATATCCAATATCCAATCTCGCGCATGTTGATTACATTTCATAAATCAGACATTTTCGAGAATGAGAAAGAAGGAAAAATTTTAATCGATAGTTTTTCACACCTCGCGGCAGTAAAGCCTCGAAAAAGGAAATGAAACGAATAAATATTGATGACGAAGACCCATCTAGGGTAAGGGTTAAAACATGATTTTCGTTGAGAGGGACTTTCGCTTCAGTTGGCGAGTTTCGCTTCCTTTCAGAAGGAAGGTGGGGCCTTTTAATGTCAGTCCTAACAGAGCGACCACACAATAAGAATTTCCCGGCCGGGTTTTCTTCGTTTTCATCATAAAGTTGAAAAATCTAAACTTTTTCACATGGAAGTGATGATGGTGCCGAAAATCCGGGTAGGAATTCCGGCCGGAATCACCCGACCCTGATCGTGTGTCCAAGGCAAGGGAAGGCGAAACTCGCATTCAAGTATTTATTTATGTAGTAAAATGCTACAACACTGGACAACTTGGTCTATTGGCCTAGAAGGAAAAGAATCTTGTGTAGGCCTAGCTAAACTACAACTTAAAGATTAAAGGACATGAAACACAACCGAAAAAGACAAAGAAAGAGTTGGAATCCTCTGCGTCGGAACAAATATCTGAAGGCGTGTTCCACATTTTACCAGGAGTACACTGTCAGAAGTTTCATAACTGATTGCGTATAACACTTTCAAGAATAACACCTTTTCACTTAGAAATAAAGTGTTATGACCAATTAAGTTTATACTATTTCGTGCCTAGATCTCCAACAACACCTTCAATAGGTAAAAATACTACACTGTCAGAAGTAACATAACGACAATAGAAGGATGCGCGGTTTCAACAGATAACACTTTGGGATGTTATCTGTTATGTTTTTTTCGTTCTCGTTTGTATTTTTACCAATTGAAGGTGTTGTTGGAGATCTAGGCACGAAATAGTGTAAACTTGATTGGTCATAACACTTTATTTCTAAGTGAAAAAGTGTTATTCTTGAAAGTGTTAAACGCTATCTGTTATGAAACTTCTGACAGTGTAACTCTAGGTTTAGCCTACCTGTGGCTGATTGTAAAAAAACAAGAGCTAGAAGCTCATATGGCACTTGCAAGACTGGGACAGGAATTCGCCAATTCGTGGTTTATTGTGATCGCTTGTAAGCAAACCCCTTACGATAAGAATGATCATGGGCCCTTGGAAATCACAAGGAAGAATCGTTTGGTAAAAGTATTTAATTGTTTCATCTGGCTGTGATGATGCGCACTTTAAGGGCACTAGAAATTCGTCTGCAAGCAAAACCACAAAAATGATGCTTAGCTCATCGTGATCAAGAAAATTTATATTCTGCTCAAAAGTATATTTGTACTTTAAATATTCAACTGAATAGGCTGAGATGTGAAGTCTAATTCTACCGTTATCTTCAAAACTGTGCTAACTGATTTTTTTTTGAAAACTGAGTTAACTATACCACTGGAAAAAACATAGCTGATATGGTATTCTGTTAAATTGTGCTAAGTGTTAGATGACGACGTGAGCACCATCTAAGAGGTAGATTAGTTTTAACTTTCTGAGTTCCTACTTTCGTCATGCAGACGGCATACACAAAACTGGGCCCAAAATTTATGAAAATGTAGTTAGCACAGTTTTGACGAATATGGTACAATTACACATCACTTATTCACTTAAATAGGCCTGAAAACCCGATAAAATGCGTTATTTCGTTTGTCCGTTATGCGCAGATAGTCAATTTCATCAGTGAACATTCTTTCAAATTTTGTGGCATCTCTGTGCTTGTCCCTCTCCGCTTGAAATATTTACCAACTACAAATGTAAGCCATTGCCAAAAACTAAAATAAAATGTCCGATTCCTTGCAAGACATGTCTTAACATCATCTTCCTACTTTGTACAGGCGTAACTTTTCCGAGCCTCGCGTCTGTACAACTGGAAATGCAGGCTTTTGTTGAAATTCAAATTCTCTGCGTCTGGGTGAATTGTAGGTTGTCCGTCAATCAGCACACACTCTGAAAGTTATTACTATAAACTGAAAAAAATCAAAATCCCTTAGATGAGTCAAAATATTTCAGCGTATTCAAATATAAGATGTAAAAATAAGCTGCCTTTTCGGTTAAACTTTAAGGAATTCAATTGTAATAGAAACCCTTGAGGCAAAAAAAAATCATGGGCCCTTATGGATCATGAATTCACATGGTTTGGTCAAAAATATTTTTTCACTTTTCATTTAAGCTGCGCACTTTAAGGTTGCTGGAAATTCATTTGTAAGCAAAACCCTTGAGGCACAAATGATCATGGGCCCTCCAGGATCATGAAATGTGTCGTTTGGTCAAAAGTATTTTTTTGTACTTTGAAGTTAAGATGAGTACTCTTAGTGATGGTCGGATCTAAGTAAGTAAGTAAGTAATTTATTTATGACCCGCCATTTTGAAAAGGCGGAGTAAATGACAAAAGTAAAGAAAATAAACAAAACACATATATACACACAGAAAAAGACACTTGATTTTTAATCTTCGGTCAGGAAGCAGTGGACGACATCGTGTGCTGGTTGGGCCTTGTTGTCCATGAGTTTTGAAAGTGATGACGAAACATCCAAAAGGGTAACACTTGCGTCTTGAATTTTGAATTTCTCCGTCAATGTATGGTTATGACATAATTTCGACAAGTGGAGCAGGTGCTTCGCATATTTAAAATAACATGATCTCATCTTTTTAATCTCCTTCTTTCGCAGAACATGAGTGACGCCAGAACGAAATAGTATAGAAGGAGCGCAGAAGGTGCTGTACAAATTTCCCAAAGCTTTACGATTATAGCGCCCCCGGTTGGGGACGATGCGCCCATAGGCGCTACGGATCGACTTATAAACTTCTTGAACAACCGATGAGCAAAATTTTGACAATGAAGATTTGAATGTTATGCCGAGCCACCGTAGAGAGTCTGTTGATTTGACGATGAACGATCCAAGAGATATAGAAGCTTTAGATGCACTCGAACAATTTGACGAAGGGTTGAAATGCAGGTACTCACATTTTGAAAGGTTAACTTCAAGGCCAATTTTCAGAAGTTCTGACGACAGCTTACTTACATTTTCTGTGAGTGTGGATCGGCTACGGCTTACTAAGAGCAAGTCGTCCGCATAGGCTATGTAGCTGAAGGCATAGTCTTTATAGAAGTAAGCAGGAAGCAAAGAATCGAGACAAGAAGATATGGCCGATTTGAAGATGTAGGGAGATAAGACTCCCCCTTGGCGAACACCAGTTCGGACAGAAATAATCTCTGACAAGCTACCTTGCCATTTGAACCTTACTGAAGAATGACCATACCAAAATTTTAACAGATAGACGACAGACAGATTCACGCCAGAAGTAATGAGAGAAAATAGGGCCTGAGAATGCGTTATATTGTCAAAAGCACCAGCTATATCTATAGAACATATAACATATGTCGCGGGTAGCCTGTTTCATCATTTTTGTCAATATGTGATGAGCATGCGCACAACTGGCGCTCGAACAGAATCCAAACTGCATTGAACCAAAGCTACATTTTTCAACTAGTTCTGGAAGAAGGACGTATTCCAGGATTTTGCTTATGGTACAAGAAACTGTAATTGGCCGATAGCTTTTGCAAAGGTCCGCGTCTTTCCCTCGCTTAATCACCGATGTTATAGTACCCAGGAGGAAACTATTCGGAACCAAACCCTGGCATAAACAAATTTGAAATAGCAGCTGAAGGTGTTGTGTTAAAGCTGGACACTCAATTTTGAAAAAATCGGCACTAAGGCCATCAGAATCTGTAGAACCAGTTCTTCTTAATTTTCGGAAAGCAATTTCGATGGAAGAACAAGTAACGGGAAGAACAGAAGGTTGAAATATTTTCCTTGGTAGGTATTTAAGAAGTAAATTTTCAAAGTGCTGCTGAATCTGGTTTTTGCAACCACTGAATAGACCACGGTAGTGGTTGGTCCAGTCAGCCATAGTTAGCGCGGAAGGAGGTACAGCTGAACCTTTATCTGTACGAAGGACCTTTTGCCACGCTTTTTTGTCACTGGGAGCATCTAAGCCATTCAAACGAGTATTTTTAAGTGAAGATTTGTATTCACGCTTTGTTTTAGCTTTTAGATTAAAAACAGTACCATTCCCTGGGCGTCCACAAGCAATCCAAATTTTTAGCCAAAATTTTGCTGTGTTTTTTGCCTTCTTAACTTCAGGACTGACTTTCCAAATAGGTTTCCTTGTACCAACTCGAATTCTCTCAGTCGGTAGGGATCTGAAGTGACAATTTCTAAGCTAATCTTGTCAAGTTTATAATGTTCTTACCAAGTTTCATCGTCCTAGCGCACTTGGAAGTACCTTAACTAGCGATCACCGGAATTCAACCTCCCTCCCTCCAACATCCCCCACAGTGCCCGAATCCGGCCCGGTTCTGTCACTGACGACCTAGAGTTTGTACTTGTTCTTCCCGCCAAGTTCCATCCCGATCACTCCACTCTAGGCGTGTCTCAAGATTTCCGGTTCTCCCCTCGAGTCCCCCCCCCCCCAAGCATTCATCAGATTCGGTCCGGACTTGAAATGAGGCATCTGAGGCACGAGGTCTTTCCAACTATCAAGTTTCATTAAGATCCGATCACCTGTTCCAAAGTTAGGCCTATTTATGACACTAAATCGAGGATTCCCCCTCCCTCCACCCCCCCCCCCTACGATGGTCGGATCGGAGAAATTACAATTACTAAGTTGATCTGGGCTGGGTCCCTGATTTGCCTGCCCAGTTTCATCGTCCTAGCCCACCTGGAAGTACCTTAACTCCGGATCACCGGAATTCCAGAACCCCCTCCAATTCCCCCACAGTGCCCAAATCCGACCCGGTTCTGTCAACGATGTACCTAGGGCTTGTGCTGGTTCTTCCCGCCAAGTTTCATCCCGATAGCTTCACTTTAAGCGTGTCACAAGGTTTCCGGTTCCCCTTCCGCCCCCCCCCCCATTCATTGGATCCTGCCCGGACTTGAAATGGGACATCTGAGACACGAGGTCTTTCCAAATATCAAGTTTCATTAAGATCCGATCCCCCGCTCGAAAGATGCATGCCACTAAATTCCGGATCCCCCCCCCCTCCCACGATGGTCGGATTGGGCAAGTGACTATTTCCAAGTTAATCTGATCGGGTCCCTGATATGCCTGCTAAGTTTCTTCTTCCTAGCACATCTGGAAGTACCCTAACTCGAAAACAGTGGGCCGCCCGAACGACAGACCGAAAAGCGATCGGCATATGGCACTTGAGTGAAGCTGCAAGTGGCATAAAAACGGGACAGGGCTGGAATCGCAAACAGATCCTAGGATTATTTCAAATATTAGGTTCCAGTGTTAAAAAGGGGTCAGTCAAGCAAGTAAGTAATCCTTGCACATTTCGCAAACAATAGGCTGATGGTATTTTTTCTGGGATCCGATAGATTCTGTCCTACTTTTTCTTAAAATTAAATTTCCCGCTCAGGCTGTCAGTACTACCAACTGCCTGCCACGCTGCGTGCTATGTAAAAAGTTAGCAGTGATAACCATTACTAAAGGGTTGGAACGGTTTCTGCAGTAACTATGTCGCAGGGTGGAACGACAGTTGTACCCTAAATATCGTGCGTGGCGCAATTAAAGGATCCATCGTGCCTATAAGGACCTACATCCGTAACTGCATTAATCAATTCTCAAGCACGGAGATACTACCTGTTGCATTCTAAGCCAACGACCGATACCTCACTACTCTTTGCATTTGCCATGATTCACTATTTCACATGTGCATTATACTCCCGACGCGTGTTCGCGTATCATGCTATTGCTAAGTAACACCAGTTATCTGAATTTTGCTAGATGTCAATGGGCCTGGGAAAAGACTAAAAACAGCCAAAGCAGTGGATCATTTGTTAAGGGCAGAAATTAATTTTACAGTATTCAAATAGTGTTGAATATTTGAACATAAACGGTAAATAGTGCGATGTGTCTTATGATCGACAAAAAGGTTCTACTGGGGGATATCTAACGTTCGAAGTTCTCGTCGCTCTGCTCGAACCCTTTTGGTAGCTTTAGGTAACTATTGTTAGGCGGTTGGAACATGCCCCAAGTGTCGTTCATGGCGCTTCCGATTCAAAATTTGTAGCCTGCGTAGTTGTATGATAGTTGTACGAAAAAGTTGCATGTACTGATGTGTAATAGTAAAGAAAACTATCATTTAATGTGCCTTAGATTGGGCCAATCTTAAGCAGTAGTATCCAGTAGCATCCTGTCTTGCTATAGTAGCATCCAGTCTTGCTAATAGTAGCATGCAGTAGAATGTAGAAACACGGTAGCCTTGATATAGAAGCATATAGTAGCATCAGTTCGTACTGGATGCTACTTTTTCGTACAACTTCATACTACTATTTCAAGATAAATTTGTCATCGGGCTGTTAATTACCAAAGCCTAGTTCCGATCCTACTGGGCTCTTCGATTTTTTTTGCTCTGCTAGAAGCTGTTAGAAAAGGTCCTGTTTTTCTCTTTCGTTTAAGGTCGTTGCTTAAAGATAGTCTCTTTCGTAGATAATTTCGTAAACCACATTGGCCTGACATATCAGAAAAAATCAAAGAAGAAACCAACGAAAATGGGGTTTATTGTTTTAATTCAGTATAGTAATATAATAATATTCGTTGGCCTTTCCAAACCCCATTTTTGTTGGTTTCTTCGTTGATTTTTTGTGACGTCTCTTTCGCCGCGTAAAGATGGCCTTAAAACACGCTGTTTCTGCTTAATCCAAGTCTACTCTCTATTTCCTTCTACTTTTTCTTCCAACAGAGCCTCACCAATGTTTCCTCCATTTTTCTTTCCAAGAAAGCGTCATCAACAGCGACAAAGTTCACTTGACTCGGTTGTTAATAGCAGAGTCTCTAACCCCTTTGTTCATCGCCTATCACTCTTTGGTATCGTTCTGCGACGGCAGGATTCTAAAATCCCTAGCACGATCCATCAGTGACTAGTAGCAACGGAATTTTGAATTTTGAAAAGTTGATTCTCTCGAAATTTAAATGTCTTCTTTCATTTCAGTTGTCTTTCTTGTCCGAAATTGTTTCTCTGTAGAACAAGAAAACCTGGTGTCTTGGTTCTCTTGAGGTTGGCACACAACAGATGGCGGCGTTTGCTGAACGAAAAGGGAGATCTGTTGAGCAGGCTAATAAAAGATTTGTAATAATTGGTCTGTGATAGTAAAAGATGTGTAAGAATTATAGCTTAGTAATAAAAGGGTTTGGATGTGAAGACGGACTTCAGACCTATATCAGTACAAAGGGCTTGAAGTCTAACTGAAAAGCCAACTTACTTCTGTATCATTTAGTTGAATATACTGAAGTATTTTTTTATTCTGCTACGGGATTTTTTGATTTTCCACTATCGGCTCGACTAGAACACCGAAACACCGAAAATTCTACTATGACCCGGAAAATTTGGATCCAAACACAAACGCGTATTTCAGTGGTCAGCGGTGAGCTTCGTGAAGACTGCTCAGTGCCCGATCACAAATTTTCCGAAATCATCTTCGTCAAGCGTACCTACAACACAGGTACAAAGGCATAGGGGTACAGCAAATCCGACAGGAAAGCGGGTCAACAAACTAACGCATTTTGATCGGGTCTTCAAGCCTTCTTAAGTGAATAAGTGATGGGTAACCGCACTATCTCAGCTCTTTTCGGTTAAACTTTAAGAGGTGTTTACTTGACGACCGCCCTTATCATGACCAAGGATCTGGATACGGCCCAAACGATAAAAAGTCCTTATCAAGACCAAAAATCTGGATACGGCCAAAACGATCAACAGTCCTTTTATGCCCCCCCCCTCCCTACGTGCCCCTTGCCACGATTGGTGCCCTTCATCCGTAGGTCCCTAAACGGAAGAAGTAGTGAAAACTAATAGCCCCCGAGTTTTTTTTTTGTAGAAATAACTTGAATATAACATGAAAGAATAGCTGCTTTATTTGCCAATTCTTCGTCATCGAGTAAACCAACCTATTTATTACTATAAGCCTGTTTTGTTTTTGGAACATGGCAACGTCGCATTTCTTAAGCAAATCCTTTCTCGGTTCTCAGTAGGTTCCGGTAAATTCAGGCCGGGCTTTGTCAATGTCCAATGTCGCACTTACGCAAGTTTTGTAAAGTCAGAATGAGTTTTTTGACGACATTATTTGTTCCGTGGTAGCATCGCAAAAATGTTTGCAATCTGCAATGCGAATATGAACTAGTTCGAGGTAAAGTTGCTGCGTGAACGTAAACAGGTGTTAAATTCACAAATCGTCCGTTTTTAATGTTTTTTCTTCTTCTGTTGGGATAGCCTACTTCAGACGGTCATTATGAGAGTAACGCAAAAGTCTTGGACGCCATAAACTTGCCGTTAGACGGTTCAGGAGCAATTGATAAAACAAAGAGCAAAGACTAAACGCAAAAGTAACAGTGTGCAGTCTTTATTTGACTTAATTTTACTTAAATTATTGATAATCATTAAATTATATTTTTGCCCACTTCTTAAGTTCATCATATTGTCGGCGTCGATCAAAGTTGGGCGAAATCAAGTAACATACCGCTACACTGTAACACAAATCTCCCCTTTCTAATAATAGACTGCATTATTTTGCATTCTAGCTTTTAATCCTCCATTGGATTTTAACTCCCGAAAATCTTCGTATTATATCGTATTATGTTATCTTCAATTACTAAAGCCCGATGTAAGAGAGACTTTTTACAGTGTACTGTACCTAAGTTTGTCTATCCTCGCTCATGTGCGAACAGGCCATAAACTTGAGACTGCGCCAATCTTCGGGCCACCTGGATTTTATCAGTTTCCCCCAAGAGTACTTTCTACCTACATAGACAAAGATAAAGTGAGCTATATACATAAAGTCCGGAATATTTATACCAGCTGTCTCCAGCAAGAGATATTTGAATAACAGGCACTGGAATAGATGGGAGACAGGGGAGGTTGTTTATTTTCTTGAAAATATTTAGAAGAAAACGATTTCCGCGGAGCAAGATGAAAAACAAATAATCTGCGTCATTTAGTCGGACTAGACGGAGGTGCAATATAAATATAGCAGACGAAATGTCAAGCAGTTTTCGCGATGGTAATTCATTCTTGGAAAGGTGATTGTGAGTTTCTGCCTAAGGCGTTCGAAGAATAGATGGTGTAGAGACAAACAACGAAGTTCTCTGATTTTGGGGTAGGCCATGCCAACCGTTCCATATTGCCGTATACCCACTGTTTGGAGCAATAAAGCCATTCCACTGAGGGGAGGGGGGGGGGGCAAAGATAATTTTGAGCCCCAAATTCCTGGTTATTACACATACTAAAAATTCAACGATACTTTTTGGGATAAACCTGAACTAGTTAAAGTATGGTCTATTATGAAGTAAGGTCGTTTGCTTTGAAGTTTGCCCTTTGAAACCTATTTAGCGGCAGAAAAATTTCACCAAGATTTTGAAATCTACGAAGGGCCATAGCCCCCCTTCCCAACTGGCGCCTCTGGATTGGGTTCCTTGAAAATGTTTGGCTTGTGCGACGTCACTTTAAGCGACAAATAGCTTATGTAAGGGGTCCGATAAGATTTCGCCAAGAACAAATAACCTGATAGAACCTCTGTCTTTGGTCTCATGCAGCGACTATGGGCACCCCGATAAAACTGAGTTGAGCTAGAGGTACTTGCTATGAGGTTTTAGTTGATACCCGTCTACTTCCCTCTTCGCCTTAGACTAAAGTAACGGTGAGATACCTGCAGAAGTGGAGAACCCAGTGTGCAGCGAGTTAGACGTGACATCACAATGGTAGACAACCAATCAGCTGTAAAGGACGACTCAGACGGCGTTCGTATTCTTCTGCGGGGTTCTACTGAGATGTAGCTGTTTGTAGCGGTAAGAAATTATGACGTTCTGCGTAGCTCCTCCTCCGTTCGTTTGCATCGGGTACGTATCAGAATATATTCGACTCCGCATGGTCGTATTACAGAGATAGAGAGACGGAGGTTCTATCAGATTATTCGTTCTTGATTTTGCATATGAAAATACTGTACGCATGCGAAATTCTCATTACTATGGGGAAACCTGCACGTGATGCGTCGAAATTACGGAGCGAAGGAGGATATCGCATCTGACTGCGAAAACCGGACTGTGTCCGCAAGTTACTTAAAGTACCCGTCGTAAATATGATAGTAATTCATGCTACTTCAGGGGTACTTTCATCCGCTCTCGTTCCTGAGATTCTTCACTTTATAAGTTACCCTATATCCTCTATTAGCAATACACAGATTATCACGCTTGCCGCGTTTGTTCTCTTTACGTATCATGCGCCTGGTCATTATTTCAGAGGAGCTTATTCGTCCAGAGAAGAAGAAAACAATGACTTTACAGAAAAACGACCAAAAAACTGGAAAGAGGCTAAAAATATCCGAAGTCGTGTGTAATTTTCTGTAAGCGTAGCTAAGGTCTAAAGTGGTCAACTATTCCAGAACACCTAAGCAGGAAAACTGTCTAGCGCGAGGTGTCCTTTAAAGCACACCTCGAACTATTTGCTGTTTATGTTCCAATATTCAAGTATCTGGATACTGTAGCCTAAAGCTAGGCTCTGCTTTTAAAAAATTATCCGCGGTCTTGTCTGTTTTACGCGTTTCCCCAGGCCCATTGACTTCTAGCAAGATCTCGGCAAAATCCAGATAACCGGTTTTACGAATCAATAGCATGATACGCGAACATTCGCACGGAGCGTAATGCATGGAAACTAGTGAATCTTGACAAGTGCCAAGATTAGTGAGTTAGCGGGTTCAGAATGTAACAGATGAAATTTAGATCTCCGGGTTTAAGAACTAATGAACGATGTTACAAGTATGTTACATTGGCATTATAGGTTCGACGTGTCCTTTAAATGTATGTGCACACAGTTTACTTTTTTTTCTATTTTGATATTTTCGCTTTTCTTCTTTTATTTTGTTTATGTTACTCCATAGTCCATACCCTGTGTTTTTACATCTTTACGGCTAATGAAGTTCAATCAGTCGACAGTCAGGTTTTCGCAGTCGGATGGAAATTTCGTCCTGGGCACACATAGTCCGATTTCCGCAGTCGGTCGAATACTCTATATGACTAAGTCCAAACACGCCAGTGATCCTCAGGAAGAACGAGTAAACGTCTCACTAACGACTCAAACTCAAAAACTGAAATTCTGTGTCAACCAATCACGGCGATCTTTGAGAGCAGATGTGAGAGCCTGGCGATTTGCATCGGCAATAAAAGTTAGTCATCAAGAGTATGCACCAAATTACGACGCATCGTGTGTAGGCTTCCCCGTGTTAACGCGAATTTCGCATGCGAATTTTCGCCTGTGAAATCTTACCGGACTGTGTGGGCACTTGGCCGAAAACGACGAACCAAAAACGACTAGAAAGGCTACACGTTCTTTGGCTGTATTGTAACGTTTCCGTTTGCAAGGTTATCGAATCTCTCTCCGGGTTTGTGCTATTCGACTTCGTCATCCCTGACATTAATCTTTATTTTATTTTTAAAGAGAAATATTACCGTGCCGTTAAACCTCAATCTCTTAAAATCATTTTACATTCTTAATAAAAGGAAATACTTTCATTGGAATTTCCGAGGATATCTGTGTTTCTATGTAGATTTCATGGTGATTAAGCAGTTTATTAATATGGTTTGAATGACCTGGAGATAAGAATAAAATTTCGAGAGTACAAATAAATAATCATGAGAACAAATCCATGTTTCTTAGGAAAAGGAAATTGTTTTTCTGATGAAATCGGGCGACGTCAAATATCTTCTGGACTTCCCATTTGATAAGTCGACAAATGTCTGTATGAAGGAAATCTAATTTTGAATATGCCCTTCCTAGGGTATTCTGATAAAGCCACAAACGTTAGGAAAAGGTAACCTGAAAATACGCCGTCTCTCTGCATATATATCGTGATACAAGCAACTTTTTTCGCGAAAGTGACAAAAACACTGAAAAAGCTCACATACATTCACTTCCTCCAGGTTGCTACTCGCAAGTGGCTTACCCGTTTGTTCACCATCAGGACGCGGTTCGGCAAAACCGAGAATCTTAATTCCATTCCATGAGCATAGTGATTCATCATTGAATCATTAGCAATGTAACACGTGTAATTTTTAAATATCAGCAAGTAATATCCTAGTCCTTGCCAATATTTAAACATTATGATTTTATATGATTTTTTTGTCAATATTTTACATGTTCCGATGTCGATACAAGACATCAGGAGCTTGTCACATTTATAATAAATAAATTAACTTTATACTTACCACTCCACCCATTCTTATTCCCGAAATTTTGATTTCCTATCGCACTTTATTTTGAATTCATCATAATCGCATTTTTGCCATGAACTTTTGGTCCCTGGTCTCTAATTTCCGGCAAGCGGACTGGACAGGAGGATTCTGCATATTTTTGGGGGGATCTTGACGGGATATACTTTTGAATCAATAGTGGTGTTTTTTGCCTTTCCTCCGTAGGTCGGTTAACCTACCTACTTGCCACTATTGACCGTTTTTTCGTCTCGCCGGTCGGTTCGACTGAGCTCTAAAAAACGGCTTAGAAGAAAAAATGGCGTCTTCCAGTCGCAGGCGCCTATCTCTCCAATGAGAATTTTGAATTTCGCGCCGCGCCAAGACCGTAGGTCGGCTGGATGGAGCTCAGAACTCAGTCCATAGGTCGGTTAACCGACCGACGAAAAAACAGCTTATAAGGATTTAGGTCGGTTAACCGAAGAAAGAAAACGGCTTATAGAGAGAAATCTCGCAGGTCGGTTAAAGCTAAGTGCACACGCAGTCCGGTAAGATTCCGCACGCGAAAAAGCGCAGACGAAATTCGCGTCACGATGCCCGACAGGTTTTTCAGATAAAACGAAATTCAGACGTGAAACTTGGCCCCAGGTTTGAAAAATCCACTGCTTAGCCTACACAGATGTTGCTGATTGATTGCCGAAGGAATAAATGCAGCTGACATTAAATAGGTCGTATAAACAGTTGAAATTTCAAACACAGCTTCTAATTTTTCAATTCTCAGGGCACAATTTCGCATGCGTTTAAAATTCGCTCCGGTAAAGTAGAATATTTTCTGCTCAAATCGGAACGAAATTATCGGACCGAATCCGCATGCGATGCGTCAAAATTTCGGAGCGGAGAAGGAAATTCGCACCGGACTGCGAAATTCGGACTGTGTGTGCACGCTACTTAACTGGATGACGGCAAAAAACTCAACTAATCAATCTTTATTGTTCGAAAAACATGACTAACTGCTCGTGCCGTCCATGAATAGCCGTGTGCCTATCGAAGGACTAGAAACGTCACCACAAAGAACATTGTAATTGGTTTGCATAGGTTTTGAATCAATTTTTAGGATTTGGGTGGCGTTTCTTGTTCTTCCCAGGAGCATAGGCGGGTTTCGGCCATAGTTATATAGAGTATTTCAACAATGGCTAAAATGGATCCGTCAGCTACGATGCTTTGGCAGCAACATTTTGCCCCATCTTGGCAAATGTCCTCTTCAGGCTCTTGGACGCCATGGATTTCTATAAGGCGTTTTTCCGTGCTCCCACAAACAGTTTGTGGGTCAATTGTGGCTCGAAAAGAATGTTTCCGCGGCGTTTTGTGCGGCCCACGACTGTGTTTCCGCGACCAGCAAGATTTCGTGGCTCAAATTCGAGCCACGAAATCTGGCGAGGTGATTGTCGAGTTTGTGGCTCGATTCTGGCGGGAAATTCAAATTAAGCAGCAAAATAGTGTCTAAACAATAAAGTTAACTACTTTTTAAGCCTCGAGTTCTATTTATTGAGATTTTAAATGAATTCTGTTTTTTTTTGAAATATTTGAAATTTCCGCCAAAAAATAGACAAAACGGCGTTTCCGCGAGTTTCAACTCGTGGCTCGACTGTGTGACACACAATCGTGTTTCGCGACAAACACCCAGAAGTGTGTGGCCCACAATTGTGTCGCGGAAAAAGGCTTTATGACTTCGTAATTTTTGTCCGCCCGTCGGTCCGTCTGTCTGTTCGCTCGATGACTACCAAAGTTTTTTGTTCAGATTTTGTTTAAGGATACTTTGGGCCAAATTACAGGTCAAGTTCGCAGATGGAATCCGTGAGCCTTGTATTTAGAGATTGGTTGTCAGATTAAGGGTGATTTTTTTTTTTTTTTTAAAGCTACTATGACAGATGATTTAAAGGTCAGGAGAATAACCCTCTCCCCTGATAAACGGTTCGTATGGAATCCAGTCAAGACTAGAGCTTCGGTATACAGTGGAAGACTACATAATAAATACAGACTAAAATCACATCCCAACTTTGTATTTTAGGACAAGTATTTTGCCGGAATCCGACCAAAACCGGAAAGTCGCGAGAAGTAATGTTTTGTCTGAAGTCGATTGTTGTTAGTTCAGAGTATCGAAATATGCTTAGGAAAATACGATGGATCATTGTCTTCACTTTTTTTCCTGCCTGTACAATATTCGGCCGGAATCCGGCAAAGAACGGAATTTCTGTTATACTTGGAGACCTTAGAGTTTCTAAATGAAGTCGTTTAGAGTGTTCGATGATGGGGTAAGTTGACATGCTGAAGCGAGTATTATATGCAGTACAGTATTATATGCAGTGTTTCCACGACTTTAAATATCTGGGGCGAGTGACTGACTGCGAGTGACTGTGTCACGATTTCTGATTTCGTAACTATGCCGTGGAAAAACACCTTTAATGTCTACATATAACTGACGTTGCGGAACTCTTCATCACGTAATTTTGGGAAACATGATTTATTGTCGAATCTAGGTGCCTTAATTGAACCCATCATGAACCCATCCCTTCAGGTGTACTTTGAGTTTCTTCGTATGTCCCCAGCCTACATGAATCCCGAAATTTTGGGTCCTTACAACTAATTGCATCCCTAAACAGGACCACCCTTCTTATTATTGTCTCTCTATTCCCCGCGCCTGGATTTGTTTTAGAGCTTAATTTCCAATTTATTCCTCTTCTTCCTTGCGCAGTCGGGGATCGATCGATTATATTATTAATTCTCCTTCTGTCTCTTGTACAACAAAAGGGGGGATATTATTTGCGAGTCGAAAATATGAGAACGTTTAAGCTGACTCCGGAAAACTTTTTGTGATCCAAGCTCAATCGGTTCTGAGTTACTCTATTATTATCAATAAAATATAATTAAAGAAAAAAAGAACCTTTCGATCGCAGCATGAGGATGAACAGGACCCTTGCCAAGAAGGGCTGAAATAATAATCAGCTGACGTGCCCGCCTACCGCAGTTAAATATTATTCGCGGTCAGCTTGGGCTGAAGAAATTCTTATGTATTAATATAATTATGTTGACCTTTGCCAACGAATTAACTACAGATTAGAAAATAAGAGAACCATTACTTTGTTTCTTTCCGGACTTAGCCCTGCAACTTTAAGAAAAAAGATCTCCACTCCCTTTAATAATTATTAACAATATAAAAGTTTCCTGCTCTTTTTGTCCCCCCCCCCCTAGCCTAGTACAGATACAGACACCTGATTTTGTGATACAAGCTTTCGGACACTTAAAGTTTCGACTAACTTAACAAAATATTTACATCCCGTCTCAGTTTCCATGATCTTCACGCCCTTACCAAGAATTCTTGCCCTTACTCATAATTTTAGTGTTTGTAATAATTTGTTTACATTTTTGCATTCAGCTGTTTTGTTCCTCTTCGCGGGTTGAAAATAAGCAAATAAACTACGCAGTTACGACGGAGATAAATATCATACAAACAATCCAGCTTAACTTAAAAAGAATTCACCTGAGAATTATTCAGTTCTTGACAATTACCTGAACTCATTTCAATCAGTCGGTGCTAAACTATATCTAAAACTTAAAGGAGAGAATGCTGGCATTTTCAATGGACTTTCATAACTAAATTCAATGGACGATCATAACTAAATTCGAGTCAGAAAATTGAAAATCACCTGCACCATTCTTCGAGACACAAAGCGAGCCAAAAAATCTTTGTCGGTTGCGGAAACACACTTGCGGGCCACGCAAACCACAGCGCAAACGCTCTTGTTCGAGCTACAGACTCTTTGAGCGTGTTCCATCCTACTTACCGTAGTTACCACGCATGGCGTCACAAATTCTGCCTTTTTGTCGGCAAGGCTGGAACGATTTTTCTATTTTCCAGCGGAAGATCATGCCACGGGTGAATCCGACCAATCACGTGACAGAGATTCGTGGTTACTACGCTCCCGAGTGTGGTAAGCAAATAGTTACTATTAGTTACTATTTCGAGAAGGCTGGAACGGTCAGCTTAGTAACTTTTCGTGAGGTTGGAACGGATTTAGTAACTAATAGTTACTGTTGGTACGAGGGTGGAACAAGCTCTTTGTGGGACCGCGTGAAAACGCTTTAAAAACCGGAGTTGCCAAACCCTTAGTATTAGCCCGACCGGTCGTTACTACATTTTATATCCAGGCCATGTACTTTCGCAATTGACTCCCTCAGACTCAAGCACACTCTCATCCTTTCCCCAATCATTTTTTGAATGCGCAGTTTACATCAAACACAAAGAGTTTGCTGAGTCAGCTTAAAAGTTCTCTTCTTTTCCCCTCACAAATAATATCCCTCCATTTGCTTCACCAGAGACAGACTTTCTATAAAGGAGAATTAATAATATAATCGATCGATCTCCGACTGCGCAGGGAAGAAGGGGAATAAATTGGGAATTAAGCTCTAAAACAAATTCAGGGCAATTGGAAATACAGGAAAAGATGAGGGGTTTGCAGTACTCAAAGATAAGCATCGGGACGGTTTCATCAAGATGGACGTGGTCATTTAAAGTGAACGAATGGCAGGCTTTTGTTCCGCCAAAATGACGAGACAAGAAAAGAAAAAAAGTACAAAGGTTAAAATAAAAGTACAACAGATACCATGGTATATGTTACCACGGTAACTGTATCTGCAATGAGTCGTTTTTTTCCGTTACTGTGGTATATGATACTACGTTGCTCTGCAAAAACGACAATTACCGAAATGGTGCTTTTAGATGTCATCCCAAAAGTCACATCACTAAGTGCCAAACTTCTTTCCCACCAGTTTGACGAAATCCTAGCCTCTATTGTTGGTCATGATGAAAGTGAGATGACATTTTCAGATACCACGATCAGTTACCACGGTCGGACCGTGGTACCTGAATATCAGTTACCACGGTGACTGGCCAGATACCACAACAACTGCAAAAACACCTTTTGACCGTGGTATCAGATACCATAGAGAGATTGCACCCTACCCGACGAAAACGGATATTGCTACACCATCACAGGAGCATATACACAAATTTAACATTAGGAGGTATAGGACTTTGAGAATAAAATGGTCGACCTTTGGTAACCATTCTGAGCCACTGAGTTGCTGGAAATGTTAATCTGGCTTTTTCTCGCTTGCAGGGGCGTCGCAAAGTGGGGGTGCGCGGGCTGCAGCACCCCCCAATTCGAGATTCACTAAAGGTGTTCGGTATTTTTTCGATACCAGAACTATTCGGTATATTTACGGGGATTCGGTAGTTATACAGAATCCAAAACATGTCATCGGTACAAATCTATTCGGTATAATGATGGGGATTCGGTATAATTGCCAGGGTCGGTAGTTATTTCGAATTCGATGAGCGAATTAACTGAAATTCTTTGGTAAGTTTCGATGGCAAAACTGGGTATATTTATGGAGATTCGGTAGTTACACAGAATCTCGAATAGGCTACCGGTCCAAAATTGGTCGGTATCATGAATGCAATTTGGTAATTTATTCGGTATAATTTTCAGGATTCGGTAGTGACCACGAACCCCGGCTATAGTTCCAGTTTCGACGAAGTTAAACCGAATACTAATATTAGTCGGTAGATTTTCGATACCAAAACTATTCGGTATAATAACCGGGATTTGGTATTTATAAAGAATCCCGAATAGGCTATCGGTCTAAGCTTATTCGGTGTAAGAACTGGGATTCGGTAGTTTATTCGGTACAGTAGCCAGGATTCGGTAGTTGCTACGACCGTCGAAACTCGAAGAGGTCGGGTGAACACCTCCGCAGACAACACGCTCTAATCATAAATGTTTCGAAAATTTTGCCTGCGGCGTTTTTCGTAATTTTTTTCTATTTTGTGAAAGGGCGCGTCATTTAACCGAGGTTTTAACAAGAATAAATAAGGGAAGAATTGAGAACTCACATAGCCTTGATGTCAGCATCCTGGATCTCTTTTGGTCCGATTTTATGTATCGGGGGTGGAGCCTGGGTGGAGCTTCGCGTGTTGCCTCTTCCAGTATTAAGTGTTACCTCCAGAGCAAAAGTGATGAAGCAGTCAGAAAAGGCGGGAAGTTTAAACAGTGCTGATTCTGAGGATTATATGAATGGAAACTAATTTTCAATCTCGGGTCAGATTTGCAATATGAAGCTTGTGTTATCACGACCCTTCACAAAGACGGTGAAGCCCAAGGGAATGCGGCATTTGATGACTCGAGGGACCAATTAAGCAACTTGAACGTTGAAGGGTAGACCTACATGCATTCAGTTCAGATTCAATAGGATCTGTGTGAACATTCGTAATTTAATTTTGGTCTTCTCAAGACTGTACAGAATCGCTTCTAGAAAAGGTATTAAGTATTCTTTGAGCCCAAGCTGACTTTGAAACATTTATTCAAACAATGTATAAAGGTATTAAGCTTGGACAGTTTAAGGTATTTAGCTGTCGAAATGTACTCAATGAGTTACTATGTCTTGTTTTTAAGTTGTACTCTCGTGTAGTTGCGAAAAACAGTAGGCTATAAAGTCCTAATTTTAAACTAATGATTGCTGAGTGTAAGATATCTTTCAAGACGTATGAATTTGTGATAAC
This sequence comes from Branchinecta sandiegonensis, assembly GCA_030848855.1. Classification (NCBI taxonomy): domain Eukaryota; kingdom Metazoa; phylum Arthropoda; class Branchiopoda; order Anostraca; family Branchinectidae; genus Branchinecta; species Branchinecta sandiegonensis. The sequence continues at coordinate 12,772,532 of JAUPMV010000014.1, forward strand.
AAACAACTTATTATTCTTGGTCAAAAATGTATATCATTATCTCGGATAGTTGCACTTCACATCTGCCTAAATTTGTCATTGTCTATTTTGTCATGGTTTTGTTTCATTATCATGTTTTTACAATAATTCAAATTCGAATTTGGGCATAGCTGGAGAACTGTACTCAAATTGTTGTTATGTTTTGTTTTTAAGTTGTGCTCTGTACACAAAATTTAGCTCCTAACAGTTCTCGGTTAGTTGCGAAAAACAGTTGGCTTCAAGGATTCCTAATTTAGTTGTTATGTTTTGTTTTTAAGTTGTACTCTGTACACAAAATTCAGTTCCTAACAGCTTTCGGTTAGTTGCGAAAAACAGTTGGCTTGAAGGACTTCCTAATTTAAAATTTTAATTGATTACTGAAACAGATAATTGTATGGTATCATTCAAAACGTGTACATTTGATATAACAACTTATAATTTTGGTCAAAATGTATATCATTATCTCGGGTAGCTGGCTAAATGTTTCACTATCTATCCTATTAACAGTCATTTTTTATCACTAACAATCTGCCATAGATATTACACGAATGATTTGTGTGAAAAAAAAGTAAATCTTTCTTCCCACTTCTCCAGAGACGGATATTCTAACTGACTTTCTAAGCCTAGAGTAAAAACATTTGGAAGCATGTCCCTTCCTTCATAAACTTTTTTGTGTTCAGTCCAACGGCTCTTTTCTGCCTTTATTTTCGTCATCCTTGAATGTAGGATTGCACAACTTCTATCATCTCACTGTACTTTAGCCCCTTATCTCGTCTTTTAAACTAGTGGTAGCTGCGATTTGTTGGAGGGAGAAGGGCAAAATGTCGGCCTCTTTCTGTTTAATTTGAATTCGGCGCACTTTCTTGACGCGAAGTACGGCGATCAGAAGAAATAGCGCCAATAATAACTCTGTGGTCGGGACAGGCGCCGAATAAGCTCCACCTCCGCTACTTGAGAATCGGGTAGAAAACAACGTCGCATGATTCAAGTCTTCTCAATTCTTCCCTTATTTATTCTTGGTTTTAAGCCAGTTTTAAGAACTGGGATTCGAGAAACATTATAAGCTAGAATCTCGAAGCGGCGCTCACTTTATGTGATAATTGGGAGGATTGACTAGCCTTTCTGTTGCTGCTGCTGCCGGGACGTCACTCCATTCGGTTTCTGGAATTAGGATCTCGGTGTTTAATTTACGATAAAAGATAGAATATGTAAGAGAAGCAGTTTTAAAAATTGTCTCGGGTATAATAAATAGAAGCTGCTACTCGTGCCCGGCAGTATATTGTCCAAGTAAGCTTCGCAAAAACGATGCCTAGTAGCTGGCTAATCATCTTTCATGGTCTTTGAGTCTAATCCTCACTGTTCAGTTATTTAAAGCTCGAAATGTGAGTTCCTAGCATTCTGTTAAATTTTTGAAAGATTCAGTAAAAATTTTACTCTGCACCCCCCCAACGAAAGTGCATTTGCGACGCCCCTGCTTGCTAGTATAATAAAACTTTTGCAAAAGAGTTTTCTTGATGATGAGAATTTGAAGGCTTCAAATTTGTAACAAAGAGGAGTCTTGTGTCCTACCCATGGTTCACACTGCTGCGATTTCTCGCAAAATTCTACGTCATGCGACATACGACACAAATCGTGCGACAAGCAACGCAGAACTTTGCGTTTTGTCGCAGTGTCGGATGCGTTGAAATATTTCAACTGATCCGACATAACGCATGCGATTCTTGAGGGAAAGAAAAGAAAAAACAAAGACTAGTTAATTTTCAAGACTAAAAATTGCTCTACCTGTGCTGAATGCATCGTATCTTCTGAATAAACTTAACCTGTTTTGAACAAGATGACATATGAGGTTTGCCTGAAAATTTCCTAATGATGGGTGGTATTCAGATGGGTATTCTCCCAGCATGTTCAGACTCTGTTTCCCCAAGGGTTTCTTTGCAGAATAATCTCGTCGAGAAATTTCCTTTTCCATTTGCGTCTGCGTGGTAGTGGGAACGTCCGTGCGATTTTGTCGCACTTCGGAACATCAAAGAAAAAATCGTGTCGCACACAAAGCAGCAGTGTGAACCAAGGGCTATCGGTCGGTAATGACACTTTTCTGAAATCCGACAGATAGGAAGCACGATTTTGTGCATGGGAAGTTTGAAGCAGTGGCGCCATTGAGGGGGGGGGCATGCCCCCCCCCCCTGAATTTGAAAGGGGACCAAAATCTGAGGTTTTTTGTCTATATTCCTTGTTGTTTGACATGCTGAAGTAAAGGTACTTACCAAATCGTAAATTTCACACTGCACCGCATAGTTAGTAATCTGGTTTTGAACCAAAATCTTTGTATTTTTAGCAGAAAACAGGCTATTTTTTTGTTTTTTTTTTGCCTGCGGCGCTCAGTTTCAATACAATTTGGTTTTTGTTCGATGTTTTAAGATATTAACCCCATATCCGAACTCAAAAGATTTCATGAATCCAGATCTACATCTCGAGATCGCGAAAAATCGCGAAAGGGCCGGTTTCGATCGAAAGGCTCAGAGGGTCTAAAGTCGCGTATTCTGTCATATGGGTAGGCCTCAAACTTCAGGTCAGAGCATGCTCCAGTGAAAATTTTTATTTGTGAAGGGTCTTTGAACAATGCGTGATTCTTGCATATGCTCATTATCGTATATTTTAAAACTGCTTTAATTTTACCCTAAAAAAGCAATGAAGCAAAAAAGTCTAGGATGGGGGCCCAAAATAGATGTTTGGCCCCCCCCTGAGGTTTACTGAAATGGCGCCACTGGTTTGAAGGCTTCAAGCTCCAGTTTCTGATGAAATTTTTCTACAAAGCTGAATTTTTTTTTTTTCATTTGCGCTTGGCCTTTGCCCCAGCTACCCTGTGCTTTGCGCATTCGCTATGAACTGATTTCGAGCGAGCCTCCGATAATGAGAATAGGACTATATCCACACCCTCGCATGCACGGGCTGGTAGTATAAGATATGGAGTCAACCTTAAACCCATCCAGTGGGCAGTGCCTCCTTGTATTCCTAGGACCTCAGCCTCCTAAGTATACAATTATGAAAGAGACAGCTAACTGTTTCTAACAGTTTACAGGCTTAGAATAGTTATCAAATATAGGTAAATAACTCTCAAAATCGTTTCCTCTTTCCGTTTCCTTCGGGGAGGCTGTGGTCTCTCTATGGTTACGGTATCTCTAAAACGCAACTAACGGTGTAAGATTTAAACTTTTTGATCAACATGGGATGAGTCATGCCATGTAGATTAGTGATTGGCCTAAAATGTTCAGGTGAGCTGATGAAAACGCTAGAAAACATTCGTGTATTTATGTGGTTTACATCAGGATACTTACAAGAGCACATTCGAAAACCTAACAGTAAGTTGGTTTATATACAATAGAGGCCGAGGCGTCACTCAGCGTTACTAACCAAAATGTTTGGGTGGGGCAGGGGTGGGAGGCAAGGGATTTACCGACTGACTGGTAATTTTGACCGAGTTTTGAACCTAACCTAACCGAGTTTTGAACCTAACAGTAAGTTGGTTTATATACAATACAGGCCGAGGCGTCACTCAGCGTTACTAACCAAAATATTTGGGTGGGGCAGGGGTGGGAGGCAAGGGATTTACCGACTGACTGGTAATTTTGACCGAGTTTTTCTGCAGAAAAAATGACTGTTTTGGCAAAAAATCAACTCTTCCAGAAAGAAAAAAACGATTGTTTTGAAGAAAAATTGCGGTGGTTTGCGCTTACTCGGTTATTTTTTACTGACTCCCGACAACATTGGGAAGGGGCATCCACCCCAGGTGTGATGCCCCTGAATAGAGGTACAGGCAGAGGAGTTCCTAGCCAAAATGTTTGGGGGGTGGGCCAAGCAAGGAATTTACCGACTGGCTGGTAATTGTTACCAACTGTTTTTGCAGAAAAATGACTGTTTTCAAGGAAAAAATGACAATTTTGAAAAATCAACTGATTTTCAGAAATACCAACTGTTTTAATGAAAAAGAATAAACTGTTTTGGCGAAAAATCGTGGTATGAGCGCCGACTCAGTTATTTCTTAACAGACTGGCCAACAATGTTGGGGAGGGGGGGCATCCTCCCCTGTATAACCTACAGCACAGTTTTGATGTCATTCAACGCGCCGAAAGGCAAATGCAACTTTCCGAAAAGCAAAGCGAGAATCCGCCGAGCGCAAGAACAAATGGGAAGTCGTTGCGCCTCAGTTGCACCTTTACAACTTCTTGATGACTTGCCGGAATCACATTCCACTCACGAAGTGGATTCGCTTTCCAAGTGCTGGCGGAAACCAGCGGAGCGCGAGAACAGCTCCGGAAAGCAAAGCGAGTTTTAGCCGAAGTCGCAAAAACAGCCGGCACATAAGCTCGCGGAGCTTCCCAGACCGCCAGAATCAGACTTTAATATTTCTGTTCTGTTATCATGCCAGAAAGTATAGGTACCATGAAAGGGGATTAGTATCGTTGACTTACTCGCTTAAGCACAGTGTGGTAGAGGTCCATGCTTGACTTTGAAGTCAGGGTATCTAACAAGCTGTAGACCCCTACCCTTGTCTGCAGTAGGCATGCTCCCTATTTAGTAATCTGACACCCTCCTTTTTGTGTAACCTGGTTTTGTTACTCGTTTCTAACTTTTAAAGTTTTGCATTTTCCTCTATCTTTTTTTATTTGCCCAGTCACTGGTTACTAATCATCTTAAAGATTCTGACTTTCCTACCTGTCATTTTAGTACTAAAACAGAGTGTCATAAAAATGATTGTCGTTATTGGCATCTTGGTCATCTACTGTTTTTTTCCTCTTTTCGGAAAAAAAGAAACCCCAGGCTTGCAGTGTAAAGTATTACAGATTATGTTAAGGGACATATTGAAAGCCTTGAAGCAATGTTCACAAAATGCTGTCTTGTTGGCAGGGGCGTCCCGAGGGGGGGCGGTGGGTGCAGCGCCCCCCCCCCTACGTTTTGGGCATTTGGTCAAAATTTCGCCGAAGGCTAAAATTCCGGCCCAAGGGCATCGCGGCGAAGCCGTGATGCTCGTTCTAAAAAACATTTTGCACCCACATTTCCAAATTGGTTGATTTAACGTGTTTATTGGTTCCCATTTCATCGAGTTTGGTATTTCATCCAACTTCTGTTCAGTCCGCATCGATTTCACCGCAATCGGTCCGTCTCCTCTTAAATTCGGTGATTCAAAGTGTTTATTTGGTCTCACTCGTTACCGAATTCGGTAATCACCGGACTTTTCTCAAGTCCGTATCTCTTCTATCGCATTCGGTCAGTCCATTTCATATTTCGGTGATTAATCAGATTCATTTGGTTCTGATTCGTTACCGAATTCGGTAATTCACCGCGGGATTTTGTGTAGTCGGTATCTATTACCAGACTAGCCCCATTCGGTTGCCTTAGATGGTTCTAACAAGAGTTTCATTCCGTTACGAAATTCGGTTGTTGTACCGCCCCCGATCTGTTCATTGTTTTTTTAGTTAGTTTTTCGGTAGTACGAATTCATTATCATCCCAGTTACTGAGTTCGGTAATTTAAGTGGCATTTATTTAGCTCTTGTTATTTACCACTTAACGGTAGCTTCAGCTGGTTGCTATTCCGGACTTAACTTTTACTTCTAATGATTGCAGTACCTCAGAAATAAGCACGTCTCTTGACGTGAAACGTAGCCTACTTTTGTTTGCTGTAAATTCAGAATAAATGTACTTCGTATCTCCTTTACCCTACTTTGTCCTGGATGACCCCTTTTTTCGCCAGACAGCTCTGTGGTTCAGTAGGTAGTCGTGGATCGAAAAAAGCACTTTGATCATCAGTGTGTCCACAAAATGTCGCAGTCTTCACTATTTAGAAGAAGGGTGAGTCAGTTAATTGGCGTTTGAGGCTTGGAATTTTGAGGGGCTTGAACCACATTAAAAGCTAGAATTTACATGGAAAGTAGTTAAATTAAAAAAATTTCGCATGCGTCGCTTGAATTTGTCTTGGGTACAACCGTTAGCGATTGTCGCTTTGCGGCAACGGCGTTTTTTTCGGCACATATTTAAGTCCTGTTGGCAACTCCGGACATCCCCCAAAGGTAAAAGGCTAGTGACTGCGTATCCCTGAAAAAACAGAAGTGGAACAGCGTGAAACCGCGCCAATTTTTCTCTTTAGACTTCATTTTGTACATACTATGCAACTTTTTACATTGTATCTTCTTAAAGGCAACTCGCTGTTTTTTTACGAAAAAAATTATAAATCCGGTAAAAATCAGGTACCGATTCGGTCAATTTTACCAAGTTTGCCCCCCTCCCCCAATGAGGAAAGGCTCGGGACGCCCCTGCTTGTTGGTATTCATTTCATGAGGTCAAAATAACAAGGGTTACTCAAAGAGTCTAACCTAACCACTAGTTTGGTACTCTATGTTAGATTGGTACCACCTGATCGGAGGTTCGCTGGAACTACAATATACCTAGACCATCAGTGTGGTTTTGTGAAGGTCTGAGTTTGCCAGATGGACAAATGGGATGACACAGTAAAACGAGTATGACACAGTTTTTTGGTCCTAGGCTACTCTGTTTTTACTTGTGTATTCTGTCTTCACTCTAATTAGCAATTGACACTTGAATTTTCTGATCGTCAACAGCCTTCTTAATTGTCTGCATGGCTGTATTGATTTTCTCCCTGTATGGCGCAGTTCTGTACGATCCTCCCAGATTTCCGCTGTATCCTTGGCTTGCTAGAGTCACCCATAGGTTCTCAATCCTTGATCCTGAAACCACTGTTTCTGGCTCGGTTACGATCACAACCGGTTTACTAAAGTCATATTCTTCAAACTTGTTCAAGAAAGGACTAACTGTGAACCAGCGAGACTTGTCAGGATATGAACTTTCTTTGCTCTGATAGAAGTCCAAGTAGCCGTTTGGTCGGCTGCCTGCTACTCTAAGACAATCATCGCTGAAGTAGTTAGTGGTAAGGAATTTCTTGGCACTGTTGGTGATGCTTGCTAAACTGAGTGACTGGACAGTTACCAAAGCAGTATCATCAGCGTTATGCATAGCATCAGCAATCCAGTTGGTAACTTTCTGCAGCTGTAGCATTGAAATTCCAGTTCTAGTCTTGGTCTTGTAGATCATAGGGCTGTACCTTTTCAGGCTTTCAGGGTCTGTGCAGATCTTGATGCTCGTCTGGTCCAGATCCAGGAAGTCCTCGGGGTGGCTGAAGATTACCCAAGAGCCGATCGTAGGATTGCCTTTTAACTTTTGCACAATTGGAGTCAAAATGGCATCAATGAACCTCAAGACCACCGGGTCTTTTTCCAGAAAGAATTCCATATCTTGCACTGCTGAAGAAAAGATGATTAGTTGAACAAGTATCTTTTCTTGAGCAGCATCAGCCAGCATTAAATTGATGTCTTTGAGGATGTTGTTGTAGTAATCAGCAATTTTGGATGATGTCTGAGAGAGGACTTTGGTGAATTCTGTGGGGTTGAATCCAATGAGGAGCGAGAGGGTATTCCCTCCAGAGGATTTGATATCTTGCATCCATTTGAGAACTGTGTCACGTGACTGGCGATAAGCACTGCTGCCAAACATCGGGAAGGTGGCGAACGGACCAATAGTACCTGGGGAGAAAAAAAAAGTAGAGTTAGTTTAACTAATATAAGGTTTGAAGCCAAGCTGACCATTCATTACAAACGAAATAGAAAACCGTGATATTCGGGGTTTTTTCTTGATCAGCTAGTTATCCCTCTAAGATGATGTGCGAGGGATAAATATAAATTCGGATATTTCGGTTGCACTTCCGGCAAACCGTCCTCAGCGAAAAAAACAAAACTAAATCATAAAATCCAACACAAAACCAACAGAAAAACGATGTGGAACCAACAAAACATACAACGACAAGTAACTGAAGACCAGAAGAACGATGCGAATTGAACGACATAAAAATTCAAATAAAATGACGAATATTAAAATGTGCGTGTTAAAGCACAACTCTTACTAGAAATGATCTTTTCCCTATGTAATGGGTCAGAAAAAACGTTTTCCAAAAATACCATTTCTTTCTACATAGAATTAGCGATTTTCTTGTTATCGCTTGTCGACTCTATCCAGCCTTCCTGCTCTCCGACGCGGCGGCTGGGCGCAAAACATTTGAAACTGAACGCACCGTGGTACAAAATCGGGAAAACTAAGCAAATAAGATAATTGAAAAATAGAAGATTCTCATATCCTTATATGCGAAAGAGTTCTTAGCGGACGCTAAAGATTCCGGCAAACTTTGCGTTGTGTGACGAGCAAAACTCGGCAAGGCCGAAAAAGCGCTAAAAATTCGTAGGCACTAAACGAAACCATTGAGAAAAGTGGAGATTTTACCAACTTATAATTCCATAAGGGAGCTAGGTACCGTATATTATAAAAGGCAAAATAAGCAAGAGGGGCTCTTTAAAAGTGTATATTTACAAATCTGTGATTATTTTACAATTCTAAGTTCTGTGTCTATTTACAATTATTTACCAACTAATTTTACAACATTCCCTGGGAAAGCGCAGAAGCTTTCATCCAGCATTTAAATAATCCTTGTTTCCCATAACTGTACAAATACTTTCTGGTCTGTTTTAAGAGAAAAAAACAAACACGACTGTGTTTTAGGAAAAAACGAGGCGCTTCGTGCCGACTCAACTTTTTTGCCGACTGGCCGATAACATTTTGGGGGGCGTCCATTCCCTCCCCCCCCCCCATACGTTACGGCTCTGAGTTCGACACCAGGAAGATCTGTTGTAACTACTGTAATTTTTTAGAAGAAGAAATGTTGTAAGCCAGCCTGCATGAGCTCTGGTTTTCTGAGCCAGTTTTCTGGGATCCCAAATCGTAAGTGGAGGGATACCTATGACTTCCGAAAAGTTATCCGTCTGTCAGCATGATAACTCTTGAAGGGAATGAGATATGTTGATGAAACTTGGTGTGAGGACTCTTTGGGTCAAGGGACAGGTCAAGTTCTTAGATGGGCTCGTAAAATTTGTCAAATTCACCTGAACTTGATGACCTTTTGGATTATTGCTCAGGGAACCTACCGGAATTTTGCTCAGGGGATCTACAGAAATCTTGCTCAGGGAATCTACCGGAGATCTACCAGGGAATCTACAGGAATCTACTGGAGGCTGGATAAGGGGATCTACCGGACTTCAGGGCTGGGGGAGGGGTTTCCAATAATGGGGCGACAAAATTATTTTTTAACAGCTAATGAAAGAGTCAGTTTAGGGGCACGGAGACATGCTGAACATGAATATGAGAATTGTTTTCTCTCCGGACAAATAGTTCACCCGGAATCCGGCCCAAACCGGAAAGTTGGTTAAAAATAAGTTTTATTTGAAGTTGATTAGGTGTTCGATTTGGAGGTAAGAATACATGCATTTTTATGGAAATCATTTTCTCGTTGGGCAAGTAGTTCGTCCGAAATCCGGCCGAAACCGGAAAATTTGTTCAAAGAAAAGTTTTACCTGAAGTTGATTAGATGTTCGATAGGGGTACGAAGACATGCTGAATCGGTATATGACAATCATTTTTTACCCGGACATATAGTTCGACCGGAATCCGGTTTTATCTGAAGTTGATTAGAGGTTTGAAGTAGCATGCTGAATCCGAATCTGAAATTTATTTTCTCGCCGGACGAATAGTTCGCCCGGAAGCTGGCAAAAACTTGAAAATGTATTAAAAATGAAGTTTTTATCTTAAGTTGATAAGAGGTTCGGTATAGAGGTATGGAGATATACTGAAATCGTTTTTGAGCTTTATTTTTTTGCCGGACAAGTACTTCGCCTGGAATCCGGTCGAAACGGGAATTTGGGAGAAGTCAGTCAGGAATTTTCACCAGTTTCGTCAAAGTAGATATGACGTATAGGGGTAAACACATCTGCTAAATCCATATCTGAACTTGGTTTTCTCGGATGATTAGCCATTGGCCTTATTCTGTTTTTAATCTTAATGGTGCAAATGTTCAAGGAGTCTGGCGAACCCTTTTTGGGTTTGAGCACACTGTAAAAAGTCTCTCCTTTATCGGACTTGTGCGTCACCGATTTCGGACATTTTTGTTCCTAATTCGGAAAATTAAAATCCCTATTCGGAGGGTTATAATCCGATGCAAGATAAAAATGCTAGAATGCAAAATACTGCAGTGTACTCTATAAACAGTCGAGAATACTCTGCAGTATTTTGCATTCTAGCGTTTTAATCCTGCATCAGATTATAACTCTCCGAATTCAGATTTTAATTATCCGAATTAGGAATAAAAATGTCCGAGATCGATGACACTCAACTACACTGTACAAAGTTTCTCCGTATAAAGATTAAAGTTAACTGCAGTATTTGCTACTCTGATTCATCTTATCTCTTTTTGGTATTAACCTTTTCTGCGTAGAGATAAGGATAATCCGAGTAGCAAATATTGCACTTAACTTTTAATCTTTATACGGAAAAACACTTTTTACAGTGTAGTAAAGATTCCCTTCCGGAAAGGGGTCCGACAAGGAGGTGTTCTATCACCTAGTCTATTTAAAACTTGTATCTCCCAAGTAATTAATAATATACCTCCTACTTATTTTTACGGTTCTTCGAATGTTTCGTATCTTGCATATACTGATGACCTTCTTGTCATTAGCAGATGTAAAGATATCTAAATCTGTTACTTGCATATCCGAAGCTTGTGTTCGGATTGGTCTATACTTAAATGTTGATAAATGTGAGTACCTTACTTTCGGCTCTTCTCCTTCACTCTCGCCTCTTGCATGCAAATCGTTTACTGTCCCCTCTGTCCCATCTTTTAGGTGGCTGGGCATTGATATCACTAATAATCTAAGATCTTTCCGTTCCCGGCTGATTTCCGATTCCAGGTTGAAGATTCAGGTTGGTTACTCTAGGATTGTTGGAAACAGAGGAAAATATAATCGTAGAGCTTTATCCAAACTATATTCGGTTTTCTGCGATCATTCAGTTTTATACCTTTCTGGTTTCTACCCTCTGTTAAAAAAGAAAGATATCTCTTCTTTGCATGTCCAATATTTTCGGTTTTGTAAATTCCTTCTTTTCCTCCCTCCTTGGTACCGTAAAAGGCTAAATTTGGGATGAATGATGTTTTCGCGAAAGTTGCCGTATTGAGCAGAAAGCTTTCTGATACCTATGCAAGCCAACTGCCACCGTTTCACGGTCTTGAATGTGTTTACTTTTCGTAGTTTGTCTTTTTCTCTTTTGTTTTTTTGTTTTTGAGTTTACTCCGCTGTTTACCTCTGTTGTTATTAGTGGGTAAGAAAATAAATAAATAAATAATAATAAAGGAGAGAATTTTTAGAGTGTAGCTTGTCGCGTTAGAACCTCACCTGACATATGGAACTTGCGCCCATTGAGGCAGAACCCTCTGGTTGTTGCGGACAGCCTTAGAGGTGGCTTCTTGGCACACTCTGGATCTGGACTGGCTTCGGGTGTGGAGTGCCTGGAGACTGATGTGAATGATCGTCTGGTTAATTCAGCGAGGTCTGTGAATGAGGACTGCATGTCCTGAAAAAATAGTTTGTTTGACAGTACTCACTTTTCATGACAGTACTCACCAATTTTGGTTTTGTAACCGTAAATGTGTGTGCGAATAAAATAACTATTCTAAAAAAAAATTAAAAATTCTAGGTTACGCTAACAGGAAAAAAAGTGGTTTGCTTCCGTGGGAGGGGGGGGGGAGTAACTTCCGATGGTGCTCGATGTTTATTTTGCTGATACCCCAGAATAAGCATGAGAGTTATTCTGGATTGTGTGCAGAGATAACAAACTATCAGCAAAATCTCTGTCGAATTAAAACGACTTAAAACTCTAGAACCTTGCGACAGAAAGCAGTCGGATTGAGCTGAAAATTAGCTTTGCTCCGTTTACAGATCCTTCGCGGTAGGCCCGGGCAACCTCACCTGGATCTCTTCACAGATTTCATCAACCAGTGTAAATCGAATAGTCTACAAGTGAACGAACAGAAATCGAAAGTATTACGATTCAATCCCCTCAAGCGAGACATCACAATCCCAGATGTGCCGTTTCCAATTGTTCCCTCTGCAACAATCCTAGGCGTAATATTTACAAGTGACTGCTCGTTTAAGCTGCATGTGGACAATATTGTGCGCAAAGGTCACTACTCAATCCAGAGTTTAACAAGTATGCGCAGGTTAGGCTTCTCAGATCGTCCGCTCCTGCTGGCGTATACAACCTACATCAGGCCTATCCTCGAGTATTGCTGTCCCCTGTGGGGTCCCAAACTCAGAACACAGCTTACATGTCAGCAGAACTAGAAGACGTTCAAAAACGCGCTACTAAGATAATAATCGGACCCCGCTTCAGCAACTACGAAAGTACCCTTGAGCTCTTGAACTTGCCCACCTTATTCGATCGAAGACATGACCTAATAATGAAATTCGGGAAAATGCTATTAGCAAACGAGAAGCACCGATCCATACTTCCACCATCCGCATCGATCAGCAGACTTACTAGGCATTACAACAAACTAGAACCAGTCAAGTGCCGTACGAACAGATTCGCAAACTCCGTTGTGCCATGTTTCGTGAGTATATTTTACAAGTGACCTTTTTGTGATTGTAAAAGTAGCATAATTTGGCGTTTTCTTTTGAGTGCTACGATAGCTATTTAATTAAACGAATACGAATACAATAGTTAAATCCGCGTTCTCTTGGGACGTGGCTTAAAACTAGGCTTCACCTTCCAGATTTTTCTCGGGATTCTAAATATCCGGTTTTGTCAAGGAAGATCAAGGCTCAAAACATTTGAAAGTCCGAGGTTTTGGACACCCCAGATTTGGGATCTGGAAGGGTGTCATAGAGGCAACACATTTGAGAGGCACAATAAGTATCCAAATGAATGAGGTATGAAAAAAAGGATAGGGATTAATAGTTGTGACTCGGGGGCGAAAGGTACGCGAAGGGAACACTAGGAAATGTTGAGAAATTGAAAGTTAACTATGATCAATATCATGAAAGTCCGGAAGGGTTGGCTCGACAGTGCGGAAATTCCAAACACCTGTGAACCTGGAGGGTGAAACCTTTTAAGCGTCACTGGCCAACTCCCATGGCGTAGGAGAGGTCATGCATCAAGTTTTCGGGAAAGCCCAAATCACGCATAGATCTTCTTGCCCTACAGCTCGGTACGTCACTCGTGTCTGTAAGGTTAAAGATAGGTTCCACCTTCCAGATTTTTCTTCCGGGTTCCAGATATCTGTTTTCGTCGAGTTTCAAGGTTTCAAGGTTCAAGGTTTAATTTATACTTCTTTATAAAATCAAAATAAATAGAGGGTCAAGCCGGGGACACAAGGTCGATTGACAAAAACCCGGTACAATATATAACACAAATATTTTACATATAACTAATTATATAAATAAATGTTAATAATTCCATGACTCACCACCAAAGGGGAACCCGCCCCACAAACCCACCGACACTCGGTAGGATCAACCCGAAATCCCACAAAAAAAAAAACAATGCGCAAGCGAGGGTTACCGATGGCAGGCAACTCATATAGAACCCAACCAAAACATATCAACATCATACAAATAAGAATTTACTTTATTTTTTTTTATTTTTTCATCGATGATTCTTGAATTTATTTATAAGTATAGAATGAAGTTGCTTTTTTATATTTGGAAGAGATTTGCTGCAATCAGTATGTGGTAGATACAGATGCCATGAGCCCGTGATCGAAAAATATGGTGAGAACCGCGATCTCTCAGTGGTTACTTTAAGGTGCTGCATTTTCCATTTATGACGGGTTTCATAAGCATGGTCAGGTTGCTCAGGGAAAAAATTACGCGAACGAAAGTGCGAAGGTAGTTCCGACCGGTCATATTTTACCTTAAATAAAAAAGAATGAAGAGTGAATAATTCTGAAACAGGCAAAGTATTAGTTAACAAATATAGAGTTTCAGTTGTAGTTTTGTTAGGATAAGAAGAAGGGGACGGTAAATATTTTTGTAACTTGTATATATCTTTGTAACTTTGTATTTTTGTAAATATTTTTTGTAGGTGGACCCGGAAGTAGAACAGTCTGTGTCATAGAACATTGTCTGTCCGTTCTTTTAATGTATCTTTGCTCCAGGTATGCAATTCTCGCAACGTGGAAAATAATCTTTTTGTTTGGGTAAGGTTTCAGGTTTCATACTGAAGTAAAACATTTTGAGCCGAATGAGCGATATTACTGTAATAATAATTTTATTTAAATCCTCCATACAAATACAAGGTAAATGGTCGTAGGAGTTGGGTTCGTACCCGAAATGCCAGCCCTTCTCACATCTCTGCAATGCTCAGTACACTAGCCATATGACGCTTTGTAAGAGATGCTATAACAAGTCTCTGGTACAAGGATCCGTTCAGTATTTACGGAACATGATCGCAGATTTTTGCTCGTCAAAGTGGATGAAATTCTTATCATTATCCGTTTTATGGCACTTGAGCTTACTCAAGTGCCATTTAGCGATCGTAATGTCTGTCTGTCTGTCGGTCTGTCCACATTTTGCTAGTTTGGGCACTTCCACATGACCTAAGACGATAAAACTTGGCACGCATATCAGGGACCCAACCGGATTAACTTGGAAATAATCACTTCCCCGATCCGACCATCAATGGGGGAGGGACAAGATGGGGAATCCGGAAATTAGTAACATTCATAACTTTGGAACGGATAATCGGGCGTGCATTAAACTTGACAGGTATCAAGAACAAGTGTCTTGGATGTTCATTGTCAAATTCGGATCGGATCCGATAACTGAGGGGGGGGGGGGGGGCTGGAGGGGGACACCCGAAATCTCTTGCAACGCTTTTTCTAGTTTTTGTCAAACCCCTACTCCTTTCTTCACAATAGTATAGCTCTGAGCGTGGATGAGTCATTCTTTCATCACACTAGTATAGCTCTGCTCGTGGATGAGTCATTCTTTGCTTAAATTCGTTCGGAGAGAGCTAGAGCAATCGAAGTTCGAAGGGGTTGGTATAATATGTTGATGAACCTTAGTAGGGGTTGATATAGATTAGGGACTTCCACACAAGCTAGGACGATGAAACTTCACAGGCATATCAGGGACCCGATCGGATTAACTTACAAATAATCACTTCCCCAATCCGACTTTCCCCGGATCCGGGAGTCCGGAAACTAGGAACAACGGTAGCAAAAGGGAGCAAAAGGAAGCAAAAAGAGCGCTGCCCAAATGTGGTATCGATCCGCGGACCTCTGTGGCGTAGGTCCAGCGCTCTACCA
The DNA here is from genome assembly GCA_030848855.1 of Branchinecta sandiegonensis. Taxonomy (NCBI): domain Eukaryota; kingdom Metazoa; phylum Arthropoda; class Branchiopoda; order Anostraca; family Branchinectidae; genus Branchinecta; species Branchinecta sandiegonensis. The sequence goes on from JAUPMV010000014.1 coordinate 12,787,805, forward strand.
CGGCGCTACGACTTGATATATTTAGAAGTGAATGCGGGAAGAGATACGGTTTAAAGATTAAAGTAAGACTAAGTGGTCAGAACGAATGCTAAATGCTAACCAGAGCAAAATAACTAGAGCTATTTTGCTCTGATGCTAACTAAACTTAGACTAAACAAATCTCGTGAAACAATTCCACATAAGCTAGGACAATGAAACTTGGCAGGCATATCAGGGAACCGACCAGATTAACTTGGAAATAATCATTTCCAGATCCGATCATAGTGGGGGGAGTGGAGGGATTGGAAATCTGGAAACTATTAATATGCATAACTTTGGAGAGGGTAATCGGACATGCGTGAAACAAGTGTTTCGGATATTCAGTTTCAAATCCGCACCAGATTCGATACCTGTGGGGGAGGGGGCTGGAGGGGGACACCGGAAATTTACTGAAACGCTTCCACATAAGCTAGGACAATAAAACTTGGAAGGCATGTGAGGGAACCGACCAGGTTAACTTGGAAATAATCACTTCCCCGATCCAGCCATAGCGGGGGGAGTGGAGGGATGGGGAATCCGGAAACTAGAATCATACATAACTTTGGAACGGGTAATCGGACATGCATGAAACTTGACAAGTGTGAAGAACAAGTGTCTCAGATTTTCAATTTCAAATCTGGCCCGAATCCGATAACTGGGGGTGGGGGTAGAGGGAGGACCGGAAATCTTTTGAAACGCTTAGGGTCGAGGGATCGGGATGGAACTTGAAGGGAAGAACGAGCATCAACCCTAGATACTTTATTGACAAAATAGGACCGGATCGTGTCGCAGTGGAGGGTGTCGGAGGGGTTTCTTGGATTTCCGCGGTGATCACGAGTTAGGATACTTTCAGATGTACTATGACCATGAAATTTGGCAGACATATTAGGTACTCTCCTAGGTCGACTTGAAAATAGTTCCTTCCCCGATACGGTGATGTTGGGGGGGTGTGGAGGGATGGGGAATCCAGCATCTAGTGACATGCATAACTTTAGAACGGGTGATCGGACGTGAATGAAACTTGACAAGTGTCAAGAACAAGTGTCTCAGATGATCAGTTTCAAGTTCGGAACGAATCTAATAACTTGGGGGGGGGGAAGCTGGAGGGGGGGGGTGCAAAAAATCTCGTGAAACGCTTAGAGTCGAGAGATCGGGATGGGACTTGGAGGAAAGAACAGGCATAAGCCGTAGAGACAATACGAGACAATACTGACAAAACAGGACTGGATCTTGTCACAGTTAGGGGAGTTTGAGAGGGTTTTCCACAATTCTGGTCATCACAAGCTAGGGTACTTCCAAATGTGCTATGACCATGAAACTTGGCAGTCTGTGCTATGACCATGAAACTTGGCAGGCATGTTAGGGACTCTGTCAGATTGGCTTAAAAATAGTCCCTCCCCCGATCCGATCATCGTTGTGGGAGAAACAATTATCACTGAGTGGAATAACCATTTCAGATTTAGTAGATCAAGCCGATTTTCTGATGAAATGAATATCGGGAGAGAGATGCAGCCTTGACAACTGCAAATCGTATCTGACAAACATGCTAACTGTTCTTACAAGTGCCATATGAGCTTTCAGCTCTTGTTTTTATAATGTACCAACTTACTGATATCATTCCTTGAAGCCGCTTTATCTCATCAGCTTGGCTCTTCAGTTGGTTGGAAACATCTCTGACGTTGAAGGAAAACGAGTTCATATAGTTGCAGACGTCTGGGATAGTGGCACATTTCACCGGAGGACTGGGAGGTATGACTGGACCGCTGCGAGTCGATCGAGGGCTGTCGCCGGCACTTTCTGTAAAGCAAAACAGAATTTGTAAAATGAAATACAGTCCACCCAGGAGCAAAGAAACTTGCATAACCCTTCAAGCACTACTATATCTTTGTCCTTGCGTCTCATGACAAAGTAACGTAGCTTTAGAGTTCTTAGTTGCGTTTTTGCAAATACGATCTGCAATTAGTCTTTTTTGCAGTTACCGTGGTATGTGATATACGGTTGCGCTGCAAAAACGACAATTGCCGAAATTGCGCTTTTCGAATCCATCCCAAAAGAAAAACTGATATTCAGTCACATCATTAAGTGGTGCCAAACTTCTTTCCCACCAATTTGACAAACATTGTTGAAAGTGAGATGAATTTTTCGGATACCACGATCAGTTACCACGGTCGGGTCGTGGTATCTGAATATCAGATACCACGATAACTGGCCAGATACCACGATAACTGCAAAGACGCCTTTTGACCATGGTATCAGATACCACGATACTGCAAAAACGACTTTAGACTGGTATCGATACCATGGTATCTGCAAAAACGCAACTCTTGTTTTTATCCCATCAAACCGAAAATTTCCCCAAACTTTAGGTATACCCAGCATTTGGCATAACCTTTTACAAAATCAGGGATTTGTGGTAGACTGGGAAGTTGGAAAGCCCTAAGGAGGGTTTTGGTGAGCTTGCAAACGAAGCCAGAATCACATAATGTTCCCTCAGAGGCACCAGTGGCAGCCGGCGTTCAGCCTCACTCACGTACAGTGTTGCCACTTATGCCGCATTTCGCGGCGTAATGCCGCGATTTTGAGGAAAATGCCGCATAAAATTTTGATTATGCCGCATACCGCAATTATGCCGCGAAATGGCTTTTTATACCGCTTTCGTTCCCATACTTAGTTTGTCCAACTGAAGTTGCTTGTCTTTTGTCTGGCAAGAAAAGCAAGAATTTCAGAGCCGCATTGATTCACGGAAGTCATCTACAGATCTGAATTATTGACCCTAGTCGGCAGCGTGTCCCGTGGGAGACCGTTGTACTCGACAGTGGGTTGAGATCGCAGGTTTCACATTCTCTTTCTCAGCTCTTCTGATGACATCAGATAGTCAATTTCCACTAGATAGTTTTTGTTTTGTAGTTAGACTAGCTTGTCTTCCGTGACAGGATTTCTTGATGGAAACTATATTTCCGTATACATCATCAGGCCAGAAAGAGTTTTCTATAATTATGTATACAACACGTGTGCCACCCAAAAGGACCTGACCTATCCCAGGGGTAGGCGGCTTTTCTGCTGTATACGGTTGTGTTTAACTCATCGGGGGGGGGGGGGGGGAAGGGAGGCTCATGACGTGTTCACTTATGCCTAAAAACAAAAGTTAACCCTGGATTTGGATGTAGGACATCAGAAACCAAGAAGGGCATAGCTCATAGCTGCTATGGGGAATACATTTTTTCTGCAGACATCGGTGTAATGCAGTAGCTTTAATCCACAAGTGAAAATTATAAATGGTACCTTCTGAGTGGATATAATGGGGTGGTACAAATGTGCGGAATGGTTGATCAGTTTGGAAGTGCTTTGGGTTGTAATCTAGCCTACTGTGGGATGGTATAGAGCTAAATATTTTCGGCAAATATAAATATTTATTCAAACAATGTTTCAAAGTCAGCTTGGGCTCAAAGAATGTTTAAATATAAATATGCTGTTTGAATTCGAAATCACAAGTGAAAATCAGAAATAATCACGTATTGGTGGGTATGATGTGTCGGTATATGACGTTTGGAGGGGTAGTCAGGTTGGGTCATCAGGTGATAACTACTCCTTAGCAAAAGGTCAGAGCCATGCCATATCCGTTTTCAAAAGGATATAGCTGTTATTCTAACCTTATCCCATAAATGCTGACGTTCGAAGCATAGACTCAAAAAAAGCCCCAGCCCCCCCCCCGAACGTTGTCGGCCAGTCGGTAAAGAAATAACCGATTCCGTGTGAAGCGCTCCGATTTTCCGTAAAAACGGTCGTTTTTCGCACAAATAGTAGATTTTTTTAGATTTTACCGAAAAAAAAGCCCCTGGTAGAAAAGCCTCAGGTACCGTCTATGGGGTAGACCGCGCGTGTTTTCTCGCACTTACTCGATTTTCAACACCAGGGGTGTCACATGTGTGGGGGGAGGGGCGACATCCCCTCCCCCGAATGTTGTCGGCCAGTCGGTAAAAAAAAAACCGATTCGGCGCGAAGCGCCCCGATTTTCCCGCTAAAAACAGTCGTTTTTGTAAAAAATAATAGATTTTTTCGTAAAAACAATCGCATTTTCTGAATATTAGTCGATTTTTGTCAAAACAGTCGTTTTGTTGTATAAAAAAGTTGTTTTCTGTAAAAAAAACAGCCGGTAAAATGACCAGCCAGTCGGTAAATACCTTGCCCCGCCCACCAAACGTTTTTGCTAGTAACGCCTCTGTTCACACATAAATTTTTGACTTTCTCCAGTCAAAACAGAAAAACTCGAGTCTTTTGAGAATTTTGCCGCCCCGAATTTCATCGCATTTTGGTTGAAGGATGCCGCGGAAATGCCGTATTTTGACGAGGCCGGCACCGCGAAACGAAGCGGTGCCGGTCGAGTGGCAATACTGCTCACGTATCGTGGAAAACAAATGTTACCAAAGTTGCACTTGCAAGCAATAATGAAATCGTATCCCGATGAGACGGCTTCAGGCTCACACCAATCCCCTCACCATGGTTCGCGCGCTCGAGTCGCTGAAACTTATTTTTCGATTGCTCAAGCGAGGCCCGATGAATTTGGTACCAAAATCTAACTAAACTTTTCTGCTAGATTTTGACATCGAAAATAGGTTCAATCCGATGTAGGCGAGGTTATCTAGAACACTTTTAAAGTTTAACTGAAAAGCCAACTTATTTTTATACGTTTGATTTGAATACACTGAATTATTTTGACTCATATAAGGGATTTTTGTTTTTTACGTCGCGTAGTCTAGTAGTGACGTTTGGAATCTCCGCTGGTTGCACGACAAATAACTTTACGGCGAGTCGCGGAAAATTTGAATGTCTGCAAAAGCGTGTGTCTCAATGGCTAACAAAGCGAAGATTTTGAAATGTTCGGTTCCAGAATGCAGAATCACATCCTAAGATAGCCCTCTGTTCCGTGCTATCCTAGGTTTCCTTTGTGGAAGGACACAATCAACAGAGAATTCGGCCAGCATTCCACCAAGTTGATTAGCAAGTTCGTGCTTTCAACTGGTCATGTTCTTCCTTCATGGCGAATGCAAGTTCTTCCTGGTCACTTTCACTTCCCATGTTACTTTCATCTTCCATGAATGAACAATGCAAATCCGCCATGACTTGTTATTACGGCAATTGGCTTGCGCTGTAGTTGCTAAATATTTCAAACATAGAGCTACATCCGTATAGAGGTACAACAGTTATGGAAGAGAAATCACGTCAGCTAAAATTCAAGAATCATGGATAACTAAGTAACGAAGTAACGCGTTTTTGTCGGTTCTTCTAGCCTAATTAAGTAAAAATATGATGGGTAATCAGACTGCCGTATCTTAGCCCTTTCTGTTAACACTTTTAAAGTTTAACTGAAAAGCCAATTTATTTTTATATGTTTGATCTGAATACAATGAATTATTTTGACTCATGTAAGGGATTTTTGTTTTTTACGTCGCGTAGTCTAGTAGTGACGTTTGGAATCTCCGCTGGTTGAACGACAAATAACTCTACGGCGAGCCGCGGAAAATTTGAATGTCTGCAAAAGCGTCTGTTTCAATGGCTAACAAAGCGAAGATTTTGAAATGTTCGATTCCAGATTGCAGAATCACATCTGAAGATAGCCGTCTGTTCCGTACTTCCTGGTTACTTTCACTTCCTACGTTACTTTCATCTTCCTGGCTTGAAGAATGCGAATCCGCCATGAATTACGGCAATTGGCTGCCGCTGTAGTTGCTAAACATTTCAAACATAGAGCTACGTCAGTATAGAGGTACAACAGTTACGGAAGAGAAATTACGTCAGCTAAAATTCAAGAATCGTGGATAACAAAGTAACGAAGTGACGCGTTTTTGTCGGTTCTTCTAGCCTAATTAAGTAAAAATATGATGGGTAATCAGACTGCCGTATCTTAGCCCTTTCTGTTAACACTTTTAAGGCATTTATTATCTCCACGTCGATTGTTTTACGTGGTAGGAAGCTCGGTGCGAAACCACTCTGACGGGGCCCCAGAAATGGGCCCATAGAGCACGTCGTTTCTACTGATTTGTCGTCCTTCTTCCCGACCGAGTCCTAGGACTAAATAAAATCCCTGTAGAATAATCGCAAATTTCAACTAGTATCTTGATTTTTGTGGCACTGGCAGCCTTCTGCTCACCGGTCGCTTTTCTACCGTTCGTCCGATGATCACAAGTTAGGGTAATTGCAGTGGGGCTAGAGGATGAAACTTGCCAGGACTTGCAAGGCGTCGGCTCGGTCGGCTAGTGCCGACCTTACCCGATTGACATGGAATTTATCAGTTCCCAGATCGGTCTGTCCGGAGGTGGGGAAGTGGAGGGAAGGAGAAAACGGAATTTAGTGGTATGCGTTCCCTAACGAATGATGAAGTCTTAATGAAACTTCAAATTCGGCAAGAGTATTTTCTGGTTTAATGCGAGCAACTCTCAGACCCCAGGAGACATTTTCTTAATGGGTAAGCCAAGATACTTAAAATATGCCAATTTTTAAAGAGTGTATTAGTTAAATAAAGATAAGTATTGAGTGATGTAAAGTGTATTGCAACCATCATGTATTTTGTACGGCCAATTGGCTATTAAATATATTCATTCATTCATTCATAGCCTAGAGTTTTCATTTTTGTCCAGGGCTCGATCGAGTTTGGGGGGGGGGGGACTACGGGGAACGTTGCGGCACACTTAGAGGGGTGGAATTTGTACGGAACTTGGCGGGCAACAGAATCCTTAAACAGTTATAAGCCTTGGATGGTCCGATTTGTTGCGATGGAACTTAGCAGCTAGACCCGCGCTATGTCCCATTCATGGGTCCTGCAGCTTACATGACTTGTAGTTGCGAAACTTGACGAGCACCAGGCTATGCCCAAATTTCCGGCTAAATATTCCTTGAGCCCAAGCTGACTTTGAAACATTTATTCAAATAACGTATACAACGGATACGTCAGCTACAATGCTTTATCAGCGATATCATAGCCGAGGGGTTGCTCACTTCCAAACACGATGTACACCAAGTGGCGCGTGCCGCGGTGCCGAGCCGGTGCCGCGTTTTTTTTTTTCAAATTAAAATATTGCGATAAACCATGATTTCTGATGTACATGTAGACAAATTTCATCAGATATTGGCCAAGAATGCAGCAAGTCTACAATGTTCACGAGCTTGGGTTGAATACAAGAGCTAGAAGCTCATATGGTACTTGCAAGGCTGGGTCAGAGGATGAAATTTAGGAATTTGCAAATTCTTGGGTTTCTTGTGTCTATTTATAAGCAATACCCTTGAAATAAGAATGATCATGGGCCCTTGGAAATCAAGTGAATGATCTGGTAGAAAGTATTTTATTTTTGCACTTTAAGGGCACTAGAAATTCGTCTAAAAGCAAAACCCTTGAGGCAAAACTGATTATGGGCTCATGGGGATCATGGAAATATATGTTTCGCTCAAACTATTTCTTGGACTTTAAGGAATTCATTTGTAAGTAATACCCTTGAAGCAAAAATTATCATGGCCCTTGGGCATCATGAATATTTTGTCGTTTGGTCAAAAGTATTTTTTTCACTTTTTTGTTAAGATGTGCATTTTAAAGGACCTGCCTTACCTATAATACTAATGCAACCTACTTCCGTAACCACTACATATATTTCTAAACCCGGAGACCCACGTTTCGTGCGGTACGTTCTAACCCCTCTAACAAAACCTCGCTGATTCTCTCACTTGCCGTGTTTTGCTACCTTCGATGTGTATCACGCTGTCGACGGCTGTCTGCGAGAAGTTTTTCCATCAGTAAAACCGGTTATGTAAATTGTTTCCCTGTTTCGCTACAAGTCAACGGGTCTCGGAAAAGGCTTAAAACAGCCAAAACCGTTTGTTATTTATTGAAAGCACAGCATAGTCAAAGTATTCAAATACTTTAAAATACTGTAAGTTGAGGAGTGAATAGTGCGAGGGGTCCTTTAAGGGAGCTGGAAATTCATTCTGAAGCAAAACCCTTGTTTCACAAATGATCATGGGCTCATGGGGGTCATGAAAATATATGTTTTGCTCCAAAGTATTGTCTGTACTTTGTGGTTCAGATGAGTACTTTAAGGCATGTGATTGGCTCTATAAAATGAGAATTTATAAACCAATCTTGTCAATCCTTAATTACCTACTTTGGCTAACTGTTCATATATTTATATATATTTAGCCACAGCAAGTGCATGAAAACGGCAAGTTCGAAGTCAACGAACGTTCAAATAAGCATACCTCTATTGCACTTCCAGAGGGTCTGGTGGGGAAACTGACTTTTTCCAAGTTAAATACGCCTGCCAAGTCTCATTCTTAGCACATCCTACACATATGAAAAAAAGTTTGGTCGCCACCGAGTTACCTTCCCCAGAAGCAAAATATACTGAAGCTGACTCTAGTGTTGGGCGATATTCCATATCGATAACGATATATCGATATATCGGACCAAATATCGGTATCGAAACGTAAATATCGATATCGAAAATGATATTTGTCCATTCGTAATTATTGTAAATAATCCAACCTAAACTACACTTATGGATACGAAATTGGAGCAATATGTTTTCCGTAATTCATCTCTTATTTATTCGGAGTATGAGATGATCCAAGATGCGACACATCAGATATCGATAGATCGATATATCGGACGAAATATCGACATCGAAACGTAAATATTGATATCGAGAACGATATTTGTTCATTCGTAATTATTCTAAATAATCCAACATAACCTACACTTATATATCCGAAATTGGAGCAATATATTTTCCGATTCATCTCTTATTTATTCGGAGTTTGAGATGATCCAAGATGCTATATATCGGATATCGATAGGTCGATATATCGGACCAAATATCGATATCGAAACGTAAATATCGATATCGAAAACGATATTTGTTCATTCGTAATTATTGCAAATAATCCAACCTAATCTACACTTATCTATCCGAAATTGGAGCATTCTGTTTTCCCAAATTCATTTCTTATTTATTCGGAGTTTGAGATGATCCAAGATGCTATTTAACGAAAATTTTGTTCTTAGATTTTGGCGAAATGAGACGTATCCTGTATCGAAACATGGTAAATAAATATCAATATCGATATAGATTATCGAATTTCGAAAGTGAAAATATTGATATATCGATTACTGAATATCGAAAGCGAAAATATCCATATATCGATTATCGAATATCGAAAGTGAAAATATCGATATATCGAAAAATCCAAATATCGCCCAACACTAGCACAGAAACATGGTTGGCTACTTGGCGCTTTTGGTCAACAGCATCGTCCTCATATCTAGTTCTGCTTCTTCTTCGGCAGCATGTTTTGGATAATTCTTTCGTTCAAGTACCGTCGTTACTGGGCGCCAGATGGCGAACAGTAATCTGCAGAAGATTTGTCGGTGGCCGGCGGTATCGTGCCAGTGCCGTGCTGGACGCGCGCCGGTGCCGTGCCGGTGCCGCGCCGGTGCCGTGCCGTGCCGAGGTGTACACCGGTGGCGGAGAGAGAGCAACCCCTCGATCGTAGCCTGACGAGGACCCTTGCCAAGAAGGGCCGAAATATCGCTGATGAAGCATCGTAGCTAACGTATCCGTTGTATACATTATTTGAATACAAATTTTCGGCTCTCAGCTGAGAAACGAGATGCTGCTATTTTTGTGGTTTCAGAGTGGTTGTAAACATTCTGATGATAAAGTAAAAAAACGATAATTTGTCATATCCGTTGTGACTCAATACGGCGCGGCAGCGCGAAATGTATCGTCCTCGTTAATCTAATTCCGAACCACTCAGCAACTAGCGTAAATCAGTTGACAAACTCCATGAAATCAAGTGATAATAATTTACTTACTGGTAACAGCAACTAACCCTAGGAATAGCAACACACAGCTTCGCATGTTTGCAGATGACTGGGGCGTGTGCTTTATGGATTTGATTAAAATCTCCTCTTCTCGCGTGAGTGTTAAATAAACAAAGAGGTATGATTTCCCGGAGTACAGAGTGGATCTTGGTTATGTCAGGATATAACCGGTCTCACGAGTAAGGGATGATATTTTTTCACAGGAGTACTGGCTATAAGGGCAATAGCTCAACTTGGAGAATGAACTTCGTTCTCGAGCTTGAGCCTGAAGAGGACCCTGGCCAAGAAGGGCCGAAATAGCTATAATAAAATAAAACTGACCGTTTAGCACTGTCAATTATGACCCGCAGCTTGGGCTGAAAGAACACTATCAAGTAGTGGCGTTGACAGACAGTTATGTTTTGAATTTTGTGAAAATTTTTAAAAGCGTGAATTTTGAACCGTACTGACATTACACTGTCAAAAGTTTCATAACAGATTGCGCATAACACTTTCAAGAATAACACCTTTTCACTTAGAAAAAAAGTGTTATGACCAATTAAGTTTATACTATTTCGTGCCCGGATCTCCAACAACACCTTCAATAGGTGAAAATACTACACTGTCAGAAGTTACAGTTTCAACAGATAACACTTTGGTATGTTATATGTTATGTTTCTTTCGTTCCCGTTAGTATTTTTACCAATTGAAGGTGTTGTTGGAGATCTAGGCACAAAATAGTGTAAACTTAATTGGTCATAACACTTTATTTCTAAGTGAAAAGGTGTTATTCTTGAAAGTGTTATGTGCAATCTGTTATGAAACTTCTGACAGTGTAGACACATATATTGTAGTGTTTTCTGTTTGTTTGACAATAATCGCAAATTTGGTTTATAACCACGATAGTCGATTATTACAATAAACTTACTATCTATCTATCATGTTTTTCGCTGATGAAATTCGGGTACGAATGCCTCCATTCTGAAATGCATAGGTATATTCTCCCAGAATACGAAGAAACCACCGAGAATCGTCCGAGGACACGCTCAAATCTAGAAGCTGGGAAGCGAAAGTTAAAACTACCACCCGTCAAGGCATCAACAAGATATCTCCACTCGTTTGAACCTTATTTTATTCAACACTATAACGACGCTACAAAAACATAAAGACATAAAGACAGCAAAAAATGAATGAGCTAACCAGTCGTTTCATCAATCGAAGTAGAAAACTGCACGATTTTCCACTGGCTAGCCTGGTGTAAGCACGTGACTCAAGTTTGTATTGGTTTGGTTATTTGTAGTTATCGCAGCCTAATTTTGTCTCGTAGTGTTGTGTGATTTCTTTTTTTTTTCTCTTTTTCTTTTGTTTCCTCACCAACTCCTCCGACCATTTACTTTGTATTTGTATGGAGGGTTTAAATAAAATTATTATTATTATTATTATAACCGATAGGTCTACAGACAATATTATTAAAATTCGACAATGTATTTACCGTATATCTAGTGCTGTATTTTAATTAATTTGACAAACCAGTTGTATATAAATATTCTAATTGTCTCTTTTGTCGTTTAGTCTACGATTACTTTGTCGTCAGCCTATGCCATCCAGTGGATATTTTGGTACTAATAAATGATCGATTGATTGATGGAATTTTCGACGGTTTCACCATTAGGTTGAACAAATTCAAACTTAACCGTATGGAAGTAATTATCGTGTGGAAAATCCTGGTAGGAGCTCCAGTCCAGGACCGCGTGACCCTGATTGTCTGTCTGCAGCGTAACCCTGTGGCTCCTTACCGAAGAGTGGCAGCACTCGCTTCAGGGAGGGATGCCTGTGCACGTCTTTTTCGCGGAGCGTCGGACGCCATGGAGTGGGTCCTACCCTCACCTGTGCATGATGGTGGCGAGCATGGGCTCGGGTTCAAGGCTCATTCTGCGACTCTTTTGCGGTCCGGTGTAGTTAGCCTTGGAGCCATTGAGATAATTAGTAAGGAGGTCGAAGTAAGAAGAGTCGAGTGGATAACTTAATCTACTCCTTGGGGCTAAGCTTCTCACAGTTCCACGTAGTGGTTTGAGCGAGCTTGATGGGTTTTGAACAAGAAAACGTCAATTACCGGACCTCTCTAAACTGGTGCGGGGAGGGGGCGGATTGCAAATCTTGTGGTAGTCCGGATCAGAGGCGTTACTAGCCAAAATGTTTGGGGGGGGAGACAAGGCATTTACCGACTGGCTTGTAATTTTTAATGACTGTTTTTGCAGAAAAATATGACTGTTTTCAAGAAAAAAAATGACAGTCTAAATAAAAGTCGACTTATTTTCAGAAAACCGACTGTTTTGAAAAAAAAATCAACTGATTTTCAGAAAAACCGACTGTTTTCATGAAAAAAATTAACTGTTTTGACGAAAAATTGCGTCGGTTATATTTTACCGACTGGCCGACAAGATTGGGGGGGGGGGTGTCCCCCTCCCCCCCCCCCCAGTCGTAAAGCACCTGGTCCGGATCCCGGTTTTTGAACCCGTACCAAGGAGAGGGCAAAAAATAACGAATGATTGATTTCCGTGAAATATTCGCCTGACGTCAGTTTTTAAGGACATTGCCGGATGACATAAATAATATATTCTTTTATCATCCGGCATCTGGGCACACTGGAAAGTGTGACCGTTTACTTAGTTTTGTGCCTTTTATCATCACATTATCATTCGCCTCTCCTGTCTCACAGTGTGTTATGATGGCTCTGAGGTTGAAAGGTGTCTCGATGTCTCTTGGTCAGATAAAATCAAAGCCAGATGCTTTTGCCAAGTTCGGGTATTTCCATTTTTCAAACAATGTGATCGAACCCTAACTAATAGCCGAAGTTTCCTCTATCTGAAGCAAGACCAAAGGTGTTGATGGATCCCAAAGTGGAATATTTGTTGATCTGTCTAATACCAGGGACCCATAAATTTCCTGTAATGACTCGCCATTCAGGGGGCTTGTCAATAAGAGATTTCTGATGCGCTCTTGACCGAGTGTCAAATAGTTCGAGAAACACCCACGGGGATAAGATACCCGACTATCCAGATAGACAAAATTTTCCGCAGCTGTTGTGCTTAACTAGGAACATTTCTCTGTGATGGAAGAGTATCCTGGATCTTTTGTCCTAGCTTAGGTACCTGGTGGCATGCTAAATAGTCCAGACTGAAGATGGCTATCTAAATCTATCTGAGCAAGAACGCCGATTCGACCCAAGCGGAATTTTTGGAAACTAGGTGAGGCTCGGGCAACATATCAACATAGAAGCATAGAAAAAGACAAGCCCCTGAATGGCGAGTCATTACAGGAAATTTATGGGTCCCTGCCAATACAGACATTCTGATCTTGCAGATGTTGGGTCTCGGGTCTCTCGTCGTTTGGATCCCGTAAACCTTTGAAAGGCCCCCTAATCAGCTCCCAGATAAAGCCTCCCCACCCCCAAATATAGTGAAAGTGCTTTTTTCCGCAGATTTGGGCCAAACGACTGATCTCCTGAAAAACGTGGTTTCTTGCCCCAAATCATGGCTCTAATCGACATCAGAGTTAAACTTTCACTAAATTCTGTGTTTTGGCGGATTCTGAACAAATTCCTTCTCCGGTGAAAATTTCGTTCAGGAATCGATTCAGTATGTATTTTTACCACTTTATTGAATGGGTGATCAGTTTCATGAAAAAACTTTAAAAATTTTCGGTTTGGGCCACATACCCTTTACAGTGTAGCCTATGTGTTATTATTATTTCGTTTCGACTAAGATTTTTTGAAACCAAAACTGCGTTTAAAAACTATTAACTATTAACTTTAAATTGTAAATTAAAAAACAAATGCTAAGCACTCGCATATCAGTGTATCTCTGTGACTCTGTTGACATTTCCGATGCTGTTTTTCTTAAAGGAGTTATATCATAAGCATTCTAGCACTTGCAACGTCTAGACCCCCCCCCCCCCGCCCAAGACCCAAGATGAACCCACGACTCGATCCGACCGCTGGGTCATCTAGCGGTGCGGGTCGGAAGCGCCCGATATGGGGAGGATGGAATCATAGTTTGACTTTGGATCTAACAAAATGTTTTATTGTAGCAGGCATATGGAAAATGTGTAGAAAAAATACACTAATTATTTGCATTATCGATTTCTTTAAGTATTGTGTTTTCTGATCCAAAGTCCAAAGAATTAAGGATGAAAACTAGATCACAATAAACAAACGCCGTAAATTATACTAAATTCGTTATGGTGATTTCTTGAAGATTCTGCAATTTAGCTAAATAACATTCAGCTTCCGAGACAAAAAAAATGTCAAACTGGCCGATGATTTCTTCTTCCGACATATCTAAATGTCCACAGGGTGATTTACTTAGTTGTTTTAATCCTCTTATACGCCACTCGATCTTCTCGAAGGTTCTAGTAATCGTTTGACCAGCGACAGGAGATCCATGAATAGTTAATTAGCAATGGCGGATTGGCGTTCAGGCGTAAACTGTATTCAAGTAATTTGTGGATAACGTTGGCTACCGTGAGGATTTTGGGAAAAACAAAGGTAACAGTGTGTTCGTAAAAATCCGACTCATCGAAAAATTATGGTGTCTCCCACCTTCTCGGCCCCCATAAATCAAAGACTTGAACGAAGGGATTGAATTGAATTAATTTTTCTGACAAGAAAATAAAGTTCATGTATGGATTCAGCATATATTTTTACCCCTATTTAATCGACTTCTATATTGGACTGCAGGGCCAATCTACTAATTTACCCAGCATCCTACTTTGACCGAAAGGATCCCTCACCAAGTTTGAACAAAATATCTCAAACCCTTCCAGAGTTGTTGTGTTAACAGACCTCATACAGACAGGAGGACTGACACCTATCCCATCACTGACATTTGGGATCCCGACAGGGAGTCGGCGAGGCGAATGGACACATTGCGCCAAAGAGTTAATCTGGTTTGATATTTGTGAAAGACGTTGGCTGGTGTTAGGATTTTTCAGAAAAAGGTACAATTGTGTTCAAAATAACTGCTCCTGCTGGCTGCTTAATGGTCAATTCCTTTTTTTCGCCCTTTCAGTCCAGTGGAGGTCTCTGTCTAGGTCTCTGTTAATTCATGTAGGGTGTGAATCCCAGTTGGAACTTGTGTAACTACATAAGTGTTTAACTTGTCTCAGTATTGTCGAAGCTATGAAACATTGATTTTTTGCATTTCCTTGGGAATACCTTCTTTTTACCAATTTTACTGCATCTTACCTATTTTATAAGTTGTACGTACCGAGTTTAAATTTTACGGTTCAGTTTCTCGTCGGACCTATCCTGAGTGGTTTTCCCTGAATGAGCAGAAAAGGAGATTCCACCCTGGCGAAGAAAGCTTCGCCACCCCGCTGCCCGGTTGGAAGAAACTCCGGGGAGGTCAGAGCAAAACGTGGCTGAGCACCCTCAAGGAAGACCTCGAGCCCATCAGAGGCTTCCGCCGGCATGGGAGGAGATGGGATCCCTACTGGCTGCAAATCTCGATGCCATTCACAGAAGATCGAGATTCATGGCATGCCTTGGTCCGTCAGCTGCTGTCGCCAGGGAGAGCAGCACAGCTTGCCTCCTGACATAAGTACAAGTACAAGTAATCTGGCGAAATCGCCGTACCGTACTAATAAAATCCCAGAGAGAGCCAATAGCGGGGTAAGCAAAGAATGGGAATCGGTATATGGTTTGTTTTCCTGCTTGGTTGTCTTCATCAATAACTCCAACAAATTTTACCCTCTGAGATCCCACTGAAAAAACTCTGGCCTTGTTTCAAGAGAAATGAAACTTAATAAGTTTTATTTCAGGATGAACATCATCTACTCCTGAAAAGCAGAGAGTTCCGTTACGTTCCCTCGAGGACCGACCAGAATCACCAATACCACCAGAAGGGGACCTCGATGATTCCTTGCTGATTCCTGGACCATCTGAAATGACCTGGATGACTCGACTCTTATACCGGGACCATGACTACCCTTCCATCCGTGATTCAGATACCGATGGCTCTTTCTCCTTCCGGGCCCGACTGTTCTAATTCTTCTATGAGCCACAAACCCCCATCTGGATAGACAGTCCGACCTTCAAGATTCTCTCTTTGTCTCCAGTCAAATGGACGAAGACCCAGAAGTTGCTCGTATATCAACCCGAGGCAGCCGAAGATGACCCTGACATCGACTCCTCTTTTAGTGGTTTTATAGACAACGATGACGCCCTCTACAGCGAAGACGACCTTGACGATACGTTTTTGGTACCGGAAGTGACAGACGATGCACTGTCAGAAGTTTCATAAAAGATTTCGCATAACACTTTCGAGAATAACACCTTTTCACTTAGAAATAAAGTGTTATGACCAATTAAGTTTACACTATTTCGTGCCTAGATCTCCAGCAACACCTTCAATTGGTAAAAATACTAACGGGAACGAAAGAAACATAACATATAACATCCCAAAGTGTTGTCTGTTGAAACCGCGCATCCTGCTATTGTCGTTATGTAACTTCTGACAGTGTAGTATTTTTACCTATTGAAAGTGTTGTTGGAGATCTGGGCACGAAATAGTATAAACTTAATTGGTCATAACACTTTTTTTCTAAGTGAAAAGGTGTTATCCTTGAAAGCGTTACGCGCAACCTGTTATGAAACTTCTGACAGTGTGATCTCGAAGATTCTGCTGTTGCCAGAACAACCAAATGAAGAGTCCATCGAGGAACCTGGGCAGTCCTACATTGATTAAAGTGTGTTAAACTCAGAGCCATCATCCTATCAGACTTCGGGACTGTGCCCAGGATGCTGCTGCCCAAGCACGCGCTAGAATAAAACTCTAGACCTGGCTCTCCAAAAGACCAAAATAAGTACAGGTCTACGTCGAAGAGCTATTGGCCTCAATCGCCAGAGCAAAGCACAATCTCTCAAGGAGATACTTGAGAATTGAAGTATCGAAACGCTCATCGGAAAGATCAGCAAACGGATCGTGCCGTACCATTTTTCCATTAAAATTTGCGAATGCGATTAATAGAGGTTAGAAATTTATCGTCGCTGGTGACCACGGGCCAGAGTGGTCGTACACTCACCTGATCAAGTTTGATAAATTGCTCGCATAGCCATTCCGATACCGGAGGATCTTTGTGAAGGTAGCATTTGATAACCAACAAGTAATTGGAACAAGTAATCGAAGTTCGATTGTCACTTCTGACAATCGAACTTCGATTATAATAAGCTTTCTCTGCTTCGGCCGAGCGAATAGAAGGCAAGTTGTGTGGAGTATCGCCCGATGAAAAATTTATGTCAATAGTACTATGAAGTAGTACAAAAAAGTTGCATGCAGTACTAACGATGCTACTACATGCTTCTACTTGAAGGCTACCGTGTTACTGCATACTGCTATATGCTACTTATTAGCAAGACTGGATGCTACCATGGCAAGACAGGATGCTACCGGATACTACTACCGTACATAAGATTGGACCAGTCTGAGGCACATTAAATGATAGTATTCTTGCTATTACATAGTATTACATGCAACGTTTTCGTACTACTACCATACTACTACGCAGGCTACAAATTTTTCACCGGGCGAGGCACAGCCAAAAAGCTGGTTATACGGAGCCTCGGTCAAAGACATGTCTAACTATTTACAACACACGAAGGAAGTATCGCGCACTACAACAGCGCGGCTGTGGGACGGTTTCATGGACCCAGCCATAATATCCTCAGTATGGATGATAGCCGTCGGAGCTAGACACTTACCTGGCTGCTAACCCAACGCTGCAATGTCAACAGGTTCTGAATCCCCCTGACGTAGACCGATGCCCGAACTATCAGTGTTAATGTGCCCTCGATGAAGCCACACAGAGATCAAAAATTGGGACGAGACATTCTTGCCTATGGCGTCCTTTACTTTCTCCATCATCTCAAAAGTCTTGGTGGTGGCTGGAGAACCAAAGCCCTCCGGTGATAAGAATATCGCATTCGTCTTGCCGCAGCTCTAACTCAACACACGAAACTGAAAGGTAAGATCATATTATCCGAATACCAGCTCGCATTTCGGTCAGATAAACGTACAGCTTGATTTCACTATACCGTTTTATCCCGGGATGAGATAAAAATAATCCATGGTGATTATTTTACATATCTGCTTGGCCTTGCTAGTGACTTGGACTAAAAGCCAGGCCTCACCTTCCAGCTTCCCACACGTCCGGGGCTTCCTCATAGTCAAACCAACCCTTCGAGATTTTCATGATAATGGTGACAGCTAAATTGCTGTTCTTCAACATATCCTAGATGTCCTCTTTATTTAAAATACCGCTTGCATCCCAGTCATAACTGTCAATCACTTTCCCTTTTCTTCCTTCATTTGCATATTTGTTGTGTCTCTCGAACGGATTACCTCTATGGCACCTTCCAGACATCCGGACATGTCCAACACCCCGGACTTCCAGATGTTTTTGGCTGGCTTCACCTTCGAGATCCATCTCGACGAAAACGGCTGTCTGAAATCCGGAAGAAAAATCTGGAAGGTGAAACGTGGCTTTAACTGCGTGGAACCACTCAAACAGAGCTGCTCTCAAAGTAGATATTTACTTTTAATATGTAAAAATCAAAGAAAACGCAGCTATGGTCTACTCCAGCGATACTTCGGCTATCTAAAAGAAATGAATTGTGATTTGAATGATCGTTTCTTCTTACCTGACTTTCCCTGACTGATCCGTTTTGTATCATTTGAAAATATGAGCTTGGGCTGAAGGAGTAGGCTATTTATTATTACTATCTGTCAGCAAATGATTGGAAGATACCCTTTATTTTTTTTCTGCCATCCGACCCTTGTGCAAGGTTATAGTCCATTCCCCAGGACCTCTGTGTTGCCTCACTTTTTCCGCTTTCATTTGGGAAGAACATTTGTTATACCCAATTAGTCCATTTTCTTTTTATGGCACTTGCCTGTTGGCCAAGTGCCATATAGCGATCGCAATTTCTGTCCGTCCGTCGGCCTGTCTGTCCCGGTTTTGCTAGTTCGGGCACTTCCAGATAAGCTAGGACGATGAAAGTTGGCAGGCATATCAGGGACCGGACCAGAGTAAATAAAAGTTAGTCACTTTCCCGATCCGACCATCTGGGGGGGGGGTGGAGGGAGGGGGAATCGGGAAAAATAGGAAAAATGAGGTATTTTTAACTTACGAACGGGTGGTCGGATCTGAATGAAACTTGAAATATGGAAGGACCTCTTCGTACCTCTCAGATCTCCCATTTTAAATCCAGACCGGATCCGGTGACATTGGAGGGGGAAACCGGAAATCTTGGAAAACGATTTGAGTGGAGGGATCGGGATGAAACTTGGTGGAAAGAACAAACACAAGTCCTAGATACGTGATTTACATAACCGGACCGGATCCGTTCACTGTGGGGGAGATGGGGGGGGGGGGCATCCGAACGAATTTCTAGTGATCCCGCAAGTTCGGTACTTCCTGATGTGCTAGGACAATGAAACTTGGCAGGCGTATAAGGGACCCGAACAGGTTGACTTGAGATTAGTCGTGTCCCCGATCCGACCATCTGGGGTGGGGGGGGGGGGGGGGAAGGAAGGGGAATCCGGAAATTGAGGCGTTTTTAACTTGCGAACGGGTGATTGGATCTTAATGAAACTTGGTATATAGAAAGACCTCCTGTCTCAGACGCCCCATTTTCCGGATCCCATCCCAATCCGGACCGGATCCGGTGATATTGGAGGGGAGTCGGATGGGGGAACCGGAAATCTTGGGAAACGCTTAGAGTAGAGGATTCGGGATGAAACTTGGTGGGAAGAACAAGCACAAGTCTAACATACGTGAATGAAATAACCGGTACGGATCCGGTCACTGTGGGGGAGATGGGGGAGGGATCTGAGTTTCTAGTGATCTCACGAGTTCGGTACTTCCTGATGTTCTAAGACGATAAAACTTGACAGGCTTGTCAGGTACCCGAACAGATTGACTTGAGAATGTCGTTTTTCTGATCCGACCATCGTGGGGGAATGTAGGGACGGGGAATTCGGAATCTAGCGGCAAGCTCAGCTATTGAACGGGTTATCGGATTTAAATGAAACTTGATATTTAGGAAGACCTCGTGCCTCAGATGTCCCACTTTAAATCCGGACCGGATCCGGTGACATTGGGAGGAGTTGGAGGTGGGAACCGAAAATCTTTGGAAACGCTTAGAGTGGAGGGATCGGGATGAAACTTGGTGGGAAGAACAAGCACAAGTTCTAGATAGGTCACAGTCATAATAGGACGGAGTTCGGTCACTGTGGGGAGTTAGGGGGGCGGGGGGGGGGGGTTCTAGTGATCGCGCGAGTTCGGTACTTTCTGATGTGCTAGATGAGGTATGAAACTTGGTAGGCGTGTCCGGGACCCGAACATATTGACTTGAGAATAGACGTTTCCTGGATCCTACCATCGTGGTACACTGTAAAAAGTTTTTTCGTATAAAGATTAAAGTTAACTGCAGTATTTGCTCCTCGGATTACTCTTATCTCTACGCAGATAAGATTAATACCAAATAGAGATAAGATGAATCTGAGTAGCAAATACTGCAGTTAACTTTAATCTTTATACGGAAGGACTTTTTACAGTGTAGGAGTGGAGGGCTGGGTAATCCCGAATCTAGTGGCATGGGCAGCTATTGTACGGGTGATCGGATTTAAATGAAACTTGATATTTAGGAAGATCTCGTGCCTCAGACGTCCCATTTTTAAATTGGACCGGATCACGTGCAATTGGGAGGGCGTTGGAGGGGGGAACCGGAAATCTTTGGAAACGCTTAGAGTGGAGGGATCGGGACGAAACTTGGTGGGAAGAACTAGAACTAGAACTTCTAGAAACGTCATTGACATAATAGGACGGGACTCGGGCACTGTGGGGGAGTTGGGGGTGGTCAGGATATCTAGTAAGCGCGCGAGTTCGGTACTTCCTGATGTGCTAGGACGATAAAACTTGGTAGGCATGTCAGGGAACCGAATAGATTGACTTGAGAATAGTCGTCCTCGATTCGACCATCGTGAGAGGAGTGTAGGGATTGGCAATCCGCAATCTAGTGACACGGGCAGTTTTTGAACGGGTGATTGGGTAAGTGGAAAGAGCTAGCGTCTTAGTTGTTCCATGTCAGGCCCGGAGAGGAGTGAAGGAAGGGGGAATCCGGAATCTTGAAGTATTTACAACTTTCCAATGGGTGCTCGGATCTTAACGAAACTTTATATTTGGAAAGACGACGAGTCTCAGACGACCCAGTTCAAATCTGGATCGGATCCGGTGACTTTGGCCGGAGCCGGAGGGGGGAATCGGAAATCTTGGGAAACGCTTAGAGTGGAGGGATCGGGATGAAACTTGGTGGGAAGAGCAAGCGCAAATCCTAGACGCGTCGTTGACGTAACCAGACCAGATTCGGACAGTGTGGGGGAGTTGCGGGGGGGGGGGGGGGCTTAATTCTGGCGATCCTGCAAGCGCGGAACTTCCTGATGTTCTAGGACGATAAAACTTGGAAGACGATCAGGGACCCGAACAGACTGACTTGAGAATTGTCGTTTCCCCGATCCGACCATCATGGGGGTTGCGAAAAGTTTTTGACAAGCACAAAAACCAAACGGATGGACAAAGTAGGATGCAATTTGGACAGTGCCGAGCTTATGCGACCTTGTATTTGTTATTTGGCGTCTCGGAAGTACACGGCCATGGTGACCGGAAGGGGGAGCGGGACTCGAATATTTGCAGATAGGCTCTGCTCTGATTCCAGTCAAACTTGATGGACGGGAAGAGGATAAGTCAGAGATGCGACATTTATGTTTCCTAGTCGTATTCAGTCATGGTGGGCGGAGTTGGAAGGGGAGTCCCGAAAATTTTGTGGCTCGCTTAAGGGTCAAACAAGTGGAGTGATTTGAATGAAACTTGGAATGTACAGACTAGATGACATATTTTAAGGTTCAAATCGGATCCAACCGCGGTGGGGGGGGGAGGGGGGGGAGATTTACCGGGAGTTCCCCAAAAATGCTCAGATTCGAGTGAAAGATAGGTAAGAGAAAATACTTCAGATGATCCAGTTAGGAGTCCGGACCAGATTCGGCCGCGGTATATGGGGAGCGAGTGAATTTCTTGGGTTGAAACTTGGAAGATGGCTTGGCGATGGCTCGGAGGTGATGCCGGAAATTTTCAGACTTGAGTGGAACTAGATATCCTAATTCTAGGTCCGAACCGCATTTTTGGATGGCGGGGTGTTTTGTGAAGTTTCTTCTACTTTCTTGTACCACCTACTCGTAACAAGTGCCATATGAGCTCGTAGCTCTTGTTTCTGTATTGTGTTTCTTTGTTCGTGTATTTACTCCGTTATTGAAAGCAGTGTAGTGTTTCCTTTTCTTCTTGGTACTGCGCGAGTTGCCTTTTCTTGTCTAGTGCGGAAATAAAATTTCATATTCGTTATCATCAAATGTCGATTGAAGGCTACGCTGTTTCGAATTAAGCCAAGACCAGTGGCCCGGTCGGGGTAATAAACTGGAATGTGGTTAATGTCTTCAGTTAATTAATGACAGACATATTAGTTGCGGATTCGCAGATACCATGGTATCACCACGGCCTAAAGTCGTTTTCACAGTTACCATGGGATCTGATACCACGATCAAAAGGCGTTTTTGCAGTTATCGTGGTATCTGGCCAGTCACCGTGGTAACTGATCGTGGTATCTGAAAAATTCATGTCACTTTCATCATCTCTAACACAAGAGTCTAGTTTTTTGTCAAATTGGTGGGAAAGAAGATATATTTTGGTATGGTCATTCTTCATTTTGGTATGGTCATTCTTCAGTAAGGTTCAAATGGCAAGGTAGCTTGTCAGAGATTATTTCTGTCCGAACTGGTGTTCGCCAAGGGGGAGTCTTATCTCCCTACATCTTCAAATCGGCCATATCTTCTTGTCTCGATTCTTTGCTTCCTGCTTACTTCTATAAAGACTATGCCTTCAGCTACATAGCCTATGCGGACGACTTGCTCTTAGTAAGCCGTAGCCGATCCACACTCACAAAAAATGTAAGTAAGCTGTCGTCAGAACTTCTGAAAATTGGCCTTGAAGTTAACCTTTCAAAATGTGAGTACCTGCATTTCAACCCTTCGTCAAATTGTTCGAGTGTATCTAAAGCTTCTATATCTCTTGGATCGTTCATCGTCAAATCAACAGACTCTCTACGGTGGCTCGGCATAACATTCAAATCTTCATTGTCAAAATTTTGCTCATCGGTTGTTCAAGAAGTTTATAAGTCGATCCGTAGCGCCTATGGGCGCATCGTCCCCAACCGGGGGCGCTGTAATCGTAAAGCTTTGGGAAATTTGTACAGCACCTTCTGCGCTCCTTCTATACTATTTCGTTCTGGCGTCACTCATGTTCTGCGAAAGAAGGAGATTAAAAAGATGAGATCATGTTATTTTAAATATGCAAAGCACCTCCTCCACTTGTCGAAATTATGTCATAACCATACATTGACGGAGAAATTCAAAATTCAAGACGCAAGTGTTACCCTTTTGGATGTTTCGTCATCACTTTCAAAACTCATGGACAACAAGGCCCAACTAGCACACGATGTCGTCCACTGCTTCCTGACCGAAGATTAAAAATTAAGTGTCTTTTTCTGTGTGTATATATGTGTTTTGTTTATTTTCTTTACTTTTGTCATTTACTCCGCCTTTTCAAAATGGCGGGTCATAAATAAATTACTTACTTATTACTTATATCACTCTAGATGTCAGTGGATATCAGTATTTCTTTTTGGATGATTTCTAAAAGCGCAAATCCGGCAATTATCGTTTTTGCAGAGCAACCTTAGTATCAGATACCACGGTAAGTGATAAAAAGACTAATTGCAAATCCAGTTACCGTGGTAACAGATACAAGGTGTCACCAAAAATGCAACTATTGTGTTCCATATGTCTCTCACTTTCGTTTGGAATACGTTAAAGCTTTACCAGCACCAGTCAAAGGACCAGTCGACAGGCTCTATTTTCGGTTATCAGCATGTAACTTTTTTCGAACAGGTATGTAATGCATATCCTCCTATGATCCACGGTCAGTTATATTACAATAATCTTCACACAAAATGTTAGCGGTAGATATGAGAGGATGATATAAATCATGTCAGCCTCCGGAGAGGATGATATAAGTCATATCGGCCTCCAGAGAAGATGTTATAAGTCATAAACGCTTCTAAACAGGCTTCTTTCTCTTGTAGGTGAACGATCGTGGATCGTTGCAGAGGTGGACGGTGGAATCCAAGTTATCGCCTCAGAGCTAATAGCAAAGCTATATCGGTGCTTCCTGCGTGAAAACGAGAATCCACTGAATGAAAACAAGTGTGTTGAAAGATGGGGGGGGGGGGGGGGAAACTGCCGATGATGCGCAGCATCGACTAGCTCGTCCTCGTGGTTGGAGGATATCATGTGGAATATAACGATGCACAAGCCATCACTGAGCTACTGTGGAACCCGATGATTAAGCATTGTCCTAATAGGTGTAATAAGGTGTATTACCGCGTATAAGACTTATTACAGATTCCTCTTTTCCTCGGAGCGCGCTTTAATAACGTGAATAAGGAGAATAGACTAGCGTTCCATTCTGGCTTATGCAGGGCCAATCAGATCGCTTGGTTGGTTCCGCCAGCGGGCCGAGGAAAGGAGCAGCGTCGTCAGGGTTGCCACGGGAAGCAGTAAAGTTCTACTTTGTTGGAAGCTGAAGAAACAACTTTTCTTCGTAATCACACGTTTTGTTCTGCTGCGACTGCTTAATGCTACTTCGAAGACCAATGCGAGCCATCCGCATATGTAACTGCTTTTTACAATGTATTGGGCGTCAAATTGTACTGGTGTACTTCAAGTAACACTAAGAACACTTTTCTAATGTTCAGAAACTCGAAACACTGTATAACCTTGGCAACACTGCTCGCTGCATTGATAAGAGCGTCTCGGGTTCGTATTTGAACGGGCGTGTGTATTAAGACGTAAACATCGCGTATAGCATTATTCAGCTTATTAGACCTATTAGGACAATGCTTTAGGCATGCGCTGTAACACGAATGTCCTGTGCCACCTCTGTATCCTTCAAGTTGCTCAGTGTGGACCATGAGAAGAACGGAATGCTGGAGGGGATTTACCGGACATTCAGCAACTTTGCCCAGCTGAACTCCCTTAGTTCTAAATGAATCAAGAAATCCAGGGACGGTAGAACAAGCCAAGCCGAAAAGACTCTCCGAGTTGCCTGGCCATAGTGAAAAATAAGCGTATATTGTTCGCCCACGTTTTGTGTCGCGATGTTCTTCATCCACTTCTCCTGATGAGGACGCGATAGAACAAGCACCCCGGCGAATATAGAGCAGCGAGGCATGTCATAGCAAGACTTTTCTTCGTCGGGACCCTACACAGCGCCAGCGAAGTTTTGGGTTTCGACTTGCATGATGTTTAGGAAGTCGCTCACTTTGTGCTGCTCAAGAAACTCGAGCTCGGGTGAGTTCAATTTGTGTGAGAGAGAGAGAGAATTTATTAAGAGAACGGAATAGTCACATGTGAACTGGGGCCACCCCGGAAAGCTTTCACATGTCCTAAGGGGATTCTTCGGCTCAAATTTTGTATACTGATCACAGCTCAGTAACCTAGGCTGTTTAGCTGTGATACCAATCGCTTTTCCGGTGTCTGTTGGTCGATCAATCGGTCAGATGATCGCGAGCTCGTGTGCTTCTAGATGTGCTAGAACATTGAAACTAGGCTGGCCTTAGGTACACGACCAGATTGTTTTTAGAAATTGTAAGCCCTTGGATCCAACCTTCCTGGTGGAAATGGAGGGAGTGGGAATCTTGAGATCTGCATAACTTTCGAACAAGATGACCGATCTGAATGAAACTTGGTAATTGGCAGGAGCACCTGTCTTAGATGTTCCATGTTAAGTCCGGGCTGGATCCGACAACTTTGGGAGGAGTCGGAGGGGAGCACCGGAAAATATCGTGACACGCTTAGAGTGGAGGGATCGGGACTGGATGGGACTTGGTGAGAAGAACAAGCATAAGCCCTAGCTAAATCATCTGAACAACCGAAACGGATCCGGACAATGTCGAGGGAGTTGGAGGGAGGGGGGGGGGAGTCCTGGAAATCTTAAGACATATACAACTTTGAAACGAGTGATCTGATTCGGATGGATCTTGACAGACGGCAAGAGATAAGTCCGGACGAGATCCGGTAATGTGGGGGGAGCTGAAACGGGGAATTTTGTGGCACGCGAGTTAGGGTACTTGCATATTGGCTAGGACGATGAAACCTATTAGACTATGTTTTATTAGACTAAAAACTATATTAGACTATATTTTATTATTTTATAAGTAGTGAACTGAAAGACAAAAATGCTCCTCAGCCGGGATTACCAGATAGAGGCGTTACTAGCCAAAATGTTTGAGGAGGGGGACGAGGCATTTACCGACTGGCTGGTAATTTTTACCGACTGTTTCTGCAGAAAAAACCGACTGTTTTCAACAACAAAAAACGACAGTTTTGAAAAAATCGACTGATTTTCACAAAAATCTACTGATTTTCAGAAAAAACGACTATTTTGACGAAAAATCGACCAATTTTGAGAAAAAAACGACTGTTTTTATGAAAAAAATCAACTGTTTTGACGAAAAATCGTGGCGCTTCGCGACGACTCGGTTATTTTGTACCGACTGGCCGACAGCATTGGGGGGGGGGGGGGGCGTCCCCCCCCCTCCCCCCAGTCGTGACGCCCCTGCTACCAGGACCCTCTGCAAGGGGCGTAACTCGCCTTTTACCCTTGGGGGGGGGGGGGGCGGCCAGTTTGTGCAACGGCGTACATTTCCTGCCAGCATAAAACAAAACCGGTGTAAAACAAATTGTAATGCAATTGCGATTATTTTGTTTGATGTAAATTCCTATTCAAATTCTCATTTTCGGCTTTTTATGGCACTTGCAGCCTCTGGCTCAAGTGCCATATACCGATCACAATTCCGTCTGTCGGTCTGTCGGTCTGTCGGTCGGTCCGAGTTTTTTTGTCCCACATATCCGAGTTAGGGTACTTCCAGATGTGCTAGGACAATGAAACTTGGCAGGCATATCAGGGACCCGACCAAACTAACCTTGAAATAATCAGTTTCCCGATCCGATCATATGGGGGGGAGTGCGGGGCGCTGGAAACTTGCAAATTTAGGGCATTTTGTCACTTTTTATGGCACTTGCAGCCTCTGGCTCAAGTGCCATATACCGATCACAATTCCGTCTGTCGGTCTGTCGGTCTGTCGGTCTGTCGGTCGGTCCGAGTTTTTTTGTCCCACATATCCGAGTTAGGGTACTTCCAGATGTGCTAGGACAATGAAACTTGGCAGGCATATCAGGGACCCGATCAAACTAACCTGGAAATAATCAGTTTCCCGATCCGACCATATGGGGGGGAGTGCGGGGCGCTGGAAACTTGCAAATTTAGGGCATTTTGTCACTTTTTTCTGAGTTAGGGTACTTCTAGATGAGCTAGGACAATGAAACTTGGCAGGAATATCAGGGACCCGACCAAACGAAACTGGAAATAATCAGTTTCCCGATCCGACCATATGCGGGGGAGTGGGGGCGCTCGAAACTTGAAAATTTAGGGCATTTTGTCACACTTTTTCGAGTTAGGGTACTTCCAGATGAGCTAGGACAATGCAACTTGGCAGGAATATCAGGGACCTGACCAAAGTAACCTGGAAATAATAAGTTTCCCGATCCGACCATATGCGGGGGAGTTGGGGCGCTGGAAACTTTAAAATTTAGGGCATTTTGTCACACTTTTTCGAGTGAGGGTACTTCCAGATGAGCTAGGACAATGAAACTTGGCAGGAATTTCACGGACCCGACCAAACTAACCTGGAAATAATCAGTTTCCCGATCCGACCATATGGGGGGGAGTGCGGGGCGCTGGAAACTTGAAAATTTAGGGCATTTTGTCACACTTTTTCGAGTTAGGGTACTTCCAGTTGTGCTAGGACCATGAAACTTGGCAGGCATATCAGAGACCCGACCAAACAAAATTAGGAATAATCAGTTTTCTGATCCGACCATTTTGGGGGGGGGGGGGGGTGGAGGGCAGGGGAATCCGGGAAACTGAGAAGTGTGTAACTTTCGAACGGATGATCGGATTGTAATGAAACTTCATAACTGAAGAGAATATATATCTGTAATGTCCCGTTTAAAGTCTTGACCGGATTCGGTAGCCAGGGGGGAGTTGGGGGGGGGAGACCGGAAATTTCAAGAAACGGTTAGAATAGAGGGATCGGAGTGAAACTTGCTGGGAAGAACAAGCATCTGCTCTAGATAAGTCCTTTAGACCATTGTACTGGATCCGGACACTTATGGGGGGGGGGGGCCGGAATTCCGGTGATGGTGGTTTTTTGGATTTTCACGATGAAACTTGGCAGTCATATCAGGGACCCAATCAAACTGACTTCAAAATAAAAATATTGTCGATCAGATAATGGTGGGGGAGTGGAGGGAGGGGAATCCGCAGGGGAATCCGGGAAATTGAGAAGTGTGTAACTTTCGAACGGATGATCGGATTGTAATGAAACTTCATAACTGAACAGAATATATATCTGTAATGTCCCGTTTAAAGTCTTGACCGGATTCGGTAGCCAGGGGGGAGTTGGGGGGGGGGAGACCGGAAATTTCAAGAAACGGTTAGAATGGAGGGATCGGAGTGAAACTTGCTGGGAAGAACAAGCATCTGCTCTAGATAAGTCCTTTAGGCCATTGTACTTGATCCGGACACTTATGGGGGGGGGGGGGTCCCGGAATTCCGGTGATGGTGGTTTTGGGGACTTTCACGATGAAACTTGGCAGGCATATCAGGGACCCAATCAAACTGACTTCAAAATAAAAATTTTGTCGATCAGATAATGGTGGGGGGAGTGGAGGGAGGGGAATCCGAAATTTTCAGTCATGCGTAATTTTATAATGGTTGATCGGATTCGAGTGAAATTTAAGAATTCAACGGAGGACATTTCTCCGATGATTTTTTTCATATCCGGACCGGATCCGGCAACTATTGGGGGGGGGGGGGAAATACGTGCCCCGTTTAGAATGGAGGGATCGGGATGGAACTTTGTGGGAAGAACAAACAGATGCTCTAGGTAAGTCATTTGCTGAATCGGATTGGCTACGTGCACCGCGGGGGAGCTGGGTGGGGTGGGGGGGGGGTGGACCGGAAATCTCGAGAAACGGTTAGAATGATGGTATCGGAGTGAAACTTGCTGGGAAGAACAAACATCTGGTCCATATAAATCTTTTACATAATTTGACTGAATCCGGACACTTGAGGGGGGGGGGGGGAGGAGGGGTATCCCGGAATTCCGTTTTTGGGGGATTTTCACGACGAAACTTGGAAGGCATATCAGGGACCCGGTCAAACTGACTTGGAATAAAAAAAAAATCCTCGATATGATAATCTTGGGGGGGGGGACTTGAGGGAGGGGAATCCGGAATATTGAGTCATGCGTAACTTTGGAACGGGTGATCGGATTCGAGTGAAATTTAATAATTAAACAGAGGACATTTTTCTCTTGTGACCTTTTTCATTTCCGGACCGAATCCGGCAATTATCGGGGGGAGGGCGGAAAATACTTGACCCGCTTAGACTGGTGTGATCTGGATCGAACTTCGTGGGAATGACAAACAGATGCTCTGGATTAATCATTTACAGAACAGGATTGGCTCCGGTTATTGTGGGTGGAGTTGGAGGAGGGGGAGGGGGGTCTAGGATTCCGGTGATCGCGCGTTAAGGTACTTCCAGAAGTGCTAGGACGATGAAACTTCGCTGGAATATTGGAGACTCAACAACATTTGCTTAGAAATTGCTACTTCCCAAATCCGATTATTCCTTAAAGTACCAATCTTGACCGCAAAGTAAAAAAAATACTTTTAAGCAATATATGCATTTTCGTGATGCCCATCAGCCCATTAGCAGTTTTGCCTCAAGGGTTTTGCTTACAAATGAAGTTCCAGCTCCCTTATAGCGCGCATCTCAACCGCAAAGTCGAAACTTACTCTTGATCAATCAAATCATCTTGACACATGCAAGTGCCATATGAGCTTACAGCTCTTGTTTTCTGAGTTAGGGTACTTCTAGATGAGCTAGGACAATGAAACTTGGCAGGAATATCAGGGACCCGACCAAACGAACCTGGAAATAATCAGTTTCCCGATCCGACCATATGCGGGGGAGTGGGGGCGCTCGAAACTTGAAAATTTAGGGCATTTTGTCACACTTTTTCGAGTTAGGGTACTTCCAGATGAGCTAGGACAATGAAACTTGGCAGGAATATCAGGGACCTGACCAAAGTAACCTGGAAATAATAAGTTTCCCGATCCGACCATATGCGGGGGAGCTGGGGCGCTGGAAACTTGAAAATTTAGGGCATTTTGTCACACTTTTTCGAGTGAGGGTACTTCCAGATGAGCTAGGACAATGAAACTTGGCAGGAATATCACGGACCCGACCAAACTAACCTGGAAATAATCAGTTTCCCGATCCGACCATATGGGGGGGGGAGAGCGGGGCGCTGGAAACTTGAAGATTTAGGGCATTTTGTCACACTTTTTCGAGTTAGGGTACTTCCAGTTGTGCTAGGACCATGAAACTTGGCAGGCATATCAGAGACCCGACCAAACAAAATTAGGAATAATCAGTTTTCTGATCCGACCATTTTGGGGGGGGGGAGTGGAGGGCAGGGGAATCCGGGAAACTGAGAAGTGTGTAACTTTCGAACGGATGATCGGATTGTAATGAAACTTCATAACTGAAGAGAATATATATCTGTAATGTCCCGTTTAAAGTCTTGACCGGATTCGGTAGCCAGGGGGGAGTTTGGGGGGGGGGGAGACCGGAAATTTCAAGAAACGGTTAGAATGGAGGGATCGGAGTGAAACTTGCTGGGAAGAACAAGCATCTGCTCTAGATAAGTCCTTTAGACCATTGTACTGGATCCGGACACTTATGGGGGGGGGGGGGGCAGAATTCCGGTGATGGTGGTTTTTTGGATTTTCACGATGAAACTTGGCAGTCATATCAGGGACCCAATCAAACTGACTTCAAAATAAAAATATTGTCGATCAGATAATGGTGGGGGAGTGGAGGGAGGGGAATCCGCAGGGGAATCCGGGAAATTGAGAAGTGTGTAACTTTCGAACGGATGATCGGATTGTAATGAAACTTCATAACTGAACAGAATATATATCTGTAATGTCCCGTTTAAAGTCTTGACCGGATTCGGTAGCCAGGGGGGAGTTGGGGGGGGGGGGGGGAGACCGGAAATTTCAAGAAACGGTTAGAATGGAGGGATCGGAGTGAAACTTGCTGGGAAGAACAAGCATCTGCTCTAGATAAGTCCTTTAGGCCATTGTACTTGATCCGGACACTTATGGGGGGGGGGGGGGGTCCCGGAATTCCGGTGATGGTGGTTTTGGGGATTTTCACGATGAAACTTGGCAGGCATATCAGGGACCCAATCAAACTGACTTCAAAATAAAAATTTTGTCGATCAGATAATGGTGGGGGGAGTGGAGGGAGGGGAATCCGAAATTTTCAGTCATGCGTAATTTTGGAATGGGTGATCGGATTCGAGTGAAATTTAAGAATTCAACAGAGGACATTTCTCCGATGATTTTTTTCATATCCG
The DNA here is from genome assembly GCA_030848855.1 of Branchinecta sandiegonensis. NCBI lineage: Eukaryota > Metazoa > Arthropoda > Branchiopoda > Anostraca > Branchinectidae > Branchinecta > Branchinecta sandiegonensis. The sequence continues at coordinate 12,819,388 of JAUPMV010000014.1, forward strand.
GACCGGATCCGGCAACTATTGGGGGGGGGGGGGGAAATACGTGCCCCGTTTAGAATGGAGGGATCGGGATGGAACTTTGTGGGAAGAACAAACAGTTGCTCTAGGTAAGTCATTTGCTGAATCGGATTGGCTACGTGCACCGCGGGGGAGCTGGGTGGGTTGGGGGGGGGGGGTGGACCGGAAATCTCGAGAAACGGTTAGAATGTTGGTATCGGAGTGAAACTTGCTGGGAAGAACAAACATCTGGTCCATATAAATCTTTTACATAATTTGACTGGATCCGGACACTTGAGGGGGGGGGGGGGAGGGGTCTCCCGGAATTCCGTTTTTGGGGGATTTTCACGACGAAACTTGGAAGGCATATCAGGGACCCGGTCAAACTGACTTGGAATAAAAAAAAAATCCTCGATATGATAATCTTGGGGGGGGGGGAGTTGAGGGAGGGGAATCCGGAATATTGAGTCATGCGTAACTTCGGAACGGGTGATCGGATTCGAGTGAAATTTAATAATTAAACAGAGGACATTTTTCTCTTGTGACCTTTTTCATTTCCGGACCGAATCCGGCAATTATCGGGGGGAGGGCGGAAAATACTTGACCCGCTTAGACTGGTGTGATCTGGATCGAACTTCGTGGGAATGACAAACAGATGCTCTGGATTAATCATTTACAGAACAGGATTGGCTCCGGTTATTGTGGTTGGAGTTGGAGGAGGGGGAGGGGGGTCTGGGATTCCGGTGATCGCGCGTTAAGGTACTTCCTGATGTGCTAGGACGATGAAACTTCGCTGGAATATTGGAGACTCAACAACATTTGCTTAGAAATTGCTACTTCCCAAATCCGATTATTCCTTAAAGTACCAATCTTGACCGCAAAGTAAAAAAAATACTTTTAAGCAATATATGCATTTTCGTGATGCCCATCAGCCCATTAGCAGTTTTGCCTCAAGGGTTTTGCTTACAAATGAAGTTCCAGCTCCCTTATAGCGCGCATCTCAACCGCAAAGTCGAAACTTACTCTTGATCAATCAAATCATCTTGACACATGCAAGTGCCATATGAGCTTACAGCTCTTGTTCGTTCAGCTTTCGCCCAAAAGTGACACTTTCAACGACTATACCAAGAAAAAGTTAGAAAAATTTTTGCTATACCTACCATATTAATATGTTTCTTTTAATGTGTTTCAAACCCCCAAGAGCTTCAGTCGTAAAACGCTAACTAAATGAAACACCGTTCTTCCAAATAGAGAATAGGCCTACTACGAAATGCGCCGCAAAACTAACTGTAATGCATCAATTATTATTATTCCTTTAATACAAGATCGTAAATCAAATTCACATATTTGGTTTTTCGTTTAATCTTTCGCTAAAAAGTGACGCTTCCAACGACTGAAGCCTATCCAGATTTTATAAGTAGTGAACTGAAAGACAAAAATGCTCCTCAGCCGGGGTTGGAACCCAGGGCCCTATGCTTACAAGTCAGGCGCTCTACCATTTGAAGCCCCTCGGTAGCTCAAATTCGAACGGTACAAGTCCCTTGTGTAAAGTGCCATCTGTGTATTATTATCCAGATTGAGTTAAACTAAGCGCTGCATGCGAAATTTTTATATCTGCCTATCTCCGGAAAAAAACAACTGATTTATACCTACCATACGAATTCTAGCTTTTAATTTGCTTCAAAACCCAAGAATTTGATGCTTAAAGCGCCATCTAATGAATTACCGTTCTTCCAAACAGAGAATACTAGGAAATACACAGCAGGCGAAGTTTTGTGGAAACGCTGGTGAGCAGAGCGCCTCTTTGCGATCCGAAATGTAACTGAGGCTGGCTGTGAAATCACAGATCTGTCCGTCAAAAAAAGTAGTGGCTATGCACAATAAAGTAGGTACATAGTAGAATTGTTCTGAATTTACGGCAAAAGAAGTAGTTTTTACGTTAAAAAGACATTCTGTATACTGCGCATCGCCATTGCACTAGGTCCCATCATTTACTCTTCCTGATTATGACCACACCAAGACTCAACCAGAAAAGACAGAAGGATGTGCAGCCAGATCAGCGAAAAAGGGCAGTTTATGTGTACGAACCGATGAACGACCTACACACAAAATAAGAACAGGTTTGCCGGATCTTGACGACAAGGAACGGAATGGAGCAAAAAAGTGTTTGACGTTGCATTAAAAAAAAAAAAAGGATTAAGGACGAGACTTAAAATTCTGGGACGGTCCGACAAAAGTTTGCGGAATTTCATTTATTATGTGTAAGATCCTAATCTGCCGACGAGACTTAAACTTTCCAGTTGCACCCGAGTAATGTTCTCAGAATTTGATTTCTTACGCATAAAAAGAACCTGATGTGCCGACAAGAATACCTACGCCCAACAAAATTCGATTTATTCTGTGTAAACAGAAGCCGATCTACCGATGAAACTTAAACTTTCAGGATGCGCCCGATAAGCATTTACGGAATTAGATTTCTTACATGAACAAGACCAAAGGTTTCGATGGGATCCCACAAATTTTATATCTCATCCAGACAATTTGGTCCTGTCTTCTCCAGACTCCTTAAGCATTTTTACTACAAAAATTCAGAAATAATTAAGGCCAAATCGCTAATCATCTGAGAAAACCAAGTTTAGATATGGATTCAGCATGTGTGTTCATCCCTATAAGTCATATTTGTTTTGACCAAAACTGATCGAAACTTTCGGGAACTGCCTTTCCGACAAAATAACAAAGCTCAAAAACGAATTCAGCGTATCTCCTTACCCCTATATCGGTTATCTAATCAACTTCAGATAAAGCTCATGACAAATTTTCCTGTTTCAGCCGGATTCCGGGCGAACTATGCGTCCGGGTAAAAAAACGATTGCCATAAACGGATTCAGCATCTCTTCTCACCCCTAAATTGGAATCTAATCAACTACAAATAAGACTTTTGCTTTTAACAAATTTTCCGGATTTAGCCGGATTCCGGGCGAACTACTTGTCCTGCGAGAAAATGGTTCCAATAATCGGGTTCAGCATGTCTAAGCATAAGCATAAAACTTGAGCTTTTAACAATTTTTCCGGCTTTGGCCGGATTCCGGGCGAACTACTTGTCCGAATGGTTTTCGTAATCGTGTTCAGCATGTCTTCTTACCCTTCGATCGAACATTTAATCAACTTCAAATGAAACTTTTACTTTTAACCAACTTTCCTGCTTTTGCCGGATTCCGGACGAACTACTTGTCTGGTGAGAAAACGGTTTTCGGCATCGTGTTCAGCATGTCCCCTTACCTCATAATCGACTATCATATTAGCTGTTTAAAAATATTTTGTTTGCCCCTAAATCTGAACCCCCTCCCCCACCCCTCAATTGTACGGCTACAAAGCCCATCTACGAACTGGACCTTACGCTTAACCCAAAGAATCCTCACACCAAGTTTAATCAAAATATCTCATTCCCTTCGAGAGTTATCGTGCTTACAGACCGACGGACGGACAGACGGACAACTTTTGCGATGACATAGGTATCCCTCCACTTACGTTTTGGGATCCCAAAAAGAACCTGATGTGCCGACGAGAAGACCGACAAAACCATACAGCATTTGATTTCTCCTGTCATGTGCCCGACAAGATTGTACAGAACTTGATTTCTTACATATAAAAGGAACCCGATGTGCCGACGAGTCAACCGACACCCGACAAATGCATACAAAACCGTGTTTCCTTTGTATTTCTTTCTTTTCTTTGTAGTTTAATTTCTTTACAAATTTGTGCAGACAATAGCTAATTAGGTACAGAAACGTGCCGACAAAACCTGACCCTTCTACAAATTGTGCCAACTAAAGTTTTCGCGCCGACAAAAGCTTATTTTCGGCAAAATTGTGCCGACGAATTTCCTTTCCAGGCCATGTTGGGGGGGGGGGGGGCGCGATTTGAACCCAGGACCCTCTGCTTACAAGGCAAGCACTCTAACCATTTGAGCTACCGAGCTCAAATTTTGAGCCTGCCTTGTAAGCAGAGGGTCCTGGGTTCAAATCCCGGCTGAGGAGCATTTTTGTCTTTCAGTCCACTACTCATAAAATGTTTCCATCTCAAGGCGTCTTCCCCATTAAAATAATCTATTTGGTTTTATTTGGTTCTCACCATGAGACCCCGCCTTGTGGGTCCTGGTTTGTCTACGTGACTCCGACATTGGAGTCTAAATTATATTCGAAAAAACTGTTTCTGGTTTATTGGTCACGGTACAAGTCCCTTGTGTGAAGTGCCATCTGTGTCTTATTAAATTTGTTAGACTAAAAACTTTATTAGACTATATTTTGTTAGACTAAAAACTTAATTAGGCAATATTTTATAAGACTAAAAACTTTATTACACTATATTTTGTTAGACTAAAAACTTTATTATACTAGATTTTATTAGACTAAAAATTGTATTAGACATTATTTCGGCCCTTCTTCGCAAGGGTCCTCTTCAGGCTCAGGCCGCTCAACTGGAAAATGCCGAGAAGGACCGAAATTTAGCTGTAAATAACCTCAGCTGACCTATCCGTTTTCCACTGTCAAATAGGACAGATCGAGTTCGTAGATGGGCTCTGCTTCCCTATATTTAGGGGCGGGGGTTCAAATTAAGGGTAAAAAAAAATAATTTATAACAGCTAATGAGATTTAGGGGTAGAAGACATGCTGAACACGTATATGAAAATCATTTTCTCGTCGGATAAGTAGCTCGCCCGGATTTCGGCCAAAACCGGAAAGTCTGATAAGAATAAAAGTTTTACTTGAAGTTGATTAGATGTTCGATTTAGGGGTAAAAAGACATGCTGAATCCGCAAATGACAATCATTTTCTATCCGGACATATAGTCAGCCGGGACTACGGCCGAAACCGGAAAATTTGTTATCAGTAAAAGTTTTATTTGAAGTTGATTCGAGGCTCAAACTAGTGGTAAGGGGACATGTTGAATCTGTATATGAAAGTTATTTTCCTACCGGACAAATAGTTCAACCGGAACCCGACTAAAACCTGAAAATTTGTAAAAGCTTAAGTTTTATCTGAAGTTGATTAGAGGTTCGATGCAGGGGTAAGGAAGTTTGCTGAATTCGTTTTTGAGCTTCAGTTTTTTGACGGACTAGTAGTTCGCCCGGAATCCGGCCGATACCGGCAATTTGGCAGAAGTAAGGCAGGAAGTTTTGATCAGTTTCGTCAAAGTAGATATGACGTATAGGGGTAAACACACCTGCTGAATCCATATCTGAACTTGGTATTCTCAGATGATTAGCCATTGGCCTTAATCTGTTTCTAAATTTTAATAATAAAAGTGTTCAAGGAGCCTGGCGAAGACCGGATATCTACAAGACCCGATTGTCTGGATCAAATATTAAATTTTTGGGATCCCATCGAAACCTTTGGTCTTGTTCTGTTGGCTGCTAACCACTATCACCTACTACACACAGATCCTGACCGACTAACCACAGCGTGACCACGTATCAAAAAGAAAACTCATAATTTGTTTCGTTTTTTAGCACATTACACGGCGAGTTTCTCAAGAAAGAACTCGATGCAAAGCGACCGACCCGGGCCGTCTCGACCGAAGAAGTCTACATGCGCAACTTTAGATCCGGATGGAGAGAACCGGAAGAAGGCTTGCTATGCAGCATCAGAATAAGCCGTTGACCTTCACTTTTCGGGATCCAAACTCATCCGACTTCTGAGTGACCGGACATAGAGTAAGATTGTAAAGTAAGATTCAGTAAAAAACTACTTCACATATGATAGGGACTGAAACTTGGTAGGTAGATAAGATAAGATAACGTCTATTTGCTGTACAGCTATTTGCTGTACACAGCCAAAAAAAAAAAAAAAAAAAAAAATAGACAACTTTTATTACATAGTCATATTAATTGGCAATTTCATTGCGATTTGTCACTCTCTGTTTATTCCTTCATGTTCATATAATGTACAAAATACTGCCTGAACGAGCGTCTGTATCGCGAAGACGCAGACGCTTTGCAAGGCACAAACTTGTTTTTGGGATCCCAAAACGTAAGTTGAGGGATACCTATGACATCGCAAAAGTTGTCCGTCTGTCCGTCCGCCCGTCCGTCTGTAAGCACGATAACTCTCGAAGGGAATGAGATATTTTGATGAAACTTGGTGTGAGGATTCGTTGGGTCGGCGGACCAGTCGAGTTCGTAAATGGGCTTTGTAGCCCTACATTTGGGGGTGGGGGAGGGGGTTCAAATTAAGGGGCAAACAAAATATTTTGAAACAGCTAATGTGATAGTCGATTATGGGGTAAGAAGACATGCTGAACACGATGGTGAAAACCATTTTGTAATCGGACAAGTAGTTCGCCCGGAATCCGGCCAATACCGGAAAGTTTGTTAAAAGTAAAAGTTTTAATTGAAGTTGATTAGATGTTCGATTTAGAGGTAGGAAGACATGCTGAAGACGATGGTGAAAACCATTTTCTCGACGGACAAGTATTTCGCCCGGAATCCGGCCCAAACCGGAAAGTTTGTTGAAATTAAAGTTTTATTTGGAGTTGATCAGATGTCTGATTTAGGGCAAGAAGACATGCTGAACTTTTATGTGAAAACAGTTTTCTACCCGGACATGTAGTTCGCCCGGAATCCGGCCAAAACCGGAAAATTGTTAGAAGTTAAAGTTTTATTTCTAGCTGATTAGATAACCGATTTAGGGGTAAGAAGAGACGCTGAATCCGTGTGTGACAATCATATTTTACCCGGACATATAGTTCGACCGGAATCCGGCTGGAGTCGGAAAATTTGTTATAAGTTAAATTTTTATTTGAAGTTGATTAGATGTTCATTATAGGGGAAAGAAGATACCCGAGTTCGTTTTTGAGCTTTCTTTTTTCGCCGGACAAGTAGTTCTAGAGTTCGGCCGAAACCGGGAAATTGGCAGAAGTGGCAGGAACTTTTCGTCAAAACAGATATGACTTATACGGGTAAACACACATGCTGAATCCTTATCTGAACTTGGTTTTCTCAGATGATTAGCTATTTGGCCTTAATCTGTTTCTGAATTTTATTTGTAAGAATGTTCAAGGATTCTGGAGATGACTGGATCTGGCTAAGACAAGACCCAGTTGTCTGGATCAGATATTGAATTTTTGGGATCCCATCGAAAACTTTGTTGTACCTTGTGCATATCTTGGCTGCGGCGCCTCAGGTTCCTCAGGAAGGTTTCGGTGCTTGCCCGACATTAATACTTGTTTACAAAACTCATGGTTAAGTCGTGGCGTCTGCAAGACAGTCTTTGGAGTTGGAGCTTTTCGAGACTTTGGTCATAATCGGACTGTTCCTTGCCCAATATAATTTTTGCGGCTCGTTTCTGTTCGCTCTCCAACTCTTCAGATTGCTCTGGGTCAACCCTGCGTGCCAAGCAGGTCACGCGTATTTGTCAATTGAACTTATGTACAACTTATAACAATTTAGTAATGATTCGGTGGTAATGATTCGAACCGACTCGGTGGAAATCTCATTTTCCGCGAGGGAGCGATAAGCCGGAAACTTTGGCATACTTACCTACCGAACTGGCGATCCGAATTACATTACCGCATGCCACAGAAAAGCTAGAGATAGATCCGACTATGTGCACGTACCATATGATCTCCAAATCCTCTATAGATAGATAGATCAGTGTATTTCAAAAGCCCAAGGGCAATATACACAAAAAAAACAAAAACAAAAATATAACTTAAACAATCAGACTCCTTCTTAATTCTAAACATTTATCTATATATACGCCCACTCGAGTAATAACAGTAGGGTTAGTATTACTCAAAATTTCGGGAAGTGACAAAATTACACCATCTAGATAAATTTTTCTTAAATCAGAAAGTTTCGGGCATCTACGGAGGAAATGGTCCAAATTTTCTTCCTCCTTCTCACCAAGCTCAATATGGAAATTCTCTGAATCCAGCTGCAAAAGTCCGTGTGCTAGTGCCAAGGGCCCATAATGTGTTGTTCATATTTCATGGTTGTAGATCGTGGTAGCACGGCTGTAGTGGTACTGCCTCATGTACTGTATCTGTCACTGAGTTTGAAGGTTATTTACTGCGAGATCTCAAAATTCGACACCTGTCCTTTCGCTACTTGAAGTAATTTCTACGTTTCCTCAATGGGTAAGAATCCCCTTCCTCTTCAACAAGATGACTGGTCTGAATACATGCGCTTTCAATGAATGAATGAATGAATTTATTACATGCAGCCTAGTAATAACACTGTCAGAAGTTTCATAACAGATTGCGCATAACACTTTCAAGAATAACACCTTTTCACTTGGAAAAAAGTGTTATGACCAATTAAGTTTATACTATTTTTGCCCAGATCTCCAACAACACCTTCAATAGGTAAAAATACTACACTGTCAGAAGTTACATAACCAAAACAGCAGGATGCGCGGTTTCAACAGATAACACTTTGGGATGTTATATGTTATGTTTCTTTCGTTCCCGTTAGTATTTTACCAATTGAAAGTGTTGTTGGAGATCTAGACCCAAAATAGTGTAAACTTAATTGGTCATAACACTTTATTTCTAATTGAAAAGGTGTTATTCTTGAAAGTGTTATGCGCAATCTGTTATTAAACTTCTGACAGTGAAGGCATTTGCACAGTACATACAAAAAAAAGGTAAATGAACGCTTGACAAGAAATACAGAGGGTACACAAAATTTACAACAACAGCAAAAGATAAACGAATGCAAAACAAGAAACACACAACGAAACACGAAAAGAACAATAAATTTACTGCATTAGCAGGCAAATTGGGCAATGGGCAGGAAGGCGGTTGGATGGTGGCAGAAGATGTCCACTCATTTCTTTTAGCTTGACAGTTGGGTCCAAGACAAAGAACTTCTCCATGATTCGGTGATTGCGCATGCGACGAGGAAGGTACAGAAGAAAACGGAGATATGTGAAAAAACATGACCGCATTCGACTGGTGTTTTTTTTCCTGAGAATCGGGTATAAACCAGCGAGGAAAAGCACAGAGGAGGAGCCTACCGCAGCCTACCGAGAGACAATTAATTTATTAAAGTTTAACCGGAAAAGTTCTGAGACAGGACAATCTAGTTACCCATCACTTGATCACTTAAATAGGATTGAAGACCCGATGAAAATGCGTTACTTCGTTGCGCTATTCACGAATAATCGATTTTCAAATAGTGGACTTCCCCTGTCGGATTTGTGGTACGTCTATGCGCTTGTATCTGTGATTTACGAAAAATGTTTGTTCAGGCACCAAGCAGTCTTCACCAGGTTCGCCACTGGCCACTGAAAAGCCGCTTTTGTGTTGAGATTCAGCTTTTCCTCGTCGTAGTAGAATTTGCACTGTGGGGACGGCCGTAGATATTCTGAAAGTCATTACTAGAGTAGATACTGGAAAATAAAAAAATCCATCAACATAATCTAAATAATTCAGTGTATTCAAGGTAAGTTGGCTTTTCAGATTAACTCCAGTTAACCCCCACCCCAGACAGACTAGCCTAGTGCATCCTTGTGCAGCTAGTGTATGACTAGAAAAAAGTGGAAGAAGTTAACTTTTTTCTTTATATTTCAGACCTGCATGGCTAGGCCAACACCAAGATTGGTCAACATGTCACAGCTCGAGTCATGCAACGGTAAATCAGCCTCGGTTTTCAGTGTGATTTTGGACTGGCCAATACTAGTGTCATAAAAGGTAAATTACTCTGTACTTACTAATAAGTTACTATTTACAGTTGGAAACAATCCTGGGGTTGGTAGCTTTTGATACAAATGCAAAAATGAATATTGGATTGTAGCGAGGAATTGCAGGATCCCTTTTGCTTTTAAGATTGAATTTATGGTTAGAGCGGATCAGTCGACTGATAAAGTCTGTGCCGGTGACCGTTATGAATAAACCGTTGAACTGAAAGCTTTCGAGACAATTGAGATTGACAGAATGAACGGAGTACCCGTTAGCTTCGCAACATGGATGTTATTGGGTTGTGGAGCAGGTGTCGTCTGGATCGTCTACCGGAACAGAACAACGGACGGCGCGCGGAGGCAGGCGACCGTTGAGATAAATCGCCGAAAAAAAGCTGTTGGGCGACCATTAGCAGGGACCAGGACTCTGACTGACCTCAAGAGGAATGATCAGATGGAACGTGAAAGATTTGGAAGGCCAGTGAAGACGCATAGGAAGTTCCCGGCAGTCGATGACTCGAATGATAGCGGCATTTGCACTGATAAGAAGTTTTTCATAGGGGAAAACACTCCGTCCAAACTTGTCAATTCAGCAAGCTCTTCCAGCAGAAGTATAAACGACACACCCTCGCTCGATATATCGGATCGGGAGCAGCTGGATGACTTTGCCAGAAAAAGTAGAGCCTCACCAGTATTCGTCGGACAGTCGGGGGCGCATCCTATTCCAGTGGAACCCAGAACTGAAGGGGAGAAACCAACGAATACTGTTTCTAAAACAGTAGCAGATGTGTACGAAAATTTGGGTGAGTCGGATGGAGAGGACCGTGGAGTCGTGAATGCCGCTCTTGAGGGTCGGATGTCATTTCGTGGTGCAACGACCCGCCAGTATATACCAGAAGAGGAAGACGATACCGAAGCAGATGAACTTGAACAGGTATTCCAGCAACACGACGGCTTGAAATTGGCTGAGCCATCGTCTGCCAACGTATCTGCGGTTATTGTTGAGTGTCCGGCGTCGGCTGACAGCGTGAGTCGTCCGTCTGTACCAGACGAGAAAGTAGTAGAATTAGAGGAATTTCGCCAACTCGTTCAGCAACAGGGCGAATTTGGCTCTAATGGACAACTATCAAGCGAATTCCATCAAATATTTCCGCTTGACGGCTTGGAGTCTAATGGACAGGCTTCCAGCAACGGCGGTGACGAGTCTGTTGATTTCACGACTTCAGTCCATGGCGAAACCCGTCAGTCTGTATCAAAAGAAGAAGACGAAACAGAAACAGATGGACTCCATCAATTATTTTCGCAAGACGGCTTGGGCTCGAGTGTACAAGCTTCTAGCACCGGCGCTGACGATGCTGTTAATTATACGACGTCGGACCATAGTCAGATCCGTCAATCAGTGCCAGGACAAGAAGCCGAAACAGAATCGGGAGAATTCCAACAAATATTTACGCACGGCGTCTTGGACTCGAGTGAACAGGCTTTCAGCACCGCAACTGACGAGTCTGTTGATTTCTCGACGTCAGTGCACAGCGACACCCGTCAGTCTGTACCAGAAGAAGAAGAAGATAAAACAGAATCGGAAGAAATCCAAGAAACGCTTCCGCAGAACGTCTTGAACTCGAGTGGACAGGCTTTCAGCACCGGCACTGACGAGTCTGTTGATTTCATCACGTCAGTGCACAGCGACACCCGTCAGTCTGTACTAGAAGAAGAAGAAGATAAAACAGAATCGGAAGAAATCCAACAAACGCTTCCGCAGAACGTCTTGAACTCGAGTGGACAGGCTTTCAGCACCGGCACTGACGAGTCTGTTGATTTCACCACGTCAGTGCACAGCGACACCCGTCAGTCTGTACCAGAAGAAAAAGAAGATAAAACAGAATTGGAAGAAATCCAACAAAATCTTCCTCAGAACGTCTTGGACTCGAGTGGACAGGCTCTCAGCACCGGCTCTGTTGGTTTCATGACGTCCTACCTTAGCGACACCCATCAGTCTATACCAGAAGAAGAAGACGAAGCAGAAACAAAAGGATCTCACCATCAGTATCACGCCGAATTTGACTCGAGCGGGCAATCGTCTAGCGGCGTCGAATCGTATTCAGGCTCTTTGCTTTCATCCAATGAGCTCAGCTACTGGGCCGACGAATCAGACGTCGAACCATTTTCCGGAGTTGACGAAAAATTATCCGCGATTCCCGTAGACGAAAATACCAATAATTTGTCTAGAAGCTTAGACAACTCGGTCGAAGATATGCTCGAGAAAGGGACTGAAGAGGATCCTGAAAAGCGGAAGAGTCATATTGAAGTAGGGCCGGATCTGGCAGTGTCAGACTTGGAAAATTCGGACAGTACTGTCGAGGGAATTGAAGCTGATCTAGATGTCAAAAACAAGAGGAACAGTGGAGTTAAAAGAGTACACTTCACTGAAGAGTCGCCGGATCTCGAAAACACTGCTATTAAGATGGAGGAGCTCTTGGCTTCTGCACCTGGGGTGACGTTGCTCGCTGAAGAGCCCAGTGCCGACCTCGTGGCGGATGACGAAATCGAGTTGCTTCAGAGACACCGAGTAAGACGGATAGAGTTGCTTGCCAAGTTACAGCAGACATCAGAGAGAACCATGATGCCTGAGGATACAAATCTGAGAATAATGCCTGAAACAATGTCCGAGTCTACAAAGGAAATCTTGCCAACATCCAATGCTGAACACGCAGAACTAACGCAAGACCGAACTCAAAACCAGAGTTATCCGCAGAGTGGACAAGAACTGGTAGGAATCGTGAAGCAACGCCGGCAAGACCGAGCGATTTTGTTTGAGAGGCTTGGTCAAGCAGTCTCGAGCAGAGAGTTTGGCTTGCAAGCTCCTCCCGATGCCGCCGAAGGAGCAGACGAGGAACAAGATGTTGAAATTGGAGAGAAAAGTCAAGCCCCAGGAGCACTGAGCAGTCTCCAAGTTCCAAGCCCCGGCGAGATTAGGAAGGAATTAGACTTGACCAAGGCACGCCCGGTCATACCGGCAGCTAACACCCACAATATGTTGGAGGAAGAGACTCGGCTCATTCAAAGTCATCGAGAAAAACGTACACTGATGCTTGCGGAGTTGCAGCAGAAAGCAGAGAGAACCAAGCAGCAAAACGAAACAGATCAAATAGAAATGCAGTCAAAAGCAAAGTTAGAGTTAAGAAAGGGAGTAAAAAATGAGGGGGTGGAGCTGACGGAGGACCAAATCGGACTTCAGAGCTACTCTCAAACTCCTGAACAGCTAGTAGGAATTCTGAAGGATCATCGAGACCGTCGAACGACATTGCTACAAAGGATGGTTCAGTCGTCCGATATGAAGGGTCCAGCTTCAGATGGAACTGTTGGAGGTAATGAAGCTGAGGGAGGCATCGAAACAAAACGAAGGAGTGTGAAACGAAGAAATTTGTTCTCACTGAAGTCAGCAGGTCTTGGTGATACTAACCCGGAAGAAGGGATTGAGCTGATTCCGACACACGTAGAGAAACGTGTAGCTTTGATGGACAAGCTACGGTGGGCAACAGGCAGAATCAAGGGGTATAAGCAGAAGCCAGAGTCCAGTTTTTGAAATTGAACTTGCTTAGGCAATTTTCGCAATCGACACGGAGCCCTCATTTTACCGGCCAGCAAAGAACTTATGTGCAAACATTTATTCCTAAAACACTTCTCGCTAACATCGGCTATATACACACATCATGAGGTCTATATCTTAGCAGGTGTCACTAGCCTCCAGTATTTGTCACGATGCTCACTTCCTCAAGAGTGGCCCATGCGAAGAATTCAGAATCAGTGGCCAAACAAGGGGAGTTTACAGCAAACCGCCAGAAGAATAGTAGCTGTTGATTTGTTTAACTCACTCGCCGGAACAACATGCTACTCGTTAAGCGCGTGCTACACTACACACGAAGAGTCGTCGCTATATGATGTTTCCGTCAAGCAGCAGTTACCAGCCGAGAATAATGCTGTGAGAAGTGGATTCACTGTATTTTGACACTCTTAACAACAACTCGAAATTCTTGTTTGTATTCTAAATAAATCTGTAAGGGTTTACGTAATAGAGTAACATCAGATTTATGTCGCGTTCAGATATTCAGGTATGTTTCGCAGTCAGCTAGGGCCGTAGGAACATCTATTCAGTTATGTTCAGAAATTGGTGGTCCGCCCAAGAAGCTGACAAATATTCGAGGCTTATTTGATGGTGCGAAAGCCCACAAGTTCGCTTTTCCAACTTGAGCGGTTTTTGAGCCTGAAGAGGACCCTTGCCAAGAAGAGCCGAAATATAGCTCCAATAAAATTCAGCTGACGTATCCATCCGAGCTATATTTCGGCTCTTCTTGGCAAGGGTCCTCTTCAGGCTCAAAAACCGCTCAAGTTGGAAAAGCGAAAGCCCACAAGTTCGCTTTTTTCGCAGTCAGCTTGGGCCTTTTTCAGGGTTTTTGAGATTCGAAAGGCATATTTGCAACCGCTGTTGCTAGTATCCGGTCAGTAATGTGAATGTTGAGAACGTGCCGTATAAAAACTTCCGCGACGGCCAAAACCCGACAGTACAAACGCCTAAGCAATAAATGAGCAACGCAGCAACCGTAACGGTCAAACCAAGAAAGTCCAAGCCGGCGACTAGAAATGATTTTTTCACCATGGACGTCATATATGGGGGGGGGGGAACGCCCCCCACCCCCGACGTTGTCAGCCAGTTGGCAAAAAAAACGAGTTGGCGCGAAGCGGCGCGATTTTTCGTAAAAACAGTCGATTTTTTGTGTTTTTTCTTTAAAACAATCGGTAAACATGAACAAATCGGTAAATACCTTGCCCCCCCCCCCCCAAACATTTTGGCTCGTAACACCTCTGCTTTTCACGATAATATTGTTTAGTAGTATCGTTTTTGAAAATATAAATAAGTACGCGCCCCGTGAAATTAGCATTTGACCCTTTTCGACTCGGTCCATACTTGCTCTCCGAAGCGTTCCACGTAAAGTATTTGAAAATTGTGTGCGTCGTGGTTAAAGCATTGTCCAAATAGGTGTAATAAGCTGAATAGCGCTATACGCGATGTTTACGTCTTAATACACACGCCTATTCAAATAGGAACCCGAGAGGCTCTTACGAATGCAGCGTTCGGTGCTGCCACGCTGATACAGTTTTTCGAGTTTCTAAGATCAGAAAAAGTGTTCTTAGTACTACTTGAAGTACACCAATACAATTTGACGCCCAATATATTGTAAAAAGCTATTAAATTTACGGATGGACAGCATTAGTCCTCGAACTAGCAGTAAGCAGTCGCAACAGAACAAAACGTGTTCTTTTGTTTCTTCAGCTTCCATCAAAGTAGAACTTTAGTGCTTCCCGTGACAACCCTGATGACGCTGCTCCTCTCCTCGTGCCGCTGGCTGATCCAACCAAGCGATCTGATTGGCTCTGCATAAGGGGGAATAGAGCCGAGCTCCATTTTCCTTATTTGCCTTATTACAGCGAGCCCCGAGGAAAAGAGGAATCTGTAATAAACCTAATACGCCGTAATACACCTTACAACACCTATTTGGACAATGCTTAAAGCGGGCCACAAAAATTGTCTTTCTACCACACACACACAATGCTAACCATCCCCACTGTCACCATGAATGTTCAAAACCACTAAAAACACCGTAAAACAATGAGCAAATAAAAAAAAAACCACCAAATTTCCTAGGTTTGAAATAACTCTTTCTGGGCTAAATCTCAGCCGATTATCCCGGACAGCTGTTATGGCACGTAGGGAGCCAAGGGTCAAAATAATAATTTCCATCTAATGCTCCGACTGTTTTATTACAATTAAATACAAATAAGTTATACAAACAAGACCAGTGTGGTAACTCTGAAGACATACACAAATTATCAGTTAGGTCTTATAATTCTTTGCTAATGAATCCTGGAAAATTCCGCCATCTTGAAAAGAAGACGTTGTGCGTAAGCACAGGATATACCTGTTGGTCTTCCAAAATGAAGAAATCAAATTTTGAAGCTGCTCATGCCTTGATTTCTAAAAGAAATATCGGCGGACCTTAAAGCTTTCGGTGAAGTTTGCGCCACTTGACTGCTCAACCACATCCACTTGACTTTATCCACTGCTTCCTGGCCGAAGATTGAAAATTAAGTGTCTTTTTCTGTGTCTTTATGTGTTTTATTTATTTTCTTTCATTTACTCCGCTTTTTCAAAATGGCGGGTTATAAATAAATTATTTACTTACTTACTATCCAAATCTTACTATCCATTCTTCGTCGTATAAAAATTCATTGACAACAGAGCCCAACCAGCGCACGACCTTCTACACTGCTTCCTAGCCGATGACTGAAAATTAGTGTCTTTTCTGTGTATTTATGTGTTTTATTTATTTTCTTTCATTTACTCCGCTTTTCAAAATGACGGGTTATAAATAAATTACTTACTTACTGCAAACTCGGCTCGGATGAAAAGGCGTTGAAAATCGGAGGTTCGCTACTTTCCATGTTTGCCCAAGTAGGTGAGAGATTCCTTACTCGTAAATGAAAAATTTACGCTGAAACAGCTGATCAAAAATCAGATGCAAAAGCTCTACCAATTTCCTTAGAAAAGTTGATTCGAATGGCGGATAAATGGGGTGAAACTGTAAGTAATCGGTAGGGACGATCATGACAGATATAGCTTACCATTTCCCTCTTCGGAGTCCGAAAGACCACATGTACAAAAAAATCTTGCAGTATTTGCTGCGGGAATTAATATTGTCTCTACTGAGATAAGATTATTTATAATACGGATTAATCTTATCCCGGTAGAGATGAGATTAATCCCAGTAGCAAATGCTGCAGTTAAGTTTAATACTTTCTCGGAGAAGTTTTTTACAGTGCAGCGAACATAACTCACCAAAAATATCAAGAAAATCTAATTTGCCCTTTAAAATAATAACTCAAGGTTCTCGCCCAGTCATTAGGTTAAATTGCATCGACAACAAGTGAAACATATTGCCTTGAAAATGTGGTTACTTTCAGCCAGAAATGACCGGGACATCTAAAAACACAATTGCTAAAAGCCAATATTTTACATTTTGGGGTTCAAAACTTAAGTGACGGGATACCTATGACTTCGTAAAGTTTGTCCGTCCGTCCGTCCATCCATCTGTCTGTTAGCACCTTGAAGGAAATGAGATATTTTGTTCAAACTCGGTGTGAGGATCCCTTAGGTCAAAGTGAAGGCAAGTTCGTAGACGGGCTCTGTACCTCCATATTTAGGGGTGGAGGAGGGCTCTTAAATTGAGGGACAAAAATATATATTTTAAAAGCCAATGAGATAGTCGATCTAGGAGTAAGAAGACATGCTGTCTTTGAATTCTCGACCGTGCTCGCCAGCTGTACAATTCAATTCAATTCAATTCAATTCATTTATTTGTATCCGCCAAAGCTGGCGAGTAAAAAAAATATAATAAAATTCACACAATTGGTCTACAGACTAATAAATAGACCATATACTCTCATACAAACTCTACTTCATTTAAAAAAAAAAAAAAAAAAAAAAAAAAAAAAAAAACAATTAGCCTACGCTATCCTCAATGAAGTCTACCTAAACTTTAACCAAAATACAATCAACGCAACGCATCGGTCAAAGTGTGCTTTATGGAATAAATTTTTGAAAAAAATGTTTCCCGTTTCTTTTTCAGAATATCAGTGGGTTTTTTTAAACCATAATTTTCCATCATAAAAGAACTGGATTGGTATTTCGAAAACCGGCATAAAAATTTCTACTACTTGCATTTCTGCTACTTCAGACTGCAACAAAAAAATACTGTCCTAGCTCTGTATCTTACATTGAAATTGGTGAGAAAGGCGAAGAAGTTAATGGTTTTTCTTGTTTCATATTTGCGTCATTAGACCCAACGACGAAATTGGTTCTGATGTGTCTTTGGTGCGAGTATTGGACTCAAAAGCCCAACACAGGCCCAAAGATCGAAGCGTGAATGCAAAACTTTCTGCACCGGATTTCATCGCTGTTGGATTGATCGTAAACCTACTGAAGTAATTAAAAGGTAAGTTTGCTATGTACCTACTAATTAATTACTAATTTCTGACATTTGCAAATAAATTCTGTGCTTTTCAACTTTTGTTATGAATGCAAAAATAACGAGTGGCTCGCTGCCAGACATTTCAGGATGTATTTTGATTTGAAGATTAATCTTATTCATGGACATATTGGTGGGTAAATAATCTGCTAATTGCGACCGCTATGCAGTTCGCTGAACTGAACAGAAAGGTTTCAGGCTAGTTGGGATGGACAGAAAGAACAGCGTAGCCGGTAGCTTAGCAACAGGCATGTTGGTGTACTGCTAACTGCAGGACAGGTGTCATCCATAACGTTTTCTTGAACACAAAGAGATGGCGCGCAAAGGCAGGTGCCCGTTCAGATAAACAGCGAAACGAAAGCCGTTGGACGATCAATACTAGCAAAGAGGATCCAGACTGACCAGATGAAGAACGATCACTGTAACAATAGTAGTATTTACCCGGATATAAAGAATTTCAAAAGGGAAAGCAATCCTTTTGGAGTTGCTAACCTGGCAAGCTCATCTAGCAAGAGTATGAATGGTGCATCCTCACCCGATAAATCAGATCAGAAGGAGCACGGTGGCTACGCTAGAAACCGTCAGGACCTTGATTCGAGCGGGAAATCAATATTCGTAACACGGTTGGAAGCGTATCTTGCTGCATGTAAACCCAGAACTACTGAACCGGCAGAAGATGTATACGAAGATTTGGGCATATCCAGTGAAGATGGCCGAGTAGTCGTGTACGGTGTTCCAGCTACTCTTGATCCACGTACGTCATTACAGGATGCGAAGAGCCTTCAGTCTCTACCAGAGGAGGAAGAAAAAGAAGAACGAGGCGAGTTCATAGAAATATTTTCGCACGACGTCTCCCACAAGAATGGACAAGTTTCTGCCGCGGGCGACGACTATGCCGTAGGTTCCCTAACTTCGGTGCTTGACGATACCCAACAGTCTATACCAGAAGAAGAAGCCGAAACAGCAGAAGGAGAATTTCATCAATTGCTTCAGAAAGAAGGTAATTTTGACTCTATCGAACAATCTTCCAGCTCCGATGCTGGGTTTATCCATTGTGTGACACGTCAATCTGTACCGACAGAAGACGACGCAGCAGAATCAGACGAATCTCACCATAAATTGTCGCACGACGGCCCAAACTTTATTGGACAAGCCTATGGCTCCGATACTGACGGTTTTATTAGTTCTCCAACGTCAGTCCATAGTATGACCAAGGAGTCTGTTTCAGGCGAAGAAGAAAAAACAGAATCAAACAAATTTCACCAAATATTTCAGCACGGCGGTTCCGATTCCAGTGGAAAAGCTTCTTGCGCCGGCTCTGAGACTGCTCTTGGGTCTCCATCGTTAGTCCATAGTCCGATCCGACTGTTTAGACCCGAAGAAGTAGACACAGCAGACTCCATAGAACTTCACCAAATATTCCCGAACGACGGTTCCAACCCGAGCGAACAAGCTTCTAGCACCGGTACTGACGATGCTGTTGGCTCTTTAACGTCCGTCCGTAGTGCGACCTACGAGTCTTTACCAGAAGAAGAACACGAAACACCAGAAGAAGAAGAAGCACCAGAAGAAAACGAAGAAACAGAAGCAAACGAATTTCAGAAAACATTCCCGCATGACGGCTCCGATTCCAGTGGACAAGTTTGTAGCGTCGGCGTTGAGGATGCTCTTTGTTCTCCAACGTCAGTGCATAGTGCGACTCATCAATCAGTACCAGAAGAAGACGAAACACCAAAAGAAGTAGACGAAACTGAATCAATCGAATTACCTAAAATATTTCCGTATGACTGCTCTGATTCCAGTGGACGGGTTTCTACTGACGGCGCGGACAGCGTTGTTGGTTCTTCAGCGTCAGTCCATGGTGTGGCCTATGAGTCTGCACCTGGTGGAGTAGATGAAACAACAGAAGAAGAAGACGAAACAGGATCGAACGAATTTCACCAAATGTTACCCCACGACGGATCCGACTCGAGTGGACAGGCTTCTAGCCCCGGCGTTGAGGATGCTGCTGGTTCTCCAACGACTGTCCTTAGTGCGACCCCTCAGTCAGTACCAGAAGAAGACGAAACACCAGAAGAAGAAGAAGAAACAGAATCAATCGAATTTCACCAAACATCTCCATACGACTCCTATGACTCCAGTCGACAAGTTTCTACTGCCGGCGCCGACAGCGTTCCAATGTCAGTCCATAGTGTGGCCAATGAGTCTGTACCGAGAGAAGAAGACGAAACACCAGAAGAAAAATACGGAACACGATCAGAGGAATTTCACCAAATATTGCAGCACTGCGGCTCTGACTCGAGTGGAGAAGCTTCTGGTGCCGGCGCTGCCGATGTTGTTGGTTATCCACCGTCAGTGCACAGTGCAACTCCTCTGTATGTACCAGAAGAAGACGACGAAATGGAATTTAACAAATTTAACCAACTATTCACGCACGACGGCTCCGACTCAAGTGGACAACGTTCTAGCGCCTGCGCTGACGACGCTGTTGGTTCTCCGACGTCAGCTCGGAATGCCAACCGTCTTTCTGTATCAGAAGAAGGACAGGAAACGGAATCAAAAGAATTTCAGCAGATATTCACGCATGATAACTCCGACTCGAGTAGACAAGCTTCTTGTGCCTTTGCTGGCAATGCTGTTGGTTATCTAACTTCTGTCCATAGTGCAACTGATGAGCATTTACTGGATAATGAAGACGAAACAATTTTTGCAAACACAGCATTTCTGCAAGACGACGAATTAGACTTGAGTGAACAGTCATCCTGCCCCGATGCTGGTATTAGTTCTCCATCGTCACTCCTTGGTGCGATCCATCAGTCTATAGATGATGAAGAAGACGAAACAGAATCAAACAAATCTCACCAAATATTCCAGCACGAAAGCTCCTTCTCGAGTGGACAAGTTTCTACCGCCTGTGCGACTAATAATGTTAGTTCTCCAACGTCAGCTCGTAGTTCGACCCCTGAATGTAAAACCG
The DNA here is from genome assembly GCA_030848855.1 of Branchinecta sandiegonensis. Classification (NCBI taxonomy): domain Eukaryota; kingdom Metazoa; phylum Arthropoda; class Branchiopoda; order Anostraca; family Branchinectidae; genus Branchinecta; species Branchinecta sandiegonensis. Next base: position 12,840,123 of record JAUPMV010000014.1, read on the forward strand.
ACGAAGAATACGAAATACCTGAGCAAGAGAAAGAGACAGAACCAAACGAATTTTACCAGATATTCCCGCACGATGGCTCCGATCCCAGTGGACAAGTTTCTAGCTCCGGCGCTGACAATGTTGTTGGTTCCCCGATTTCAGTCAGTAGCGTGACCCGTGAGTCTGTACCAAATAACGAAGAAGAAACACCAGAAGAAGACTTAGACGAAACAGAATCAAATGAATTTGGCCAAATGTTCCCACACAAACTCTCTGGATCGAGTGGACAAGCTTCTAGCGCCGGCGCTGCTAATGCCGTTGGTTCTCCAACGTCAATCCATAGTGTGACCCATATGTATATACCAGAAGAAGACGAAACAGACAGGACCGAATTTCACCAAATATTCCTGCAAGAAGACTCCAACTACAACGGGAAAACTTTGGGCCATAGTTTGACCCATGAGTCTGTACCAGGTAAAGAAGACAAAAGATCAGAAGGAAAAGACGAAACAGAATCAAACAGATTTCCTCAAATATTCCAGTGCGAAGGCCCCAGCTCCAGTGAACAACCTTCTAGTGCCGGTGGCTCCAATTCCAGTGAACAATTTTCTAGTGCCGGTTCTGACATCGCTGCTGGTTTTCCAACGTCGGGCCATAGTTCGGCCGATGAGTCTGTACTAGAAGTAGAGGATGAGACATCAGAAGAACAAGAAGAAACAAATGAATTTCACCGAACATTTCTGTACCCCGGCTCCTTTTCCAGTGGACAAATTACTAGCGCCGGCGTTGATGGTGCTGTTGATTTTCCAGCGTCCGTCCATAGTGTTATCCACCAGTCTGTACCTGAAGAAGACGAAACAGATTCTGACGAGATATTCCCGCACGACGGCTCCTACTCGAGTGGACAAGCTTCTAGCCTCGGCGCTACCGATGCTGTTAGTTTCCTAACTTCAGTCCATAGTGCGACCTATTTGTCTGTACCAGAAGAAGAAGACGGAAGACCAGTAGAAAAGGACAAAGCAACAGAAGAAGAAGACGAAGCAAAAGAAGAAGAAGACGAGATTTTTTCCATATCAGAAGAAAGAGAGGAAACATACACACACGAATTTTACCAAACCTTCCCACACGAAGTCTCTAATTCTAGTGGGCAAGCTTTTAGTGCCGTTTCTAACAATGTTGTTGGTTCTCCAGTGTCGGCCCATACTTTGACCCATGAGTCTGTAACAGGCGAAGAAGACAAAACAGCAGATCGAGAAGATGAAAGACAATCGAACGAATTTCACCCAATATTCCAGCACGAAGGCTCGAATTCCAGTGTACAACCTTCTAGTGCCGGTGCTGACAACGCTGTTGATCCTCTAACGTCGAGCCATAGTTCGACTCATGAGTCTTTGACAGAAGAAGAAGATGAAACACCAGAAGAAGACGAAGAAACAGAATCGAAAGGATTTCAACAAACATTCCCGAGCGACTGCTTCAGTTACAATGGACAGGTTTCTAGTGCCAACTTTGACGATATTGTTGCTTCTCCGACGTCAGTTCAAAGTGCGACCCGTCACCCAGTACCGGAAGAAGACGAAGCAAAATCTAACGTATTTCACGAGATTTTCCGTCTCGATGGCTCATACTCGAGTGGACAAGCTTCTAGCACCAGTGCTGACAACGCTGTACCAGGTAAAGCAAACAAAACACCAGACGGAGAAGACGTAACAGAATCAAACGAATTTAAACAAGTATTCTCGCACGGAGGCTCCGACTCTAGTGGACAAGATTCTAGTCCCGACTCGGACAATGTTGTTAGTTCTCCACCGTCAGTCCGTAACGTGATCCTTGAGTCTGTAACAGATGAGGAAAATGAAACAAAGTCAGACGAGTTTCACCAAACTTTCCCGCACGACGGCTCCAGTTCCAGTGAGCAAGCTTCTGGCACCGGTGCTCCCGAAGACGTTGGTTCTCCAACCTTAGTCCATACTGCAGTCCGTGAGTCTGGAAGGGACGAACTAGACGAAACACTTGAGGAGGAGGAAGACATTGAAAAGGAAATCCACAGTGGTCATGCTGAAGCAGGACTAGTAGAAATTGAGGTCGTTTCCCCGTCAAAAGAGACGCAATTACTGCGAGCTCAAAGCGACAGTCACGGTGCTTCGGAACTGCTGCAAATCCTACAGGATCACCAAAAAAATCGGGTGAGTTTGTTAGAAAGCCTCGTTCCGGAATCGCCTACCAAGGACTTAGAGTTGGGAGATTCTTGCTGGACTGTCGATGGTACAGAAGCTGACATAGAAGCCGGACTCGAAACTTCGTCAAAGAAGGAGGGTCAGCTGGCTAATTCGGCTGAAGTCACGTTGGTCGCGGACAAAATCAAGATGGATCTCGTAACCGTCCAAGAAGTTCAGCTGCTTCAGAAACACCGGGAGAGACGGACAGACTTGCTTGCGAAACTACAACCGGCAGCAGGAAGAACTGAGACCAGAAGCGAAAAGAACAAGAGAGAAGTGCCGTCCGTGTCTGGATCAGAGATAACCAAGAAGCCATACGAAACAGATCAAATGGAAATATTTCCAGAGTTAAGAATGGGAATTCTGTCAACATCTAAGGCTGAGTTCGTGGAGACAAAACAGGGACAAAGTGAAAGTTATCGTCAAAGTATTGAAGAACTGGTAGGAATCCTTAAGCAACACCAGCTAGACCGAGCGATTTTGTTTGAAAGACTTGGTCAAGTAGCCCGGAGTAAACAGTTCGGCTTCCAAGCTCCTTGTGGTAAAGTAAATGAGAAGGAAAAAGACGCCAAAATCAGAGAGAAGAGTCAAGTCAAAAGAGATACTAAAAAGGAGAAAGACTTGGCAAAAGCAAGCTCGGTCGTACCGGTAGCTGGAATGTGTCGTATCGACGACACGATGGAGGATAGGACTCAGCTGTTTCAGAGAAACCGAGAGAAACGTATAGTGTTGCTTGCGAAGTTACAGCAGTCACCTGAGAAAACCAATGAGCCAGACGATTCAAATCAAACAGAAATACTGTCAGAGCCTAAAAAGGGTATCTCGTCAACATCCAAGACTCAGTTCATGGAACGAACGCAGGAGCAAGCTAAAAATCATAGCCATCCTCAGAGTGCAGAAGATCTGGTAGGAATCCTGAAGCAACACCAACAAGACCGAGCTATATTGTTTGAAAGACTTGGTCAATGTACCGAAATCAGAGAGAAGAGCCAAGTAGAAAGAGGTACTGTTGACGACTTGGCTAAGTCATGCTCGGTCATACCGCTCATTGAAAACCGTAATGTCGACGACATGACGGAGGAAAGGATTCAGCTTTTTCGAAAAAAACGAGAGAAACGAATAGGGTTTCTTGCGAAGTTACATCAGTCGTCAGAGAGAACTGATGAGCCAGAGGATAGGAATCAGAGCCATTATCAGAGTGCAGAAGATCTAGGATTAATCATGGAGGAACACCAGCAAGACCGAGCGACGTTGTTTGAAAGCCTTAGTCAAGACGCCGAAATAGACAGAGATACTAAAAAAGAGGGAGACTTGGCTAAAGCACGCTCGGCCATACCGGTACTTGGAATGCGTAGTATCGACGATACGATGGAGGATAGGATTCAGCTGTTACGGAGAAACCGAGCGAAACGTACACAGTTGCTTGCGAAGCTGGAGCGGACAACAGAGAGAGCATATGAGCCAGAGGATAGTGCTGAAGAACTGGTTGGAATCCTGCAGCAACACCAGCAAGAACGAGCAATGTTTTTTGAGCGAATTGGTCAAGGCTCCGAAATCAGAGGGAAGAATCAAGTCGAAAGAGATAATAAGAGGAAGGGGACCTTGGCTAAAGCAGGCTTGGTCGTACCGGTAGCGGGAAACTGCAGTACCGATGACATGGCGGAAAGGAATCACCTATTTCGGAGAAACCGAGAGAAACGTGCAGACTTCTTTGCGAAGTTACAGTCGTCACCAGAGAGAGCCAATGAGCCAGATGATAAAAATCGGAGGCATCGTCACAGATCGGAAGAAGTCGTATTAATCCTGAAGCAAAGCCGGCAAGACCGAGCAATGTTGTTCGAAAGACTTGATCAAGACATCAGAGCTAAGAGTCAAGTCGGAAGAGATGCTAAGAAGGAGGAGAACATGACTAAGGCAGGCTTTGCCATATCGGTAGCTGAACAGCGCAGCGTCGATCACAATGTGGAGGAAAGGATTCAGCTGTTTCAGAGAAACCGAGAGAAACGTGCAGAGTTGGTTGCCAAGTTACAGCGATCACCAGAGAGAACCAATGAGCTAGACGATAGAAATCAGAGCCATCGTCACAGTGCAGAAGACCTGGTATTAATACTGAAGCAACGCCAGCAACACCGAACCATGTTGTTTGAACGACTTGGTCAAGACAACAGAGCGAAGAGTCAAGTCGAAAGAGGTGATAAGAAGGAGGATGACTTATCTAAGGCAGGCTTTGACATACCAATAGTTGAAAAGCGCAGCATCGATGCCATGGGAGAGGAAAGCATTCAGCTGTTTCAGAGAAACGGAGAGAAACGTACAGAGTTGCTTTCGAAGTTACAACACTCATCAGAGAGAACCAACGAGACAGATGAAACAAACCAAAAAGAAATACTACCAGAGTCTAGAGTGGGAATTTTATCAAAGACCATAGCTGAAAGGAGGGGGCCAACCCAGGACCGAACCAACAATAATGGCTATCGTAATGCGGAGGAGATAGAAGGAATTCTGAAGAATCACCAAGCTAGCCGAGCGATATTGCTACAAAGGATACTTCAAACATCTAAACTTCAAGAGTAAAAGTTGGCAACTTCAGGTGATGCCGTTGAAGCTGATGGAGACGTCGAAGTGAAACTGATGAATAGAACACGAAAAAGCAGAATTCAGAATGTGTTTCAAAACTTATCCCTTGGAAACAGGGATGGACATTATTCAGACATACAGAGAGAAACGTGTAGCTACATCCTTGACAGGACCAAAGAGAAGTAGCATACACATTTCGAAATACGTTTGGTTCGTGTCAGTTTCGTGTCAGTCTGTTAATCGGCCAGTAAAGGTTCTTTGCATGCATTTAGTCTTAATAACATTTCGCGAACGTTATTTTTTGCGAACATTCTTGTGGGTGAAGAGTGATTAGTCTAACGGAAGTAGCGACTTTGGGGGTCGGAGTACTATGGTTATCGAGATATTCACTGCAGGGCTAAAGGAGCACAGCCCACATAGGGGAGTTTACACCGAATCTCCAGTACGTAGACATGACCGAGAGAACAACTGACAATCGAGACAAGTACCTTCACAAATTTCCATACCGTGGTTTTATTCCCAGAAAAAAACGTGATAAAAATGAAGCAAGAATATGTTTACAACAAGCAATGGTTGAGCACTCCAGGTGGGGCTTGACACAGGTGATCCAAGTGGGAACTAACCTCACGAACAGACCTCACAGTCCTTCCTGAACACCAATTAAAATATATTAAAATAAAAGACTACGCGATAGAGTAACGCCACATTGGATTATGAACGACAAAGGAAGAGAACGAAAAGAAGAGAATTTTCTCGCCGGGATTCGGGAAAGTTTTCGCTGTGGAGAGAAAAAATTAGGTGAATACTTCCACATTTGCGGGAGAGAAGGGTGAATAGAGGCGCGCGACTTTACGGGATACTCTCACCTGACTATATTACTACCCATCAAACCCCAAACTGCGAATTACACCTCAGCGGGAAGTTGTCTGTCTGATTCGTGCGTGGTATACAAATGCCGCAACTGGCGTCTGGAATTGGTCATACTAGTTCAACGCCCGAAGTGGTTTAGTCTCTGTTTGTCGTCTTTCGTCTCATCATCAGCATCCATCACACAGAGGATGATGGCGATGATCATTGGAGTACTGACAGGAACTAAACTGCATGGAGGCTGTGAGCTCGGATGTGGAGAATAAGCATCCTGAAACAAGTGAGCGGATAGGCCCGAAGGCCAGATGGCCCCCGGATAGGCCAGAAACACTGGATGGGGTGAAGACAAAGCAGCTTATCCGAAAGCTAGTAGCAGATATGGACACTTCAGGCTTCCAGCTTGAATTATATATTCTACTAAATTTTTGCTATTAACGAACTCTTTTATGACCAAATCTGATGATGATGATGGTGAAATTTTATTTACGCACTGAAGAAGAGGAAAATAGCGCAGTACAGATAAATAAAAGGAAAAAAAATACACTGAGCTTTCAGTAACGAAGTAAATGCACAAGATAAAAAAAACATTAAAAAAAAAGAGAAAAAGGACTAATCGGGTCTAAAAAATCTTCTTCATAGATGGAATGCGGAGAAATCTTGGGTGCATGTTTAAGATAGCCCATTTAGAGGGAAGATAAATTGATAGGTAGGTTAATTAAAGCCATCAGGCCATACAAAAACAACACAATACTACTACACTGCAAATGGGTAAAATATTTATTTTCATATTTTACGGTGCTAAGCAGAAATACCAGTGGAATAAATACCACCTTACTTATCTGTTTAGCGCTGATGAATATGATTCGCAGCCAGCTTCGGCTGAACGAATGCCTATTTATTTTCAGAGCTCGCTGACTCACCCAATACCCTCGCACTTCTGATTTCCATATTCATCATACTTTTACTTGTTTCGGTACATTTTCCCAGATCGTTCCGACTCTATAAATCAGCTTTCGGTTTGAACTTGGTTAACAAAAACATGTAATGATAAGTTTATGTCTTCAAGGGAAATACTTCGGCGATCTGACACCTACTAGCACCCGGAGAGGACGCTTCCACGCTCAACCTTCCAAAGCTGAAACCTTGGCCTCCCCTGATGAGAGCGGAGGAGCACTCCTCTGCCGCTTCTACCTGACTCCTTCAACTTGAAGGGAGGGTAAAGCCGCTTTCACATTGACGCATTGTTGTTGTTGCGATGCGTTGCGTATGCGTTTATCGTGCGTAGCGTATCTTTCACACCTATGCGAGAAGATTTCACGCTGGACGGGTATTTACGTTTTCCTTCCTCGGTTTCTTCTGCTGAATTTTCGTTTCTTTCATTATTAGTAAGTTTTTCTTCATCATTAGCAGGTTTTCTCCAGTTTTTCTTCAAAAACATATTTTTTTTCACTCAAAGATCGGATGCGTACGCATCGACGCAACGCAAGAATAGAACTTGGTTCTATTCTTGCGTTGCGTTCATTTGTCTGCGTAAGCTCTGCGTTGCGTCCCCGCAAGTGCGACGCAGAGGTTGCGTCGCTCAGTGTGAAAGGCTCAACGCGTCAATGTGAAAGTAGCTCAAAGAACCTGCACAATATTCTGCTAGGTATGGCTAGTTACCTTTATCATGCTGACCGGATTAACCGTGCCTGACTTCATCCTAAAATACTTTCGAATTTCGACGACGATTTCGGTTGGAGCCTCAGCCGGAAGCGGGGGTAGGTCGTCCATACCATCTAACGGCATTTCTTGGGTGGGCGGATCAGGTATTAGCGCATGCCACTCCTTAAACTTTGGCCTGTTACACGCCACATTCCAGTGGCGGACGCTGTAGAAGTAGATATAGCCCGTGGCGACAAAGGTCAGATTCAGCATCATGAGTGACAACGGAAAGTTCTGCGCTTGCTTATAAAATGGAGATAAGTAGGAGAAGGCCGTATTCAGCGCAAATAATGCGGTAACTGTAACGCAGCAATGAAAACCCGCCCTAGCCGATACGATATTAACACGTCTTTCGACGTCCCGTCCGCTAACTGTCATCGTAGTTGACCCTAACCCAAACACACATGCTATACATGAGTATATGAAAACAGTCAGTCCTGATGTCAATAGAGGACCGGTCGACCCAGCAGATATGCCATATGTTGACACGATTGTGTCGTTAATTGTCGCGGCATTCTCGCTTGAGACATTGCGTGGGTTACTCTCTGTCGCCCTATCGTTTCCGTATCGTTCCCCCTTTACTGAGCCAAAGTTTGATTTGCTCTGGTTTAGGAAATAGTCAAAGCTGCGTCCAAACGCAGGGTTACCAGCTTGCACCAAGTACATTAGCCCGACGGAGGCTATCGTAAACAGAAGACATAACGAAAACAAAAGCTCCCGCTTCATACTAACCCAAAACGCACATGGGTGGAACAGCACGAGGAAACGGATCAAAGCAACTGTCAGGTTTAGGGATATCATAAACATCACATCAAATCTGTAAATGTGCGTTAAAGTTCTCAGAGTCTCCACTTGTAGGAAAGGTCCTCCAAGATGCAGGCTAATGGATAGCAGGGAGTGTAACATGGAGAGAACGCAGGCCGTTACGACTATTCGGGTTATAACACACCCATAACACTGGACCCGGCAGCGTAGGTAGAGCAAGCATATGAGGAAATTGGGTACCATCGACGCCACGTCTAAAGCAGTGAGGATTAATCCAACTGCGAGATCCATCACACTAGCTTAAAAATGTTAAGTTCGGAGTAAGTCAACTTGTGTCCGCTCTGAACTCTACCCTTCAGTGTACGGCTTTTTTCTTGGCACCTCGCAGTCTCACAGTATCACCCTCCCAAGTCCTAACTTAAACTGACGGTTTAGTTGATTCATGCAGCGTGGGGCGTGGCTATTCAGCACTACATTCTTCGACAGCTTGGTCAAATTTGGTAAGGACGAGTTGTCTCAAGGAAGTCCGAAGGTTCTTATTACACTGCAGGGCTTCTTCCCACGTACGTGATACTTCACAGCAATGCTTCGCAGAATGTACAGTGCAATTATTCTGCAATGCCTTCTTGGGCTAATTTACTTTTCCAACCTTGCAAGAAAATCAGTATTTTTTCGCTTGCGAAACATACAGTTTTATTGTTGGCGCTTTTTCACACTTCACTATCCTCTGGGTCAAATCCAAATTCAACTCATAGAACACCAAGACCGAGTCCGATAGAGCTCATTGTTGAATTCTGACGAGCTCAGTGCTATCCGGTTTTCGATTTGGTTTCCGAATTTAATATGTAGTATCCTGTATGTCGGGGTCCATGATTGTAACTCAGACTAATTGAGAAGCGCGACCATAGTTTATACTGATGGCATTTGCGTATGTTTTGGCGCTGTAGCGTAGGAACAGGGGACGAGATTGACATGTTTGTGCAACTCTGCAGAAAATCGGAGTGACGTGATCGTAATTCGTTGCTATATGTTAGAAAGAAACAAAGTGGATTATGTCAGGTAGAGGAAGGGGTGGGTGGTTCATTTATGCCATTCAAGTTTTCTCGGAAATGCGATTGCTATAATAGGATTCGGTTGCTGACGGGTACATTCCTGGGGATCTACCTATGTGGGGCGTTGCTGTTGAGCTATCAACTTTAAGCTACATTTTCTTTGATGCTGATTGTCACCAAATCGTTCCCGTCGATAGTCAAGGATATCGAGCATCCGCAAAATTAGCTAGGATTTACAAGTAGACATGGACGCTTTAGGTTCTGTTAGTAGCCTATATTTTTGTTACTATGAATACTTCTCCAGGCCAAGCTGAAATTAATCACAACTGACAAATCACCTAGAATATTCTTCAGCGATATTTTGGTCCCACTTGGCAAGGCCCTTCTACAGGCTGTACGTTCGCACTCCGTGCGAACCAAAGTACGACTCAGACGGCGTTCGTATTCTTCTGCGGAGTTTTACTGCGATATAGCTGTTTGTAGAGGTAACAAGTTTTGATGTTCTTCGTAGCTCCTCCTTCGCACGTTTGCGTCGGGTATATTCGACTCCGTATACTTATCTAGTCGGAGTGCCTTCTCTCGTGCGTATTACAATGTATATGGAGTAGTATCACCAGATGAAAAATGTGTAGCCTGCGTAGTTGTACGAAAAAGTTGCATGTAATACTATGTGAAAGCAAAGAATACTATCATTTAATGTGCCTCAAACTGGTCCAGTTTTAAGTAGTAGTATCCAGTAGCATCCTGTCTTGCCATAGTAGCAGCCAGTCTTGCTAATAGTAGCATGCAGTAGTATGCAGTAACACGGTAGCCTTGAGGTAGAAGCATGTAGTAGCATCAGTTAGTACTGCATGCTACTTTTTCGTACAACTTCGTACCACTATTCTGAGATAAATTTTTCATCAGGCACATGATATTTGCTAACACTAACAAGCCCTTGGGTCATTGAAATACGTAACAGAGAAACAAAAAATATATAATGCAAGAGAGGCAGCTCAGTTGTCTAGCGATGAAGTACAATATCAACAATAGACAACGCAAGAAATGGGCTATGGATCTCTGCAAAGTTATAAGAAGTGAACTGAAAGACAAAAATGCTCCTCAGTCGGGATTTGAAACCACGACCCTCCGCTTACAAGGCGATCGCTCTACCAATTAAGCTACCGAGGGGTCCTGGTATGTCTACGAGGCTTCGACATTGGAGTTCTAGACAACTAAATTCAGTTCAAAAATTTATTTCTGGTTTATTTGTCACGGAACAAGTCCCTTGTCTAAAGCGCCATCTTTGTAATTTCTCTACAAAGTTGGTCTTAAACCCTTGGTTGAGTTGTGGAAATAATATCAATGAAGGGTTGCCCCCTTAAAACTGATAACTGAAGGGCATAGATCATTAAAGACCAATTGACGGGTTAAAAAACAGCAAGGTTGTGGAACAACACGGTTAAAACACGGCTTTTCCGTGTTTCACATCAGAACCAAGGTGGCCGTGCGTCCGAGGCGGACAAAAGCCGCCAGGCGAGGATGTAATCTTTGAAAAAACCCAGCAGAGTTTCGAAGAGGGTCCCATATGTTAGAATATTGGAATATAAACTGTACTTACTACGATTTCTGCTTTAAGAGATGCGTGGTACAGTACGGCCGATATTTTGTGTTACTCTCTGCCAAATTCGCTACTTCTGTAGTACCAAGAGTCATGTTAAAAAGGACATGGCAGGCCGTGAATGCTGGCTTTGAACTTGTATGATAGTTCGAGATGTATAATTTCGCGGGATAAACAACAAAAACCTGGAATACACTAATCATCCCCAAGCACTCCTTGCATATCCTCGGAAATTTTCATCTTCTTTCGGCTTGGTCCTAAAAAAAACGAAACAGGCTACTTTCCCTTGTTTTTACCTTTTTTATGGCACTTGCCCTTCGGCCAAGTGCCATATAGTGATCGTAATTTCTGTCGGTCGGGGTTTTGCTAGTCGGTCACGTCCCTTCCACATAAGCTAGGACGATGAAACTTGGCAGGCATATCAGGGACCCGAACAGATTAAATTGGAAATAGTCACTTCCCCAATCCGACCAACTAGGAGGGAGTGGGGGGCGGGGGAATCCGAAAAAGTGAGGTATTTTAACTTACGAACGGGTTATCGGGTCTTAATGAAACTTGATATTTAAGGCGTATTCTCGCCGTTCCCCGAGGAGCCCCACGAACTGGGAATGCTCCGATTACCATCACCATCATCAAAAAGCACTCCTTTTCAAACTCAGAGGGGAATCAACTTTTGCTGGTGTTGGTGCAATGTAAAATTCATTAAAAAAAATCAGAATAAACAAAACCAAAAATACAGAGGATCCAGACTAATTATGTCAACTGCATATTTATTTTTAGAACAAAATCCATTAAGCATTCCCCGTGTTCTCGTTGTTTTCCGTACGCGGAGTCCTCGTGGAGTGACTCCCACTTTTCTCGCCGTTCCCTTCGATTCCCCAAGGAGTCCTCGGGGAACAGCGAGAAGACGCCTTTAGAAAGATATTATGTCTCAGACGTCCCACTTCAAATCCGACCCGGATCGGGTGACTTTGGGGAAGTTGGAGGGGGGAACCGGAAATTTGAGGGATCGGGATAATAATTGGTGGGACGAACAAGCGCGATGACGCTTGGCAGGCATGTTAGGGACCCGAAACATACTGACTTGAGAATAGTCGTTTCCCCCATCCTTTAATCGTGGGGGAGTGGAGGGATGGGGAATCCGGAATCTAGTGGCATGCATAAATTTTGAACGGGTGACCGGATTTAAATGAAACTTGGCAAGTGGAAACACTTAACGTCTCAGATGTTCCGTGTCATGTCCGGCTCGGATTTGATACTTGTGGGGGGGGGATTGGAGGGGGCACCGGAAAACTCGGGAAACGCTTAGTCAAGGGATTGAGATGGAACTTGGTGCGGAGAACGAGCATTAGCCCTAGACACGTAACTGACGGAGCCAAATCGTGTCGGGGCTCCGTGGGGGAGTTGGAACCGTTGGAGGGCCGGGTTTCCCGGAATTCCAGTTATCGCGATTTAGAATAATTTCAGATGTGCTAGGGACGATGGAACTTCGCAGGCGAATTAGTGACCCGACCAAACTGACTCCAGAAACTCGACACAATGCCCTAGGAAACTTCCATCCCTGAATCTGACCATTTTTGGTGGAGTGAAGGAAGGGGAACACGGAAACTGACTTCCGTAAGCTGCGAGCGGGTGGTCCGATTCGAGTGAAACTTAACGGGTGATCACAATTGATGACATAGATATTGCAAGTGTGTGTTCGTACCACATGCGGCCACGGTTGGTGGAGTTGGAGGGGGGGGGAACTTTTGACATGCACAAAAACCAAACGGATGGACCGAATGGGATGCAAGTTGGACAGTACTGAGTTTATGCGGCCTAGATTTGTTATTTGGCGTCCGGACCGGATTTGGCCAAGGTAAGGGGGGGGGGGGGGGTAGCGGGAACCGGAAATCTGCAGATAGGCTATGCTTCGATTCCAGTCGAACTTGAGGCATATTCTCGCCGTTCCTCGGACTCCTCGGGGAATCGAAAGGAACGGCGAGAATAGAGGGAGTCACTCCACGCGGACCCCGCGTCTGGAAAACAACGAGAACAGGGGGTATGCTTCCAAAATGAATTTTCTTCTAAAAATAAATATGCAGTTGACAAAATTTGTCTGGGTCCACTTTATTTTTGTTTTTCTTTATTCTGATTGTTTTTAATTAATTTTACATTGCACCAACACCAGCAAAAAATTGATTCCCCTCTTAATCTGAAAGGGAGTCCTTTTTGATGATGGTGATGATATTAAATTATAGTATTCTTTGCTTTTACATAGTGTTACATGCAACTTTTTCGTACAACTACCATACAACTACGCAGGCTACAAATTTTTCATCGGGGAGCATTCCCCGTCCGTGGGGACTCGTGAGAATACGAGGAGTGAGTCCCTAGGACAAACAAAGACGCGGGGACTCCTCAAGTGGAGTCTCCGAGGAACACCGAGAATACGCCTTTGATCGACGGGAAGAGGAAATGTCAGAGATGCGACTTCTGTTTTCAAGTCGTATTCGGAGGGGGAGTCCCGAAAATGTTGTGGCTCGCATAGGGGTTTAGAATGCAGAGATAGCATATGCCCTAGATGACATATTTTAGGGTCCGAACCGGATCCGACCGGGGTGGGGGGGGGGGTCGGAAATAGGGTAGCACGTCATTTGCCACAGATAACCGAGGCGATGCCGGAAATGCTCTGAATTTAATAAAACTACATATCGTACTTCTAGGTCCGAACCTCGTTTTTGAATGGCGGGTGTATTTTGTGACGTTCGCATCTACTTTCTTTTACCGCCTACTCGTAACAAGTGCCATATGAGCTCATAGTTCTAGTTCTAGTTCTCAGCGGAGACGGCTGACCTGCTCGTTTATCCTTGACTACAAAATTAATATCTGCCGCTTCCGCGCCGTGAACCGACTACTTGCTTGTTCTCTGTTCGAACGACAGCGATTCTACCATGGGACCGGCATGCTAGAAACCCTAGTATGAGAAGCTCGATCGTTCCGATTTCTAATTTTATTCTACTGATCTCTTTGGTAACGTTTTATTTTCATCCCTCTAGTGAGCGGTAGCTCTCGTGTTGACAAGCAGCAAGCTCATATGGCACTTGCACATGTCCGGACCCGGTCCGGGTCATTTCCCATTTTCGTCTCTTCAAGTTTGCTGTCCTAATCTGCCAGTGGAAGTGCCCTTACGACCGTTTTGCCAGCCAAATTTCGGTGCCCTCCTTCAACCCCATGCAGTACTTCCCGAATGGAAATAATTCAAGTCATCGGATTACGGGACATTTTTCCAATCGTAAACAATTGAAAACAATTGCAAACGATCGTAAACAATTGTTTTTTTACGATCGGAAACAGTTGTTTACGATTAGAAACAGTTGCTTACGGTTGTATTTTTACGATTGAAACCGATTGTTTCCAATCGTAAAAATACAATCGTTAACAACTGTTTACAATCGCAAACTATTGGAAACAACTTCCAATCGTAAAAAAACAATTGTTTTCAATTGTTTACGACGATATTGTTTACGACTTTACGACTTTTCCGGAACACCCTTCGAACTCCCCCCCCCCCCCCCAGTGGTCGGATCTACAAATAACACATCTAAGTCTTATGGCCCCTACAACTTCTTTGTTCTCCACCGGTTAGTGACACACAGAGGCGTTACTAGCCAAAATGTTTGCGGGGGGGGGGGGGGGGGGGGGAAGGTATTTACCTACTGGCTGGTAATTTTTACCGACTGTTTTTGCAGATAAAAACGACTTTTATTGAGAAAAAACGACTGTTTTTACGGAGTATCGCGGCGCTTCGCGCAGACTCGGCTATTTTTACCTACTGGTCGACAACATTCGGGGGGGGGGCGTCCCCTTCCCTCACCCTAACCGTAACACCCCTGTACTGACACAGGATACTCCTCTAACTCCGTCGCAGTCGCCAAATACGCAAACAGCACATCTCGGGAATGTGCTATCGCAAGCTATGTAGTTTCGGGCGAAACACTCATTCGGGAGCGACGAAGGATCCAGAAAACTACAATTTCAAAATACATTTGGTGAAGTGCCTAATATGGCCGGCTTTTCATATTCGTAGCCCAGCTAATAATATTAACAATACATTGCAGAAAAAATAGACCATTGCCCCTAACTCGCGATCACCAGACCGATCGACAAAGAGACCGACGGAAAAGCGGTTGGTGCCACCAAGACACAGGCGTGTAGCTGAAGCGTGGGCCAACCAAAAGATTTTGGTGTGTCCTCTAATTCTCGGAAAATGTAGAGTAGTTGACGGATTTTATAGGGCGAACTTTCGAGAAGACGACGTAACAGGCCCGCCGTTCCTAACGTTTAGGAACAAGCCTCAAGTTAATTCCAATTCCATACTGATTTTTATAAAGTAATCGCTTATTATTAATCAACATTTATAGGAAGATAAATTTATTCCAACAATTCTTTAGAATTTAACCGAAAAGGGCTGGGACTGGACAATCTAGTTACCCACCACTTATTCATTTAAGTTGGCCTGAAGACCCGCTGAAAATGCGTTACTTCGTTGTTCCGCTATTCCTGAACAATCGATTTTCAAATACTGTAATTTCCGTGTGATTTGTGGTACCTCTATGTGCTTTTAGTTTTGTTGTATGCCTTACGAGAAAGATTTATGATTTTTTTTTTTTCAGTTAAGCAATCTTCACCAATCTCAACACTGCACGCTGAAAAGCCGCGTTTATGATGAGATTGAAATTTCCCGCGTCACAGGAGAATTTACGATGTGGGGACGGCCGCAGATAGTCTGAACGTCATAACTAAAACAGATAGTGGAAAATAAGAAATTCCTTTGCAGAATCCAAATAATTCAGTGTATTCGATTAAATGGCACAAAAATAAGTTGGCTTTCCAGTTAAATTTTAAGCTTTTCTTGAATGCAATACGTATCCAACGTTATCTCGATCCAGATCGATCGGTCTTCCTAACTGATCAGTAACTAATATAATGAGTAAAATATTTCGACTTACCTTCGGGCTGAAACTTAGCAGCTGTCTTCATTCTCAACTCCTCCACAGAAGACTCTTCAGCAGCCCACTCAAGGACCAACCGACGACCGTATAAATGGGTAGATTGGCACAAAGAATCGAAGGCACGCTGAAAGAAACGAAAAATAGATAACCATTAAATACGAGTACAGAGCTAAAGAAACAGACTGATTCATCCCTTCTGGTTACATCTAGCTCAAATAACAACTAACACGATGACGCTGGCACAAATACGCGCAATCGGTCTGAAAAAAAAACAAAAAAACGGAAGAGCACTACATTTAATTGATAGACGTGAAAGCCCTTTGCTGCATTTATATTATGTATGTATGTATGTATTTATTTATAACCCATCTACAACAGCTACAAAAGCATGAGACGGAGTACAGAAAAAGAAAAGAAAAAAAAGAAGGAACTAATAAACTCATACCCAAATACAAAACAACAACAAATTCGATAAATACTAAAATAGAATGCCGCTCCAGGGGTGGTGAGACGGCTTGTCAGCAGTCATCCGCTTGAAGTGTTCGGCCATTTCAGTTACCGGTTCCCGCAGACCGTATTGTCGAACTAGAGGTCTATTTCTTGACCAAGACGGGATTCCAAGGAGATATTTCCCATATTTAAAATAAATTTTTCGGAGTTCAACTTTATCACTGTCACTTAATATGTCCCAGAAGGGAACGATATACAGAAAATGGCCCATGACTGAGCTGTTGAATATTCGAGTAAGTAGTTTCCTACCCAAATTTAGCTGGGATACAACTACTGAAACGTAAGAATTTCGCACTTTATTCTCAGTGTGCTGTACCAGAAGCTTCCGCGTAGCAGCAATAGTCCGACCGATTGGGATACCCAAGTACATGAAGTGATCGACTGGAGTAGCAACAGTATCTCCCAAATTAACCGGAGCTTCAATAGGATCTTTGCAATTAAACAAAAGCACTTGGGATTTATCTGGATTCAAAGACATACCAATCTTATCATAGTTAGTACTTAGATCCCGGAAATACCGTTCAAGACCAGCAACAGTTCGACTTATGTTAAAAAGATCATCCGCATAACAAAACTTCGAAACATCTAAACCGCGGAATATACAAGACGTATCAATGTTACTTTGGGCAGGCAGAAGCGCATTGTTAAACACAATAGGGGACGTTATCGACCCTTGTTTGATACCCTTTTCTACCGGGATATCAATAGTTAGCTTTTGTGAATGAGGCAATTTAACCTGCACTTTAAGTTGACGATACATGTCGTAAAGTGGGGCTCCCACATCTATTTCAACTCCCGAATTTATAAGTTCTAGCATAGCTTGGGGATGTATAATCGAGTCAAAAGCACGTTGCACATCATAAGTACCAATAGCAAGCATTTCATCGCTTTCATGTGCATCTTTCAAAACATTACATAGCGAACGGAGTAATTGTGCGCAACCTAGGCCCTTTATGAAACCAAATTGAAAACCGGGCATTTTACATTTCGCTTTTTTCCTTGAAATAATAAGTAACTCGAATAACTTACACAGAACACTTGAAACTGTGATGGGTCTATACGATGAACAAAAACCGCAAAAACCGCTATAGATTTTAGTTGCGTTTTTGCAGATACCATGGTATCTTTTACCACGGTAACTGGATCTGCAATTAGTCGTTTTTGCAGTAACCGTGATATCTGATATACGGTTGCTATACAAAACGACAATTGCAGAAATTGCGCTTTTCGAAGTCATCCCAAAAGAAAAACTTATGTTCAGTCACATCACTAAGTGCCAAACTTCTTTCCCACCAATTTGACCGACATATCCACTCTATAGGAGATATCCGATATCCACTTTGGCTAAGATTGATGAAAGTGAGATGACTTTTTCAGATACCGCGACCAGTTACCACGGTCGGACCGTGGTACCTGTATATCTGCTACCACGATAACTGCAAAAACGCCTTTTGACCGTGGTATCGGATCCCACGATAACTGCAAAAACAACTTTAGACCGTGGTATCAGATAATGGTATCTGCAAAAACGCAACTATTATTATTATCACAGTGACTGTGACGAGCAGGGGGGCGGGGCGCCTGTACTTTGCTACGCCTTTTCCAGTTCTGGACAAACAAAGTCAAAAACTTCTCCAGCCTAATAACCATGTATTCTGTAATTAAATGTAATCTATGTAATTAAACGATTAGCTGACCGCGGAAATACCCTTTCAAAAAATTCTGGAGCAAAGATACTTTGTTTTGTTTACCCAATTTTTACATAGTTTCATCCCATCATTTATTTCTGGTCATATCTTGTAAGTGTATTAGTTAATTTGTTTCGTGTTTGTGTATTTCGTAAATATTTTATTCCTCTTCTAGCTTTATGCTATTTGGAAAGTAAACTTGATTGATTGATCCCAGCAGTTGCGCTTGTGTATGGCCGGCTCCGCTACGGACGTATGTATGATCTTTTATGTGGCATCGCATGTGCTCCTACCATCTACCGAGCTTAGTTCGAATTAAATCAACCGCTCGGGATGTAATCATGCTACAAGGCTCCGCTTTCTGCTTCCCTGCACTCGTCACCGGTTGCGGTATCAAGAAATAAGAAGGTTCCCCTGAATCGCTTCTCGTCCCAAAACATACTTCCAAAGTTTCCCCTTCTAGCATTGGCGTTAGTCCGTTTTCCTGGTTCTTGCACTGGTCCGGCTCATCCGACTAGAACCAGTGTATGGAAATCTTAGGGGTGGTGACGTTAGGAGTAGCAAACTTCATCGCGACCTCTTCTCTGTCTTCTCGCAGTCTTATAACATGCCTTTTCGTTTTTAATTATTTTTTTTTCTTAACTGTTCTTTCTTAATTTTTTTTTTTGTGTATGATGACGTATGTCAGATCATCATCGCACCTGAATTTTTAAGGTTAAGGTATACGTTTATTTGAAGAGAAATGTAAGATAATTATCGTGAAAATAAATCGATGAAATATTTGTTAAGTGTTATTTTTCTCTTTAGTGGGGGGTCCCCAACAAGCTATGGTTCGGGAGGGAGTTAAAGTTTTGTAGTGTATATGTAGTACAGTAGAGGCATGCTTATTTGAATAGTTGTTACGGAGACATCCCATAGCACTTTGCTCTGCAATAGTCCTCCTGGTTATTTCGTCCCTCTATCACCTACTTTTCTATATATCTCTTCGGTTTTCATCACCATCATTAATATCCCGGCATCGAGACATAGTTCACTCGGTCTTTATCCCCCCAGCTCCAGTTCGCTGCTATGCTAATCCAAGGTCAGGCTTTGATGCATTTCATTCAAAGTATTTTGGCTACGGAATGAGTCCCTAGCCAAAACAGTTCTCTTTCATCCTTGGTCGGAGTAAGACATCGGTTACCTTACGTTATATCTATAGTAAGGATAAATTTATATATTTAATTAGGGTAATATTATCCTTATTAATTCTCAAGTGTTTGCTCTGTATTTATAGACTATGTGTCGCACTCTTGTGTTCATTTCATACGAGTAAATTGAGTTACGTAATGGTCCATCTCGGCTAGTAGGCCCCGGGCTTGACTGGATATGTTAATTCCAGCTTGGCTAAGATATCTGAACCAGCTTGATTCGAGATTCCTGGATTGACTGCGGCTGAGCTATAGAATTCCCCGAGGCTATCCATGGTCTCTTATGTCAGGTTTCCTGACTCGTCCTGGGGCTAGTGGGCACCTGCGGTGTCAGAATGTCTTCAGCCCACACCCCAGGAGCCTTATCTTCATTAAATCTCGCCTACCACTCGGTCATCCTTACAACATAGTTACTTAAATGTGAACAGGGCAGTTTTGGCCTAAATCGTAGAATGAAGATCCAAAATAAAATACGTATTCAGGTGTTTTCCCTTAATTACCTACTTTACCTAAAAATGGCAAAATTCAATGTCAACAAACGTTCAAATAAGCATACCTTTAGTGTAGTAGAAATGGAACCCCGCCACTCGTTCGTTACAAACGCGAGCAATAAGATGTGCAGGAACCCCCTGCATCTCCTTCCCAGTAAACGGCTGATCTAAAGCTTCCCAACGTTCTGCCTACCAATTTTCATTCGTCCTTGCATCCGTCCGGTACTTAACCACAAGGTGCCTGAGACCCACCACAACGAGCGAATCCGGTCCAGATTTTCCAATAGTCTTATCAATGTTTAGTCTAAAAATTCGTGCCGACATGTCCATTCGTTCGGCATGGGCGAATCCGACCATGAAAGGATTCGAATCTGACTCCGCGATTCCAAGGCTAGGTACGAATCCGATTCCAAATCCACCATTTCATCGAATCCTTAATCGAATCCGACCTTAACAAAAATCGAATCATATATAGTTTAAAAACTGAGGTGACAAAAATCACTGATATATAAAGTAATCGGATAACGCGATAGGTTGCTGAGGATGGTTGTGGTGGAGATCGAAAAGCTGGATTGCCTAATGTGAAAACTGGGAAACGGAAACTGGAAGAATGTTGACTAGAAATTTGAGCGGATTCGTAAGTTGGCGTTTGGAATCCGAGTCTGAATCCAGCCTGACAAGCAGAAGGTTCGAATCCGGCAAAAAGGACGAATCCTGGATCCGAATCCAAATCCTGATTCGGAACCAACAACAAATGCATCACAAGGAGTCATTCAACAGGATCAAAAGCCCTTAATTTACTCCTAGCTGTGATTTAAGTTAATCTCTGTCAGCAATTACGTATCCCAAGAGATTTAGTGGCCGGTCAAGATCTGGTCCGGCTCAATAGAATGCGCAAACAGACTGATTTTATTTATTCTGTGGGGTAGGCTAGACACTCCAGCCGAAACTCAGGCCACAAGTGGCCCATTGTCTCATTCCCCCAGTTCACAGTTGATGTAAACAATACATCACTCTATAATACAATTAATGAAAACATCACTCTATCGAAACAATTGATAAAAACCTTCACTCATTCTACCGCTTTTTCTCGCGTTCTTACCTTGAAACCTGTCTAGCCTCCCAGTCAACTGAAGGTACCTGGACAGTTCCTTTAATCTAGCTTTTCTCACTACCTCGTGGAAATCAACATTCGGAGAGTGGAAAGCTTCCAGACGTTGCCTTGTCCATGCTGGGCACTCTTGAACAAATGAGTATTTGTCTCTTCATCTACTCCGCATTTGGTGCATATTGGAGACTCAATGTTTCTTGTATTTGAATTATGTTTTCCAAGGTTTCAAATCAAGGTTTCCAGACTGATGGAGATTGAATGATCAAAAATATAAGTTACCTTTGCATCTTCCTTGGACAGATATTCCACGAAAGCAAAACCTCGATGCGTTCCAGTTCCAGAGACTTTCTTCGGCAAGCGAAGCGACTTAATCTCGCCGAAAGGACTATAAAAGAGATTTAGTATGGATAAGATACTAAGTAAGAAAGTAAGCTTTATTAGACAAATACTTGCTAGCGAGCAAATTTGATTGTAATTTACAAAACAAGACAAAGATAAGATTTAATTGCACAAAAAAGCCAAAAGGACATGGCAAGAAATGAAAAAAGAAGAAACGATCAGTAACCTATTCTACACTGTAAAAAGTTTCTCCGAGCAAGGATTAAAGTTAACTGCAGTATTTGCTACTGGGATTAATCTTATCTCTACTGAGGTAAGATTGATCCGAAATAGAGATAGATTATCTTTTTAGAGACAAGATTAATCCCAGTAGCAAATACTGCAATAGTTTTTTTTTTACAGTGTAAACATAATTATCGGTGTTGAAAAGCGACCCTGAGGAACTTCTCGCATGAATGGCACGTGTCAATTTTAAATCCCAAAATAACGATGACAAATTCTGCTAAGCAGTGGCTGAGCTGTCCTTCTGTTTCAGGAGTTCAATTCAATTCAGTTTTAATTCAACACCAATTACGGACTAGCCGAATAGCAGGTGGTAAAGTCAACATACATTAAAAACTCACCAAAATTGTCAACATATACTAGAAAGTGGTCGAATTTCATATAAAATACTGAGGGAAATAGACAACTAGGGGTAAAATAATAACCTACTAATTTCTGTTACGTAGGGAAACAAAGGAGGGGACAAAGCTATTCTTGTATCTCACGTGTCGGCAAAACACTGGTTGAAGGGCGGGGACTGGTTTGGAAGCTTGTCTTTGAGGCCTCTCCCTTTCTGTTGTAAAGTTGGGGGGCAGGATGTCGCGAAAGACTGGGTTCAGTAGAGTCTGCCCTCCAGACCTTAAGCACAAATTTTCGCGACGGTGAGACAGGGTTGTCAGATTAAATTTTTCCAGACAATAAATATAAGGGACTTTCAGAGATTTATCCGTTATTAGGAGAGCTCGGTATTGTATCCTCTCTAGAGCATCCGATTGCTCGCGATTCGTACCAAAATGCCATACAGGACAGCAGTATTCTAGGACTGGGCGAATGAACGAAAAATAAATACGCAATAGATGTTCGGAAGGGACACCATGACGGGAAAGAAGTTTGAGTCCCCGAAGGCCCATATTGGCCTTCTTTAAAATGGAATCTACGTGCTTTTCCCACTTCATATCATTCGTGATGTGTACACCCAGCAGCTTTATTTCTTTAACATGTTGCGCATTGGGGATTGGGGGACAAAATTTGGGTACACTTTTTTGAAAAGAGATCGTTGGGACCACTGATTTTTCCGTGTTTACAACCATCTGGTCTGCAGATACTTCATCAGAAATATCATCTATGATTTGTTGTGCTTTGCTTTTTACATTTCTACGTCAGACTTCTAACAAGGAGAGGTCATCTTATTTCCAGCGATCATCCATCAATGTCGCAAGCTCATTGACCATAACTAGAAACAGCAGCGGATCCAAAAGCGTACCTTGAGGAACTCCACAGAAAATTGGAAGGGGGTCAGAGTATGAATTCTTATATTTAGTTTGCTGAGTCCGATTAGATGGAAAATTTGCGACTATTTTGACAAGAAATGATGGCACATCAAACTTTACTTTCAATTTCCGTAGTAGTATGCTATGATTTATTAGGTCGAACGCTTTACGTAGACGTGTGGGACTGTGGAGGACTGTCACGACTAAAGTTTCTATCGGCGAGACACGAGGGTAAATTCGTGAAAAGGGATAAAACAGTTTCAATCAAATCAAGCTGGGTGGCCTGAAAGTTGAAAATCTGGAACCCGGGGTACCTCGATGAAGGAACTTGGTCGATCGGCCAGTTTTGTCTACTGTTGGCGGGCTACCTGCAGTGTTGCCATATTGGCGGATTTTACGACCGACTGGCGGATTTTTTTGCTGTTGGCGTATTGTTTGGCAAATTGGCAAATTGTTTAGGTTCTATTGCCAATCCTTGTAAGTTTTTGAAGATTTCTTGCAATTTTTGGTTAAAAAGAAATTTTGGCGCATTTTTTAAAGACAGTGTCGTATTTCTTGGATAACGATCTGGCAACACTGGCTACCTGACAGCTTGAGGATGTTGTTGCAACAACTGACAGCTTGATTAGTTCTTTTGTGCTGGATTATTATATTGTATTTTTGTGTAAAGTCTTCTTATATTCCTGGACTATATCTTAATGTGGTCGACGAGCCAAGAAGAGGCCCTGCCCCTGTGTCTCAGTAAGCGAAAGCGGGACGTAAGTCGGTTCTGGGTGACCTAGAATGGATAGAAAACAAGAGCTATCGCGTAATGTTGGAAGTCAGGTGAGAACTGAGAACCCGTAAAAGTTTAACTGAAAAGCCAACTTATTTTTGTGATATTTAACTGAACACGCTGCATTGGTTGTGTTAAGGGATTTTTCACTATTTGCTCTGTATGAAGTTCAGTATACTACGCCGTCCTCACATCGCAAAATTCTACCATGATGCGGAAAATTTGAATCTCGATACAATCGCGGCTTTTCAGTGGCCAGTGATCAGATCGTGAAAGGTAGCTCACTGCGTGAACACTTTTTTCGTAAATCGTCTCATCAAGCCTACAACACATGTACGCACAAAGGTAACATAAATCCGACAGGGAAATTCTACTATTTAAAAATCGATTATTCATGAATAGCAGAGCAACGAAGTAACGCATTGTCATCGGGTCTTCAAGCCTCTTTAAGTGAATAAGTGATGGGGATCTAGATTGTCCTATCTCAGCCCTTTTCGGTTAACCTTTAAGTATTTACTGACAGAGACAGGCGAATTCGGATTCAGATCCAGGATTCGTCCCTTTGACCGTATTCAAATCTTACGCTCGTTAAGTCAGATTCGTATTCCAAACCCTCGATTCAACGAATCCGCTCGAATTTCTAAGCTTCACTCTTCTAGTTTACGTTTGCCCAATGTTCACACGGTGTCCCTTGGCAATCCGATTCCCCACTACAGCACTGTCAGAAGTTTCATAACAGATTGCGCATAACACTTTCGAGAATAACACCTTTTCACTTAGAAAAAAAGTGTTATGACCAATTAAGTTTCTACTATTTCGTGCCGAGATCTCCAACAACACCTTCAATAGGTAAAAATACTATACTGTCAGAAGTTACATAACGACAACAGCAGGATGCGCGGTTTCAACAGATAACACTTTGGGATGTTATATGTTATGTTTCCTTCGTTCCCCTTAGTATTTTTACCAATTGAAGGTGTTGTTGGAGATCTGGCACGAAATAGTGTAAACTTAATTGGTCATAACACTTTATTTCTAAGTGAAAAGGTGTTATTCTTGAAAGTGTTATGCGCAATCTGTTATGACACTTCTGACAGTGAGCAGAAGCTCTCCCATTCAAAAGAGAGATAGGTCATTTGTAAGTTAATTAACCGTATTATTTGCCTTACGCATCGGTGCTTTTTCGTCACCTATGATTACTATAACGCATGTGAACGGTCTGATTTTTTTTTCAAGGACTCGTCATACCTGTATTATATTACATTATACCTATATCAATATTTCCCTAAAGAAAGAAATCCGTAAACGTTCCAATAACTCTCATTCCAAAGTTCCACAGCTTCCTATGTAATATTTGCCCACACCAACTGCCGTTAGACTGATTCTTGCATTTTCCGTGTTTGGCGCTTTTTGAGCCAGATCATGCTCCCCCTATGCTTTTCGAGGTGCGGACTGGTTAGCAATACCGTTTATGCAAGTTTCTCGGTGTTTCTCGTCAAAACCAAGAGGGCTGCGTGAGACTGAACAAAGCAGAGACGGTTTCGTAGTCTTTGGGAAACCCTGCGGGGTTTGAAAGGAGTCGCACATGTTCGGATACTGGAATGAAAGATGCACCTATTGCGACTTGTATTTCTTGTTGACTCTTGTTGACTTGGCGACTTGTATTTCTCCTATTTCTTTGTATTTCTTGTCTATGTTAGTATTATGTTAGTTGTGTATATATAAGATTGTTAATAAAAATAACTTGAACTTGAAGTATTTCATCCTGCTTCAGTCATCCCTACCTCAATACACTGATCTTCACACTTAAAACGTTTGTTCTCTTTACGTACCGTCATGCGCCCGATCATCGTTTTCAAAGCTTATTCGTCCGAAGACCGGTTATGCAAATTTTGCCAAGGCTGTCATCCTAGACAAGGCAAGAGACATGGAAAGAGGCTAAAAACAGTCGAAGCCGTGAGTAATTTACTGTAAGCATTGCTTAGTTGTAAATTGGTCATCTATCTCAGAACATTCGAGCGGAAACATTATGTGGTGTGAGGTGTCCTTTAAAGTTGAACTGAAAAGCAAACTTATTTTTGTATCATTTTATACACTGCAGTTTTTGGATTGTGTTAAGGGATTTTTTTCATTTTTCACTATTTGCTCTAGAATGACATTCAGAATATCTACGATCATCCTCACAACGCAAATCTCTACTATGATGCAGAAAAACTGAATCTCGATGCATACGCGGCTTCTC
The DNA here is from genome assembly GCA_030848855.1 of Branchinecta sandiegonensis. NCBI lineage: Eukaryota > Metazoa > Arthropoda > Branchiopoda > Anostraca > Branchinectidae > Branchinecta > Branchinecta sandiegonensis. The sequence goes on from JAUPMV010000014.1 coordinate 12,865,755, forward strand.
AGTAACCAGTGCTCAGCTTACGGAAGGTAGCTCACTGCGTGAACACTTGTTTTTCATAAATCGTTTTCGTCGAGCATACAACACAGCTACAAGAGCATAGAGCATGCAGATCAGACACGGAAATTCAACTATTTGCAAATCGATTATTCGCAAATAGCGAGGCAACGAAGTAACGCATTTTCGCCGGGTTTTCAAGCTTCTTTAAAGGACCTGTCTTAACTATAATACTAAATCAACCAACTTGCATAATCACTCCATTGAGACCCCAATTTCGTATGGTACATTCCTCGAACAAATCCCCTCTGATTTTCTCACTTGCGGTGTTTTGCTACCTTTGATATGTATCAGGCTGTCGACGGTTGTCTGCGAGAAGTTTTTCCGTCAGAAAAACCGGTTATGCAAATTGTTTCCCTGTTTTCGCTACAAGTCAACAGGTCTCGGAAATGCTTAAAGCCACCAAAACCGTGGGTTAATTGTTAAAAGTACAGCCTAGTTTTAAAGTATTACAATATTTTAAAATACTGTTTGTTGAAGAGTAAATAGTGCGAGGGGTCCTTTAAGTGAAAAAGTGATGGGTAACTAGATTGTCCTATCTAAGCCCTTTTCAGTTAAACTTTAAGGTCGGATTCGAATCGCCAGCATAAAATGGCGGGTTCTGATTCGTTCGTAATTAAATTCGCCCATCTCTGTTTACCGAGCGCAGTCACACAGTTTCGCCCTGCGTTTGGACTACACACGCTAGGTTAGTTGTTGGTACAGTTTATAGTTGCGTTTTTGCAGATACCATGGTATCTGATACCACGGTCGAAAGTCGTTTTTGCGGTTATCGTGGTATCTGGCCAGTTATCGTGGTAACTGATCGTGGCATCTGAAAAAGTCATCTTACTTTCATCGATTTTTGTCAGATTGGTGGGAAAGAAGTTTGGCACTTAGTGATGTGACTGAATATCAGTTCTTCTTTTGGGATGACTTCGAAAAGCGCAATTTCGGCAATTGTCGTTTTTGCAGAGTAACCGTATATCAGATACCACAAATACTGCAAAAACGACTAATTGCAGATCCACTTACCGTGGTAACAAATACCATGGTATCTGTAAAAACGCAACGTATGACTTACGAGAACAATTCCTGAATTTCCTTCTGAGTTGCTTCAAAGGGGACGTTCCGAACAAGGAGTTTCGAAGAGGCCTGTTTACCGACTTCGTTAGCTGACCTCTTGACGGTGGCATTAGTCCTGCAAGAAAAATACTACAGTGTGACGAAGGCAATATTCTGAATAGTTACCTAGATATTGTTTCCGATCGTAATTTTTACAACTGTTTACGATTGTTTTTTTTCAAGTGTCACTGAACAACTGTTTACGATCGTTTTTCAGTTTTCAGTTGTTTCCAGTCGGAAACAGTTGGTTAGGTTTTCAAGTACTGAAACAAGACCTGATCTTTAGCAACGGTAGTAGGGAAGTTGAATTTTGTTGAGTTGTAAACAATCAAAATAGTTTGACTGAAACAGTGAATCTAAAATTCCAATCGTAATTTTACAACTGTTTACCATTGTTTTTTTTCAAGTGTCATTGAACAACTGTTTACGATCGTTTTCAGTTGTTTTCGGTCGTTTTCAGTTATTTTCGATCAGGAAAAGTTGGTTTGGTTTCCAAGTCTTGAAACAGGACCTGATTTTTAACAACAATACTTAAAAGACACCTGAACAATGAAACCATACTTGAACACACCATGGACAATGCATTTACAGACATGGCCACGGAGAGCATTCTTCTCCTTAGCGTGAAGTTTTCAAAATAGGGATGTTCGTTTCTGGAGGTTTGCACATACAGACTCCAAGACAAAAAGCGCAATTCATTCAAATCTTGTACAGCGCTGGCCGGGTCGTATTGGAATTTCTTGTAGATAGACGTTTGGGCTTAACTGGTTAAAACATATTCCAGAAGAGGGAGTTGATTGGAGACATTCGTTCATTTCTAAAATTGTTCGGTACTGAAATAAGGACAGATGCAAAATGGAGCAAAATCATAGCTTGGAAACACTATTTCGTATTTGGATCGGGTTTTCTGCAGACAATGTTAACGGAAGTCATACAGATAGAGATGATACTTGGTACCCTTCATTCAGGTGTCCTTTAAAGCGCAAATCCGGCAATTGTCGTTTTTGCAGAGCAACCGTATATCACATACCACGGTACTGCAAAAACGACCAATTGCAGATCCAGTTACCGTGGTAACATTTACCATGGTACCTGCAAAAACGCAACTCATAATAAGAGGTATGCGAACTTACTCAACTGTCCTATTGGACCTCTTTAGTTCCAGCGCATGACCGTCCAGTAGAGTCCGCTGAATTGTTTTCAGCGCCTGGTCTGCTTCTGTTTTCTTCGCAAATGAAACGAAGCCATACCCCATTGAAAGATTCTTTCCTGGGTGTTTGGGGTCTTTCTTGGTTGCGATGGTACATGATACTACCTCACCACATTTCTCGAAATGCTAGAAAAGAAAGAGATTCGATAATCACGCACAGTTACGAATGATTCAAGGTTCAAGGTTTTTTTTCGTACTATAACTGATACATCAACATTAATAATACGATACTCTGTACTTACAATTATTTCATGGTTTGAACCGGAGAGAAGAAAAACATCGAATGGTTCAAACCCTCCCATAAAAGAATCGGGGGATGAAGTTGTCAACCCTTCTTAACTTTTAAAATGGTACTGGACGTCACTAAATTACCGAATCCCGGTAACTACACCAAATAATATGGACGGATAGTCTATTTAGGATTCTGTATAACTATCGATTTCCGGTAGCCAACCAAAAAATTCTGCTATCGAAAAATTAAAGAATAATTGTATACAGTTATTCTTTAATTTCCGATAGTAAGATTTTGGCCGCAAGGCCAAAATTTTACTAAATCTCAAAAAGTGAGGGGGGCGGGCTGGAGGAGGGGGCACCATCATACCCACACGATTGATCCACTAACGGTACGAAGAAAAGATTAGCTCACCGACTTCAACTGCGGATCTGTCGTGTTGAAGTTCAAATTCTTCACGAAGAGCGTGGAACCAATTTCACCTTCCGTCTTTTCTTCTTGGGGGTTTTCGGCATTAACAGGTGGCACCCTTTCCTCTGTAGGTTTCTCTCCTAAAAGTTAAGGACAATCAACTCTGCCCTGTTTGGCGCTTATGTATTCAAGTCCCTTGTGTATTCGAGTCCCTCGAGTCCCGTAGGTTGAAACTGCGCATGGCTTCCGGTAAGAAAATGCTTGAGCACCCTATCCATAAGTATATACTTCCGCCACCGTTCAATACTGCTCGCGAACGACCTGCAAGAGCGGCCTCAGAGGGGATCCCAAAACTCCAACACGCAAATTTGACCATATACGGTATGAAAAGACGTTTATACCATCTTTCGTTAAAATTTTGAATCTCATTTAGTGTTTACTTTTATATATGACGTTGACATATCTATATATGAGTGTCTGCATGTATATATGACGTTTCCACAAATTTGGATTTTACCACGATAGTTCGAAAGGAATAAAAGCGATATCTATCTATCTATCAACAAAATACCCGAGATACTCTACTCTACAAAAAATAAGTTTCAGTTAAACTTTAAAGGTTAATCGAAAAGGGCTGAGGTAGGACAATCTAGTTACCCATCACTTATTGAGCGTGTTCCACCCTTCTAACATTAGTAACTATTGGTTACTTTTTTTACATGTTGCCTCATGGATGACACAGCACATCTAGCGCATGTGCCGCTAATATCTACAACAACAAGAATGGTTCTTGTTATGTCCTGTTAAATGAACCAAGCGACCGTGGAGTAGAAACCAATATAAACAAAGAAAACAAAAAAATCGAAAATTATCTACGAATTCCTCGCACCAAGGGATAAATGCGCCCCAAGGTCCCCTCCCTACATCCCCATTTCCTTTGCCCGAACTAGCTACTAACCGACCGATAAATTGACCGACCGACATACATCCAAATTTGTACGCGGGAGAACCGCTGCCTCTTTTATCGCTGCGGAATAAACTGGACAATCAAGAGGGAAAAGAGGAGACAACGCAAGTTGATTCTGCCCTGGCGGAGATAAGAGGCGTATTCTCGCCGTTCCCCGAGGACTCTTCGGGGAATCGAAGGGAACGGCGAGAATAGAGGGAGTCACTCCACGCGGACTCCGCCTAGGAAAACAATGAGAACACGGGGAATGCTTCTAAAATGGATTTGTACAAACACAAAAAATATATACAGATGACGAAATTAGTCAGTATCCACTTTATTTTTTTTATTCCGATTCTTTTGAATTAATTTACATAGTACCAACACCAGCAAAAATTGATTCCCCCCGAATCTGAAAGGGAGTCCTTTTCGATGATGGTGATGATAATCGGAGCATTCCCCGTCCGTGGGGACTCGCGAGAATACGGGGAGTGAGTCCCCGGGACAAATAAAAATGCGGGGACTCCTCAAGTCCTCGGGGAACGGCTAGAATACGCCTAAGGGATTTACATAAATATTATCATGACAGACCGGCGGACGGACGAAAGTTACCTGAGGACGCAGTTGCATCTTTTTTCGGTGCTTCTTTCAAAGCATCAACTGGAGCCCACTCAAGGTAGAGGGGGGTATTCTTGAATCGACTGTAAGCCAGACGTCGAAACGCAAGCTTCGCCTCGGTTTGATTCAGGTATTCCACAATACCTAGAAAAAGGTAAGAATTAACTCAATTGGCGATGAGGGAAAGGACCCGTCGTGCCTACATTACAAACTAATTCTGCGTCCCTACCCGAGGAAAAATGTGTAGCCTGCGTAGTTGTATGATAGTTGTGCGAAAAAGTTTCATGTATTGATATGTAACAGTAAAGAATACCATCATTTAATGTCCTCTTAACTGGGCCAATCTTAAGCAGTAGTACCCAGTAGCATCCTGTCTTGCTAAAGTAGCATCCAGTCTTGCTAATAGTAGCATGCAGTAGAATGCAGTAACACGGTAACCTTGACATAGAAGCATGTAGTAGCATCAGTTCGTACTGCATGCTACTTTTTCGTACAACTTCATACTTCAAACTTCATACATTTCGACGAAATACCCCCAAATCGGAATCTGTTTACTGGGTGATAAAAACGAACTGAATATTAAACATCTTTTAAGCCATCATGGTCTGAAACAAATTGTCAATCAACCAACGACAAAAGGCAATTCTAATTTAGATGTAATTTGCACTAATATGTCAGATTTTTACAATACCCCAGCTGTGTTGCCTCCGTTGGGAGGTAGCTACCATTATATGTTGAGCCTCAACCCCCTAAATTCACACAAAATAATGTACACAGTCCAAGAGATACAATACCGCCCCATTACGGATAATGGCCTCGTAGCGTTAGGTTCTTGGATAACCGAAGAAAAGTGGGAAGATTTATATGCAGCTCCAACTTCAGATGAAAAAGCAGAAATTCTCCAGAAAAAACTGAGAAACGAATATGAAAAATGTTTTCCAATTAAAACAATGAAGCATTGTTCCACTGACAGACCATATATAACGCAAGAAATAAAAACGATGATCCGTCTTAAACTCAAACTTTTCAAACAAGGGAAAAGAGAAGAAGCTTCGAAGTTAAAAAACAAAATCCGAAAAATGCTGCTTCAAATTTTTATTCCAAAAAGGTGACACAGTTATTCGTAACTAAGCCCAAACAGTGGTATAACAGTATTAAGAAACTATGTGGGAATAAATGCGCGACAGTGGATTTAGGGCACGATGAAAACGAGTCAGTAACAGCGAATGAATTAAATAACCATTTTGCAAAAATAACTCAGTCCTTCCCCCCCCCCCCTAAGAAAAGAGAATTTAGTGGTTACAGAAACCCCTGAAAACCAAATTCCTCTCATCTCAGAGAGGGATGTATTTCTTAAACTTAAACACTTGAAAAATACTAGTATAGCCCCAATAGATATTCCAATTGATTTGATAAGAGCTTTTCCTGATAAACTCACCGCGCCGCTAACAGAGGTTCTCAACGTTATTACTAAATCTGGTTCGTATCCAAAAATTTGGAAAGTTGGATATATTACGCCAATCCCCAAAAAAGATTGCAAAATCGATTTCAATGGGGTTCGACCAATCACTTTAACACCCGTTTTTAGCAAAATTTATGAAAGTTTCGTTGCAAGGTGGCTTAAAAACGAGATCTTGTCAAAAATAGATCCACGGCAATTCGGTAACATACCTAAATCCTCTACTACCCATTATCTGATACAATTAATTGACTTTATTCTGAAAAATCTTGAAGAACCAGGAAAATGGATAAATTTGTTAGCAATTGATTTTCGTAAAGGTTTCGATCTCATTAACCATAAGATTTTAATTGGTAAACTTTCTAGTCAATTCAACGTAAGCCCTCATATAATTAGAATAATTGCTAGTTTCCTATACGAAAGACAACAAATGACTAAATATAAAAGTGTTTTTTCTGACCCGGTTCCCATTTTTTGTGGTGTATTTGTTGAATTGTTACATTTGTTGTAATTGTTGAAATTTTGAATAGCCTTTGACCATTTGTACGTGCTTTTAAATGTTTATGTTATGTCAGTACTCACCAATTTTGGTTTTGTAACCATGAAAGTGTGAGTGAATAAATTACTATTCTATTCTATTCTACTATTTTGAGATAGATTTTTCATCGGGCAACCATGCCATTGTGACACCCGACATATATTGTTACCCTCGCCACTGCGCCCTTTGCGGGCTACGCTGCGGGGGCGAATGAAATAGTGAAAGTTTACCTTTCATCTAACCTTTAACGCATGTGAAGTATCAGCGAAACCATCTTTTGACAATTTGTGGTACTAATAAAGTATAATAATAATAATAATAATTTTTGTATGACCCATCATACACTCACAAAGAGAAATTCGGAGTGTAAATACCAAAAAGAGGAAAAAGTAATATACGGAAAGAAATAACACCATACAAAAAACAACACGAAACTAACTTTTAAAAAATTAACCTAATAATGAACCAAAAAAAAAAAAAGAACAACAGCAACAAGAACATATGTATTTACACAAGGATTCAAGTTGGTAAAACCATTCAGTCCCATTCCCGAGATTTTGAACTTCATATTATGTAATGTACATCGACGCTAGCCCAATAGACTGACTCTTGCATTCTGCGTGTTCGATGCTTTTCCAGCCAGATCAAGCTCCCGCGTATGAATATACTCTTGATGACAGAGCTGCTGCGAGTGCAGCAAATCCGAGTCCGAGACAAGTCCGAGTCCTTGGAAAAGGCGTCTCGAGACGAGCCCAGAGGCCGAGTCCACCAGCTCTGCTTGATGACTAACTCTCCTTGTTGATGCAAAATCGCCGTGTACCTAGCGGAAGAGCCGGAAGCAGCACCACAGCTGTCCCCAACGATCGCCATGATTGGTTGACACAGGATTTGAGTTGTTGAGTCTGAGTCGTTAGTGCGACGTTTTCTCGTTCTTCCTGAGGATCACCGGCGTGTTTTGGACTTCCGAGGAGCTGTAACGCACGTAGCTCAGCAACGGAATTGTGCGCACTTGTGAAACCGCAGAGCGCTATGAAAAGTAAAGAAACTCACCTGTCACCCCGTAAGGTGGCAGCAGCAGCCGTCCTACTTCTCCGTGGTTACTGAAAATCTCGCGCATTTCATTTTCTGTGGTTCCAAACGGCAGATTCTTCACCAAGAGAACCGACTTGGATCTTTCTACAGCCGGGCGGTTAAACGAGTCCAAAACAACGCCAGATTCTTCCAGAAACTGCCGCATCTCATTGACGATTTGTGTCTCACCCAAAGCAAGGCGAACAGCGACGCTGTGCTGTCCTTCCGAATGCAAAACCTAGAAAAACAGTAATTAAAGCCCAAAGGACACCAGGAATTGTCTGACTTTTCTTCGTCATCATAATTCTTCGCTAAAACACAACATGATCTCGCGTCGGTTGGTCACCTGTTACTAAAGAACCTCTCGTCGAAAATGGACACGGAATCGGTTATTTTTGTGTTACTATGAATGAAGGATTTATAACACAAAGCCCAGGAAAAAAAATGTAAAACAAAAGAAAGAGTACAAAAAAAAAATCACTAACAAAAACACACTAAAGACACACAATTTCAAACACGTTCACTGACCAATCAGAATTAACCCAATTTGGGGGGTGAACAGGTAAACGACCAATCGGAGCAGATAGTTCCGAGTAGCCTACAACTGTATAAGTAGTGAACTGATAGACAAAAATGCTCCTCAGCCGGGATTTGAACCCAGAACCCTCTGCTTACAAGGCAGTGGCTCGACCAACTGAGCTACCGAGGGGCTTGTGAACTGAGTTCGCAAACCACTACAATAGTCTGGTAGAAGCCGGCCATAGGAACAGTGATCCCGCCCGAAGGCAAAATCATCTAACCAGTTCACATACCCATGTCACGGAATTATTAATACATAGATGGCACTTTACACAAGGGACTTGTACCGTGACCAATAAACCATAAACGTTTTTTTCGAATACAATGTGTAAAGTGCCATCTATGTATTAGTAGCCTACAGATTTGCCATTGTCAGTATAGTGGGTCCTGAATCGACAAACGGCTGATCAAATATCGATTTCGTGTGTGACGGGGTAAGTACAGGAGGAAACGAAGGTGTTTGAAATATGCTGATCCTATGCGACGTAGGTCTTTTTCCTATATATGTAAAACAAGTCTGCCTTTACATACAAGCTTAAGCATTTTACATATATATATATTTATCTGTATTGAAAAACCCAAAGGCCATATACAGGATAAACAAACATCTCATAGGAAACGAAACAAAATAACAAACTAAGAAACAGCACTTCTGAACTCGAGTGCTTTTGCACAAAATTACCAAAAGAAAAAATCTTTTGCACTGAAACAAGCATTGTGAAAACAAAAAAACAAAAAACACGCATCGAGCTAAGCAGACAGTGAACTCCGTTTGCGATTAATGCGGAGATAAACAGTTAATTAAAAAGCTGCAGACAGCAATCATCTGGACGACATGTATTCGGTCTCATAACTCCGTACCGGCTTCTGATTTAGTTAGATTTCTAGTCCCAAAATTTACCTCTAAATGCGTTTGTGCTTTTTTTGTGAAGTAAGAGGTGCAAATCGACTCTATCAGCATTATATATTTAAGACGCGACACAAGCCTTGCATACAGAAAATCCACGCAAAGCAAAAATGCCGTTCAAGTCAATTTTTGCGTTTGCTTAGCACAACTCAACCCCCAGAGACAAGACAAATATTAATACAGATAAAACAGTATACATAAAACATATATAATATGAAATAATAGCATATATATCCAGAAAACACGCAGCAATTAACATAATGTCCTGCCGAGAAAAAACCCGGTTCACCCCACAAGCCCATTCGGGCTTTACTGCAGTCAGAGGTATCGACTACATGTGTAAAGGATGCTAAGAGGGTTTTAAAAGGTGTGTTCATGTAGTTTAGTATGTAAAAGTTGGTTTGTACGATATAGAGTATTAAACTAGAACTTTCGGGCAGAGGGAACGTATGGGCCCTCGCTGCACCAAGTACAGTTCACTTTTTTGTGAGTTTTTTCAACGCGAAATTTTAAGTAAAATCTTTTTCCTCTTTTTTTGTGTTAATTATTGAAGTTTAGCGCTTTAATTTGTTGCAACATGTTTTTGTGTAATTAATGAATATCTGACTATGTAAAAGCGCAATTGTCTATAGCCTAGTTATGTTGGACGAGAGAAACATATTCGTTTTTTTTTGTTAATGATTAATAAAGATTAATTGACAAAGAACAGCGCACAACGCGGATTCTATAATATTTGATGTGATATTTTATTGCAAAAGTGAACAGGGTATAGCAACAACAAATACACTCAAATAGAAGAAAAAACAAATCACATGCTATTAAAAGAAACATATTTAAAGCGCAGCGGAAACCGCCTGAAAATCTCGACGCCTGATGGAGAACCCGAACGGGGAAGCGCAGGAATTTCAAAACATCACATGACGTTGGTTTTGGATGGTGTGTGTCTGTAGGTTTCAAATACTTTCAGGAAAACATAGGAATCTGAAGAATAGCATTAAACATCAGCATTAAATTCACGTTTAATGCTGATGTCGAAAACTCCTTACACTGCTTAGAGACTGCCTAAGCTACCCCTCTTACTTCCCTTTGCCGCCCCTTGGAGCGTGTTCCACCCTAATTACCATAGTTACTACGCACGCCGTCACGAATTGTGGCTTCTTTGCGTCAAGGCTGGAACAAATTTTTCAGCAAAATATCGTGCCATGGACTAACCCGGCCAATCTTGTCGCATGGATTCGTAGTTACTACGCTCCCGAGCATAGTAAGCAAATAGTTACTATTTCGAGAGGTTGGAACGGTCAGAGTAGTAAATTTTCACGAGGTTGGAACGAAAATAGTAACTAATAGTTACTATTGTCAGAAGGGTGGAACATTGCTCTTGGTAAATCCAACAAGTCAACTCCCCACAGGGGCGTAAGAAAGGTCGTTGGGCGCGCGGACAAAACTTGACATTGCGCGACGGCAATGTTCATTTTTCATAAAAAAGTTACAAGTTTTGAAAATAAGAAAATAACACGCACTTACTTTGACTGTCAAGACGGCTCAATTCTGTAAATCAACCAGCAGACAACGCGACAGGCTCAAGACATTTTCGAGTAAAAGCAAAGAGGCATTTCTCCTATCTGCTCCCGTAACGAAAGATGGTCCAAGTATTATTTTTATAACATAATTTTTATCGGATGGTTTACGAGGATGTTCGCTATTCTGCCGTGCCGATAACTATAAAACGATCAAAGGAGTGCCACAGGCAAAAATATTTAAATAAATGGAACATACACATTTTAAGTCCAGCTGATCCACGCTTTAAAAGTTAGTCACAGCTGTCACCGGCAGAGCTTACTGTCAGCACACAGACTGAATGCAGCCAATATGAAAAGCTGGGGGGGGGGGGGGGGGGGGACAACCCTCCTCGCTACCCATACTCATTAACCCTCTCGAAAAGCGTCATCCAAACATCCGTCCCTCCCTGAAACGGGATGAATCCCGTATCTCCTAGACCCGAACCGCCGAAAACGAATACCTAGGATCCGGAAGGACAACGTGGAATGTGAAGCTTGGCTTCTACCCTTTTGGCGCAAGAAAAGTCCTCGCAAGTACTTGCCTCGTCTTTACTCAATCCATATCTGCTCGCCAGGACTTCGGCAATCGCGCTCTGATTCAGGAACAGTGAGTTCCAGTTATGACTAGAGGCGGCAGTCTTCTTCAGTTCTTTCTCCCTCTTCTCCTTAAAGCTCTTGGGTCCTAAAATTTGAAAGCAAAATCACAAATCATTTCATCGGACTCCATACAAGTATTTCTTTGACCACAGTAATATATTCTACCCTTTACTTGGTTGCGGAGAGAGGTAACCTTTGTGTGTTCATCAGACCCTTTTTACTTTACGACTGATGTCCAAGATTTCTAGCAATGTTTCTGTGTGTACCCTTCTTACCAAGTTTTCAAACTCGGCTGGTAAAGCAAGTGCCGTTGGGGGTTTATAATCTTCGAGCGATTCGCATTTTTTCCCTTTTTGTACTTTCTCAATGCCCATATTACCTTTGAATATTCCATGAGCCCAAGCTGACTTTGAAACATTTATTCAAGTAACGTTCACAACGGATGCATCAGCTTCATCAGCGATATTTCGTCCCTTCTTCGTAATGGTCCTCGTCAGGCTGTCAATCTTCAGGTCCAAAGTCGGGGAAGGAAACAAACCTGTAATAATGTAATAATTTATTACAGGTTTGTTTCCTTCTCGTCTCAGTTACCTATGACACTTCTCGTCTCCGAATGCCCCAAATTCCAGAAAGGTTGCAAATAGAAGGAGAACAAAAGCTATTATACAAAGTTGCGTTTTATTCGAAATTCATAGTACAGCGGACTGTTCGTTGTCGTTTTATTCGCCAGCGGGCCGTGCGCTGGGAAGGCGCGGGGTGCCCGAAGTCGTTAAGCAGGCCGTCCGCTGAGTGACAGCGAGACCCGCTAGTTTGTACGCTGGGTGAGGAAGGGAGGGAACAGTTCAACGTACATTATGGCGTTGTCCGCCAGGAATAAAACGGCTACTTACAGTTCGCCATCCACTCCCGCTGTACTATGAACTTCAAATAAAACGCAACTCAATTTACCAAGGGCTTTTCTGTTGTACCTTCCTCTGTTTGGAAAAGTGTGTAATCGCTTTCGCCTTAGACGTTATTTCTAATTCACCAACTCAGCATCCAATGAGGAGACATCACTGCAGCCCAGAGCAAAATAACACTAAGGAGTAGCGCCAAGACTTATGCTTTCCATGCTTCGCAATCGGGCCATAGTCGTAGCGCCGCTCACTACGCTTGTGGCATTTAAAGCGAGACAAACTTTCGGGTTTAGAAATTTCTAGTAAAGCTAAGATGCGATCTGCACACATCGAGGAAACAGTGGAGGTTGCATTCTTTTTTTGCTGTGTTCGCGCTGGTGCACGACTGATTCAGTTTCAGTAGGGACGTTCTGTATCAATTAATCAATCATCGTATTTATTCCTGAATATCTGTTTCACAACATGATAACACAGGACTGTCAACTTAAACCAAACATAATTGAAATATACAATTCGTTTTAAAACTTGTACGACTTCATAACTTGTAACAAAATTAAACGGTATGTTAAACACAAAAAATATAAAATATGTAATACTATATTAATTGTCAAAATATTATACGTGTCTTCACTTGTTAAAAAAATTCACAAAATATGGCACAAATGACTTAAAGAATCTATCACTGGTGGTGCTAGTGTCGCTGCTATTCGAGTGTGTTTCATTTTTGTAAGAATTGGCACTACTTCTTACTGTTATTTTGCTCTGCTGCAGCAGCCGCACAGCTTCGTCATGAATGGAGACGCACCGTCCACGCTCTATGCGCCACGGATGACTCAAGAGGACTCAGTTAGGAGAACCTGCCCGGTTCTTATTACAGTTCGGACCAATGAGAATCTAAGGTCTATGCTTACCTGAACCTTCTTCCTGCTCCGGTTTGGCTTTAGCTGGTAAGAGATGAAGCATTCTCCCTTGGAAGACGGTACCATCAAGAGCGGAGTAGGCGGCGACGGCGTGCTCAGGCAACAAGAACGAAACCGTTGCGAAACCCTTCACTTTTCTGGTGTATTTGTCAATCGGGAGATGAACTTCGGTCACAGCTCCTACAAACACGATGACTCGGCCATTAGAGCTGCATTCTGTGTACAGTTAATATTCAACGTGTCCGAAAGCTTTCAGGACTGTAAATGGTGCATTTAATGCTGCATTTGGATTTTTATTTTCGTCCTACCTTATATGCAGCATTAAATGCAACATTTACAGCACTAAAAGCTTTCGGACACGTTCTTTATTTCTTCTCTGACAATTCTAATTCCGAAATTTAGCCTTAATCGCCAGCTCCCCAGTTTCTTCTTGAAAATTCAGCGTAAAATTTAGCATCTGAATTTTTCGATGAATTTTATGCTGAATTAATGCTGCATTAACTGAGCGAAAATTTAAGTCCGAAAGCGAAATGCTGCATAAAATGCTGAATTAATTCAGCATTTTCGTTCGTTTCCGAGCTTTCGGACACGCTCATTATATCTCCATCATAAATATATCCTTCAGTCCAAGCTGACTAAGAATCATGTTTGATAGTGCAAAACGGATACGTCAGCTGAATTTTATTAAAGCTATATTTCGGCCCTTCTTGACTAGGGTCGTCTTCAGGCTCAAAGCCGCTCAAGTTGGAAATATGAACTTGTGGGAAAACCAAGAAGGGCCGAAATATAGCTCTATTAAAATTCAGCTGATGTATCCGTTTTGCACTATCAAACATATGATCATAGTTTCTAATAAGGTAATGAAAAACAATTTTTCTTGTTTTTTTATTCGCTGAAAAAATAGTCTGAAAATACACTACAATGAACTGGTGTAAGATCGAACTGAATAGCTACACTGTCAGAAGTTTCATAACAGATTGCGCATAACACTTTCAAGAATAACACCTTTTCACTTAGAAAAAAAGGGTTATGACCAATTAAGTTTATACTATTTCGTGCCCAGATCTCCAACAACACCTTCAATAGATACAAATACTACACTGTCAGAAGTTACATAAGACAACAGCAGGATGCGCGGTTTCAACAGATAACACTTTGGGATGTTATATGTTATGTTACTTTCGTTCCCGTTAGCATTTTTACCAATTAAAGGTGTTGTTGGAGATCTAGGCACGAAATAGTGTAAACTTAATTGGTCATAACACTTTATTTCTAAGTGAAAAGGTGTTATTCTTGAAAGTGTTATGCGCAATCTGTTATGAAACTTCTGACAGTGTAGTTTTCGACCAAACTGAATAAGCGCGACGATGGTAATAGAGACATTGGCACCACTCCCGGACAATTAAAGATCAAGCGACACAACAGATTCACCCTCTGTAATTCTTCTTCTTACTGAATCGGTTTGCTAACTATGTCCACACGCCCCTCTGTAGCTCAGGGGTAGAGCAGTGGCCTTGTAAGCTAAAGGTTGTGGGTTGAAATCCCGCCTGAGGAACACTTTCGCCTTTCAGTTCACTACTACGAACACTACTGTATAGTTAATATGCCACTGCACAAACTTAAAAAATCAAAAATGAAATACACGCAGAACGGAAAGCTAAAACTTATCGCTGAAACCGTAGATGAGGTTAGTAATAAAACTATGAAACGCTTCATATTTCCAGCCCTTTCTTAATAAGATTCGTCTTAGAATCCTTGGCAGTGTGGCTGTAAGGCGTATTATCGCCGTTCCCTGAGGACTCCTCGGGGAATGGAAGGGAACGACGAGAATAGAGGGAGTCACTCCACGCGGACTCCGCGTACGGAAACAAAGAGAACACGGAGAATGCTTCCAAAATGGATTTTGTTAAACATAAATATGCAGTTGACAAAATTAGTCTGGATCCGTTTTATTTTTGGTTTTGTTTATTCTGATTGTTTTTAATTAATTTTACATTGCACCAACACCAGCAAAAATCGACCCTCTGAGTTTGCAAGGGAGTCCTTTCTGATGATGGTGATGACAATCGGAGCATTCGCCGTCCATGGGGGACTCGCGAGAATACGGGGAGTGAATCCCCGGAACAAAGAGAATCGCGGGGACTCCTCAAGTTGAGTCCTCGGGGAACGGCGAGAATACGCCTATAGATTAGTACGCCCCCACAGCAAAGATCATTACGGACCAACAAAACAAACTGCAACGACTTCTTCAATGTGAATTCCTCCAATGAAATCTATTTCTGTGGTACGTGGGTAAAGCAAAATTCGGAAGTAATACTTCTGAGGGCGGAGGGGGAAACAGCTAGGATATTAAGAGCCGACAAAACTGGCAGGAATCCACCAAAAGAAGTTCCTCGGAAAATAAAATACGAAAATTAATTAGCCAAGCGTAACAGACTAGAGAACGTGATATTTTCTTACCATAAGTTTCGAACAACTTCTGCAGATCTTCTTCCGTGGCATCATAGCAGAGATTTCTCAAAAAAATCCTTCCTGATTCTCCTACACTTTCTTCCTTTTCCAGTTCCTTTTCCTTCGCTTTCCATTCCGGATCATTCTCAGACTTTTCTGTTTCTTCATCTTTCTTCTTCTCATATTTTGAAACGCTTATTCGGCTTCCATCTGTAGGGAAAGATCGTAAAAACACGGTCTAAACACAACCCGTATCTACACGGCGGAAATACCCGCGTTTTCGTCTGTCCCGCAGACAGATATCCTGCATTCTCGCGAGCCCGCGCGAAAAGGGAACGACGTTCAACATCACCACAGCAGTACAATTCAGAATCGTTGGGGAGTCCATTCAGAAAGTTGCTGGTGCTCCTTTAGCCTAAGCTGACTGTCAGCTAAGATGGATTTTCTCCCTATCCTGCTAATTCTTCTGCCCAATTTTAACATAAACTACGTTCATTGCACTTCGGGCTGTCTCTGATGTTTTGTCACCGGAATCCGGTTCTTCTCTTGTAACGCGTTTTTGATATACCGGTGGGTAGTAACCGATGAGTGCAAAAACGGACTAATGGCGGGTTTACACACTGCGTAAAATCCGAGCGTATTTTACTCATGTATTTGAGCTTGAAAAGATTTCTAGCAATACGGACGTATTTACATACAAAACGGACCGATTTCTCAAATACGTCCGTACTGCTAGAGATCTTTTCAATCCCAAATACATGCGTAAAATACGTTCGGATTTCAAATACGCTCGGATTTTACGCAATGTGTAAATGCACCATTGCGCAAAACCCCGTCAATTGACGAAAAGTTGCTAGCTTCTGGGTAAAGCCGTGCTCCCGAGCAGGTTTTGGTTAGTCAGCACTCAGCATCGGTGAGATAAAACCGGATGCCGGTTAGTTAAAAAACGGGTTATAAAACTGGTGAGTAGTCACCGGTGGATGCAAACACGCGTTATAAGAATAACCGCAGACCACCAGTGAGAACTCCCGTGACAAATAACGCAACTACAGGTTCATCCCACCATTTATTTCTGGTCATATCTTGCAAGTGTATTAGTTAATTTATTTCATTTCTGTGTGTTTCGTAAATATTTCCTTCCTCTTCTTAAGCTATTTGGTAATAAATTTGATTGATTGATCTGCCGTAGCGATATTTCGACCCTTCTTGGCACGGGTCCTCATCAGGTGAAACGATTCGAGGCGAAACGAGCCTGTAATCTGCAAAACAACTAAAGATGCAAAACGAACCACAAAAGGTTAGTTTCCTCTGTGGCCTAATGAGGACCATTTCCAAGAAAGTGCCGAAATAACACCAGAGCAAATTTTAGCTGACTTTTCTGCTTAGCACCATTTCATATTAGTATTGCTGGTGCTTTTGGTTCTTTGAACAAGACAAGTAAGGTTCATTTGTAAGAGTTATGTTTTTGCAGATACCATCCCGATGAAAAATTTATCTCAAAATAATACTGTGAAGTAGTACGAAAAAGTTGCATGCAGTACTAACGATGCTACTACATGCTTCTACTTCAAGGCTACCGTGCTACTGCATGCTACTATATGGTACTATTAGCAAGACTGGATGTTACTATGGCAAGACAGGATGCTACTGGATACTACTACATAAGATTAGACCAGTCTGCGACAAATTAAATGATAGTATTCTTTGCTATTACATAGTATTACATGCAACGTTTTCGTACTACTACCATACTACTACGCAGGCTACAAATTTTTTAACGGGATGGTATCTGTTACCACGGTAACTGGATCTGCAATTAGTCGTTCTTTGCAGTTGTAGTGGTATCTGTTAACACGATTGCTCTGCAAAAACGACAATTGCCGAAATTGCGCTTCTCGAAGTCATTCCAAAAGAAAAACTGATATCCAGTCACATCACTAAGTACCAAACTGCTTTCCAACCTACTTGACAAATCATATAGGCTCTATTGTTGGTGATGATGAAGGTGAGATGACTTTTTCAGATACCACGATCAGTTACCACGGTCGGACCGTGGTACCGTAATATCAGATACCACAGTAACTGCAAAGACGACTTTAGACCGTGGTATCAGATACCATGGCATCTGCAAAAACGCAACTAAGGATTCCCAAAGGGACAGAGTAATTAGTGGACTGACTCAAGGACGTATTTAAGACAGAATCTTCTAGTGACTTTTAGGATTTGCTTTTTTTCTAATTAACTTTCTCGAGAACGGTAATTCTTGGGACAGTTACGAAGCATCACTCCTGGGCATTTCCTTACAGCCACCTCACGCCTATTTTAAAGTCCGCCAGAACAGGGCCGATTCCCACGCGTGTTGGCCTAGTGCTTTTAGGGTTGAAATAAAATTGATTGATTGATTATCTGGCACGCCAACAGCAACCAACCGAACGGTGTCCAACCAACGACACGGCAGTCGTCAAACGGATGACAAACACTCCAAAGGCGTATTCTCGCCGTTCCCCGAGGACTCCACTTGAGGAGTCCCCGCGTTTTTGTTTCTCCCCGTATTCTCGCGAGTCCCCACGGACAGGGAATGCTCCGATTATCATCACCATCATTAAAAAGGACTCCCTTTCAGATTCGGAGGGGAATCAATTTTTGCTGGTATTGGTGCAATATAAAATTAATTGAAAACAATCAGAATAGACAAAACCAAAAAAGTTGATCCAGACTAATTTCGTCAACTGCATATTTAAAAGCCGTTTTGGAAGCATTCCCCGTGATCTAGCTGTTTTCTGTACGCAGAGTCCGCGTGGAGTGACTCCCTCTATTCTCGCCGTTCCTTTCGATTCCCCGCGGAGTCCTCGGGGAACGGCGAGAATGCGCCTCAAGTCCGAGTCCCGGCAGTACCTTGTTCTTCGCGTCTTGGCCGCCGAAACTATAATTCAGTTGGCTCCTTCTCCATGGCGGGGCAAGATGCACTTTGTGACTATAGTTGGCTTCTCCCACGAGGAGGAGCCAATTCCTGCAAGAGCTAATCCAGATCCAGAAAAATATCTAGAGTTTTCGAAAATGCTACGAGGTCAGCCTCCAACCGCAGCATGACAGATCCTATACATAAAATCAACCAAGAAAGGGGCTGCTTACTTAGAATACTCCTATTCTTGTTTAAAGCCTGCTTAAAGTCTTTTTCAGTCGCCACTCCGACATAGGCGACACCCTTGACCTTGGGAGGAATTCGGAGGCTTTTCAGCTTAACTGGCTTGAAGAACTGCTTGACATCTTTCTTCTTGGCAGTGAAGGGGAGGCCCCGAACTAAAAATAAAAGATCACTATAACCAGAGCTGGTGGACTCGGACTCTGGACTCGTCTCGAGACGCCTTCTTCAAGGACTCGGACTTGTCTCGGACTCTCAGCAGCTCTGACTGCAAGGGTCTGTCTGAACGGACTGTCTGAACAAGGGTCTGCCTGAACGCTTGCTCATGGACTTACTTTTTTGGCTTCCAAAGGAAAGTGAGGAGCACTAAATATTCCTTCAGCCCAAGCTGACTGCGAATCATGTTTGACGGTGCAAAACGGATAAGTCAGCTACATTTTATTAGAGCTATATTTCGGCCCTTCTTGCCAATTTTCAGAGAAGAAGTTCATAAAATCAGATATTTAAGGAAGAATCTTTAATTGTTTTTCTACAAGTTCATTTTCCAGCTTTAGCGGCTTGAGCCTGAAGAGGACCCTCGCCAAGAAAGGCCGAAATATAGCTCTAATAAAATGTAGCTGACTTATCCGTTTTGCACCGCCAAGTATTTGACAGTGCAAAACGCACACGTCGGCTGAATTTTAGCAGAGCTCTATTTCGGCCCTCTTGGCAAGGGTCCTCTTCAGGCTCAAGCCGCTCAAAATGGAAAACGAACTTGTTAAAAAAACAAAGCAAAATAACACTAGGGATTAGCGCCAAGACTTGAAAGAAGTGACACACTCGAAATAGCAGTGACAGTACCACCACTAGCGATAGGGAACGTCCCTACTGAAACTCAATCAGTCGTACACCAGCGCTGGCTCCAATAACTTCATATCCTAAACACAGCAAAAAAAAGACACATCCTCCCCTGTTTCCTCGATGTTTGCAGACCGCATCTTAGCTTTACTCGAATTTTCTAAATCCATAAGTTTGTCTCGCTCTAAATGCCGCAAGCTTAGTGGGAGGCGCTATGAATATGGCCCGTTTGCGAAGCAAGGAAAGCATAGGTCTTGACGCTACTCCCTAGTGTTATTTTGTTCTGGAAAACGAACTAAAGATTCTAGCTTAGCTTTAAGTATCTGATTTGGTGAGTTCGTTTGTGAGACATATTTGGAGTTAAAACTGGTGCTGTGATTTCATTTCAGACAAGGCTGCTATTTTTGCTGCTCGATTGGGTCGTTGGCACGGTAGAGAATTTTTCGCATTTGGGTTGACTTTGGTTTTGTTCTAGCGGAGGGCTTGGGGTCTGAATTTCCTTTCACTTGTGATGCCGTTCCATGTTTATGGTAATGGATATAGCTCGAATAAAATTCAGCGGACGTATGCGTTTTGTACTGTCAAATGCAGAGCAAAATAACACTAGGAAGTAGCGCCAAGACTTGGAAAAAGTGACACACTCGACAACAGCGATAGTGAACGACCCTACTGGAACTCAATCATTCGTGCACCAGCGCTGGCTCCAATAACTTCTTATTCTGAACACAGCAAAAAAAAGATAAAACCTCCACTGTATCCTTGATGTGTGCAGGTCGCATCTTAGCTTTACACCCTCAAATTTGTCTCGCATTTAACGCCGCAAGCGTGGTGGGCGGCGCTGTGAATATGGCCCGTTTGCGAAACATGGAAAGCATCCGTCTTGGCACTACTCCTTAAGTGTTATTTCGCTCTGATCAAATGTGAGGAGTAGGTACATATGACATACTATACCGCGTTGTATACGAGACAGTTTGAGTCTCGTCACTGTCTTGTCTCGTAAATGCCGTTTCATTTGTACAAGAAACGAAAAAAGTGATTTTCATTTTTTTTGTAGATCAGCAAATATCCCTCTAAGATGTTGTGCGAGGGATAAATATAAGTTCAAACATTTCAGCTGCACTTCCGGCAACCGTCTCACCGAAGAACAAACTAAATTACATATTCTATTCTAACACAACAACAACAGAGGAAACGACGCGCACTCGACAAAACCACAAGGAGCGTGTTCCACCCTTCTCACAATAGTAACTACTAGTTACTATTTTCATTCCAGCCTCACGAAAAGTTACTACGCTGATCGTTTCAACCTTTTCGAAATAGTAAATTTTTGCTTACCACCCCCGGGAGCGTAGTAACCGTGGTAACTACGGAACTCTGTAACGTGAATGGCTGGATTACCCTGTGGAGTGATATTTTGACGAAAGTAGAAAAATGCGTTCCAGCCTTGTGCCCTTGACGCCACGAAGCCAAAATTCGTGACCTCGTGCGTAGTAGCTACGGTAAGTACACTGTAAAAAGTCTCTCCTTTATCGGACTTTAGTAGCTGTGCGTCACCGATTTCGGACATTTTTATTCCTGATCCGGAGAATTCAAATCCGAATTCGGAGAGTTATAATCCGATGCAGGATTAAAAAGCTAGAATGCAACATACTGCAGTATTACTAAAGTCCGCACAACTACTAACGTCCGATAAAGGAGGTACTTTTTACAGTGTAGGGTGGAACACGCTCGCGATGACGAGAAGAACGACGCACTAAGGACAAAAACAAAAATATTAAAAGGTAAGTGCTTAAAAGGTGTTCTGGACAATTCTGTGTTTTTTCCAGTTATTTGGTGTATATGTACAATTCGAAGTTAACCGCAATTACTTTCCTGAGAAACCACAGAAGCTTTCACTAGGAATTCCAGCCTATATATAGTGAAGTGGGTAAGAGCTGGCTATAAGAATCCTTCCTTAGTCAGTGCCGGAAGACATTAATTTAACGTCAATTACCTTTAAGGGTGACGAGCTCTTTCTCTGGCTTCTTTGCTGCAGTAACTTTCTTCTTTTCTGAATCCAACCCAATTCCTTCGTCATCAGAAACATGTTTCGTAGTCAACGAGGCTGTTTTCATTTTTGACTTGAGATACTGGAAAAAAAGCGAAAGTGGTCATTTCAACTCTGAAAAGTCCGTTTGTCGAAAGTTCCAAGCCCAGGCTTAGACAGTACTGTCCAGCCCATATCTAGGAAAAGATTCTACACATTCCTAAAACGCATTTCTTTCGAGGCCATTCCAATAGGTACCAAAAGCGGAGCAACTTAAATGATACGTCCTACTTATTATAGTAATTTATTCTATTTCAGTAGTATTTCCATCCATTCTCCTTACAGAGATTCTTAAGTGTATCCTATTCCATTCCATCCATTAGCAATACACTGATTATCACGCATGCTATGTTTTCTTGGGATCCCAAAACGTAAGTGGAGGGATACCTATGACATCACAAAAGTTGTCCGTCCGTCTGTTAGCACGATAACGCTCGAAGGGGTTGAGATATTTTGTTCAAAACTGGCACGATGAATCTTTCGGTCAAAGTACAGGTCAAGTTCGAAGAAGGCTCTGTAGCTCTATATTTAGGGGTGGGGGAGGGTTTAAAATTAAGGGGCAAATTTTTTTTTTTTAAAGCTATTGAGATAGTTGACTTAGGGGTAAGGAGACATGCTGAATCCGAATATGAAAGTTATTTTCTTGCCAAACAAGTAGTTCACCCGAAATCCGGCGAAAACCCGACACAAAATTTGTCGACCAGTTTTCGGCTATAGCAATCCCTACCTCTTTATTCTCAAACTAGTATAGCTCTGCGCGTGGATGCCGGCATTCATTTGTTTATTATGTGTGACGTCGGAGAGATCTAGTGTAATCGAAGGTCGAATGTTCAAACGAGGAAATATCAAGCGAGGATTTTGTTCAATGAGGATTCACTGGTAAAGTACAGGTCAAGTTCGTAGATGGGTCCTTTAGTCCTTTAGAGGCAGAGGAGGGGTTTCGAATTTACGGTAAAAACATATATGTTTTATAAGCTAATAAGATATTCATTTAGGGGGTAAGGAGGTCCGCTGAATCCATATGTGAACTTAGTTTTCTTGCTAGACAAATGGTTCATCCCGAATTCGGCTGAAACTTGAAATTTGGCTGAAGCTCAAAGTTGTTTCTGAAATCGATTAGAGATTCGGTATCGGGACAAGGAGACATGCTAAATCCAGTTTTGAACTTTATTTTAACAGTAAAGAATATTCAAGGAATCGGACGAATACTGAATGGCGAAGACATGACCCAACTGTTCGAAACAAATGTTAGATTTTTGGGATCCCATTGAAACCTTTGGTCATGTCTCTTTACGTGACATATCAGGCGCCCGATTATCTTTTCCAAGGGGCTTATTCTTCCGATGACCGCGGTTATGCAAATTTTTCTAAGATCGTCATCCAAGGCAGGGACATGGAAAGAGGCTAAAAACAGTTGATGTCGTCTGTATTTTCTGTAAGCATAGCTTAGTTTAAAGTGGTCAACTGTCTCAGGGCATCAGAGCACAACACTGCGAGGTGTCCTTTAATGTCGATCAGGGGAAAGTTGAAATAGTTATTCATGCTATTATGAATGCCTGCTATTCATCCCTCCTTAGACGGTAATAACATCTACCGATTTCGGGTTCAAATTCAATCACGACTCTTGCAATAGTTGCTGATCTGTTCACCAACTTCGATTTTATTCTGTATTTTTTTGTTGCCTTTCGATCTTCGCCCGTCTATGTTACCGTAAACGATCAGCTGAGGGTAAGGTTATAGCAAAGTAAGTAAATATAAGGGCGTTTGTTTCAACGCTTCTGCTACTCCTCGGAAACCCTCTCTGAATGTTTGATGCAATGTTCTCGTAACTGAGGAAAAAATTCGATTGCTTGGGATAACAATTGCACAAACTATGCCAAAGATTTGCGAGGAAGCAGTCAGATCAACCGCCAAAGGAATTAGATTTGGTTACTGCAAAATCGTGCCGAACCGTTCGATATATAGCAGACCTGGGCTTGTGAAGTTATATACTGCTTTTTGCGCACCATGTTATGTTAACTTCCTTGCTGGATTACATTCCATACTCAGAAGAAAGGACCTTCGACGCATACGCTCGACATACTTCAGATATCTGCAATTTCTTCTCTACCTACCACGGCGCACGCGCAACCGCTACCTGATCCGCCGTTTGTTAATTTCCGACACATTGTTAACGCCTGAAGCCCTCTCCTCTAATTTGTGTTCTCCGATCGGAAACTTACCTATCCACGATCCCATCAATGTGATTCTAAATCGGTAAACCTTTATGGAAAATATTTTGAGTGCTGAGCCTAATGGTTACTTTACTGATTATTTGTCGAAAAGCATTTGTCCCAATTTGTGTGTCTCCTTCACTACTACTATCATGTGTCCGACAGTTACAAATAAACATTCTTATGGTTGGGAGGTTTCAGGTAGTTGGGAAGGAGGGGGAAGTCTTGGACAAGAGGTTTAGGGAGATGAGATCCTCGTGAACTACCTCCGATACTTAACCCTTTGGTTGGGTTGACCGCCGGTGAGAATAATATACCATTCTGACGCGCGGTAAAACCCAAACAAATCAATTGCTTCACGACACGAGACGGGGGAGGCAGAGATCGTAGAACGGCACTCGGAATGTCTGAGAGGTCTGGTCCTTTAAAGGACACCTGAACGATGAAACCATACTTGAGCACACCATGGAGAATGCATTTACACACATGGCCGCGGAGAGCATTCTTCTCCTGAGCGTGACGTTTTCAAAATAGGGATGTTCGTTTCTGGAGGTTTGCCCATGCAGACTCCAAGACGAAAAGCGCAATTCATTCAAATCTTGTATAGCGCTGGCCGGGTCGTATTGGAATTTCTTCTAGATACGTTTGGGCTTAACTGGTTAAAAAATATTCCAGAAAAAGGGTTGATTGGAGATATTTGTTCAATTCTAAAATTGTTCGGTACTGAAATAAGGACAGATGCAAAATGGAGAAAAATCATAGCTTGGAAACACTATTTCGTATTTGGATTGGGTTTTCTGCAGGCAATGTTAACGGAAGTCATGCAGATTGGGATGATACTTGGTACTCTTCATTCAGGTGTCCTTTAAAAAAAAAATATCATACTTACATCCAAATCGGAAACCGGAGCAGTAGCAACTTCTTTCGCCGGCAGCATCCTTACCACTGCTTCACTGGAGGTGCTGTCATTTGCTTTGAGTAGTGCTGCATCATTTTCCCAGATGGTTTTCGCTGTTCTCTTGTTGACTTCAAGGTACTCAGCAAACTTTGGATCATTCTTTGCCTGGAAATCAAAGGATGTACTCTAAAAAGTTTCTCCGAGTAAGGATTAAAGTTAACTGCAGTATTTGCTACTCGGACTAATCTTAGCTCTACTGAGATAAGATTAATCCGAATTAGAGATAAGATTGTCTTTTTAGAGACAAGATTAATCCCAGTAGTAAATACTGCAAGATTTTTTTTTACAGTGTGGACAATTATCACAGACACACATGACATTGCCCATAACGAGCGTGTTCCACCCTACTTACCGTAGTTACTAGCATGACGTCACGGATCCTAGCAAATCGGCGTCAAGGCTGGAACAGAATTTTATATTTTCGTCAAAATTTCGTGCCGCGGGCTCAGTTAAATCAGGTCACAGAGATCGTAGTTGCCACGCTTCAGAGGCGTTACTAGCCAAAATGTTTTTTTTGGGGGGGGGACAAGGAATTTACCGACTGGCTGGTAAATTTTACTGACTGTTTTTACAGAAAAAAACACTGTTTTCAAGAAAAATCGACTGATTTTCAGAAAAACCTACTGTTTTGACAGAAAAATCAACTGATTTTCAGAAAAAACGACTATTTTCATGAAAAGATCAACTATGTTGACGAAAAATCGCGGCGCTTCGCGCCGACTCGCTTATTTTTTACCGACTGGCCGACAAGATTGGGGGGGGGGCGTCCCCCCCTCCCCCTCCCCGTCGTGACGCCCCTCCCACGCTTACTACACGCTAAAACTAAGCTTTCGAGAGTGGTAAGCAAATAGTTACTATTAGTTACTATTTCAATAAGGTTGTAACGGTCTGCGTAGTAGCTTTTCACGAGGGAAATAGTAATTACACTGTAAAAAGTTTATCCGAATACGGATTAAAGTTAGATGTAGTATTTGCTACTGGTATTCACTAAGATTTGTAAGTATTTGCTAAGATTGGTCCGAATTAAAGATAAGATTATCTTTTTAGAGACAAGGGTAATCCCAGTAGCAAATACTGCAAGATTTTTTTTTTTACAGTGTAATAGTTACTATTGTTAGCAGGGTGAAACGCGCTCAATGAGTCGCCTTCATTGTCGGCTTCATTAGTTGGACAAACTTGTTAAACCCCTTAAAAATATTTTCAATGCCATTTTTCCATTCATTTGGAAAGCTGGCTATGATATATTATAAACGGATTTATTGATTGCTGAGCAGCCCGAGGGCCAAGGCAACAAATAATCACAAAAAAAATCACACACCAGAAAAAAAACGCACAAAAACAAAGACATCGAAAAAAAAAATGTAAAATACGAAACACCCATACCCAAAAAAGATGCAAAAATTGGTTTTGACTGAGTGCGCCCGATTTCCCTAACCCCAATTTTTAGTAAAGTGTATGAAAGTTTCGTGGCTGAATGGCTGAAATTGTTTTTTCTTCTTTTGATCCGAAACAGTTCCGAAACAGTAGAAACAGTTCTACCTAAAACGTCAACAAGCCATTATATGGTAAATCTTTTAAATTTTATTTTTCAAAAATACTGACGAACCCTTCAAATGGATCATTTAATCGCGACTGACTTTAAAAAAGGTTTTGCTGCCCCCCCCCCCCCCCCCAGAAAGCCTTTGGGAAAAAAATCCGGTAAATTTTGACGCGCTAGTTTAAATTTGTCAAATTCACATGAACTTGATGAATTTTAGGGAATGAATCTACCGGATTATTGCTCAGGGAACTGAGCAACCTGGTACCGGAACTTGTCTCGGGGAATCTACCGGAATCATGAAATCTACCGGAATTCGGGTCAGGGAACCTACCGGATTTTGCTTATGGAATCTACACTCAATCTTTCACAAGAAATCTACCGGAACTTGTCTCATGGAATCTACCGGACCCTCGGAATCTACGAAATTCGGTTCAGGGAATCTACCGGGATTTGTGCGAAATCTTTCACAAAGAATCTACCGGAACTTGTCTCAGGATCTACCGGAATTTACCCCTGGAATATCTACGAAATTCGGCTCAGGGAATCTACTAAAATTTGTGCGAAATCTTTCACAAGGAATCTACCGGAACTTGCCTCAGAGAATCTACCGGAATTTACCCCCCGGAGTCTACGAAATTCGGCTCAGGGAATCTACCGGATTTTGCTCATGGAATCTACGCTAAATCTTTCACAAGGAATCTACCCGAATTTGTCTCAGGGAACCTACCGGAATTTACCCCACGGAATCTACCAGAATCTGTGCGATATCTTTCACATGGAACCTACCGCAACTCGTCTTAGGGAATCTACCGGAACTTGCCTCATGGAATCTACCAGAATTTACCCCTCGGAATCTACGAAATTCGGCTCAGAGAATATTTGTGTAAAATCTTTCACAAGGAATCTACCGTAATTTGTCTCAGGAAATCTACCGAAATTTACCCCACGGAATCTACCAGAATTCGGCTCAGGGAATCCACCAGAATTTGTACGATATCTTTCACAAGGAACCTACCGGAACTTGTCTCAGGGAATCTACGAAATTCGGCTCAGGGAATCTACCGGAATTTGTGCGAAATCTTTCACAAGGAATCTACCGGAACTTGTCTCAGGGAATCTACCGGAATTTACCCACCGGAATCTACGAAATTCGGCTCAGGGAATCTACCGGAATTTGCTCAGGGAATCTACGCTAAATCTTTCACAAGGAGTCTACCGTACTTTGTCTCAGGGAATCTACCGAAATTTACCCCACGGAATCTACCAGAATTCGGCTCAGGGAATCTACCAGAATTTGTGCGGTATCTTTCACAAGGAACCTACCGCAACTTGTCTCAGGGAATCTACGAAATTCGGCTCAGGAAATCTACCGGAATCTGAGCGAAATCTTTCACAAGGAATCTACCGAAACTCGTCTCAGGAATCTACCCGAATTTGTGCGAAATCTTTCACAAGGAATATACTGGAACTTGTCTCGGGGAATCTACAGGAATCATGAAATCTACCAGAATTCGGGTCAGGGAACCTACCGGATGTTGCTTATGGAATCTACGCTACGTCTTTCACAAGGAATCTACCGGAAGTTGTCTCAGGGAATCTACCCGAATCTACCCCACGGAATTGGCTCAGGGAATCTACCGGAATTCGTGCGATATCTTTCACAAGGAATCTACTGGAGTTTACCCCACAGATTCTACCGGAATTCGGCTGAATCTAAATCTGAAAAGCGTCGACAGCTTTATCAACTCCTTTCCGGTGATACGGGTGAACCAAGAAGAGTTCAAAAACGAATTAGCTTCTTTCGACATGATGCAGAAAGTCGCCGGGAGAGCCTCGAACAAACAAAAAGTTTGAAGATATATTCGAGGTCTCTCGTCAACTGAAAGACGTCTTACCACTAGTATGGAAAGCGTTCAAGATGGCTAAGACAATCCCTGTTTCCTCAGCAAAAGGGAACCGAATTTTTAGCAAGATGAAGCTAGTTATGACCACCTTGCGTTCAACAATGGCTGACCAGATCTAGTTGATGAGTGTGAAACTGGATGTGTTGTGGACAAATGGAAAATGGTTAAAACGCTACGAATAAATGTGGAGGGTGTGTTGAATGTCAGATGTTTGTTTTATTTTAAGTGTTAACGATCCAATTTTGGGATCCCAAAACGTCAGTGAAGGGATACCTATGACATCGCAAAAGTTGCACGTCTGTCCGTTCGTCTGTCAGCACGACAACTCTCGAAGGGAAAGAGATATTTTGATGAAACTTGGTGTTAGGATTCTTCGAGTCAAGGGAAAGATCGAGTTCGTAGATGGTCAGTTCGTCAAATTAAGGGGCGAAAAAAATATTTTTTGAAAGCTAAATAGTCGGTTAAGTGGTAAGACGACATGCTGAACACGAATAGGAAAACCATTTTCTCGCCCGGCAAGTAGTTCACCCGGAATCCGGCCAAAACCGGAAAGTTTTTTAAAAGTAAAAGTTTTATCTGAAGTTGATTAGATGTCCGCTGTAGGGGTAAAAATAAAAGGCAAAAATAAAAGTTTAATCTGAAGTTGATTAGAGGTTTGATTTAAGGATAGAGAAACATTGTGAGTCCGAACATGAAAATTATTTTCCCGCCGGACAAATAGATCGCCCGGAATCCGATCAAAACCGGAAAATTTGTTAAAAGTAAAACGTTTTATATGAATTTCATTAGATGTTCGGTTGACGGATAAGAAGACATGCTGAATTCGTGTGTAACAATCATTTTCTACCCGGACGCATAGTTCGCCACGAATCTGACTGAAATCGGAAAATTTGTTAAAAGTTTAACTTTTATCTTAAGTTGATTAGAAGTAAAAAGATATTGTAATAGCTTCATTCCGAAATTTGTGGATTTTTACAATAATGATGTTTTGTCTTAGTTATTTTGTTAGAAATTTTATTTCGGGTGTTGACTTCAATGGTTTACCTTTTATTTTGATTATGAATTTGATTTCAACAATTGTTGTATATATTACCTGACAAAGGTCAAACAATTTGGTTGGACAACCACGAAATTTTGTACCTGAATTATACAATAAATCAATCAAATCAATCAATCAATCAAGTTCGACATATGGGTAAGGGGATACGCTGAATCCGTTTGTGAACTTCAATTTTTTGCAAGACATGTAGTCCACCCGGAATCCAGCTGAAACCGGAAATTTGGCAGAAGTAAGGCAGAAACTTTCGTCAAAGTAGATATGACGCAGGCTATAAGGGTAAACACATATGCTGAATCCATATTTGAACTTGGTCTTCTCAGATGATTACCATTTGCCTTAATCTGTTCTAAATTTATCAGTAAAGTGCTCAAGGAGTCTGGCGAAGACTGGAGCTCTATAAGACTCGATTGTCTGGACCAAATATTATATTTTTGGGATCCCATCGAAACCTTTGGTCTTGTTTTTTGTTTGCTCTTGTTCACAATACATGATCCAAGTCAGAACAAAACAGTATTCTAGAGTTTTTGCAGAGACTATCACTACGGAGAATTTCCGGTAAAACCTCGAAAAATTCCGGTAAAATTCTGAAGCTGTAACCCCCCCCCCCCCCCCCGCCCTATCAGGAAGGTGTCGGGACGCCCCTGGCGGCCCAATACAATTTCGCAGATACAACCCGAATCTTTAAATTCAGACATGGTTGTGAATGAAAAGAAGTCTGCAACTCTTACAATTTGATTCTTGAAAGAAGGGCTAATTTTTTACCCTCCTATTCCAGATACTTTGCGTGTAAACCATAAAACTCCTCGGTTTAATTATCGGAAATGATTTAAAACGGAAACCCAAACGAAGGAAATGGTAAAGCGTGGACATATCGGCCTGCATATGCTAAAATTACTCGCTAAAAATAGATTCCCTGAACAAGATCTACTCCGTTTTTATGTTTCTTTTACACATTTGGGGCTAGAATACCTGGTGGAAGCTTGGTACTTTGGCCTTACTGAGGACCAGGCTTATCGGATCGAAAAAATACAGAAGCGTGCCCTGCTGATTATGTCAAGACCCCCCAAATTCCTTATAACGAGCTCCTCCAGAAATTTAAACTCGAGTCCCTTGAGTTCCGTAAGGTTGAAACTGTGCATGGCTTCTGGCAAGAACATGCTTGAGCACCCTATTCAAAGGTATATACTATATACCCAAAACTCCAACAGGTAAAATGTGACCATGCACGGTATGAAAAGACGTTTGTGCCGTTTATCGTGAATATTTAATCTTTATTAGTGTTTACATTTGTACATACTGACGATTTCGACAAATCTGGTTCTTACCATGATAGTTAGAGAATAATAAAGCGCTATCTATCTACTATTCTTTTTTGGATTCCAACCAGATCAAAGACTAAATGCACACGAGGTCAGCAACGGAATGTTGATGCAAGATCTGGCAGGTGAAGACCTGGCACATTTCCGCCACCCCAAAAGTAAACACAAACAAGTAAATAAAACAAATGCTGTAAGCTCATATGGCCCTTGCATGGGTTAAGATGTTTTGATTGATCAAAAGTAAGTTTCGACTTAGCGGTTGAGATGCGCACTCTAAGGGAGCTAGAACTTCATTTGTAAGGAAAACCCTTGAGGCAAGAATGATAATGGGCTGATGGGCAACAGGAAATACATATATTGCTTGAAAGTATTTTTCTTAGTTTGCGGTCGAAATTGGTACTTTAAGGAATAATCGGATTTGGGAAGTAGCAATTTCTAAGCAAATGTTGTTGAATCTTTAATATTCCAGCGAAGTTTCATCGTCCTAGCACATCTGAAAGTACCTTAACTCGCGATCACTGGAATCCCAGACCCCCCCCCCCCTCCAACTCCACCCACAATATCCGGAGCCAATCCGGTTCTGTAAATGATTAATCCAGAGCATCTGTTTGTGATTCCCACGAATTTCGATTTCGATCACACCAGTCTAAGTGGGTCAAGTACCACCCCCGCCCCCCCCCCCCCCCAATAATTGTCGGATTCGGTCCGAAAATGAAAAAGATCACCAGAGAGAAATGTCCTCTGTTCAATTATTAAATTTCACTCGAATCCAGTCACCCGTTCCAAAGGTACGCATGACACAATATTCCGGATTCCCCTCTCTCAACTCCCCGCCCCCCCCCCCCAGAATTATCATATCGAGGACTTTTTTTTTTATTCCAAGTCAGTTTGACCGGGTCCCTGATATGCCTGCCAAGTTTCGTCGTGAAAATCCCCAAAACCGCCATCACCGGAATTCCGGGAAACCCCCTCCCCCCCCCCCCCCTTAGTGTCCGGATCCAGTACAATTGTCTAAACGATTTATCTAGAGCAGATGCATGTTCTTCCCAGCAAGTTTCGTTCCGATCCCTCCATTCTAATCGTTTCTTGAAATTTCCGGTCCCCCCCCCCCCCAACTCCCCCCTGGCTACCGAATCCGGTCAAGACTTTAAATGGGACATCACAGATATATAATCTATTCAGTTATCAAGTTTCCTTACAATCTGATCACCCGTTCGAAAGTCACATTCCACTCAATTTCCCGGATTCCCCTGCCGTTCACCCCCCCCCCCCCCCAAATGGTCGTATCGGAAAACTGTTTATTTCTAAGTTTGTTTGGTCGGGTCTCTGATATGCCTGCCAAGTTTCATGGTCCTAGCACATCTGGAAGTACCCGAACTCAGAAAAGTGTGACAAAATGCCCTAAATTTTCAAGTTTCCAGCGCCCTCCACTCCCCCGCATATGGTCGGATCGGGAAACTGATTATTTCCAGGTTAGTTTGGTCGGGTCTCTAATATGCCTGCCCAGTTTCATTGTCCTAGCACATCTGGAAGTACCCTAACTCGAAAAAGTGTGACAAAAAAATCCGACAGACCGACAGACGGAATTGTGATCGGTATATGGCACTTGAGCCAGAGGCTGCAAGTGTCATAAAAACAAAAAAGAAGAGAAAAGTTTGAGAAATGAAAAACGAAGTATGAGCCATGGAATATGAGCCCTGACTATTCTGCAGATATACGTATCCCTTGGTGACAATGGTGAAATTCGCAGACTTGCACTGTATTGTATCTGTATCTGTATAGACTTGCTTTGTATCCAAACTCGGCTTCGAACATTTGTAGAGACGACAGTGCATTTTTTGTGTCTGATGTAGGCTACTCTGAGGCCTCCATATTTGAATTCTCAGCAAGTAAACAGATTCAAAGTAATACAATTACTTCAGTACAATTCAATATTTGCCCTTTCATTGGCCAGAGTACCTGTTCATCCGAAAGTTACATCATTAGCAACGGCTAACACAAATCTTTCCACACATTTTGCTGGACCCCTTTATGAATCACCTTACCTTTTCTAATATCTCCTCGAGATGTTTATTCTCCTTCTTCGGCTTCTCTTCTTTTAATTTATCTTCTGGCTCATCTTTTCCTCTTCTTCTGTTACTCTTTGCTTGGCCTATGAAAAAGTACATCAGGCGTCGATACTGACATCAATAAAACTCACAAAAACAGGAATGAGAAACTAATAAACTTTCAACAGTCCTCATGAAGACTCTACAGGCGGATCTTTAAATTATATGCACACAATCCTGAAGAAAGTGGAAGCAAACCAAGATAAGATACGCCATATATGCCGCCAATATTTCTTTACCCCAGACTGTCTTGTGGGTTCAACAAAAACAATGTTCAAAGCATATCAAATAATTGCAATCCTAGATTAAAAATATTCCCCATACTTTATTGCTGCGGCCCTGTAATGTAAACTCACATCACGCCGACACTCTTCCCAGCCTTGCTACAAGTAAATCATCGTCGTGAAAAAAGCTGGTAGTATTACGACGACTGTATTTGTATGTGAAGAAGCACTCTCAACCTGATGTTATGGCGAGGGGTGTAGTAGGCCGGACATAGATGGTAAATGTCCTTATATACAGTCATCGGAGTCAGGACAGCCTAGGGCGTTGGGTGGCCTACTACACGTGCAGACTTCACGGGTTCATTGTAGATTCCCCCGGTCGATTCACACTAAGGTCTGCGCACCGAAACACAATAGGTTATAAACCACCCATCATACACTAGGCCTTACAGGCCAGCCCACTCTAAGAAGCTTTAACCAAGACTCATAATAATGACCTATGGTCCGTAAATAAACAAAATGTTTTATTCTGTGGTATAAAGGTACTTACAAAAAAAAATAACCTTTAGGTCAAAAGGGTTGTTCCTGGTCGAGGCCCGGAAAAGAAGTGTGTAGAAGATGATTCATCCCTGGCGATGAGTCATGAACATGAGGTTATAAATAATGCAAGAATCACGGCAGTTTAAAGGATTAAAATATACTGAACGGAAAGGGATTAGCGCTCCCTAACGGCGGCCCAAGTGGGTAGTGCAGGGTGCAGATGGCACCACCATAACAGTAGTAAGAGACCAAGAGCGTGTTCCACCCTCGTACCAATAGTAACTATTAGTTACTAAATCCGTTCCAACCTCACGAAAAGTTACTACGCTGACCGTTCCAGCCTTCTCGAAATAGTAACTAGCAGTAACTATTTGCTTACCACGCTCGGGAGCGTAGTAAGCGTAGTAACTACGGATCTCTGTCAAGTGATTGGTCGGATTCACCCGTGGCATCATATTCTGCTGGAAAATAGAAAAATCGTTCCAACCTTGACGACAAAAAGGCAGAATTCGTGACGTCATGCGTAGTAACTACGGTAAGTAGGATGGAACACGCTCCAAGTAGCATGTTGGCCTAGTTATTTCGAGACTGATGCTAGGACAAGATGCTATGGTAGCTGCATCATTCAAGAATGTTTCTGATCAAGGTTTGTAGAACACAGTTGGAGAAGCTCAGTTAGAGTGATACCGAAGCGACGTGCCTCGGTTGTATTGAAAGCAGCAGAATCAGAAGCTATTAAGACACTTGATTCTGTAGCCACATCTAGGGACAGATCCATCATGGACTTTATATATATATTTTATTTATAACTCGCCAAATACACAAGGTGATAGCGGAGTAAAGAGAATAACGAAAAATAACACAAGATAAATAACAGTATAAACACATAAAATTTAGACATAATTTCTAACTGGGCCTGAAAAATTCATGAAAAACATCATTTACTCGAAGACCAAGATGACGAGATGTACATAGTAGTGACGCTGACATTTTCTCGAGTGAGCGAATCACATCTTGGACGCCGAGCTTCTGAACTAATTTGTTCACTTTTTGACTTTGTTCACTCCAAAATGCAAACTGAGGAAATTAAAAGGACAAACATTTACACCTAGTAAATTTGCAGTCTATTCAGTAGCATATACTACTGCGGGCATATTCTTGTTTTTGTTTAAAAAAACTAGTAGGCAAACAAACCTATACACGGTGCTATGTCTATGAGGTTTCTTGAATTTCATCGATTAACTCGTACGTTTTTCAGCCAATCAGCCAAACAGAAGGGGGAAACTTATACCCAAAACAGTAGACTGAATGTTAGCAACAATAAGCTGAAACGAGACAAAGAAACTTACCGAGATCTACACAATGTTCCACAGTGACTTTCACCTGACCAACAAATGTATCATTGAAGTATTCCTGAGCCTTTTGCGCCTCTTCAACTGTTTTGAAGCCAATAAAACCAAAATGTCTAAATTTCCCATCCTTTGAAAATTTCAACTGGACGTCTGTTACAGTTCCTTTCTGACTGAAAAGTTCCCTCAATTTCTGCTCAGTGACCTGGATAAGGGAATTGCTTAATTACCGATTGCTTAAATACAGATTACCTCATCGAGGGCGTCCAGAGGCGAGCCACAAAACCCATTCGTGGCCTAAAAACACTCCCTTATGAACAACGGCTGCAGGAAATAAAACTTCCAACACTAATTTACCGGCGGAAGAGGGGAGACATGCTACTCAGGGGCGTAATTTCGTCAAAATCCGGGGGGGGGGGCAAAGTTGGAGCCGATTTTTACTGAAGACGCTTCTTAAAATTCGCGAAACTGTCCACTGCGCGATTGACGTCAAACTTCTCGGTTTTTTCAGGTTGGGTACCAAGGACAAACAGATCACTTAGTCGGTCGTCTGACATAGACGTGTTAACCCTGCATAGCGCATGCATATCGCTATAAAAGTTTCAAGGCTTCCATGTTCCAATCTTACCATAAAGACAAAGGTATACTAAAGAAAACCGATCTGTTTCTGTGGATGCTTGAATTCTGTAGGCATATCTTAGTTTCGACGAGAGTTTCGAAGACGCTAAATTTCAGCTGGGGGGGGGGGGGGCAGTTGCCCTCCCTGCCCCATAGCAAATTACGCCCCTGATGCTACTTGTCTTCAAACTACTCAACTCTAACTGTCTCCCTTCCCTCTTCGCTCCTGACAGCAATTCATGGACTAGGGGCCACTCCCGGAAGCTGTTCCGAAGATCCTGCTCCTCTCGTGTTCGCCAGCACTTCGTCAGCAATCGGGCTGTTTCACTGTGGAATGGCCTGTCTGATTCAGTTGTGACTAGCAAAACGCCTAAGGGGTTCAAAAAGCGACTCGACGAGGACAGGTGTGCGCAACCGTGGAAAGTGTACTGGAGTGCCCCAGAAACAGTGACCCGGAAATAAATAAACACCATCATCAACCGCAAGCTACTCATCGGGATTCAACATCCTTATTGCTTGCAAGTGCAATTTAAGGTAATTAAACTGCAGCTTGGAGCAAAATAAAGATTTCTGCTGTAGAACTAGAAAATTGAGCTTTCACCATTTACTTTATCAATGTATGGGGATTGGTTAACAAGCTTATATCCCTGCCAGCCCCCAGTGATTGATTTATATTGTTATCAACTGTGTTGTAAAATTAAAGAACCTGACCCTTAATTAACCTGGAGAAATTACTTTAAAGAACCCCTCGCAATATTTACTCTTCAACTTACAGTATTTTAAAATATTTGAATACTTTAAAAGTAGGCTGAGCTTTCAAGAAATAATCCACGGTTTTGGCTGTTTTAAGCCATTTCCGAGAGCCGGTGACTTATAGCGAAAACAGAAAACAATTTACATAACCGGTTTTCGTGAAAGAAAAACTTCTCACAGACAACCGTCAACAGCGTACCGTACGAAATTGGGGTCTCCGGGTTTAGAAATATATGGAGTAATTATGGAAGTAGGTTGCGTTATTATTATAGGTAAGACAGGTAAAACTGGCAACACTCTCTTGCAAACTGGCAAGAATACTCTGTAGTATAGGTAGCTTTTTCAAACTCTAACAAGAAATTTCAGCACGGTTTCTGCTGCTAAAACCATCAAACAAGAGCTATAAGTTAAGAACTAAGCAGCTAAAAGTAACTGTTTGAGCTTTCTTTTAATGGCAAGTCAAAAGGGTACAGAACACAAATGTATGCAAAAAGTGTAGATACGTGTTGCACCCCATTCAAACTCAGATGAAGTCCAAAATCAGTCTTGGAGTTCGAGACACCTCTCTGGCAGAGGCGTTAAATGAATGGCCGAGGCCCCAAAATGTTTAGTTGGGGGGCAAGGTATTTAATGACTGGCTTGTCATTTTTACCGACGGTTTTTGCAGAAAAAATCAACTCTTTTTAAGAAAAAACAACTGTTCGTTGAAAATCAGCTGATTTTCAGAAAAGACATTTTTTTAAAAGAAAAAATCTACTATTTTTACAAAAAACCGACTGTTATCAAGAAAATCGAAGATAAAATGAAAAGAAAAAATTGACTGTTTCTAACAAAAATCGCGACACTTACCGCCGACTATTTTTTACCGACCGGCCTACAATATTGGGGGGGGTCTCCCCTGCCCCCCCCCATACCTGACGCCCCTGCTCTGTGGGGTTGTGTCACAAACTCTTATTTATGCAAATTTCAGGAATCATAGTATTCTTGAATTTAAAGACAATCTAATTTTGAAAACCAAGGATTCTGGGGCTAATCCTGTTATAGCAATACAAGACCAGAAGACCTAGAGAAGACCCTGACAAGACCACACCAGGAGAGTACAACCAAGATTCATATCCAGATATTAGGAATTTCAGATAAAAACAAATTTCGATCTGTTTTTCCCACATTTTATGTTTGCAAGAAAATACAAGACTCTGAGATAAATTTTTTTAGTTGTCTCCCTGTCCTAGGGGGCCAGGCAGACTGTACAAACAAGTAACCAAGCCCAAGGTAAAATCGCGTCGCTTACCGCCGACTATGTTATTTTTTTTACCGACCGGCCGACAACATGGGGGGGGGGGGGGCAACCAAAATTCATATCCAGATATTAGGAATTTCAGATAAAAAAAAAATCGATCTGTTTTTCCCACATTTTATGTTTGCAAGAAAATACAAGATTTTGAGATAAATTCTTTTAGTTGTCTCCCAGTCCCAGGCGGCCAGGCAGACAGGACAAACCAGTAACCTAGCCTAAGGTAAAACATCAAAATTCAGACAGATATTTATGTTCTTTTTCTTCTTTGAAATTTTGAAAATTGCCTTTACAGCTTTGTGAATTAGGTTGGATGTTTTCTTCCCCTGTCCTCGAATTTATATTTGCTACCGTACGTAAATAAAAACTTTCTGGATTGGAACTGGCGCCCCTCTGTTTTCATATTTGAAAATCGAATGTCCATCTCGGAGAGCTCTCCGACATTCAACAATGATAAACCAGGGGTGTCACGACTAGGGGGGTGAGGGACGGGGGGGGGGGACGGGGGTAATCAGCCGATTTTTTGTCAACACGGTCGTTTTTTCTCAATAATAATCGTTTTTATCTGCAAAAAAAGTCGGTAAAAATGACCAGTCAGTCGGTAAATACCTTCCCCCCCCCCCCAAACAGTTTTGCTAGTAACGCCTCTGGATAAAATAATGGTAAAATACTTCGTTCGGTATCCTTTGAGTCATGAACAGATGCAATCCAGTTGTCCGGACAGGCTCATGTTGTCAAACACAGACGAAATACTACAGGATACCTTGCTGTTTGCACCATCCATAGTAAACTTGTGCAAATAAAGAAATTAGTTGATATCAAACGTCATCCACTTACTGCAATTTCTTCTTTAAAAACCTGCCTGGCGTAAAACGAAGTCGAAAAGGCGCAAATACATGTGACAGAATCTCTACTGGCCCCAATAGTCATGCTCAAGCTATTTTGGTTAACCTGGTAGCACAAATAAATATGCAAAAGGCGCAAAAGAAAATCGGAAACAGAAGCCAGTTCAAGATAATTTGGCCATGGTCAGCAGGTGTTTAGAAGAAAGGCACCCGGCAAAGTTGCGACATCATTCAATGCTAACAGAATTTTTTTAGGTAAATTACTATATAAAATATATTAATATAAAAATATATATAATATAAATAAATACAATATAAAATATATTTACAACATATATCATATTAAAAATACAAATATATTGTTATCTATTATATAAAAGATATTAAGGCATAATTTTCCACATTTGGTGAGTGTAGAGGCTGGGAAGAAATGGCTGGAACTGCATGCACGTATTTCATTCAAAGGGGTGATGCAAATAGTAAGGTATCATGTACAGTAGAGATATGCTTGTGTGAAGGTCTGCTAACAGTTAACGGTTGCACAAGAAAAATTAAAACCTAAACCAGGCATTTTTTACTATGAAGACTTGTAATAACCACTCACGCTTTTGTCACTTTTTGAATATTTTTGCTAATTCACAGCTGAAAGTGACCAACTGACACCTGTTTGCTTTTTACAATTAGAAAAGTTTGCCACAAGGAATTCAACTTCAATGGAGAACACATTTTACTTTTTATATGCAAGTAACAAAGCCAAGGTATTGAAACAGTTAAAAAAGTGTTCGAATAAGCATTGCTGTACTGTATGTTTGTTTAAACGGTTACTTAAATGTGAAAAGTGCGGTTTTGGGCTAAATGGGAGAATGAAGATAAAAAATCATGTACTTTTTCGGATGTTTTCAGAAGCCCTTAATTACCTACTTTGGCTAACGGGTAGTTAACTTTAGTCAAATCAATTGCATGAAAATGGCAAAGTTCAAAGTCAATATTCAAAAGTCAGTTTCAGTATTTTGGTTCGGTAATTAGGTGCAAATTTCCAGTATTCTCGACAAAAATTGAACTTGTTAACCAAGTATAACTTTTTCTCCAACAGGTACGCAATGCATATCCTTCTATGACTGACGGTCAGTTATATTGCGATAATCTTCACACGGAAAATTAGCAGTGGAAATGGGAGGATGGTACGAAGTCGTATCAGCCCCCAGACAGGATGATAGGAAGTCATTAGCCTTCAGAGAGGTTGAACTGCCGTTCACTGTCGTCCTTGAAACGACGAACTAAGGCTGAAAGTCAGTTCCAATATTTTGGTTCTGTAATTATGCGCGAATTTTCATAATCCTGAAAGAAAAATTGAACTTGTTAACAAAGTATAACTTTTCTCCAACAGGTAGGTAATGCACATCCTTCTATGACCGACAGTCAGTTATATTACGATAACCTTCACACAGAAAATTGGCGGTGGAAATGGGAGGATGATACTAAGTAGTATCAGCCTCCAGACAGGATGATAGGAAATCATTAGCCTTCAAAGAGGATGGTATGAAGTCATCAGCCACCAAAGAGGATTTCTGTTCGACGAAGTTATAACACGAGGTCTTCTGAACACACAAGGCCTACTGAATTTCTTGTCTCCACCTGACTTAGTCCATGGTACTGACCAAGCACAGTAAACCGAAATTATCTATTTAGAATGATCATGGAAACTGGAACCACTTGATCAAGGAATTATAAACACTAGCGATAAGTCTTTTTTTCGCCAGATTTCGTATGAACTAATTTTCAGAGATGTAAACAGATTTATCTTGATTTTCAACCCTTTTTCACCCGTAAATTAAATCTTGGCTTGAAACCCACTCCCCCACCCTTAAATATTAGGCTACAGGGCCCATCTGGAGTAGCCTACTTGGTACTTGTACTTAAAACATACAATGCTGCCCTGAATGTTCGTCCCACATGTTCTTTTCATTCTGATTCTTAAACTGTATGTTCGAGAACCAGGATTGTTTTTTCGAACGATCTTTCTTCGATCGTTCGGGGACCAAAAATCTGTTGTTCGGATCGAAGACATGTCTTTCCGTTTTTTTAAGAGCCTGAAAGGTAAGCAAAATTACTTGATAAACAATTTATAAGAGCGGTCCTAGACTATGAAACTATAAAAAGGGCAGAAACCACAGAGATAGTGACTCGAAGACTTCGTTCGGAAACTGAAACACGCATGCAACCGGTTTCCGAACGATAGTACCCACGTCCAAAATTGTATAAATATGTTATAGGAAGGGACATCAGTAAAGCGTTACATATGTTTTGTAGAAAAATAAACAGAAACTGTCCCGTTCTTAAATGAATAAAAACATTACCTTGGGTGGAAGATTTTTAACAACCAATCTTGAAGTTGTCATTGTTTCCAAAGAAAGTGAAACTCTCGTGTTCACAGATTTCAAATAAGTTGGGAATCGAATAGTTTTTCTGGTCAACTCAAATTTTAACAATTTTATGAAGGGACCTATAACTTTACGAAGTTACGCTCTTCATAAAATTCCTTCCGGATTATAGATTGTTCACACGGGGCTGATGATGAATCAGCCGCTGATTTTCCGAATAGGCGCTTATTTTCATCGCGGTCTCCGATCGGGATAAACTAAATCCTTTGGAATGTGACCTTTGATGACTCTAGGGACAGTAAACAGACCGTAATTAGGAGAATTAGTTCAAACTTGGTGAGGTTTAGGTCAATCCAGTTCAAATTATGTCAGACTGATGTGAACATAACATGGTTTTACACTAAGCATCTCAGGATTACTAAACGATTGCAAAAAAAAGGTAGAAGAATTTTCTAATTACAACAGCGTATGTTCTGTTTTATGTCTAACATTTATTTTCGTTGTTTTTCTTAAAAAAATTAAAAGTTGAATAACTTTTTCATTCAACCTTCACTTAAATGTAACTGAACATCAGTAAATGATTGCATACTGTTCTCATATTATTTATATCTATATTATTAATTATATTTTAGGTTCTCCTTCAAAAATAAAAATATTTGAATTATTTTTATTTGCTTTTTAACTTAAAATTGCTGAATCGCCTTAAATCTATCAATATTCAGTTTGTGACTTTTTCCTCGTATAAAGACTACAAGTCAACTAGATTTGACTTTGACTAACTCACAAGATGTTTTTTTTTATCTTATATATTCTGTTACAAACAAAAAGAATATTCGGAATTAGGTTTTTCTTTTTAATTCTCCCGTCAACCCCAAACAGTCGATCCGTCGTCTGAACAGATCACTGTTTACGCGCTTATTTCGGTCCCGTGTGAACAAGCTATTAGTTCTCTATTGGCCGCTAGTTGCGCTACCATACACTTTATGCTTTAAAATAAACTATGACACGTAACTTGTTGGTGTACGCTTATCCAGTGCTTTTTACTATTTTCAATTCCTCTTAGGCTAGCCATGCGTAAATTTAAAATAGTTTAAAATGCCTCTGCCTTTATTTGTGCTCTACCCAATCCAATTCTGGCTTCCGACTTCAGTGCTGATTCGTGGCTGATATTTCCGTGGGGCTTATGCGCTTCCGTGGGACTTATGCGCGTCTCGGTATGAACCGAAAGGCTAATCGCTTATTCCGCCTTCGGACAACTTATATCAAGATCTCACGTGTGACTATTACTGTTTCTCTAGCGCATCTGGGGGCAATTCATCACTGGATTTTATGAAGGGCGTCACAGTAGCTCGCAGTTTAAAGGCGTATTCTCGCCGTTCCCCGAGGACTCCTTTTGAGGAGTCCCCGTGTTTTTGTTTGTCTCGGGGATTCACTCCCCGTATTCTCGC
Organism: Branchinecta sandiegonensis; assembly: GCA_030848855.1. Taxonomy (NCBI): domain Eukaryota; kingdom Metazoa; phylum Arthropoda; class Branchiopoda; order Anostraca; family Branchinectidae; genus Branchinecta; species Branchinecta sandiegonensis. Next base: position 12,907,926 of record JAUPMV010000014.1, read on the forward strand.
GAGTCCCCACGAACGGGGAATGCTCCAATTATCATCACCATCATCAAAAACGACTCCCTTTCAGGTTCGGAGGAGAACCAATTTTTGCTGGTGTTGGTGCAATGTAAAATTAATTAAAACAATCAGAATAAACAAAACCAAAGATAAAGTGGATTCAGACTAATTCCACCAACTGCATATTTTGTGTTCGAACAAAATCCATTTTGGAAGCATTCCCCATGTTCTCGTTGTTTTCCGTACGTGGAGTCCGCGCGGAGTGACTCCCTCTATTCTCGCCGTTTCCCTTGATTCCCCGAGGAGTCCTCGGAAAAAAAAAAAGCTGTTTCAGCCTTAAGCATTGTCCTAATAGGTGTAATAAGCTGAATAACGCTATACGCGATATTTACGTCTTAATACACACGCCCGTTCAAATACGAACCAGAGAGGTTCTTATCAATGCAGCGTTCAGTGTTGCCGCGCTCATACAGTTTTTCAAGTTTCTGAAGATCAGAAAAGTGCTCTTAGTGTTACTTGAAGTACACCAGTACAATTTGACGCCCAATATATTGTAAAAAGCAAGTAAATCTACGGATGGACAGCACAAGTCCTTGAACTAGCAGTAAGCAGTCGCAACAGAACAAAACGTGTTATTTTTTAGAAAAGTTGTTTCTTCAGCTTCCACCAAAGTAGAACTTTAGTGCTTCCCGTGGCAACCCCGACGACGCTGCTCTTTCCTCGGCCCGCTGGCGGAACCAACCAAGCGATCTGATTGGCCCTGCATAAGCCAGAATAGAGCGCTAGTCTATTTTCCTTTATTCACCTTATTACAGCGCGCTCCGAGGAAAAGAGGAATCTGTTCTACGATTGTGCCCACATCGCAAATTCTACTATGACGCGGAATATTTGAATCTGGACACAAACGCGGTTTTTCAGTGTGCGCTGATAAGCTTGGTGAAGACTGCTTAGGGCCTGAACAAAACAGATCATAAATCTTTTTCGTCAAGCATACGACATAGGTAGTACTAGAAATCTGACAGGGAAGTTCCACTATTTGAAAACTGGTTATTCGTGAATAGCGGAGCAACGAAGTAACCCCTTTTTCATCGGATCTTCAAGCCTCTCCAAGTGAAAAAGTGAGGGGTAGCAAGACTGTCAAATCTCTGCACTTTTCAGTTAAACTTTAAGAAGCCAAACAGCGGAGGTGAGAAATCTGTAGCTTTCTTAGTTATTTACTTTCTCCGTCTTTAGGCCCGCTCGCTCCCACGCAGCTAGTTATCTTGGAAATCCGAGTTGACCTCGTATCCAATGCTGACACGTATATATCCCCTAGAAAAATCAATCGAACCCAATACAGCTGCTTTTGAACGTGGTTTCGGTTGACTCAGATCATCTTTTCAGCTTTATCTTAAAGTGGGTCCTCCACTGGCAATCGTTAGTCCGTCGTAACCGTGCTCGTCCGGGCCCGGCGTGCTCTCATTGGCTGAAAAACTCCAAAATGGCCGCTTCCGATAGGTCACGATCATTTCCGACAGTTTACAATTGCCAGTGGAGGACCCACACAACTGCTAAACCCAAGTATTTCGCGCGGCCAGAAGCTGGCGTCAACTTTGAGCTTCCACCACCCAAATTCGGTCCCTGTTTTGTCTGTTATACGACAGTCTGAAGGCTACGTTGTAGCTCCCGAGCTCCCAATTCTCTTCTTATCTAGAAGCGAAAAAAGGTCTGACTGCGATCTCAGCTGTGTTCGTCTGATCGACCCCCCCCCCCCCCCTATCGAAGTCAGAAATCAGACCCGTTTTTGGCATTTATTTACGCGAACATATACGACTACACATCAGTCACCGGGAATTTTCCAGAATTGCATCTTCTAAGCAGTAACTTTCAAGTGTTGATCGCTGGTCAACGCTAGACGTTGAAGGAACTCGGGCATGGCGGGAGGATCTAAGGAAAAACGTCGAAATATCAGAAATCAACGCTGAATATTACTTGTACGTAAACAAGAATACGAATTCTGGTATTATCCAAACACTGAAGAATAAACCACTTCGCGGATAAGTGTCTCCATCACTTTGCGGTATACGTCATACCAAGAACAAATAACGAGATAGAACTGCTGTCTATCTCGGTCATACAAACATGCTGAGTCGAGTAAAATACGGCCGACTCCCGAAGCAAACGAGCGGAGGTTACTAGCTTCGCGCCACATCACGTTTCATTACCTCTACAAATAGCTATATCGCTGTTAAGTCGCTGAAGAGGAAATCTAGCAGTCAAAGCTGATTGGTTCTATGGACGCGCTCCAGAGCGGGTCGGCGCGCGGAGTACGCCTCCTGCTAGCCTCCTTCATTATTTCTTGTGCGATAAGCAACGGTGAAGACGGAAGAGGAGTAAATAAATACCTCTAGGTCCGCTCAATTTTGTCGGGGTTTTCATAGTCACTGCATGCGACTAAAGACATGAGTTCTATGTGATTATTTGTTCTTGGTCATACTCAATTTCCCGCGCTTAGTCGGATGTTTCTGAAGAGAGGGCACAACCTAAACTGCGGGCAGGACTTGTTCTCGATGCAAAACAACCCTCCAAATTTCTTGTGCTGGGTACCGCCCGATGAAAAATTTCTAGCCTGCGTAGTAATATGGTAGTAGTACGAAAACGTTGCATGTAATACTATGTAATAGCAAAGAATACTATCATTTACTGGCCCTTAGACTGGTCCAATCTTATGTAGTAGTATCCAGTAGCGTCCTGTCTTGCCATAGTAGCATCCAGTCTTGCTAATAGTGGCATATAGTAGTATACAGTAACACGGTAGCTTTGAAGTAGAAGCATGTAGTAGCATCGTTAGTACTGCATGCAACTTTTCGTACTACTTCATAGTACTATTTTGAGATAAATTTTTCATCGGGCGAAGAAAGTCAAGAGAACAAACAGCCCCTTCTGTTCTTCGCGGTGAGTCAGATGCGCGCCACAGCGGGCTAACGACGCAGCAAGTCCCAAAGCGACAAAAGCAATGCGCTCAATGGGACTGGTTTCAAATGTGAGCACTTCTATTTGAACTACGTACACAATTTTTACTATCCGGAATACACTCTAGGCTTGGAAAAGACGGGGTCCATAGTTCATTTGCTTCCATCACTGTTAAAAGCGACACAAGCACTTATTTATCACTCTTCGGAGCCTCACACGAAAGTAATTATTAAAACACGTATACACACCTGATAGGTTTTATATGTATGCCTACCACAGAAGAGAAACTTTATAAATGCTGCCCCGGTAAGCTACAGTAGTTACGACTTTTCACTGCGGATATTCCACGTAAGAGAGTATCCGGCACAGAGCGCGGCCGAGCTTCGTTTGACACAAATATCGCTGCAAATTAGAAACAGCGCTACTGACTAACCACGCTACCACGGTTTCGGATGTCGCTGGCGTCATTGGTATAAAATGAAGTTCGGCCACGCTCTCTGCTACGGCAATAGAGTACTATGTCACGCGGGGTGTCCGCAGTGGAAAGTCGTTACTTATACACCGGCGTAACTTTTGTTTAAATACTTCTTCATTGTGTTATTTTGTTTTGAGAAACAAGTGAGTACCTCTGCAACCTGTCAGGGTACCTTTTTTGGCACTTCTAGTCATGATGGTTAATTGAGACTCTAGTTTCTATAAACGATGAAGTTTCGTAGTTCTTTCGCCACCCACTAAAGTACTTGGTCGACACTTATCGCTGCAGCATCAGGAGAGGCCCTTCTTAGAACTCAACGGCGCTTTATAAATAAGAAATCTTTAAATGGCTTCTAGTCGAGATAGTTCTACTAGGTTCGACAAAGAACGAAGTTTCGTAGCTCTTTCGGCACCTACAAAAGTATTTGGTCATCACGTTCGTAGCAGCATCAGGCGAGACCACTCTGAACGTTTATAAATAAGATTTCTTCAACTGGCTTCTAGTCGAGGTAGTTCTACTAGGTTCGACAAAGGACGAAGTTTCGTAGTTCTTTCACGACCGCTATTAGACCTTCAATAGTGTAACTTCTGAGCTGAACCGAGGACAAGATATACCCCAAAGTCGGCTGTACAAAATACGAAAACATCAGGATACTGTAAATCACATAGAAAGACAAATACAGAGATTCGGATTCCAATAGGTTGGTGTTATACAAATAATAACTGCCGCTAAAGATGATTAAAACGCAAAACTGGCTTAAAGCATTAGACAACCCCACCTGAACCAAATCCAAACCCTCTGAAAACTCTGCAGATCCCTCCGGATCTTCCGAAGGTTTGACCTTTCTAGGCGACCTCCACTCCACAAGATAAAGAGTGACAGCCAACAAAAGGTGAAGTATCCGTGGCCCAGATAGTATGAACAAAAATAACAGAGCTCTGTAAGATACCTCACTTGTGCTGATACTGGCTGTAAGTTGACGCTCCATACAAAACTTGTATGGTGTATGATTTTCGTAGTCAAGCGAGCTGAAGGCATAAACTACACAAATGCAACACGTCACAATCACTGAGACGTAGGAACGGTTGAGCTCAAGAAGAACCCACCGTTTGAACTTACTTATATGAAATATCAACGAGGCTACTGTAACTTGTGTGACTATAACCTGTGCAAACATATAGAAATAAATGACAAACAGATCAAAAGCCACGCAGTATATCTCCGAGTTGAAAACCGGACGCGGAATTCGCACCATGAAACAGGCATTGCACCAAATAACAGCTACTAGACCGAACCATGCGTTAAAATTCAACACGCGTCTAAGATATTCGTCTCTCATTTTTATCCTTGATAAAGATGTAAGAAAAAGAATATTGATCAACGCCCCGGCAATGAGCAAACAGAAGAAGTAGATCTCGAGTAAGTACACGATATACCACTTGAGTTCACCAGTGCTTGCCATTTTAACAATCATTCACAGTACCTGTCGTTGCACTAAAGTCTGACTGTATCATACCAATGCCCAATTCCGACATCTTGTGGTATTTTAGCTTTCAGCTCAAGCATCCAAATCAGGTCCCCACTTGCCTTTGATAGTCACCCAATTAAAATATCGCCTGCCAGGAAAGCCAGCTTCAATACCGTCATAGCGCTAAAATGGTGTATTTGCAAACGGCCGCTGCTATGGCCACCAACAAGGAAAATACAACATTACTGCGCTGATTTGAATGACGAAAGAGTATCACGGGCTCATTTATTTTACTCACTTCACTGTCAGAAGTTTCATAATAGATAACACGAGGATGCGCGGTTTCAACAGATAATGCGTAACAGATAACACTTCGGATGTTATCTATTGTGTTTCAAAATGTTATGCATAATAAGCGTGACGAACTGAAAAACCGCCAAAAAGTATCTACTGAGCTTTCCGACATCATGACGATAAGGGATAAAGTCAGTAGATGCTTTTTTGGCTCTTCCTAACAAAGCTTGTTACGCATAACATTTCATGCATAACATTTTAAAACACAACAGATAACATCCTCGTGTTATCTGTTACGCATTATCTGTCGAAACCGCGCATCCTCATGTTATCTGTTATGAAGCTTCTGACAGTGTGGTTACCCGATACAAGTCTTCCGCCTTTTTTATTCAGATAATCACCCGTCATGACATCCTGTGGCGGAACTAGCGGAGAATACGACATACCAAGTTGGCACTAAGTCTAGTCTCAGTTTCCCAAAGGAGCTGCAGGCGCTATTTTCTGTTAAGGGAAGGGCTGACAGACGACAAATCGCGATTATGTCTGCCGGGCGTCGGTCTCTTGTAAGCTCTTCGCTAGGTTTACTGTGATTACAGGTTTGTTTCCTTCCCCGAAGTTGAACCAGAGGATTGACAGCCTGACGAGGACCCTTGCCACAAAGGGCCGAAATATCGCTGATGAAGAATCATAGCTGACGTACCCGTTGTAAACATTGTTTGAATAAACGTTTCAAAGTTTGCTTGGGCTCAAAGAATATTTATCTTCGCTAGGATGTCCTTATCGAACTCTCATCAAGAAATGCAACAAAATAGTAGGTAACATCAGTTTCCAAACAAACATCCTGCCCTCTCAGCCCACGAAATTATTAGCCAGTTTTTCATTCCTGAACCCGTTTAATGTGCTTGTCACTGTATAAAAATGTTAAGTCTATTTAGTGTGCTTTTAGACTATCTGAAAATAATGTAGTCATGTTTATTTTCATTGTTTTGTTTAATGTTTTAATATGTGTATTTTACTCATACTCTGCTGTTGTCCAAAAAGCGGGTCACAAATAAATTAATAAAAAGAAAAAGAAAACAAATTTGTAGTCTTGACCGGATTCGGCCCATATGTCCATCCTACTTCCATGGAGGCTCTATCCTATATTCTGCACACTGCATTTTCATCAGCGTTCCCATATTGCCCGTTTTCACCGGATTTCGGCCGAAAATAATACCACCTCCCGTGTCAGCACGTTGGTTTGGCAACATATCAACCCACTGATAATTTAGTTAATTCCAGTTTCCGGATCGGAATGAGACCGAACTATCCTACGAAAATATAACACCATATCACACCATACATATTTCGAAATCAGAAACGCGGAACGCAAAAAGTTGACAACTGGTTACAATTTTTTAACGGTCGTTAAGTTCCGGAACGCAACCTTAGTTTACGTACCGTAGCATAGTAGTTCCAGAGGTGTAATAGTTTACTTGTGAAGTGTCACGTGTTTTAAATCTTGTATGGCCTTCTGGCTCAATAGACAAGCGTTATTATTATTATATCCTGATCAAGCATCTGCTTCTATTCAAGTACTGTCCCCTTCATCAAGGTGCCAAATTTTCGGCTATCGCCGGATTCCGGTCGTGCTGATAGCACTCCCTGTTTCATTGCGTCTTTTCAAATCCTCTTTCGGCCCACTGATCACTTTGTCAAGACTTTTTTCGTCCCTAGATTTCTACGCCTCCACCGACTTTCCACCGTAAAACTGAGACACCCGACCCATCTTTTAACCCGTCCAAATTATTTTTTTTTTTTATAAATTTCAACAGAAAGTCCATCTTGACTGGTACACTGTAAAAAGTCTCTCCTTTATCGGACTTTAGTGTTGTGCGTCATCGATTTCGGATGTTTTTGTTCCTAATTCGGAGAATTATAATCCGAATTCGGAGGGTTATAACCCGATGCAAGATAAAAATGCTAGAATGCAAAATACTGCAGTATACTCTGCATTAGTCTGCATTCTAGCGTTTTAATCGGTGACACACAACTAGTAGAGTCTGATAAAGGAGAGACTTTTTACAGTGTACCCCAGTTTCGGACAGAGGGACGGATGACAGAATTCCCCCACTGACCGCAAATTCGCTTATGCAAATCGGTCCGTCTGCACAATGGACCCACTCGCTTGAGTCGATGCTACCGGATTAAGCGAAATCCGGTAGCAAGCTACGTTTTGTAAGTACTAGATAATCACTTACTGAAGTCAAACCATCCAGTCGTTCCGGCGTCCGCCCGTGCTGAGAGTAATGCATGGCGAAGGGCATTCAGAGCTGACACAGCTAGCACCAAAGCTGGTTCACCGGTTGCTAAAAGATAAACGCTATCAACCAGGATAACCCATATTCTTTTTTCCCCCAAAAAAGTGGTGTCCGTTTGTTTTTATGGCACTTGCCCTTCGAAGAAGTATAGCGATCGCAATTTCTGTCGGTCGGTCGGTCAGTGCGGGTTTTGCTAGTTCGGGCAGTTTCATTTAAGCTAGGATGATGAAACTTGGCAAGGGTATCAGGGACCCGAAAAGATTGACTTAGAAATAGTCATATTCCCGATCTGCCAACCGTGGGAATCCGGAATACTGAGGTATTAATAAATTTTTAACGGGTGATCGGATCTCAATGAAACTTGATATTTGGGAAGACCTCGTGTCTCGGATGACCCATTTCAAATCCGTACCGGATCCAGTGACTCCGGGGGGAGTTGGACGGGGAACCGAAAGTTGAGGCACGCTTAGAGTGGAGGGATCGGGAAGAAAATTGGTGGGAAGAGCAAGCACAAGTCCTACATACATCATTCACATAAGCGGATCAGATTCGGCCACTTTGGGGGGTTGGGGGGGGGGGGAGGGTCGGAATTCTGGTGATACAACGAGTTCGGTTCTTCCTGATGTACTTAGACGATGAGACTCGGCAAGCGTATGCGGGATCCGAGTAGACTGACTTGAGAATAGTCGTTTACACGATCCGACGATCGTGAGGGGTAGGAGGGACGGGGAATCCTGAATCTAGTGGCGTTTATAACTTTTGAACGGAGGATCGGATTTGAATGAAACTCGGCAAGCGGAAAGAGCTATCGTCTCAGATGTCCCAAGTCAAGTCCGGACAGGATCCGATACATGTGGGTAGGGGCGTCGGAGGGAGGCACCGGAATTTTCGTGAAACGCTTAGCGTCGAGGGATGGAATTTCGTGGGAAGAACAAGCATAAGCATCAGAGACATTCTTGACTGAACCAATATCGGGGCTCTTTGGGGGGGGGGGGGGGATTTGGAGGGGGTTTCCCGGAATTCCGGTGATCGCGAGTTCGGATGCTTCCAGACGTGCTAAGGACGATACAGATTTTGGCAGGCATATTAGTAAATCGACCAAATAGAGTTGACGACCCGGCACAATGCCCTAGGAAGACTTCTTTTCCTGTATCGACCATATTTGGGGGAGTTAAGCGAAGGGGAATCCGGAAATTACTGAACGGGTGGTCCGATTCGAATGAAACTGTATGGGTGATAAGAACTGATGACCTGGGCATGCAAAACATGTGTCCGAACCACATGCGGCCATGGTTGAGGGAGTTGGAGGGGGGGAAGGGGGGTCCGGAAACTTTGTGACATCCACAAAAAACAAATGAATGGTCCGAATAGGATGCAAGTTGGACAGTACCGAGTTTATGTTTCCTAGATTCGTTATTTGGCGTCTGGACCGGGTCCGGCCGCAGTAGGAAGAGGGTGAAGCGGGAACCGGAAATTTGCAGATATGCTTCGATTCGAGTCAAACTTGGGGGACGATAAGAGGAGATTTCAGTGATGCGAAGTTTATATATTCGAGTCATATTCGGCCACAGTGGAGGGAGCTGGAGGGAGAGTCCCGAAAATTGTGTGGCTCGCATAGGGGTCAAACGAGTGGAGCGATTTGAATGAAACTTGAACAGTAGAGAGATAATATTCCCTAGATGACATATTTAGGATCCGGACCGGATCCGAGCAAGGTGGTGGGGGGGGGGGGGGTAGCCCTAACGGAGTTTACCGAAAAATGCTCAGATTCGAGCGAAAATTTAAAGGCGGTAAGAGAAGATGCTTTAGGTGATCCATTTACGGGTCCGAACCAGATTCGGTCGCGGTAGGGTGAATTCGAGGGGGGTATACCGGAAAACCTCTAGGGATCAAAGGAGTGGATCTAAACTTGGAAGGTAGAGAAGTCATTTGCCCCAGATGATCCGAGACGATGCCGCAAATGTCCATTTTTGATGATCGTGGTGATAACCGGAGCATTCCCCGTATGAATAAGCTCACGAGAATACGGGAAATATGTCCCAGGGACAAACAGAATCACGGGGACTCCTCAAACGGAGTCCTCGGGGAACGGCGAGAAAACGCCTTATGGTCTCAAATTTCCATAGGTTTTCGCGGTGGAAAAATAGGAAGTTTCCCGGCTGGGTTTCTTGTTTTTTTTCCGCTGCTTAACGAGAAGGAAAATAATGGAATAGTTTCGCGTTTAATTCTGCTTCAAAGATCATGGGTTTTTGCTGTCAAAAAGCAGAAAGCGAAAGATTCCCGGGAAGGATTTTCACCATACCTTCATCGCAGGAAAACCTACCCTAGTTGTCGCTTTGGTCAGAACTTACTTTTAGATCTGAGAACTCCTGCAACGTTCTCAACATTACTGAGCATTGTGACGTTGAACTCGATGGGGATATCAAAGACAGTGGGCAATTTGTAGTGCTGCAAAAGAAACTAAACTTTACACAATTCACTCATAACACAGGACGCGGAGATACACAATACAGTTTACAAGGAGCTCATTGGTTGGGACATCCAGTTATGCTAATTTTCCGAATTTTTCATCAAAACTACTGGAAGGAACAAGACTAACAAACAGGACCAAGGTTTCGATGGGATCCCAAAGGGGAGTATTTGTCCATCTTTTTAATAAAGATAATCAGATCTTGCAGATATTCAGTCTTTCTTTGCCGAACCCGTACACATCTGATGTCAATTTAACAGACCATTGAGCAAAAGCCACTAAGTCACAGTTTCTTTTGTCTCGGGAACAAAATTGGTGAGAAACCCGATCCAGGTTGTCCGTTCTATTCAAAGTATTGTTCTCCGATTTTCTTTATTTTATTTATTTATTGTTGTCTCATCTTCTTCTTCGCTTTACATCTTTATCATTCATTAGTTGACTTATTAGTGTATGCATAGCTCGGTATGAATGTAGTGAATAACTATAAATGAATAACCTCGCTTGCCCTTCCAAGCTTCATAGTCTTTCTTGGCAGGCGAAATCCCGGCGAATGGGATCGACTAAAACCAGGAAGGGAAGGGAACGCGAGAAAAGCAGTAAGGCATACTAAAACGAGGAAGGGCATACTAAAACGAGGAAGGGTATACTAAAACGAGGAAGGCTGTCGCCAGAATTCGCCGGACCGTTCCCTTATTTTTCGAGGGGTTGACAACTTTTCAAACCCAAAGTTCACCATCCCTTCCTCGTTTTAGTATCCTGACAGGGGTAGGCATTGAGATCAGTGAGGGGTCGGCAACACTATTCAAGAATAGTGTCTGTTTTTTTTTAATAAATGTATCTGTACTCATCTCTACTCACTCACGCTTTCCAGCTCAAAGCATATCCAATCAATCAGGCTCATCCGAAATATCCTATTTCGACTAGATTCCGACAGGGCAATCCATCCGAGGCGATACTAAACAGTATTTCCTGATTCACCCTGTCTTTTGATTTGAGGACACCTACCTCTTCAAACCAATTTTTATCGACATCGGAATTTTATTCTATGTCTTCACCGGTTTTGGCCCGACTCCAGTCAAACTACTGGTTCGGAAAAAGCTCATATTTGTATTCAACATGTATACTGTTACCCCCTTCTTGATGCTCCGATCGACTTAAATTTTTGTTTTACTTCTATCAAATTTCCGGTTTCTAATTCTGGACGAAGTAAAGCGAGAAAATTCAAAAACTCAGTGCACACACGGATTCAGCTTGTATTCTTGCTCCTAAAAGGATGTTCCGATCGAATTTCCTATTTTCACCAAATTCTCGTCAGTCTACTTGTCCGGCTGAAACATATACTTCAAACATGGATTCAGGATGTAATCTTACCTCTAAATTGACGCTCTGATCAATCAATGTTTAACCTCTATACTGTTTTCCGGTTTTCGCCGGATTCCGGGAAAACTACTTGTCGGGCGAAAAATGAAAATTCAAAACAGATTCAGCATGTCTCTGTACCCCTTTCAATACAACTTCAGATAGAACTTTTACTTTTACGAAATTTCCATTTTTTCCAAGATTCCGGGCGAACTATTTTTCCGGCGAGAAAAAAACTCAGTTCTGGGTTCAGCGTGTCTCCTTACCCCCGAATCGACTCTCACATTAGCTTGAAAAAATACTTGTTTTGATCAAGTAATTTAAAAACCCACTCCCTACCCCTAAACGGATGGCTATAGCGCCCATCTACGAACTTGATCTGTACTTTGACCTAATGGATCCTCATACCAAGTTTCAACAAAACATCTCAACCCCATCGAGAGTTATCGCGATGACAGACGGAAATCTTTTACGAAGTCATAGGTATCCGCCCGATGAAAAATATGTAGCCTGCGCAGTAGTATGGTAGTAGTACGAAAACGTTGCATGTAATACTATGTAATAGCAAAGAATACTATCATTTAATGTGCCGCTGACTGGTCCAATCTTATGTAGTAGTATCCAGTAGCATCCTGTCTTGCCATAGTAACATCCAGTCTTGCTAATAGTACCATATAGTAGTATGTAGTAACACGGTAGCCTTGAAGTAGAGGTATGTAGTAGCATCGTTAGTACTGCATGCAACTTTTTCGTACTACTTCATAGTACTATTTTGAGATAAATTTTTCATCGGGCGGTAACTTACAGGATCGACTAAAAAGAGGCACGGCACGACATAGTGTAGGAAGCACGACTGCTAAAAAGAGGCACGAATTCAGGCTTCAGAGTGAGGGGCAGGAACTATTTTCTAACGTGCCTTCTTTTAGGCTCTGGAGTTACGAACTCTCACTTCCTTGTCTAATTCCGCTACTTACTAATCTCTTTTTATTACTCGTGCCTCCTGTGCCATGCCGTGCGGTGCCGTGCCTCTTTTTAGTCGATCCCGTCACTTACGTGTTCGATCCCCAAAACAACATAAGTATTTCTGACTGTTAGTATTGTTAGCATGTTGAGACACTTTGAATTGCGCACTGAGGATTACGAATGCTTCTATAGGCCAAGAGCCAAAGAAGAATGTTTTCACGTGCTGCTTGTTGTTTGAATGAATGAATGAAGGGCTTATTTAAAAAAAAAACTAGAATCTTCAATGTCAAGAGGCGAACCTGTGAGGGACTAAATACCCTCGAAACAAAACATCAGCAACAACAAAATCTTCGAAAAATATAAAGAAAAAAGGAAAGAAAGAAAGAAAGGAGCTTGACTTACCCGGTCGGGGGCGCCCATCCCCCAAAAAAAACAAAAAAAAAACATTTTCAACCAGAATCACTACTAACCATCCAAAACAAAAAACTTATGAAAAAACACAACTTAAACGGTTGAGAGTAACGCATCAAATTCATAAACAGCAAAACAATCAACCTTTAACAGCTACGAAAATTCAATAAAACACTACATGACCTTAACTCCTGGCCTTAAATCTTAAAGCACAACTCATACTAGAAATGATCTTTTTACGATGAAATGGCTCAGAATATCGTTCTTCGAAAATACCATTACTTTTCACGTGAAAATTAGCAGGGATTTCCGCAGCTAATTTCCATATGGGAGCTGGCATAACAGAAAAGGCAGAATGTGCAAGAGTTAAAATTTAAAATCTGAAAACCTAAAACTAAAGCCGAATTGGCTCGGTGTATCAGCTCTTCTTCATATTCCAGTTCAGACCAACCATGCAGTTTAGTTCCTAGTAGTCCCCCAACGATCATCACTATCTATATGATATTTATTATCTATAAGATAGTTATAACTATATTAATAACTATCTATATGATAGTTATTATCGTTTACTATGTCATTTATGATCATAAACGATAATAACTAAATCTCTGTTAGGATATGCGTTTAATTACGTTCGTTTCACAGAAGAAAAGGTGTTAGCTTACCATAGGCGTATTCTGGCCATTCGCCGAGGACTCCTCGGGGAGTCGAAGGGAACGGCGAGAATAGAGGGAATCACTCCACGCGGAATCCGCGTACAGAAACAGCGAGAACACGGGGAAATGCTTCCAAAATGGATTTTGTTCGAAAAAAAAATTATGCAGTTGACGAAATTAGTCTGGATCCACTTTCTTTTGGGTTTGTTTATTCTGATTGTTTTTAATTAGTTTTGCATTGCACCAACACCAGCAAAAATTGATTCCCCTCCGAATCTGAAAGGGAGTCCTTTTTGATGATGGTGATGATAATCGGAGCATTCCCCGTCCGTGGGGACTCGCGAGAATACGGGGAGTGAGTCCCCGGGACAAACAAAAACGCGGGGACTCCTCAAGTGGAGTCTTCGGGGAACGGCGAGAATACGCCTCATGAGAGATTCGGACGAGCTTCTCTTGTCCTTAACTTATGAATCTAATGTACTATCTCTGTGCGATGGATGATGATAGTGAGGCTAAGATGGATAAACCGAGAATAGTCCGCTTTGAGCGCTGACTACTCTATTTGACTAAGTCGAAAACACGCCAGTGATCCTCGGGAAGAACGAGAAAAAATAGCAGTAACAACTCAAACTCAACAACTCAATCCTGTGTTAACCAGTCACGGCGATGTTTGAGAGCAGCTGTGATACCGCTTCCGGCTCTTCCGCTAGGTACAGGGCGATTTTGCATCAGCAAGAAGAGTTAGTCATCAACAGTATTGGTATAAGACCAATGTCCGAGGAGCCGAGAAGGGGAGGCTGCAGTCCAGAAAAAATCCTATAATAATTTTCTCCTCATTCTGTCAGATTCTTTTGATTCGTTTTCGACAACATATGAAATCGACTTACCCAGGTACCATTGGATATAAGCTTTCCAGTTTCTTTGTTTCTCTTCACTTGTTCTGTCATGTACAGGCCAAGACCTTGAACGAAGGCACCTTCGATTTGTCCAATATCAATCCACGGGCTTACTGACCGACCGGCGTCCTCGACTAGGTCAACGCGCAGGATCTACAGGATAAGATCATTACAAATGGCGCCCAGCAGCTAAGAATTCCACGCTATAAAAACACGGGGATTTTATTCTTCTCTACTATATTTATACATACTCTATATATATATGTATACTCTTTGAGCCCAAGCTGACTGGTAAGGTAAGGTAAGGTAAGGTACAATTTTAATAGCAAATATGAATAAACCTGGAGTTTCTCAAAAGCATCTGACATGCCAGTGGCATAAAAAACGACGCTTCACTAATTCTGATGGGTTTGTAAAAATTATTAATACAATTCTAGCCAAAGGAAACAACTGGGAAACATATATTCAAACAATGCATAAAACGGATAATGCCAGCTACGATGCTTAGGCGGCGACATTTCGAACCTTCTTGGCAAGGGTCCTCGCCAGGCTGTCGACAGGCTGACGAGCATCCTTGCCGTTTCTTGCGCACTCACCACGCTACGTTATCAAAAGCTCAGTGTTTTTTTTTTCTTACTTAACTATTTCCGTCCGTTGTTGTAATTCAGCGCATAATAAATCATTACCATCATCAAAGTCTTATAAACTACTTAAATATTCTTAGGCGCCCTTAAGGACTCACTGGTGACTCACTGACTTACTTTGACTCACTGGTGTCACAGTAACCGGATTGGACTGGACCAGCCCGAACTTAATAACTTACAAAAACCCTAATCTTTGATATTTCTAACCCTTGGTTCAGAAGGGAAGAATATCATAGTGTTTTCAACTTCTACTACAGCGTGCCCTTCACGCGCTGAATTTATGCCGACAAACTCCCATGATCTCGAAAAGGACAGCGACTACCTGGTCCTTGCCACCTAATTACCTTACACTGCACTTGCAAGCAATAAGAATGTAGTGTCGACGATGAATAGCCTACGGTTGATAAAGGACTATAGCTAGACCAAAGTTGGTATGTCGGTTGTCAGTCAAGGTCTGAAAAAGGACTATGAAGTACTGGAAAAAGTACAGAGAATGGCCACCAAATTAGTCCACGGTCTAAAAGACAAGTCCTACAGCAAGAGACTTCAAGATCTCAACCTACCAAGCCTTACCTACAGAAGAAGAAGAGAAGATGCAATCCAAACGTTCAAAATAACTGACAAACAAGTAATGCCTCAAGTCTTCAACTTCAGTACATCAGTGAGGAATAGAGGGCACTCAAAGAAGATCATCAATCAATCAATCAATCAATTTTATTTTCAACCCTAATAGCACTAGGCTAACACGGGCGGGAATTGGAAAAATAAACACTCGCTAACAATACAAATAAAATACAAACTAACAAACAATAAATAAATAAGAAACGAACATCAATCATGAACAGTTAAAATGTTTAGTAAAATACGGAACGAATGAATTTAGGTATCCACTAGTACCCAAGCTAGAAACCAGTTCTTCACAACTCGATTGGAACAACTTGTCCCAGGATACTGTCAATGCAGAAACACTAGATGCCTTCAAAGTTAAGTCGGAAGTATGAACGGGATGCAGCAGAGTCAGCAACCAGACATTAATTGTCCACAATCCAATGACAAAATCCGATAAAAAGGGATTATCACACCACCAGCGACTCTGCAGGAGCATTGGCACCTTTGTCGATCGACAATGGTAACTTAAGATACTTGAATGTTTCCTGGTTATTGCTCCTGGGGTGCTTAAGTCCTCTGTCCGCGGTTTCGCGCGCCAGTCCGTCATCACAGAAAACGACAAGGGCAGGTGAAGCTTTCGGCATCAAGAGCCAGGTGGCGCTTTTGCTTTTCATGCTGAAGCAGGGACCCATAATTTCCTGTAATGACTCGACACTCAGGGGGCTTGTCAATAAGAGATTTCTGATGCGCTCTTGACCGAGCGTAAGATAGTTCGAGAAATACCCATGGGGATAAAATACCCGACTACCCAGATAGACAAAATTTTTCGCAGCTGTTGTGCTGAACTAGGAATATTCTCTGTAATGGAAGAGTATCCTGGGTCTTTTGTCCTAGCTTAGGTACCTGGTGGCATGCTGAATAGTCCCAACAAATTTTGTCTATCTGAACAAGAACACCGATTCGACCCAAGCGGAATTTTTGGAAACTAGATGAGGCTCGGGCAACATATCAACACAGAAGCATAGGAAATGACAAGCCCCCTGAATGGCGAGTCATTACAGGAAATTTATGCGTCCCTGGCTGAAGTGAGCTTTCACTACAATTTTAAAGCTTGAACGGGTTACCTTTGTGAATATTTTTTTTTCTCAGTTGGGATGGTGAAAGACAAAGGAGAAGCTATAAAGGTAGTTGTCGAAACTGAAGATACCTGTTTCTCTCCTGTCAGAACGTCTAACTCGACTTCAGTCACTATTCCAGCGTAGACGTTATATCCTGGTATTTTATCCCTGGCTGAATATTGGTATCTGGAGCAGAGATCGACCTGCCTCTGGTGGCAGATCTCCACGAGCTGAGGCCACGTCACTTCCTTCCCAAGTGACTCTTTGACGGCTCGAATTCGTTCAGCTAATTCCTGGCAGGCTTTGTAGACCGCCTAGAATAGACACCAGAGCTCAGTTACTCAGCTATTCCATCACTGCCACATATAGCAAAGGCCATATCATGGCCCTTGCTAAGAGGGACATAGCCTTACCCGGATAGGGCTGTTCATCGAGAAATTGAATAAACTGTACAAAATGATGAAGAAATTTTATACAGATATCTTCCGAGCGATTGTCCACCTGTGACTGTCACATTTTCACCATTGATACAAGTTGTTTTTGTTTTATTTCAATCAATCAATCACTCAATCAAGTTTATTTCCAAATAGCTTAAAGCTAGAAGAGGAATAAAATATTTACGAAATACACAGACACGAAACAAATTAACTAATATATGCTTACAAGATATGATTAGAAATAAATGATGGGATGAAACTATGTAAAAATTGGGCAGAAGAATTAGCAGGATATGGAGAAAACTGATTGCCAGTGTTCCTCTCGGATCGACGCACGGAAGAAGGGAGGGGAGGGGTGAATAGACGGACCATCTCGGGACAAGGTATTATCTTGGCTCCATTTTGAAAGAGTATATCTGCGATCAGTTAATTTAGGAACTTCCAGTTTAATGAGAGCCTCTTAATGAAATATTATGATCACCCAGAATGATATTTATCTGGGATCAACTAAAAAGAGGCTCGGCACGACACGATATAGTGTAGGAGGCACGAGTACTAAAAAGAGGAACAACAAGAGCTGTAAGCTCATATGGCACTTGCATGTGTCAAGATGATTTGATTGATCAAGAGTAAGTTTCGACTTTGCGGTTGAGATGTGCGCTATAAGGGAGCTGGAACTTCATTTGTAAGCAAAACCCTTGAGGCAAAACTGCTAATGGGCTGATGGGCATCACGAAAATGCATATATTGCTTAAAAGTATTTTTTTTACTTTGCGGTCAAGATTGGTACTTTAAGGAATAATCGGATTTGGGAAGTAGCAATTTCTAAGCAAATGTTGTTGAGTCTCCAATATTCCAGCGAAGTTTCATCGTCCTAGCACATCTGGAAGTACCTTAACGCGCGATCACCGGAATCCCAGACCCCCCTCCCCCTCCTCCAACTCCACCCACAATAACCGGAGCCAATCCTGTTCTGTAAATGATTAATCCAGAGCATCTGTTTGTCATTCCCACGAAGTTCGATCCAGATCACACCAGTCTAAGCGGGTCAAGTATTTTCCGCCCTCCCCCCGATAATTGCCGGATTCGGTCCGGAAATGAAAAAGGCCACAAGAGAAAAATGTCCTCTGTTTAATTATTAAATTTCACTCGAATCCGATCATCCGTTCCAAAGTTACGCATGACTCAATATTCCGGATTCCCCTCCCTCAACTCCCCCCCCCCCCAAGATTTTCATATCGAGGATTTTTTTTTTATTCCAAGTCAGTTTGACCGGGTCCCTGATATGCCTTCCAAGTTTCGTCGTGAAAATCCCCCAAAAACGGAATTCCGGGATACCCCTCCCCCCCCCTAAAGTGTCCGGATCCAGTCAAATTATGTAAAAGATTTATATGGACCAGATGTTTGTTCTTCCCAGCAAGTTTCACTCCGATACCATCATTCTAACCGTTTCTCTAGATTTCCGGTCCACCCCCACCCCCCCCGCACCCCACCCAGCTCCCCCACGGTGCACGTAGCCAATCCGATTCAGCAAATGACTTACCTAGAGCATCTGTTTGTTCTTCCCACAAAGTTCCATCCCGATCCCTCCATTCTAAACGGGGCACGTATTTCCCCCCCCCCCCCCAATAGTTGCCGGATCCGGTCCGGATATGAAAAAAATCATCGGAGAAATGTCCTCTGTTGAATTCTTAAATTTCACTCGAATCCGATCAACCATTCTAAAATTACGCATGACTGAAAATTTCGGATTCCCCTCCCTCCACTCCCCCCACCATTATCTAATCGACAAAATTTTTATTTTGAAGTCAGTTTGATTGGGTCCCTGATATGCCTGCCAAGTTTCATCGTGAAAGTCCCCAAAACCACCATCACCGGAATTTCGGGACCCCCCCCCCCCCCATAAGTGTCCGGATCAAGTACAATGGCCTAAAGGACTTATCTAGAGCAGATGCTTGTTCTTCCCAGCAAGTTTCACTCCGATCCCTCCATTCTAACCGTTTCTTGAAATTTCCGGTCTCCCCCCCCCCCCCCCAACTCCCCCCTGGCTACCGAATCCGGTCAAGACTTCAAACGGGACATTACAGATATATATTCTGTTCAGTTATGAAGTTTCATTACAATCCGATCATCCGTTCGAAAGTTACACACTTCTGAATTTCCCGGATTCCCCTGCGGATTCCCCTCCCTCCACTCCCCCACCATTATCTGATCAACAATATTTTTATTTTGAAGTCAGTTTGATTGGGTCCCTGATATGCCTGCCAAGTTTCATCGTGAAAATCCAAAAAACCACCATCACCGGAATTCCGGCCCCCCCCCCCCCATAAGTGTCCGGATCCAGTACAATGGTCTAAAGGACTTATCTAGAGCAGATGCTTGTTCTTCCCAGCAAGTTTCACTCCGATCCCTCCATTCTAACCGTTTCTTGAAATTTCCGGTCTCCCCCCCCCCCAACTCCCCCCTGGCTACCGAATCCGGTCAAGACTTTAAACGGGACATTACAGATATATATTCTCTTCAGTTATGAAGTTTCATTACAATCCGATCATCCGTTCGAAAGTTACACACTTCTCAGTTTCCCGGATTCCCCTGCCCTCCACCCCCCCCCCCCAAAATGGTCGGATCAGAAAACTGATTATTCCTAATTTTGTTTGGTCGGGTCTCTGATATGCCTGCCAAGTTTCATGGTCCTAGCACAACTGGAAGTACCCTAACTCGAAAAAGTGTGACAAAATGCCCTAAATTTTCAAGTTTCCAGCGCCCCGCACTCCCCCCCATATGGTCGGATCGGGAAACTGATTATTTCCAGGTTAGTTTGGTCGGGTCCGTGATATTCCTGCCAAGTTTCATTGTCCTAGCTCATCTGGAAGTACCCTCACTCGAAAAAGTGTGACAAAATGCCCTAAATTTTCAAGTTTCCAGCGCCCCAACTCCCCCGCATATGGTCGGATCGGGAAACTTATTATTTCCAGGTTACTTTGGTCAGGTCCCTGATATTCCTGCCAAGTTTCATTGTCCTAGCTCATCTGGAAGTACCCTAACTCGAAAAAGTGTGACAAAATGCCCTAAATTTTCAAGTTTCCAGCGCCCCGCACTCCCCCCCATATGGTCGGATCGGGAAACTGATTATTTCCAGGTTAGTTTGGTCGGGTCCGTGATATTCCTGCCAAGTTTCATTGTCCTAGCTCATCTGGAAGTACCCTCACTCGAAAAAGTGTGACAAAATGCCCTAAATTTTCAAGTTTCCAGCGCCCCAACTCCCCCGCATATGGTCGGATCGGGAAACTTATTATTTCCAGGTTACTTTGGTCAGGTCCCTGATATTCCTGCCAAGTTTCATTGTCCTAGCTCATCTGGAAGTACCCTAACTCGAAAAAGTTTGACAAAATGCCCTAAATTTTCAAGTTTCGAGCGCCCCCACTCCCCCGCATATGGTCGGATCGGGAAACTGATTATTTCCAGGTTCGTTTGGTCGGGTCCCTGATATTCCTGCCAAGTTTCATTGTCCTAGCTCATCTAGAAGTACCCTAACTCAGAAAAAAAGTGACAAAATGCCCTAAATTTGCAAGTTTCCAGCGCCCCGCACTCCCCCCCATATGGTCGGATCGGGAAACTGATTATTTCCAGGTTAGTTTGGTCGGGTCCCTGATATGCCTGCCAAGTTTCATTGTCCTAGCACATCTGGAAGTACCCTAACTCGGATATGTGGGACAAAAAAACTCGGACCGACCGACAGACCGACAGACCGACAGACCGACAGACCGACAGACCGACAGACCGACAGACCGACAGACGGAATTGTGATCGGTATATGGCACTTGAGCCAGAGGCTGCAAGTGCCATAAAAACTAAAAGGACCCTTTCAGGCTTCAGAGTGAAGGGCACGAATTATTTACCACGCCATCGAAAGCCTAGTTTAATGTATATTCTTCTTTTTACTAAGCTTTCTTTCTCGAAAGCACAACGTCATTCAGTACAAATCAGCGTATTGTCTCCCGGATAGACCTACAAGAACAAAGGGGTTACGCGCAAATGCCTCCTGTGGTACCCGATAAAGTAGCTGTACGAAAATCTTGCATGTATTGATATGTATGGAATACTTTGATTTAACATGCCTCCGACTGGGTTAATCTTAAGTAGTAGTATCCGATACAATCCAATCTTGCTATAGTAGCATCCAGTTTGCTAGCAGTAGCATGCAGTGGCAACTGTTACTACTGCATGCTGCTTTTCTGTACAACTCCACATGACTAATTCTCGAAAATGTTTCATCGGGTACAGGGTGTCTCGACCTGTCTCCCCTGTATCGGCTAGCCTCTCGCTCCTCGGTTTAAGTGCAGCCTCTCGCTCCGGTGTAAGTGCACCAAGTGCAAAATCCACCCCCTGGTAACATCAGAGGAATAGCTTACATAACAGTTCAGTTCACTGGTCGTGCTGGCAGCACTGACTGATCCGTTGGGATTGGTTAAAACATTCGTAGGTTTGACTGAGATCATTTCCACCGGGATGCCAAGTTCTCGGGCAGCTATCTGGGCAGCCTAAAAGGAAAAAAAGTTATAACGATAAGTTTACTCTTTTGAAAAGCACTGGTTGTTCGCTTATTCTTAGGTGATGGTAATCGAGGAATGATATTGACACCTGGATTAAGTAAAATTTAAGCTTTCAGTCCCTTACTATATTAATATGCATTTATTAATAACAAATCGAAACTGATGAGAATACAGAAACAAATCTTTCCTTTCGTCGTCTCAATCGTGCAGCAAAAAAAGCGGCCTTGTCAAAAATATAATCTCAGAACTAGTTTTTTCCCTACAGTTGCTTTTAAAGGTAATTTGCCCGAATAAGATATTTATTGGCGGTACTGGCGCTAGTAGCTTCACTTCTTTATTTGCAGGTTTGTTTCCTTCCCCGAAGTTGACCCTGAAGACTGACAGCCTGACGACTCTACGAGAACCCTTGCCAAGAAGGGCCAAAATATGGCTGCCAAAGCATCGTAGCTGACATACCCCTTTCATTCATTATTTGAATATAGATCTTAAGTAATTTCGTCAGTTCCGTTCTAAATAACTTCTCAACTTTCCCGTCCGTGACTGATGAATGTGCAAGAATTCCGGAAAAAATCCCGAAAAAATCCCGTTCTTCTGTCTTCTATCTACAGGAAGGTATTACCAAGACTAATCGAGCGCATTGCACAGACAGATGAACAAGACATGGCCTGACATAACAATGGGATCGGGTGGGGGGGGGGGGGGGGGCAATAAAAATGTGCAGCCTGTGTAGTTATATCATACTACTTCATCCATAAAATTGTATGTAGCGATATGTACGACCATTTTTCGTCGGGGGGGGGGGGGGTGAATCCCCTTCTTCTCTAACAAAAGGTTGACTATAGGTCATCGAAATCTGCAAAAATTGTCGACGGCCCTCGTACCCGGGCGTCTCAGAGGTGGACAAATCTCTATCAAAAACTGATAAAATTTTTGAAAAAGTTCTTTTTCCGCAATTTTCAAATAAATTTCACATAAATAGGAAAAAATTACTTTAGTGTTGATTCCTTGACCCATCTCCACGCCACCATGTGCTATCGACACAGTTCCTCCATTATGGTATATTGATACAAGGACGTTATACTTGAAGAAACTTAGTTCAAACGGATACGTCATCAGGTTCAAGGCAAGGCCTCTTTTCTTCCATCGATTTTCCTAAAAGAACAAACAAAAATTTAATTGTATAAATTCATGCTCTAAGTTGAGACGGACTCTAGCTGTTGGCTGGGAGGTGTCAAAATGCATTGGTCAATGGTCTTCTTAGAACCCGCACATGAAATGCTGCAACGCCATCCAGTCTTGAGTCCTAACAAGTGATAAGCATTGTCCAAATAGGTGTAATAAGCTGAATAGCTTCGCGATTTTTACGTCTTAATGCGCACGCCTGTTCAAATAGGAACCCGAGAGGTTCTTATCAATGCAGCGTTCGGTGTTGCCACGCTGATACAGTTTTTGGAGTTTCTAAAGATCGCAAAAAGTGTTCTTAGTACTACTTGAAGTACACCAGCGCAATTTGACGCCCAATATATTGTAAAAAGCTATTAAATCTACGGATGGACAGCATTGGTCCTCGAACTAGCAGTAAGCAGTCGTAACAGAACAAAACGTGTTCTTTCGAAGAAAAGTTATTTCTTAAGCTTGCAACAAAGTAGAACTTTAGTGCTTCCCGTGGCAACCCTGACGACGCTGGTCCTTTCCTCGTCCCGCTGGCGGATCCAAGCAAGCAATCCGATTGGCCCTGCATAAGCAAGAATAAAACGCGATTCAATTCTCCTTATTACAGCGCGCTCCGAGGAAAAGAGGAATCTGTAATAAGCCTTATACGCCGTAATTCACCGTACAACACCTATTTGGACAATGCAAAAAAAGTCCTAATAAATGAAATGATTCTGTCAATGCATATAGAAGAGTTCGGTGAACAATCTTTATACCAAAATAATTCAATTATCATCAAAGCCCTCTAGGGAAAAGGGAATCTTTCTCCAAGAGAGAGCTGCAAAACTTCCCAAAATTTAATCTGTCCGGGCTAAACCAACTGTTAAAGCCAGGCTCCACCTTCCAGATTCCGAGACGTCCGGGGCTTCCGCACAGTCAAGCCAACCCTTCCAGATTTTCATGATAATGATGACAGCTAAATTTGCTGTTCTTCAAAATTTCCTACATGTCCCCTTTACATTTCAAATATCTCTTGCATCTCAGTCACAACTGTCAATCACTTTCCCTTTTCTTCCCCCATTTGCATATGTTTAGTGTCTCTCGAACAGGTTGCCTCTATGGCACCTTCCAGACATCCGGAATCTGGGGTGTCCAACACCCCGGACTTCCAGACGGTTTTGGCCTGGCTCTACCTTCCAGATCCGTCTCGACGAAAACGGCTGTCTGGAATCCGGAAGAAAAATGTGGAAGGTGAAGGCTCACCTTACCGGGATGGTTTTATCCCCAGAAATGTTTCAACGTACAATGTCTTAAAGTTGCTACGTAGCGTATTTTAAGTATGATCAAGACCAAATATGCAGCAGAACCTACGTCTCCCGATCTCTGAAAAACAACCACGCGGAGTCGAACAGATTCCCGAAGTCCTGCCTGATGAAACGATCGGAGGGTAGGACCTACGCAGAACACCACAATTCGTTACCTCTACAATCAGCTCATCGCAGTAAAGCCCCGGAGAAGAGAATTCGAGAGTAAACAGACTATTGATTGTTCAACATCGTGATGCCACTTTTGGCGCTCAGCATAGGCGGGTCAGACACGCCTCCTACGGTCTTTTCTTCTCAGAGCGCAGCGGTTAAGAGGGAAGTAGACAAGCGTCAACTCAAAGCTCAGCAAGTAGCTCTAGCTCTGCTTAGTTCTGTCGGAGTTCCATAACTGACACATGAGACCAAAGAAGGAGGTTATTGGCTTATTTGTTCTTGGTATGATCGACATCAATCTATAGCTCATTGCGCTGATAGACGATCAAATTCTGGGGGCAGCGACATCGATGGGGTGATTTTAAAGGTTAACTTCAGACATCGAGGTTGATATCGGAAAAAACACCAAGACGGTCGTCGAAAATAATCTATCGAGCCGAAGGCGAGGTAGGTTATGAAAAATATCGACCGAGCCAAAGGCGAGGTTGATATTTTTAAATGGCCACCGAGGTTGTCGTTCCGATTCCAACCGAGATAAAGGTGTTAAGTTGTTGTAAGTTGTTGTAACGTTTTCGAACAGAGATCATCTCTAGAGGCTGGTATGACTTGTATCTTCCTCTCCGGAGGCTGATATGACTTACGACATCCTCTCTGGAGGCCTATATGACATATATCATCCTCTAGTACCTACCGCTATTTTTCTGTGTGAAGATTATCGTAATATAACTGACGGTGGGTCATAGGAGGATACGCATTCCATGCTTGCTCGAAAAAGTTATACCTTTACTAACTTATCTTTCTGCTCTGCAAACAGATGGGCCGAGTTTGGTAGTGAAGCAGCGACGGGATTTTAGGAGATCGACTAAAACCAGGAAGGGAAGGGAACGCGAGAAAAGCAGGAAGGCATGCTAAAACCAGGAAGGGCATACTAAAACGAGGAAGGGAATACTAAAACGAGGAAGGCTGTCGCCAGAATTCAAAACTGGAAAGCCGCACCGTTCCCTTCCTCTGTTTAGTATTCTTTGAGGGGTCGGCAACTTTCCAAATTCGAAGTTCACCATCCCTTCCTCGTTTTAGTATCCTGGAGTATCCGTCGTTTTAGTATCCATCTGAACTAGAAAGGAAAAGGTGAATTACAATTTTGATAGTTGCTGACCCCTCACTGAACCTATTAATGCCTACCCATGCCAGGATACTAAAACGCGCGAAGGGATGGTGAACTTTGAGTTTGAAAAGTTGCCGACCCCTCGAAGAATACTAAACAGAAGAAGGGAACGGTGCAGCTTTCCATTTTTTCGTAGCCTTGAATTCCTTCCTCGTTTTAGTATGCCCTTCCTCGTTTTAGTATGCCCTTCCTCGTTTTAGTATGCCCTTCCTGGTTTTAGTATGCCTTCCTGCTTTTCTCGCGTTCCCTTCCCTTCCCGGTTTTAGTCGATCCCGGATTTAAGGTACATAGCGCATAATAGTGCAAACGTCCAATTCACCTGATTAAATAATTCCACTTCTGTTTTCCTTCTCCCATATTCAGACTTGACCTTTAACTCATCCACCAAGTTCCGCAATAGGCCTTCCTGAAATCCTGAAAAGGCACCGTGGGGGGAGACGCTTGGGGGCTCCTCTTTCTTCAAATTCTTCAGACGCAGTTCAACGGAATCCATATTCATCTCATGCGCAATGTGATCCATAATGACTTCCATCACTCCAATCCCACAATCACTACCTGGAGTGAAAAATATATTAATCTACTCTATACTGAACTATAGTTACATACTAGTTGCGTTTTTGATCCGAATTCTCCTTGCGATTCTCCTCACAATTCTCCTATTTCTCGTTTTTGGACTATTCAGATGACGAGAATTCTCCTTTTCTTGCGTTTTTGTCAGAATCGAGAACGGGGAAAGCCTCAGGATTCTGCAGAATGGAGAAGTTCCTCCAATGGTGAATTCTCGATTCTCCTCTCCGTTCTCCTCCCTCATTGGTCAACAGAGTGCGGGTGTTCAATATGCATAAACACATATATCCGATTGCGGACGAGCTGCCAAATTAGTGTTTTGTCAAAAGCGACAATGGAGAAGCCAGAGGAGCAAAAACGAGACTCGAGAATTCAGAAGCGAGAACGGAGAATTCAGATAAGAAAAACGCAACTACTGTGTTTGTCAATTGGTGTTATCAAGAACAAATAATCCAATAGGACCTTCGTGTTTGGTCCCAATGCAGCGACTATGGATACCCCGACACAACCGAGCCAAGTTGGAGGTACTTGCTGTGAGCTTTGAATTCATGCCCGTCTACTTCCCTCTTCGCCGCTGTGCATACCAGATAAAAAACAGTAGCATGGCTGCAGGCGTCGAGAACCCGGTCTGCAGCGGGTCAGACATGATGTCAAAGTGGTGGACAACCAATCATCTGTAAAGGACAACTCAGACGGCAAATCTTCTTCGGGCCTTTACTGCGATATAGCTGTCTGTACAGGTAACGAATTATGATGTGCCGCGTAGCTCCTACCCTTCACTCGTTTGTATCGGACAGGGTATAGGAATCTATTCGACTCCGCATGAGAGCAATGTATTAACACAGTATAAGTGCCTGGAAGCTTATTCTTGCTCAGTAGTGCAAAAGCGTACAAAAATTCGATCCTTACTTGGTCATCCTTTCTTTACGGTCTTCCTAGAACCAAGGAATTCCTAGGATATTTATCTTTTAACAGAGTGAGGTTCATGTAATTTTTTGTGTTAAAGTGCTATTTTTTCGTGAGTCTGACAATTAAAAATCGACTCATTTACTGTGTGCCACTGGCATGTCTAAGTACTGCCACATTCAGGGCGTCACGACTGGGGGAGGGGGGGGGGAGTCGGTAAAAAGTAACCGAGTTGGCGCGAAGCGCCCCGATTTTTCGTCAAAACAGTTGATTTTTTTTTCACGAAAACAGTCGGTTTTTCTGAAAAGCAGTTGATTTTTTGTCAAAACAGTCGGTTTTTTAAAATCAGTTCACTTACTGTCATTTTTTTTCTTGAAAACAGTCGCTTTTTCTGTCAAAACAGTCGGTAAAAATTACCAGCCAGTCGGTAAACGCCTTGCCCCACCCACCAAACATTTTGGCTAGTAACGCCTCTGGCCACATTTCCATTGTTCATGAAAATTGGGATCGAAAACAAGGAAGCGCATCCTAGTGATCGAACTTCTGACAGTGTGGTCTGGTGAAATGATAATAACAATAAGTTGTGCCATAAGAGGTCTCTCTTGACAGAGCAGTTTAATCGTCCAACATGGTTGAGAAGACCCCGGTGAAGAAAAATTGCTAACCTGGCGCTCTCATGAAAGCATTCGATGGCTTATCGGTTTTAACCGACCATGGGACAACTTTCCAAGCTTTCGCACTGTAGCCGTTTCTGCAATCCTGGGCGGCAAGACCTGAGACGGATTCATTGAAACTGCTTCCGACGTCCCCGTAGAAGTCGATTTTAACGCTCTGTAGAAGTCCTTCGTTGTCTACGCCGACCTACAGAAAATTCTGGTCGTTAACAATAAGCCAACCTTCTGATCAGATTCACTTTGCAGCGACTACTCAAACTGTCCTAAACCTCCGCTTAAAAGAGGTTCTGTCCGACCGGCGATGTTTCTTTTCTTTCCTTCCAGTAGATCCAGAGCAGAGCAAAATAACACTAGGGAGTAGCGCCAAGACTTGACAAAACTGACACCAGTCGCGTAGCAGCGATCCTATCACCGCAAGCGACAGAGAACATCCCTACCGGAACTCATTCAGTCATTCACCAGCGCTGGCTTCGATGACTGCGTATCCTGAACATTGCAAAAATATGATACAACATCTATTGTTTCCTTGGTGTGAGCGGACCGCACATTTGCATACCAGAATATTCTAAACCCGCAAGTTTGTCTCGCTTTAAATGCCGCAAGCGTAGTGGGCGGCGCTACGAGTATGGTCCGTTTGCAAAGCATGGAGAGCATAGGTAGGCATAGGCTACTCTCTAGTGTTATTTTGCTCTGATCCAGAGCACCAGCAGACTAAGAGATGGTATCTCCCTGTCCGATAAGTAAGAGTCAACACTGAGACAGCGACGCGATTTGGGATCGACTAAAACGGGAACGGAATGGAACGACACGGTGCAGGAGGAACGCGTACTAAAAACGGGAACGACTAAAGACGGAAACAACGTACTAAAATCTGGAACACTGCACCAGGAGGAACACTACTAAAAGGGGGAGCGCTGCACCATCCTTCCTTTTTTTTTAGTAGTTTGCTTTCGTACGAGTTCCAGATCATTCCCTTGCACATTCGCACGAGGGGCAGGGCCCCTGTTCTTTCACTCCGGTGCAGGATCCCTGTTGTAGTTGACGTGTTTCTTCGCAAAGCCGCTAGCACGCAGCGCCCTTGTTACAGGAGTGACAAGTACCAAAGACGGGAATGCATGACCCCTGTTCTTTGGCACTTCTTCATGAGAACCAGTTACTAAAAACGGGAATACACGACCCCTGTTCCTTAGCACTATAAACGGTAATGCAGGTCATGAGAACCAATTACTAAAAACGGGAATGCAGGACCCCTGTTCTTTAGCACTGGTTCTCATGAAAATAAGTTCGTTATAATAAATGTCGTTCCTTGTTTTTAGTACTTGTTCCTCCTGCAACCAGGGCGCTGCGTGCTACCGGCTAAGCGAAGAAACACGATTACTAGAACAGGGATCGTGCACCGGAATGAAAAAACAGGGGCCCTGCCCCTCGTGCGAATGTGCACAGGAATGTTTTGGAACTCGTACGAAAGCAAACTACTAGAAAAAGGAAGGACGGTGCAGCGTTCCCCCTTTTAGTAGTGTTCCTCCTGGTGCAGTGTTCCAGATTTTATGCATTATTTCCGTTTCTAGAACGCGTTCGCGTTTTTAGTACGCGTTTCTCCTGCCCCGTGTCGTTCCGTCCCGTTCCGTTCCCGGTTTCCAGTATGATATTGTGTGTTACAATATGAATTGGCCAGGTGACTACACTTCCACTTACCCTCGGTGACGCCAACGGTCTTATCATGACTTAAACACATGACCGGCCTATCTATTTAGCGTCACCTACACTTTCCTCTATCTCTACGTTTATTTTTTTAATTTCTTAATTATTTTTTTCCTTCAATTCTTTCTAATCTTTAAACTTCCATCCTATCTTTATTTATAAAATTAAATTGACAAAACTAAATTCAATAACAATATTTACTCTTCCACTATCTATACATTTCAATCATATTGATACAATTATAAGAAAACAAAATGGGATGTTTTTAGTGCTACTTTATTACGCGGAATCGATGACATTTATTCCCTACCGATGTCCTCGGTGGACATAGGAAAACAATCAAGGAACATCCTACAAACACTGAACCAATAATTAAATAAAATCACCTATCCCGCTCAAAAGGTGCTCTTCCGTCATAGAGAACCTTTTACACTGTGGAATAAATTATACAACACAAAATCAAATTTTCTTCAAATCTCGTTCCTTTCATATTTCATGTTAAAAAGAAACAAAAACAACTAATTCCAATAAAAAACTAATAAAAACAAAAAAAAACAAAGTTTTAGAAGAGAAAATTTATTTCCAAACTTAACACACTCTATTATCACAAATTACTCACTTAAAAAAATCAAAATGGTCCACAAAAGATCTATAAACATTAAATTAGATTACAAAAATTAACTAAAAAATTAAATAAATTAATATTATCTCACAAAAATTCATCTATATTTATATCCACATTCAACCTCTCCTTTAACACTTTCCTATTCATTCCTCTCATTCTATTCCATACAACATCAATTTTCTTCATGATTAACTCATCTCCATCCATATTTTCCTTATCCTTCCACATAAAATAACAAAAATTCGAAATAAAAAATGGCAATGTCCTACTAATTGGGTTCATCTTACCATTCTCTAATTCTTGAAGCAAAATTTGCTTACTAATCCTCCATTTCTCATTATATCCTCCAACTCCTCGAACAATATTTTCTAGTATACCTACCATTCTTTCTTTTCCCCTACATTCTACAAAAAAATGATCTAATGTTTCAGTCTCACCACATATTGACCGATTTTTTTCTTCAAAATTACTTGCCTCAGTGACAAGCAAGTAAGTCCGTGCTTCGGTGATTTGCACTGCTATTGTTCAATTGTGAAGGATAACGAAAATAACAAGGGTAATTCGTGTTGCCGAACTCCGGTGTTCGGTGCGGTTTACAGACAGTATTTTATTGCTACGGATAGCACCGAAAGAAGAAAACCTTAAAGTTTTCATGTGACTTGACCACCCGGTTGCACTTCCATTATTGTTCGCTAGATTTTGCTTGTAGGCTTCTTGACTAGAGTATTCCTGGAATATTAGTTGCGTCTTTTATCTGAATTCTCGGTTCTCAGTTTTCGCTTCTCAATACTCGATTCTCATACAGATTATCGTTTTTGCTCTTGACAAAAACACTAATTTAGCCACCCGTTAGTACCTGCTTATACGGATTGAACATCTGCCTTTTGTTAACCAATCATGAAACAGAACGGAGACGAGAATCGAAAATTAACTATCGAAGCAACTTTCTCGATTCTCCAGAACTGCGAAGCTTTCCCTGTTCTCATTCTGACAAAAATGCAAGAAACGGAGAACTGGAAAAACGCAAATAGGAGAATTGAGAGGAGAATCGCGAGGAGAATTCGGATCAAAACGCAACTATTATCTCTTACCTCATATGGGGCGTAAAAAGGGGTTCGTCCTCCTAAGACTTCCAGATTTGATTGCAAATCCATTACCAAGCTTACGGGAGCTTCAAGAACGTATGCCGCCACAGCGCAGGCACAGCCAACAAATGCGGAGCGACTTGCCTTATGACCGAACCCGCCTCCAAGACGACGGACTTGGAGGTTGATCCTAAAGAAGAAAAAATAGTAAAGATCCCGAGCAAAATAACGCTAGGGAGTAGCGCCAAGACTTGACAGAAGTGACGCACATTCCAATAGCAGCGATACTAGCACCACTAGTGATAGTAAACGTCCGTACCGAAACTCAATCGGTCGCGCACCTGGGCTGGCTGCAATAGCTTCATATCCTGAACTCAGCAAAAAAAAAGTCGCTAGGACTTTCTTTTTGCTGCAATAGGATATTATGTTATTTTATTTTATTTTTCAAGGTTTTGGTTAAAAATAAAAACCTACCTACCTACCTCCACGATTCCTCGATTTGTGCAAACCGCATCGTAGCCTTACCAGAAATGTATAAATCCGCAGGTTTGTCTGGCTTTAAATGCCGCAAGCTTAGTGGGTGGCGCTATGAGATACTCTGTAGTGTTATTTGCTCTGTGAAGATGGAACAAGTTGGAAGAGCAGCAGTTAAACTTGGCAGTTTTAAGCAACGCCGGATTCCAGCTAAAATCCTGATTTATACGTCTGTGTGGTATAGAGGTGAACATAAATATCTGCCCTGCCTCCGCTCTTCGATTTGATGGGATGAGAACTATAACATTTTGAGCTTTGGACATCGTGGGATGTTGGTCTAAGAATCTTCTTCGAAACGAAAAGTCGGAATATTGGGGCTCATGCGGAAAAACCTCTAGGCAGTGCGCCGATTCATCTGCTGTGAGACTTCGCGGTTTTCGCCCGTAAAGGGAAAATGAAAAAAACACAATTTTTCCACAAAAGAAAACTGAGAAAACTAGAAAGAAAATTTTGCTCACAACCGGAAAAGGATCCCGCAAAATACCGAGGACTCGTAAGAAACAAGACCAAAGGTTTCGATGGGATCTCAAAATTTAATATTTGATCCAGACAATTGCTTCTTGTAGATAGGCCTATCCGGGAAATGTAATTCTTTTACTTTTACCTACTAACATTTGGACTATTAAAATTTAGAAACAGATTATGCCAATGGCTAGTTACCTGAGAAAACCAAGTTCAGGCATGGATTCAGCATGTGTGTTTACCCCTATACGTCATATCTGCTTTGACGAAACTGATCGAAACTTCCTGCCTTACTTCTGCCAAATATCCAGTCTGGGCCGGGTTCCGGATGTACTACATAGCCGGCAAGAAACTAAAGCTCAACACGAATTCAGCATATCTACTTACCCCTTTATCGAACCACTTATCAACTTCAGATAAACTGTAACTCTTAGCAAATTTTCAGGTTTTGGCTGGATTACAGGCGAACTACTGTTCCGGCGAGAAAATAATTTTCATATTCGGATTCAGCATGCCTCCTTACCACTATATAGAATCTTTAATCAACTTCAGATAAAACTTTTTAAGATTTTCCGATTTCCGCCGGATTCCGGGCGGACTATATGTCCGGGCAAAAATTATTTTCATACACGGATAAAGCATGTTTTCATACTCCTAAATCCAACATTTAATCAACTTCAAATAAAACTTTTACTTTTAAAAAATTTTCCGGTTTTGGCCGGATTCCGGACGAACTACTTGTCCGGGTAGAAAACGATAGTCATATACGGATTCAGCGTGTCTTCTTACTCATAAATCGAACATTTAATAAACTTCAAAAAAAACTTTTACTTTTAACAAATTTTCCGGTTTTAGCCAGATTTCGGACAACTAATTGTTAGGCGACAAATAAGTCTCAGATGTGGATTCAGCATGTCTCTTTAACCCTAGATCGACTATTTCATTGACTTTTCAAAACTTTTTTTTTCGTCCCTTAATTTCCCTCCCCCACCCCTAAATATGGGGCTACATGACTCACCTACGATCTTGACTTGTACTTTTACCCAATGTCCATGCCTATCTCAACCCCTTCGAAGTTATCGTGCGAACAGACCGACAGACGAACAACTTTTACGAAATCATAGGTAGCCTATCCCGAAAGTTGTTATGTTCTAAACCCACCCCATCTGTAAAGTCGACGGGATGGGGGGGGGGGGGGATTTTGTGTACACAATTGTACACACCCTATTGCTTAGGTGCCCACAAATATTCTTGGCAATTCGACTTGCAAATTTTATTTTTAAGTATTTCTTCAGCCTAAGCTGATTTCTTTGGGATAAAAAGAACCCGATGTGCCGACGAGTCGACTGACGCCGACAAAAGCATACAAAATTGTATTTCTTCTGTATTCTGTTATTTCTTCCATATTACCCATTAATATGGATTAATGGGTAAAAGCTCCGGCCTGAAGAGGACCCTTGTCAAGAAGGGCCAAAATACCGCTGAATAAGTCGTCTGCGCTGACTAATCCGTCTAGCAACCAAACGTATTTTTTATTCTATTTGGGGGGGGGGGGGGGGGGCTATTTAAAAGAAGAGCGCAGACACAAATATTTCCACATAAAACCCAGCAAAGCAGAAACACGATCAATAGGGCCTGTTTACCTATTTTTCTGAAGCCCCAGTGATCTGGAGATGGCACTGGTTGCCGTATCAGCGTCCTGCGTGGCCAAAAAGACATCCATTCCGTCCTCGATCGGTATGCAAAGAGCAGTTTGGGTCTCCATTGGGAAATGATGCTGAGCGGGTAAAAACCATTCTCCCTTTATTATTCTGACAGCGTTTTTCTTGGCCTCTGCAAGGGAAAAATTTGCCTTATAGTGCGAACACACCATGAGCATCGGGAGCTCCCGGACTGGAATTAATGCCCGGATTTTCGACACCATCACTTCCATACGGAAAAGTTTAATTTTTCAACTTTTTCAGTTCAGATTCAGTTTCACCAGACTATCTTTAAAGACAAAAAAAATACACAATTAACATTCCTGCCAGGAAAGCACAAAAGGAGTGCTTGGCTAGGGCAGGGAAATAATCTAGATTAATTAAACAACAAACAGAATCAACTAACTGAATACTCTAGATAAAGACTTGATGATGCAAGTGCAGTAAATCCGGCCAGAAGATCCTTATCGTGTGTTCGCACTATTACTCGCGTAGGCGACAAGCCTCCAAGCACCCATGACATAATTTTGTGTCTTTTTAGCTGATTTATACTCACTATTTACGCACTCCACACATGAAAGCAGGTAGTACATAGGAACACCCATTTCTCAGTTACCTACTTACGTAGCGTTTACACGGTCGACTCGAAAAAAAAGTCTAGCGGGACGAAAATCCTTTCATGTTGAAAGGACTACTTGAAAGGAATCTCGTCGGCGCTGGTAAAAAGACTAAAAAAAATTCTAGGTAGCTGCTAGCAGCAGTCATCAGTACTGGTGTCATAAATGCCATCAAAACATTTTTTTTGTTGGCTGGTGAATTTATTTTTGTCAGATTTTCTCGTTTGAAGAATTATTTTTTTCCCTCTGCGTGTAAACATATTCTTGTCACCAAGATCGGATTCTGTTTCAAGTTTCCCTGTACTTGTAAACGCTGCATTAGAGCTTGATCAAACTTAGCTCATTTCCTGGCTTTTTGGGTTGCAAAAGCAGAAAAAAGAACAAGAAACAACTAATTCTGAATGTTGTCATTTTAAACTCAGGAGATCAATCAGAGCAAAACAGTGTGTATAATTATGTTACAGGAACCCTCATTGACCCCTAATTGCAGTCTGCTCATTATCTCTCCAAGCTGCCACAAAGCCCATCAAATCTCAGGTCCCCTAGGGATTTTCAGTTGTTTGTGGAATAGGCGGCTTTTTGAGTCCAGTGTGACCGAGAGAGGGCTCACGGTCGCTGTGAAAACTGTGACGTTCTTGTGGCGGATTTTTCAAAAATGTTCGGTCAAGGCAAAGATTCTTTATCCTACTTACGTTTAGACAATAGCAGCTGATCGAAACATGGCCGTTTTTGTTTCTTGGATAAGAATGTTGTTCGGGAAGTCAGTGACACTGACGTCCCCGGCTAGAACAGACCGATTACAAATATATGATAATATTTTTTACAAATAACAAATTCTGAGGGGGGGGGGGGGGGATGATGTGGCAAATGGTTTTCTCGAATAGTTATTCCTTGATTTGAACCTTCCGGACAACTTGGACCCAATGGGGGGTCCTCTCGTCCTCAACCAGCCTGCAATGAATAGCTTGGGAATCCCTGGGAAGTAATGTTGCGCATGAAAATAAACAATTAACATTCCCCTTTAAAGATTCCCGAACTTGTTATTTGTCAAAAATAAATTTTTGTTATCATTCGATTCTAGCCGGGGATGTTTCGCCACGGGGGCGTTTTGGTTGGTTGGGACTCCACGGGAGTGATGTTGCGAACGCAGAAAAACAATAAACATTCCTCTTCAAAAGGTTCCCCCCCCGCCAGAATTTGTTCTGGTCTGTTCATAATATGAGACAGAAGTTGACAAGAAAAACGATTCTGCTTCGTTGAAGCCCAGCCCGAACAACTTGAATTACTTGTGTTATACTTGAATTATCTGTCGGGCCACTGTCATATTTTATTTTTAACATTTTATTTGACTAGAAAATAAAAACTTTGGCATATTGCCGCATTCAGTCTGTTTTTTTTAACATAAAAGAATTTGAACTAATCAATCAATAATTTTATTAACCCATATAAAAATGGCACAGAACATGCCCATCTGCAAAACAATAAAGGAAAGAAAAAGAAAAGGATCCCACTAAACTAAACGAAATGACTATACAAACGCACTATAATACGAATGGCACCTGTCTAGAGAAGAGTCAAACTCGGCACGGCATTGGGACACAGCCACTGAGGGATCTGTAACGCCGTAAAGTTGCATAACTTTGCGGTTACGACTTACGAGCCAATGGGGGAAGGCCGAGTAGGTACTTAGTATATCTGCTGAGGGTTCCACCTTGTACAAGTAATAGCAATTTGTCTTCAAATTATGGAGTAGCACGACCGATATCTGTTATTCTGGAAAGGCGAGAACGCTTGAAGCGCAGCCTTAATGTAGCTGAGCAGATGCTTTACTCAGTATAAATTCTTTTAGTGTGTGTGGTTTCTTTTTAAAGGACCCTCTTGCTTATTTTGCCTTGTATAATATACTTAGCTCCCATATGGAATTATAAGCTTCTAAAATCCCCATCTTTCTCCATTGTTTCATTTCGTAACTATGAATTTTTAGCGCTTTTTCAGCCTTGCCGAGTTTTCCCTTCACCCAACGAAAAGTTTGCCGGAACCTTGAACGGCCGATAACAACTCTTTCACACATAAGCATGTGATAATTTTCTGCTTATTTTTTCTTTTATTTGCTTAGTTTTCCTACTTTTTAACTGAGGCACGTTCTGTTTTCAAATGTTTCGCGCCCAGCCGCCGCGTCGGAGAGCAGGACGGCTGGATATAGTAGACAAGCGCTAACAAGAGAATCGCTAGTTTTAGGCGGGAAGGAATGGTATTTCTAAAAATATTTTTTACTGATTCATTTCATAGGGAAAAGATCATTTCTAGTAAGAGTTGTGCTTTAAGTTTCTTGTGTTTTTTCCATGACTTCTGTTGATGGTAATGTTCTTTTTTCATTTCTTTCTTGTTCTTTTTCTTCTTCTTCATTTAATTACTCCGTCTTTTTGTGCGTTTGTGCATTATGAGGGGCAATATTATTGTTATTATAATTGTTATAGAACAATTTACGAATTGTCCTACTTTATCAGCAAATTCTAGTATGAAGTTCTTCTAATATGAACTGACTTTGAATTTATATAGAGATCGAAGTTCTTTCACGACTAATGCTGCAAGGCAGAGTTTGTAAGTGAAGATAGAAGATAGCACTTACCTTCATAGTCTCCTGAGCTGAACCGCTGAACCGGGCCAAAGCTATTATTCTGCCGGACTCTCTCAGGTATCTCCAGGGCTTCTTTTACATCCAAGATTGGTCTCTTCGTGTCTTTGCAATGGACCACGACTTTCTTCGCTGCTTCATTGGCAAGTCTTTGAGTCTTCGCTACAATCAGGGCAACAGCCTGGCCAGCATATTTTATTTCATCTGTTGCAAATATCTGCAAGAAAGCAAGGGGAATAGACAGAGCCGCCTAGCGGCAAATTAAGAATCAGCCTCTCCGACGCAGTAAGATGATTTTCAAGATCTCGAGGGAAGATGGCAGGACTGATGGTGGGTTTACACACTGCGTAAAATCCGAGCGTCTTTTGAAATCCGAGCGTATATTTTACGCACGTTTTGAGCTTGAAAAGATTTCTAGCAATACGGACGTATTTATATACAAAACGGACCGATTTCTCAAAGCATACGGACGTATTTATATACAAAACGGACCGATTTCTCAAATACGTCCGTGTTCGTGTTATACGTGTTCGTACGTAATTTTACTTATTTGAGGGACACCCTTCGGGATGGCTGTCGGGATGACGACCATGTTACCGCGCTTCTACGAGGTTTGTTTAAGCGAGGTAATATGATCGTCCTCAAATTTGGGCATTGCTCGGATGCAGTGAAAGCTCGCTTGTTCCAGTGCTATTGTTACCAGCTTTTTGGGATATCTCTAGTGGCCAATATTTCACTCAAATCGGCCAGACTGCTCAAAACTGGCTACAATCGAGTTGCCTGCTGCCTATATAAACTACCAAAGATTTGTAGCGTGAGCCATGAACTTGTCTCCCGAAGGTGCTGTACACTGAATGAGGTAGTGAGCGATCCAAAGCGTCCTTTCACCAGAGAATTTTCTGGTCTGAGAATTTTCTTGTCAGGAATGCCGCTGATCCCCTTTTCAGCTGCCTCCCTGTGAGGAGAGCGCTCCTCAGGGACGTGTGTCCCTAACTTGTTCTAATGCTTGTTAACTTTTGTTGTGTTTTTTTTGTGTGTGTATATGGCCTCTGGCTGAAATAAAAGTTATTATTATTATTATTAGGTTAATTGGTTAGAAGCTAGTTTCTTGTTGTTTTTTGTATGGTATTTTGTCTTTCCGTATATTACTTTTTCCTCTTTTTTGTGGTTTATACTCCGTCTTTCTCTTTGTGAGAATGACGGGTCATAAATAAATTATTATTATTATTGTCATTGTTACATTCCTAAAACGAAACCTGTCTTTATAAGATCCACCAGCCACAATAATGGCAGATATAATTAAGTTACTTTGTTGTTGTTCCCACTTCCCACAATCCAGCTCCAAAATGGGAAGCACACTGCCAGGACATGCTGAAACACGCACGCCAAAGCGGGATTACGCAATCTAAAACTCATTTAAAAAATAACTCAAAACGTCAGAAATCAACCAGAACAAATGGCAATCGCTAGGTTACCCAAACTCTGTCCTGTACAGTAGAAGGCTACTAACAGTAATCGTGAATTCTTTCCTTAAACCACGATAATTGATTCATAAAATAATTTGTCATCCTCTATCAAACGGTGGTATCGCCGCATGTTATGACCGACAAATTTTATATGTTTTCAAGTGACTTTCGTGCAGTAGGCCTATAATAGGCCTATTAACTAAACAAGAGCTAGAAGCCCATATGGCACTTGCAAGTTGTGTCGGAGGACGAAAGTACGAATTTGTAAATTAGTACGTTATTGTAACCCTTTGAAAGCAAAACCCTTGAGGTGATCACTAGCTCTTGCCGGATCGTTTGGTCAAAAATATTATTTTTGCACTTTGCGGTGATGATGCGCACTTTAAGAGGGCCAAGGATTGATTTGTAAGCGAAACCCTTGAGGCACAAATGAGCATGGGCTGTTTGAGGTAATGAAAATGTATCTTTTGATCAAAATTCCTTCTTAGCTTAGCGGTTAGGAGGCGCACTTCAAGAACTCTAGAAATTTATTTAAAACCCCAAGGCAGAATTATCATGGACCCTTGGGGTTCATGAAAATGTATCGTTTGCACAAAACTTTTCTTTTGTGCTTTGCGATTAAGATAAGAACTTTAATGGATTTATTTGTAAGCAAACCCCTTCGAGGAAAAGATGATCATGGGTCCTTTGAG
This sequence comes from Branchinecta sandiegonensis, assembly GCA_030848855.1. Taxonomy (NCBI): domain Eukaryota; kingdom Metazoa; phylum Arthropoda; class Branchiopoda; order Anostraca; family Branchinectidae; genus Branchinecta; species Branchinecta sandiegonensis. The sequence continues at coordinate 12,946,984 of JAUPMV010000014.1, forward strand.
ATCATGAAAATGTATCATTTGGTCAATTTTTTTTTTTTTTTTTACTTTGCGGTTAGCATGCGCTCTTTAAGGGCGCTAAAGATATTTTGTAACCAAAACCCTTGAGGCAGAAATGATCATGGGCCCCTGGGAATCACGAAGCTTTATCGTTTGCTCAAAACCTTTTTTTGCCCTTTGCGGTTATAATATGCACTCTAAGGAGGTTGGATTGGGGAACAAACTATTTCGAAGTTAATCTGGTCGTGTCCCTAAAATGAATGCCAATTTTCATAGTCCTAGCCCACCTGGAAGTACCTTAACTCCAGATCACAGGAATTCGCCCCCCCCCCCCCCAGTGCCCGGACCCGGTCTTAAAATGATCTATCTAGGACTTTTGCTTGTTACTCACACCAATTTTCGTCTCAACTCCTCTACCCTAAGAGTTTTCCCCGCGTTTTTGTTTATCCCGAGGACTAACTCCCCGTATTCTCGCGAGTCCCCACGGACGGGGAATGCTCCGATTATCACCACCATCATCAAAAGGGACTCCCTTTCAGATTCAGAGGGGAATCAATTTTGCTTGTGTTGGTGCAACGCAAAATTAATTAAAAACAATCAGAATAAACAAAACCGAAAGTAAAGTGGATCCAGACTGATTTCGTCAACTTCATATTTTTTTTTCGAACAAAATCCATTTTGGAAGCATTCCGCGTCTTCTAGCTTTTTCTGTACGTGGAGTCGGCGTGAGGTGACTCCCTTTATTCTCGCCGTTCTCTTCGATTCCCCGAGGAGTCCTCGGGGAACGGCGAGAACACGCTTAAGTGTATCTGGAAGTGCAGGAGGAACCATGGTCTAAAGCATTGTCCTAATAGGTGTTGTATGGTATATTACGGCGTATAAAGCATATTACAGATTCCTCTTTTCCTCGGAGCTCGCTGTAATAAGGTGAATAAGGAAAATAGACTAGCGCTCTATTCTGGCTTATGAGGGGCCAATCAGATCGCTTGGTTGGTTCCGCCAGCGGGCCGAGGAAAGAGCAGCGTCGTCAGGGTTGCCACGGGAAGCACTGAAGTTCTACTTTGGTGGAAGCTGAAAAGACAACTTTTCTAAAAAGTAACACGTTTTGTTCTGTTGCGACTGCTTACTGCTAGTTCAAGGACTTGTGCTGTCCATCCGTAGATTTAATTGCTTTTTACAATATATTGGGCGTCAAATTGTACTGGTGTACTTCAAGTAACACTAAGAGCACTTTTCTGATCTTTAGAAACTTGAAAAACTGTATGAGCGTGGCAACACTGCACGCTGCATTGATAAGAACCTCTCTGGTTCGTATTTGAACGGGCGTGTGTATTAAGACGTAAACATCGCGTATTATTCAGCTTATTACACCTATTAGGACAATGCTTAAGGTGAGGTTACGTATGCGCCAGGACCCATCTGTTTCTGTATATCGAATTCTCCTCTTAATATGAAAAGGAGATCATCGAGAATGATTTTCTTAAGTATTTAGAAAGGGTGGTCAGGGTTGAAGAAGAGCAAGACAGAAGACGTCTCCTCACTGCCCTGATATGCGTGTTCAACATTCAAAAGTTTTTCTTACCAATTCTTCATCGCCGGCAACGGACATGTAGTTGATTTCTCTGTCACAGAATGAATTCATTCCGGGAATATCTTCAGCGGTTATTAGCCGAATGACGCCATGCATCTCCTGAAAAGGTAGAATTGAAGTCACAGGGTAGAAATCATATTAGTTACAATTTTGCAGAAACCATGGTATCTGTTACCACGGTAACTGGATCTGCAATTAGTCATTTTTGCAGCAACCGTGGTATCTGATACACGGTTGCTCTGCAAAAACGACAATTGCCAAAATTGCGCTTTTCGTAGTCATCCCAAAAGAAAAACTGATATTCAGTTACATCACAAAGTGCCAAACTTCTTTCCCGCCAATTTGACTAAAATTGATGAAAGTGAGGTGACTTTTTCAGATACCACGACCAGTTACCACGGTCGGACCGTGGTATCTGGATATCTGGTACCGCGATAACTGACCAGATACCACGATAACTGCAAAAACGACTTTAGACCGTGGTATTAGATACCATGGTATTTGCAAAAACGCAACTATTGCTTCCCGATTAAGTACCGTTACAAAAAGTGCAAAACAATGAACAGTTGGAGGCGAACTATTTTGTGAATAAAGAGCACAGCAACAGGAAATGTTCGCAGATTCGGTCAGCCATTTAGGAACAGAACACTTCCCCGGCAAAGTCTGCAAATGCTGCATCAGAAATCGTTCAGATACCGGTTTACAGAGTTGGATTCTGCAAAAATGGTTTGACGCATGAGGCACGCGCATTACTCCTGACGGTATAAACTTCCATCACAAAGAATCGGCGTCCGAAATGAAGCATCCCCCCCCCCCCCCGATACTAATTTTAGCAGGGAAAGATGGTTTTTGGGATTCCATAACGTAAGTGACGGGATACTTATGACTTCGTAAAGTTGTCCGTCCGTCTGTTGGCACGATAACTTTCGAGGGATTGAGATATTTTGTTCAAACTTGGTGTGAAGATCTTTTCGGTCAAAGTACGGTCAAGTAGCAGATGGGCCCCATAGCTATATATTTAGGGGTGGGGAAGGGGTTTCAAATTAAGGGGCATATTGTTTAAAATCTAATGAGATAGACGATTTAGGGGTAAAGAGACATGCTGAATCCGAATATGATTTTTTTTTTCTCGCCAGGCAAGTAGTTCACCCGGAATCCGGGAAAACCCGGAAGATTAGTGAAAAGTTCAATCAGAAGCTGATTAGAGGTTCGATTTAGCGGTAATGAAATATGCTGAATCCGACTATGAAGTTATTTTCTCGACAGACAAGTAAGTTAGCCAGGAATATAGCCAAAACCAGAAATTTAGAATGAAGTTTTGAAACCCAGTGATATAGTCGATATATCGCAAGGAGACATGCTGTTGCAGCTTTCGAATATACTCAATAATGATATAGTCGATATAGCGCGAGGAGATACGCTGTTGCAGCTGTCGAACATACTCCAGATAAAAAAAAGTGTATGCGATGAGTTTAGTTACCTCCAAAGTTCCAACCGGCATTTACTGGGTCAAAAAAGCAGAATGCAGTCGAAAACTGCCTGGTCGACAGTTCAATAAAATCTGTCGAACAATTTTCGGAAAAAAACAGATGGAGATACCAGTCCCTACCCTACCCCTTTATCCATAAAAGGCGAAACTCATCGCGCGTTGGTGAGGAAATTCACATTACTCTTTGTTTAGTCTACCGATACGCAGAAGGGAGAGTATAGAGGCCGGTTGCGGGTACAATGTCTCTTAGGCTTAGTCTTGGCAGTCGTCTCGTGGGCAGGAAGCGGTTGGGATATTTTGTTGAAAGTACAAGTCAAATTCGTAGATGGGGTCCTGTAGCCCTATTTTTAGAGGTGGGGAGGGGGTTTCAATAAGGGTAAAAATATATTTTAAGCTAATGAGATAGTCGTTTAGGAGGTAAGGAGGCACGCTGAATCCATACTGAACTTTTGTTTTCTTGCCGGACAAATGGTTCACCGGAAATCCAGCTGAAACCGGAAATTTTGCTGAAGCTCAAAGTTGTTTCTGAAGTCGATTAAGGTTTCAATAGCGGGGTAAGGAGACATACTGAATCCAGTTTTGAACTTGATTGCCTTGAACTTTATTTCCTTGATGGATAAACTGGCAAAATTTGCCAAAACTCGGAAACTTTGATCGAAAGGTTCGCCTCACAAGCTCTTTTGCTCTACATGCAGTTACGTATACATTAAGCAAAAGTTACAGGCCTATCCCGGCCCCCTCCCGGTGCCCTCTTAGCTATGGACGGGAAACAAGCAGACAACTGCACAATCAGTCATTCTGACCAATCAGTTCCTCGGACGAAAAAAACGGGAGCATGATCCGCTTAGAAAAGATCCAGAAACGTTATGCAAAAATAGGTGTAGTACCATTAGGGTCGATAGAAATGACACCGGACATTCGGAATATGAAAAATAAGAATATGGACTAGGGCCGAAATATAGCTCGAATAAAATGTAGCTGACTTATCCGTTTTGCACCGTCAAATATGATTCGCAGTCAGCTTGGGCCGTAGGAACATCTATCACCGAAGTACGGAACTAATCGCCCATATACATGCCGCCAACAAGTATCCATCTTATCTGGAATATGGACTGATCATGGACTCAGATGAATTAAGATACGAAAGGTCCGTTGACTAGCCACAAGTTCAATGACATACCAAAGCTTCTCGTGCGTCAATTCTGTCGATAACTGCTGGTCCCACTGGCGCGGCGACTACTGCGGCGTAAAGCTGATTTGGCTGTTGGCTGATATCTCCCACGAATTCGGCTTCGCCTGGAATCATATAATAAGGACTAAACTGGTGGATGTATCTTCGTATGACCATGAGAAAAGTGCATTTGTGAAGAGAGTTCTGATTGTCTTCTATAGGTGGTTAGGCTACTTCCCACCAAAAACGTGGAAAAGAAGTGAACGAAAATTTAAACCTCTTGCCATTATTCATGCTTCGCGTTTTTGTTTTTGTTTTTATGTTTTTAGTTCACTCAACAAAGATTTCGTATACGTTGGGGGGATAGCTACAGTGTAAGTAGTGAACTGATAGACAAAAATGCTCCTCAGCCGGGATTTGAACCCAGGACCCTCTGCTTACAAGGCAGTCACTCTACCACTGAGCTACCGAGGGGCTTGTGAACAGAGTTCGCAAACCATTACAATAGTCTGGTGGAAGCCGGCCATAGGAACAGTGATCCCGCCCGAAGGCAAATTCATCTAACCAGTTCACATCCCCATGTCACGTGAATTTATAATATAGATGGCGCTTGAGACAAGGGACTTGTACCGTGAGCAATACCATAAACAATTTTTTCGAATTTAATTTAGAAGTCTAGGACTCCTTTGTCGGAGCCACGTAGACAAACCAGGACCCACAAGACGGGGTCTCATGGTGAAAACCAAATAAAACCAAATATATAACTTTAATGGGGAAGACGCCCTTGGTTTTCACCATGATTAAACTCCAAAAGCATCTTACCAACCCTATGATGTCCAGATTTTGATGCGGACTTTAAGGATTGTGAAATTAGCTGTAATCTTGTCTACCACAATCCGGAAGGACTGTGTCAACTGTGGGGACCCGATGAAAAATTAATCTCAAAACAGTAGTATGAAGTTGTACGAAACAGTAGCATGCAGTACGAACTGATGCTAGTACATTCTTATATATGTCAAGGCTACCGTGTTACTGCGTTCTACTGCATGCTACTATTAGGAATACTGGATGCTACTATAACAAGACAGGATGCTTTTGGATACTACTGCTTAAGATTGCCTCAGTCTGAGGCACATTAAATGATAGTATTCTTTAGTATTGCATATCAATACATGCAAACTTTTTGGTACAACTATCATACAACTACTCAGGGAACAAATTTTTCATCGGGGAGGACAGTGAAGACCGGCCTCTTCTCGTTCTGTGCTAAACGACATCTTAGTTAGTGGCGAAACCATACCATTCGACAGTAAATGACTACACCATAAATCATTTCTTCAAATGGGGAAAAATTAAAAATCTACCCGGACCTATAGAGAGAAAGGTACACAGAAACTCCACTGACCTGTTGCCTGGGCGTCAGCTTCCAGCTTTTTCATTGGTTTTCCAACAGGGTATTCATCCTTTTGATGGTCAAACTCTTGTTTCCCTTTCGACAGAGGGCGTACTAATTTCGAACCTCCACTTTTCAGATGCGAAGAGACGGTTTCACCAAGCAGGGTCAGGACGGCCTGAACAAAAATATGAAACTATAATCAACGGCGATGCATATCAGACTAACGATCTCTAATCGTAAAGGACAACTTTGTCGCATTGTGTTGCGAGAGCAACACTTTGGTTTTGTCCTGTTTTTTTTTTTATTTTATTTTTTTTTCCAATGACTCCGATTTCATTTTATTCCTAGTAACTGGTAAGGGTCTAACCTGTGCGGTTTTTGCGGAAAGTGTGGACCTTAGGCCGGATTGATGAATATGACATTACATTTTGGAAAGCTCCGTAGAACTCTTGCCTGGGGCCAATAAGGATGGTATTTGCTTGTCCTCGAGCCAGAGCCTACGGTGTACGAAGTGAAGTGGAGTTAGATAGCCCATGTTAGAGAGGACTATCTGAAGTTGTGTAGCGAACCTTTCGTTTCATCAAACCATGTTTCTGCTTTCGAGTGGAAAGCTCCGTTCTAGCACGCAAGCAGGCAGGCACCAGTTTCAAATTGAAGATGGACTAAAATCTATAAGTGTTAAATATATGCGGCAGTTACCCGGCCCCACAGCCAACATATCTTCTTTGAGTGATAAATAGAAAAATCTACAGAAACAAAAAAGTGTCATTTCCCCACGGGTCCGAAAGTGCTGCCATCTATTGTTTCTATCCATGTCTGTTCGCGATTTCAGCTGAGTTTATCATTCCATTTCTTACACTTGGGAGTGAGGAAGGGAAGTGAGATCAGATGGGCCTCTTAAACTTTAAAAGTTCTCTCACTGCTAAAGAAATTAGAGCTTACCCTTTGCTCCTTTCTAAGTGGTGACATTAGAAAGTTGGCCTACGGCAAAAAAGTCAACTTTTGAACTAATACAGATAGATTTTTTTTTTCAACGGCAGTCGATAGATATTGGTGAGCTGATCAAAGTATATGCCATCCATTTTTTGGTACAAAAATTCCTTCATGAGATATAACAGTTTGAAATTTTAAGAGGGGTTGACAACTTCCGTATTAAGGTACACACTGAAACCAAAATTAGGCCGATCCCAATTGTGAGACATGTAGAGGACTTGTAAGCAACAGTCGGCTGTTAGACCATAATCATCTTCAGTGATGAGGGGTTTGCAGCTTTTGCTAGTTGGTGTACCTATTATTTGTTTCTGGTGTATTTGATGGTAAGAACAATTTGGTACACAAGTAACTATCGGCTGTTAGACCATAATCATCTTCGGCGATGAGGGGTTAGCAACTTTGGTAGTTGGTGTGCCTATTAATCCTATTATTTCTTTCCGGTGTATTTGGTCGCGATAACAATTTGGTGCAATGTCTATCACGGGGAGATGGACTTATAAGTAAGAATCGGTTGCTAGAGGGGGTTATTGAGGGGCTCGAAACTTGTGAAAATTGGTGTACATTTTATTTGATCTATATGAATCTGAGGGTAAGAAAATTAGTTTCCTTGGTCTATCACTGCAACTTAAAATTAAGCCTTTGAGGGATTGACAACTTTAGTGGTAGGGTACACACTCAAACAAAGAATAGGCGGAACCCAATTGTTAGACATTTCAGGGACTTGCAAGTAACAATCGGCTGTTAAACCATAATTATCTTCAGTGGTGAGGGGTTTTCGACTTTTCCCAGATTGTTCACCTATTTTGTTCCCGGTGTAACGATGATACGAAAAGTTTGGTTCATGTCATCGTTCAAGAATCAGCTGCTATAGCATTGTCATTTTCATGAGATGCTACAATGTTCTATGGTGATGGTCTACCACTGTCCACTGTAACATAGAATTAAGTGTTAACGCAACGGATATAAATGCTAATGTAATACAACGAAATAGTTTCGAAATAATTAGCAGAGTGGTATCTATGGTATTTTGACCCTGAAAAGCTACGGACAGATTTATAGGCTATTACCAACTAGTTTATATAAGATAATGTTCCAAGTATCCAAAAGTCACGATGTCTGCGATTGAAAAGGATAAAGTTCAATTGGCTGCTAAGTTAATTTAGTCCCTACTTCCGATATTCTTTTGTTGTTTTTACTTGTAAGCAAAAATCGACTGTTAGACCATAATCATCTTCGGCGATGAGGGGCTTGTAACTATTACTAGTTGGTGTACCTTTTAATCCTTTTATTTGTTTGTGGCGTATTTGAATTGAGAAAAATTTGGTACTATGTCTATCACGGGGAGATGGACTTGTAAGTAGGAATTGTTCATAAGGGGCTAGAAACTAGTGCAAATTGGTGCACATTTTGTTTGATCTCTTTAAATCTGAGGGTAAGAAAATTAGTCTTTGTAACTTAGAACTAAGTCTTTGCCAAGCTTTCGTTCATCAAACCATGTTCCTGCTTTCGAGTGGATGGATAGCGAAGAAACAAAACCAAAGTGTTGCTCTCGCAACCGATAGCGAAGAAACAAAACCAAAGTGTTGCTCTCGCAACACTTTTGTCGGCGAAGCCGAACAAAGGTTGCTGCAACACTTCACGTTGTCCAGGCAACGTAGGTCTAGTTATTTTTAACTTGGTGCGAGTAAACTGTTCCCCGCTATGTGGTGGCAATACTCTTGATGACTAACTCTTCTTGACGATGCAAAATCGCCCTGTACCTAGCGGAAGAGCCGGAAGCGGTATCACAGCTGCTCCCAAACATCGCCGTGATTGGTTAACACAGGATTGAGTTGTTGAGTTTGAGTCGTTAGTGTTACATTTTCTCGTTCTTCCCGAAGATCACTGGCGTGTTTTATATCGAGTATCGTGGAATTCTAGGAAGAGTCCCGATGGAGTACGTATTTGTCCTCTTTGCCAATGCGATGGGGGGGGGGGGGGGGGATCTGGATCATTTTCTTTTCAGGTGCTAAGGGCTTCCGCATTTGAGGGGTTCATTATTTTGCAGGGATGGTGGGCAGCTTCTTGGTATCTTATGGTCTACGTCTCCAAGATTCTTGGTTAATTTTGCGAGTAAAGCACTCGAGTTTAGAGTGCAATTTTTTAGTGAGTAGTTTTCTAAATGAGTTGTTTGTTGTGGAGATTCAACATAAATATATATGAATGAATGAATTAATGATTTTATTAGCCCATTCTAAACACAAAATGTGACAAATGGAGTATAAGAAGGGAAAAAAAGAAGCAGAAAAAAAGGAAAAAAGAATCACACTAAACTAACAAATAAACAAAGAACTAGCACAACTTGCCTACTTTAGAAATGCCTGGTACTGCCTCTACCAGTACAGGCTGTGCTGGGGATCCAGGGAATGTAGAAACTTTTCCCTACGGATGTTGATGTATCCATGGGATCAAGAACAGCGTATTTAACAATTAGTGAAGTATTTCTCGTTCAAAGAGGTACCCCAAGCAAAACCTACGAAAACTTGAAATAAATAACTCTTATTTATTGCTTTATATATATATATATATATTAATAGTATTTCTTGACAGCCTTGTACTAACGTGATCTCTTCCCGAATCAGAAGTTTCCTCGATTTCTGCTAAATCACACACAGTTATGGGATTTTAGAGATCTGAGATTTTTATAACGGTAGATTTCAGCTCTGCGCTCCCTACTTCCGAGTTTCGACACTTGCAGCAATGAATTAAAATAGAAAAAACGAGATTTTCGGGTTTTTATGGCACTTGCCTTCCGGCCAAGTGCCATATACCGATCACATTTCCGTCGGTCGGTCGGTCGGTCGGTCAGTCCGGTGTTTGCGAGTTAGGGTACTTCCAGATATGCTAGGATGATGAAACTTGGCAGGCATATAAGGGACCCAACCAAACTAACTAGGAAATAGTCACTTGCCCGATCCGACCATCGTGGGGGGAGGGGGAGGTTGTGGAATCCGGAAAATAGGGACATTCATAACTTTCGAACGGGTAATCGGATCATAATGAAACTTCATATCTGGAAAGATCTCGTGTCTCAGATGTCTCATTTCAAGTCCGGACCGGATCCGACGAATCTGGAGGGAGTCGGAGGGGGGAACCGGAAATCGTGTGAAACTCTCAGAGTGGAGCGATCGGGATGAAACTTGGTGGTAAGAACAAGCACAAGCTCTAGATACATCACTAACAGAACTGGACCGGATTCGGACACTGTGGGGGGAGCTGGAGCGGGGTTCCGGAATTCCGGCGATCCGTAGTTAATGTACTTCCAGGTGGGCTAGGACGATAAAACTTGACTGGCATATCAGGGACCCGACCAAACTAACTTGGAAATAGTCACTTGCCCGATCCGACCATCGTGGGGGGAGGGAGAGGTGGCGGAATCCCGAAAATAGGGACATGCATAACTTTCGAACGGGTGATAGGATCTTAATGAAACTTGATATCTGGGAAGATCTCCTGTCTCAAATGTCTCATTTCAAGTCCGGACCAGTATTTCAAGTTTCGTACGGTACGTTCTAACCTCTCCAACTAAACCACGGTGATTTTCTCACTTGCCGTGTTTTGCTACCTTCGATGTGTGTCTCGCTGTCGACGATTGTCTGCGAGAAGTTTTTCCATCAGCAAAACCGGTTATGTAAATTGTTTCCTGTTTTCGCTACAAGTCAACGGGTCTCGGAAAAGGCTTTAACAGCCAAAACCGTGGGTTGTTTGTTGAAAGCACAGCATAGTTTTAAAGTATCCAAATACTCTAAAATACTGTAAGTTGAAGAGTAAATAGTGCGAGGGGTCCTTTAAAAGCAGTAGTCTCACCTTATAAAACAGATTTTTAGCAAGTCCTTTACGGTATTCTGGCGAAGCATCGGTTGTATTTTCATCCGGCGTGATTTCTTCCTCAAGGATAGATAGTGCTTTGGCTACTGTGGACTCGTCGTTCAGATACTTCCCGAGCAGAAAATCTTCCAATCGCTTCGCGTGGTTCTAAAAATAAGAAACAGAAAATCGACTTATAACGGGCACTCGAAAAGCCAACATGAGGATCCCAAAGAGAGGGCGTTTTAGATCAGTGGTTCCCAACCTTTTCCGTACCGCGTACCCGTGATCAGAGTTTCGAAAAGGTTGCGTACTCCATTTTTCAGACCGTGAAAAGACGATATCTGTTATCATAAATGATAAAGCATACATGTATAGAAACAATATATACAAAATCGACACTTGAGGCTACTTTTTGAAAAAAATTGGTCAAATTCGGCTCGATGTCATTAACGGCAATATTTTTTAGTCAGCCTGTTTCTGTGTTTGGTTTTGATGTTCTACGTGCTTTCATCAAGCTGCATCGCAAACATTTCTGTTAGCTTGATTCGAACCTGACTGACTATACAACTTGCAATGTCTTCGATTGTTTTTTAAACAATATTTGTTTGACACAGGACCAGATATTGCTGCAGTTGAATAGCTTGTTTTGGAATCAACATTATTTCATTTACTTTCACTAGATCTTATAATCAGAGGCACGCAGGGGTTGGCAACCCCATGAAAATGGTCGGCCAGATCGGCGCGTAGCGCCGCTATTTTTCGTAAAAGCAGTATTTCTTTAACAGTCGCTAAAAATGACCAGCCAGTCAGTAAAAATACCTTGCCCCCCAAAAAATTTTGGCAATCAAAAATGAGTGAGGCGAGATTTTGAAGCTACAGACTAAACCGATTTTGGTACTTTCGCGTACCCGTTGCAAGGGTCTCGCGTACCCCTTCGGGTACGCGTACCACTGGTTGGGAACCACTGTTTTAGATCATACGTACCCAATCACACTGCATCCGAAATAAAACTAAAATTGTTAATTTAGCGTGTCTTTCTTCCATTTTTCACTGATTTGATCTTTATTCTTTTCCGTCAATTTTTCGTCCCTCCATAACTCTCACCTTCTCAACCCCTAAATGTGAAGAAGTCGATCCAAGTACTGAACCGAAGACCCACATGCCAAGTTCCTCAAAATATCTCAGTTCAAACTTAGCGGCTAACAGATGACGGACAGAAAAAACGACGGAGAACCGACACAATCAGATGCTATAGTAGATGATATCACTTTTGGTTAGAAATATCAAAACCTGGAAGTTCTAACTAAAGTCGTAATCAGACAAAAGGTCCAACAGAAGGTATAATAATAATAACAATAATATATTGCCAAAAACAGTTAGGCCACAAAGCCTCTACAAAGTTCTTTTGAAACATTTAGGGTCGTACATTTGGGAAAGATACATTTCATCAATTTCTTTCTTGAATCTGCTTAGTGATGGAGAGTTTGCTGTTTCTTCGGGCAGTTGATTCTAATGGGGCGGCACGCGGTTTTTGAGACTCCACCGACCAATATCTTTGTAGAACCTCTCTGCGGTGAGATTGAGGCTATGACCGCGTAAGTTGACCGCGTATAGTTGTTGCGCCCCATACCAATGGGTGACAGCAAGAACCAATAATCGTCTCCCTATCCCTGTAATGTCACCATGCGGAATCAAATATATTCTCGATACCCTGCCCGATACGAACGGGCGGAGGGTAGGAGCTACGCGGAACATCACAATTCGCTACCTCTACAAACAGCTTCATCGCAGTAGATGGTCCATTTACACACTGCGTAAAATCCGAGGGTATTTTGAAATCCGAGCGTATTTTACGCACGTTTTGAGCTTGAGAAGATTTCTATCAATATGGACGTTTTTAGATACAAAACGGACCGATTTCTCAAATACGTCCGTATTAGAGATGTTTTCAAGCTCAAAACGTGCGTGAATTCAAAACACGCTCGGATTTTACGCAGTGTGTAAATGGACGAAGAGTTCCGGAAAAGAAATTTCCTTGCGAACACCGTCTGAGTCGTCCTTTAAGGCTGATTGGTTGTCTACCACTGTGATTCCACGTGTGACGCGATGCAGAGCGGGTCCTCTACAGTTTCTCATCTGGTATACGCAGCGGCGAAGACGGAAGTACTTTATCAACTCAAAGCTTAGCAAGTACCTGTATCTCCGCTCAGTTTTGTCGGGGTATTCATAGTCGATGCATGGAACCAAAGACGGAAGTTCTATTGGATTATTTGTTCTTGGTGACAGTGAGGGGCATTGGCACTCCAATGTAGGCTAGAGCTTTTCACCAAAATCGACATTCTTAGTATCTAAGCGATAGGTACATGATGTTCTAACTCGGAAGAGAGCTTAGTTTGGTTTGTATATTATATTTTGTACTCCTCAGTTTTGAGGGAAATAGATAAATAGACACTTACGAACTCCGGATGAATCCCGCCATAGACGATACGGGGTCTTTGGGTGATCAGAAACTCAGAGTTAGTCTCAAAACAAAACCCAGCGTTAACATAGGCATGTGCGTTGACGGATCTAGGCGTTATCTAAAAAATAAAATAGAGCAATGATTGAAGTTTGTGTCATTGCTACCTAGTTTTTGGGATCCCAAAACGTAAGTGGAGGGATACCTATGACATCGCAAAAGTTTTCCGTATTGTCCGTCTGTCCGTCTTTTAGCACGATAACTCTCGAAGGGAATGATCTATTTTGATGAAATTTGGTGTGAGGATTCTTCGGGTCAAGGGTAGGGTCAAGTTCGTAGATGGGCTCTGTAGCTCTATATTTAGGGGTGGGGGAGGGGGTTCAAATTAAGGGACAAACAAAATATTTTAAACAGCTAATGTGATAGTCGTTTATGGGTAAGGAGACATGTTGAGCACGATAATGAAAACCATTTTCTCGCCAGACAAGTAGTTCGTCCGGAATCCGGCAAAAAACGGAAAGTTGGTTAAAAGTAAAAGTTTTATCTGAAGTTGATTAAATGTTCAATTTAGAGGTAAGAAGACATGCTGAACACGATGGCGAAACCATTTCCACGCCGGACAAGTAGTTCGTCCGGAATCCGGAAAAAACGGAAAGTTGGTTAAAATTAGTAAACAAGTTTCATTTGAAGTTGATTAAATGTACGATTTAAGGGTAAGAAGACATGCTGAACTCGATGGTGAAACCGTTTTCTCGCCGGACAACTAGGTCGCCCGGAATCCGGTCAAAGCCGGAAAATTTGTTAAAAGCAAAAGTTTTATCTGAAGTTGATTAGATGAAAGATTTAGGGGTAAGAAGAGACGCTGAGTCTGTCTATGACATTCATTTTTTACCCGGAAATATAATTACTCCGGAATCCGGTTGTAACCGGATTTTTTTTTAAGTCAAAGTTTTATTTAAAGTTGATTAGAAGTTCTTTGCAGGGATAAGATAAGGAGATACGCGGGCTTCGTTTCTGAATTTTCTTTTGTTTGCTGGACTAGCAGTTCGCTCGGAATTCGGGCGAAACCGGAAAATTGGCAGAAGTAAAGCAGGAGGTTTCGGTCAGTACCGTCAAATTAGATATGGCTTATAGAGGTATATCTGAACTTCGTTTTCTCTGATGATTAGCCTGGCGAAGACTGGATCTGGCGAAGACAAGACCCAATTGTCTGGATCAAATCTTAGATTTTTGGGATCCCATCGACGCCTTTGGTCTTGTTTACACAGGGGAGCAAATTTTCGTTCGCAAGTCTAATAACAGCTTCTTGCTGGCTTATACTCTTTGCCAGCCTGACGAGCTTTGGATGAAGCATCTCTTTTGTTTGGCGACAAGCTAGTGGCAGCAAGACGCACGTAGCCACCTGGTAGGAACGACCAGCATTGCTCTATGAAGGAACATGCGAGAGTACTTCCTTACGCCATATTTTTAAATTCAGACTTCAAGATATTTCTTGGAGAATAACTTCATCACATAATCCAGATATTTTGACTTCTACACATCTTTACCGCAACCAACAAGGTTTTTGTGGCTCAAGTTTGACAAACAGCTCTCGAGTTTGATTTTCGATTTTGTCGCGAAAATTCCTCTAGTTCGGTAAGGGCGTAGGCTAAGCCTGATGTTCTTTTTATGAGATTTTATCTGGATTCTATTTTTATTTCAGGCATTTGAAATTACTGCCGAAAACAGATAGTTTCAGCGGGCTTCCACTTGTGGATCATGTGTGTGACACACACTTCTTTTTCGTCGCAGACACTCACGTATGTCTGCACTGTCAGAAGCTGCATAACGGGTAATACAAGGATGCGCAGTTTCAAGATAACACTTAGGATGTTATCTGTTCTGATTTTGAAAACGGTATACAGGAAACGTTATCCATAACAAGTATCGCCAGGAAGAGCCAAAAAACAGCCAAAAGCATCTGCTGGCTTTTCCGATCACGATGTCATGCAAAAAAGTCAGCCGATTTTTCGGCGGTGTTTTGGCTCTTTTTATATGTTTAACATTTTAATGCGTAAGATTAGAAAAACATAATAGCTAAGATCCTAAGTGCCATCTGTTGGAATCACGCATCCTTGTGTTATCTGTCACTTCTGACCAGTAGCGTATATTCCGATCATTTTCGGGAGGGGCGACAGCTCAGTGAAAATATGCGGCCGAATGCCCCCCCCTCCTTATCGGCCGGAAAGGCGAAAATTTTTCGGCCTTTTTTAGCATATTTTGACCGTTTTTGACACTAAAAATACCTCTAGGTGCCAAAAACACCTTTTAATCTTGTAATCATGCACACTACGACTCAAAAACTGTTTCTAAGATCAATTACTGAACCATACCGTAAATAATTTCGATTTAGCTTCTCAATTTGTATTTTCGCGTACGTTTTTCCCGTAAAAAAACTCCTTTTCCGAGAATTTCGGATGAAGATGGCCCCTGCCGCCCGTATTTCGCACACGTTTTTCCAATTAAAAACCCTTTTTTCAAGTAAATATTCTTTGAGCCCAAGCTGACTTTGAAACATTTATTCAATCAATGTTTACAACGGTTGCGTCAGCTACGATTCTTCATCAGCGATATTTCGGCCCTTTTTGGCAAGGGTCCTCGTCAGGCTTTCAATCCTCTGGTTCAACTTCGGGGAAGGAAACAAACTTGTAATAAATAACTGAAGCTTCTAACGACTATAAATATCTTATTAAAGTAAGTTATCTTCATATACCACTATAACGAAAAAACTAGTCCTGAGATTTAATTTTTGACACGGACGCTGTTTTTGCTGGACGATTGGGGCGATGACAGGAAAGGCTTTTTTTCAAGAATATCGGGGGGGGGGCGATCGCCCCCCCCCCTAATATACGCTACTGCTTCTGACAGTATGAGACATAAACATTAAAGTCAGTTCGCAGAATATTCGGCGTTTCGAAGTGGGTGTTCTAACGCCACCGTATGTTTTCCGCCACCCAGGAAATCTTGCATCATCAATAGGATTAGTTGGGTCAGACGAAAGGGTCAAATATTTTGGTAGGTCCACCGCCACCGTATGTTTTCCGCCAACTCATTAGTGCAGGTAGCTGGTTCATGTAATCCGAAATCTAAATCGTTAAATGCGAAGAGGGGTTTACCGCCACCAACGCCAACTATACGTTAATCCTAGCTAATACGAAGGCAGAGCTTAACGTTTCAAATAATTATTTATTTAAGTCCAACTAAAGAAACTGTACAACTTCAACTACTCAAGGCCCCCAAACTATTCAAGTTTCAAAAGGTGAGAAATCGCCCGGAGAAGTGCTTCTCTTGAAGACTTTCCTTCTTGATACGTAATTTTAACTTTCAGTAGCCTCTCCTCCAGTTCTCTGTTGACTTTGCGACGTTTTGGAGCAGGTTTGGCCGAGAGCCCTTAATCGCTGTGATACTTAATCCGGTTGGCGCTCGACACCCCATCAGAATATTAGGCCTGACAAGATTTGACCCTACCCTCTAGAGGAACCAATCCTCTTGGGGACGTAAGATTTCCTGGGTGGCGGTAAACACCCTTTTCACATTTAAAGATTTAAATCTGAAACTACCTGCACAGGCTGCCTGCCGTACCTGAATTAAAAGGTGGCGGAAAACATATGGTGGCGGAAAACCGCGGTGGCGTTAGAACACTGCTACCGGCGTTTCGTACCTTGTAAGTCACAACTTTAGATCCAAGGAGCGGTGACAGCTGGATTGACACGGCAATGCTGTTAGCCATATGAAGGCTAAGAAAATCCACTAAGGAGACACAGATGATCGCGCCATCACATGAAGCTAAAAAAGAGAAAATCGACTGTTTTAATTTGTTACAGTTCTAAACGTTAAAGCACAACTCTTACTAGAAATGATCTTTTCCCAGTGAAATGGATCAGAAAAATAGTTTTCAAACATACCATTACCCGATGAAAAATTTATCTCAAAATAGTACTATGAAGTAGTACGAAAAAGTTGCATGCAGTACTAACGATGCTGCTACATGCTTCTACTTCAAGGCTACCGTGTTACTGCATACTACTGTATGCTACTATTAGCAAGACTGGATGCTAGTATGGCAAGACAGAATGCTACTGGATACTACTACATAAGATTAGACCAGTCTGAGGCACATTAAATGATAGTATCATTTGCTATTACATAGTATTACATGCAACGTTTTCGTACTCCTACCATACTACTACGCAGGCTACAAATTTTTCATCGGGTACTTTCCACCTGAAATTAGCGATTTTCTTCTTAGCGCTTGTCGATTACCTCCAGCCTTCCTGCTCTCCGACGCGGCGGCTGGGCGCAAAACATTTGAAAACTGAACGTGCCGTGGTTAAAAAGTGGAAAAACTAAGCAAATAAAAGATGTAATAAACGTATACTTCAGAGATCCTTATGTGTGAAAGAGTTGGCAGCGGGCATTGAAGATTCCGGCAAAAGTTTCGTTTGACGGTCAAAACTCGGCAAGGCCAAAAAAGCGCTAAAAATTCATAGGCACAAAACGAGACGGTGGAGAAAAGTGGGGATTTTAGAAGCTTATATTTCTGTATGGGAGCTAGGTATATTATAACAAGAGCTGTAAGCTCATGTGGCACTTGCATGGGTCAAGATGATTTGATTGATCAAAAGTAAGTTTCGACTTCGCGGTTGAGATGCGCGCTCAAAGGGAGCTGGAAGTTCATTTGTAAGCAAAACCCTTGAGGAAAAACTGCTGATGGGGTGATGAGCATCACGAAAATGCATATATTGCTTAAAAGTATTTTTTTTACTTTCGGATTTGGGAAGTAGCAATTTCTAAGCAAATGTTGTTGAGTCTCCAATATTCCAGCGAAGTTTCATCGTCCTAGCACATCTGGAAGTACCTTAACGCGCGATCACCGGAATCCCAGACCCCCCCCCCCCCTCCAACTCCACCCACAATAACCGGAGCCAATCCGGTTCTGTAAATGATTAATCCAGAGCATCTGTTTGTCATTCCCACGAAGTTCGATCCAGGTCACACCAGTCTAAGCGGGTCAAGTATTTTCCGCCCTCCTCCCAATAATTGCCGGATTTGGTCCGGAAATGAAAAAGGTCACCAGAGAAAAATGTCCTCGTGTTTAATTATTAAATTTCACTCGAATCCGATCACCCGTTCCATAGTTACGCATGACTCAATATTCCGGATTCCCCTCCCTCAACTCCCCCCCCCCCAAGATTATCATATCGAGGATTTTTTTTTTATTCCAAGTCAGTTTGACCGGGTCCCTGATATGCCTTCCAAGTTTCGTCGTGAAAATCCCCCAAAAATCGGAATTCAGGGAAACCCCCTCCTCCCCCCCCCTCAAGTGTCCGGATCCAGTCAAATTATGTAAAAGATTTACATGGACCAGATGTTTGCTCTTCCCAGCAAGTTTCACTCCGATACCACCATTCTAACCGTTTCTCGAGATTCCCGGTCCACCCCCACCCCCCAGCTCCCCCGTGGTGCACGTAGCCAATCCGATTCAGCAAATGACTTACCTAGAGCATCTGTTTGTTCTTCCCACAAAGTTCCATCCCGATCCCTCCATTCTAAACGGGTCACGTATTTCCCCCCCCCCCCCCAATAGTTGCCGGATCCGGTCCGGATATGAACAAAAATCATCGGAGAAATGTCCTCTGTTCAATTCTTAAACTTCACTCGAATCCGATCACCCATTCCAAAATTACGCATGACTGAAAATTTCGGATGCCCCTCCCTCCACTCCCCCCACCATTATCTGATCGACAAAATTTTTATTTTGAAGTCAGTTTGATTGGGTCCCTGATATGCCTGCCAAGTTTCATTGTGAAAATCCCCAAAACCACCATCACCGGAATTCCGGGACCCCCCCCCCCCCCATAAGTGTCCGGATCCAGTACAATGGTCTAAAGGACTTATCTAGAGCAGATGCTTGTTCTTCCCAGCAAGTTTCACTCCGATTCCTCCATTCTAACCGTTTCTTGAAATTTCCGGTCTCCCCCCCCCCCCCCAACTCCCTCCTGGCTACCGAATCCGGTCAAGACTTTAAACGGGACATTACAGATATATATTCTGTTCAGTTATGAAGTTTCATTACAATCCGATCATCCGTTCGAAAGTTACACACTTCTCAATTTCCCGGATTCCCCTGCGGATTCCCCTCCCTCCACTCCCCCACCATTATCTGATCGGCAAAATTTTTATTTTGAAGTCAGTTTGATTGGGTCCCTGATATGCCTGCCAAGTTTCATCGTGAAAATCCCCGAAACCACCATCACCGGAATTCCGGGACCCCCCCCCCCCCCCCCCATAAGTGTCCGGATCCAGTTCAATGGTCTAAAGGACTTAACTAGAGCAGATGCTTGTTCTTCCCAGCAAGTTTCACTCCGATCCCTCCATTCTAACCGTTTCTTGAAATTTCCGGTCTCCCCCCCCCCCCCCCAACTCCCCCCTGGCTACCGAATCCGGTCAAGACTTTAAACGGGACATTACAGATATATATTCTATTCAGTTATGAAGTTTCATTACAATCCGATCATCCGTTCGAAAGTTACACACTTTTCAGTTTCCCGGATTCCCCTGCCCTCCACCCCCCCCCCCCCCCAAAATGGTCGGATCAGAAAACTGATTATTCCTAATTTTGTTTGGTCGGGTCTCTGATATGCCTGCCAAGTTTCATGGTCCTAGCACAACTGGAAGTACCCTAACTCGAAAAAGTGTGACAAAATGCCCTAAATTTTCAAGTTTCCAGCGCCCCGCACTCCCCCGCATATGGTCGGATCGGGAAACTGATTATTTCCAGGTTAGTTTGGTCGGGTCCCTGATATGCCTGCCAAGTTTCATTGTCCTAGCACATCTGGAAGTACCCTAACTCGGATAAGTGGGACAAAAAACTCGGACCGACCGACAGACCGACAGACGGAATTGTGATCGGTATATGGCACTTGAGCCAGAGGCTGCAAGTGCCATAAAAAACAGAATAAGCAAGTGGGGTCCTGTAACGGACAAAACCAGAAGAGGTCACGGACTGCAAGAGCGACCGGGCCGTAAAACCGAAACGAATGTAACTAATTTATGAAACTTTAATTTTACTCTCTATGACTAAGGGTACTCTCTATCACTGTGCACAAATATTCCGATTGTCGCCTTCGGATGCGAATTTTCCTCCTGCGCTCCGAAGTTCTGAACCATCGCATGCACGTCTCCCCTTTGTGACACGAATTTTGCGTGCGTATTTTCGGATGCGAAATCTTAAAAGACTGTGTGTACGCGTTAACGAACTACCTAACCGCCACCAGAGCAAAATAACACCAAGAAGTAGCGCCAAGACCTATGCCTTCCGTGCTTTGCAATATTCGTAGCTCCACCCACTCCGCTTGCGGCATTTCAAGCGAGACAAACTTGCAGGTTTAGAAATTTCTAGTAAGGCAAAGGTGCGGTCAGCAAACACCAAAGAAACAATGGTGGCTGTATCATTTTTTTGCTATGTTCAGAATATGAAGTTATCGGAGCCAGCGCTGGTAAACGGCTGAATGAGTTTCAGTGGGGACGTTCTCTCGCTACTCTCTTCTCTTAGCTCTGACTGCCACCCACCAACGACTAAATTCCGACGACTCATTTCAAGCGAGACAAACTTGCAGGTTTAGAAATTTCTAGTAAGGCATAGGTGCAGTCTGCAAACACCAAGGAAACAATGGAGGCTGTATCATTTTTTGCTGTGTTCAGAATATGAAGTTATTGGAGCCAGCGCTGGTGCACGGGCTGATTGAGTTTCAGTAGGGGCGTTCTCTATCGGCAGTGGTTCTGGTGTCGCTGCTATTCGAATGCGTGTCACTTTTTTCAAGTCTTGGTGCTACTCCCTAATTTCGTTTTGCTCTGGTCCGTAGATGGCACCGGTTGTCGGTGTTAAACTTTGAAGCTTAGAAGACGACATTGGTCGGCTGGTCTCCAGGAAATCGTTCGAGCTCAAGTGGCTAAACCTGTGAGGTTGCGTTTCCGGCGCGTATATTCTCCAACGCCATATGCGCCCCTCATAAAATTCTTCTCAGATTATATTTGACGGTGCAAAACGGATAAGTCAGCTACATTTTATTCGAACTACATTTTATGCTCGAATAAAATGTAGCTGACTTATCCGTTTTGCACTGTCAAATATGATTCGCAGTCAGCTTGGGCCGTAAGAACATTTCTCAGATTAGTTCTTTTTTTGCCGCTAGGTGCGCTATCGTAAAGAAAACAATGCACGTTACTTCTTGGTGTACGTTTATCCAGGTTTGTTTTGCTATTTTCAGTTCCTCTTAGGCCTAACCATGTTTAAAACTGTTTAAAATACCTCTTCCCCTGTTTTTGCTTTACCCAACTCTGTTCTGTCAAGCGTCATCAAGTTTGTCATTTCTGGCTTCCGACTTCAGTGCGAGTGCTGGCTGACTTTTCAACGGGACTAATACGCGACTCGATGTGAAGCGAAAGCCTAATCGCTTATTCACCCGTCAGATAACTTATCCCCCGATCGCACGTTTGATTGCTATTGTTCCTCTAGCGCTTCTGGCGGCAATTCGTCATCGGATTTTATGAAGGACGTATTAGCTGTCATCACTGAAGATCAAGATTTTCGAGGCGTTTTTGCCTCGGTTTTTGCGTACAAGATGCACTTCCATCCCCTGTGGACTTACCAGGTTGTATCGGTCTAAACTAAATTTCAGCCGGTTATCCGAGGCCCGCGATGTTGCTGTAAGGAAATAGAGAAATTCGACTAGAAGAATATTGCAGAGTATACATTTGTATCTATACATACAGGAGCCAAGCGGCCAGCGAGGCACCGGACTCCTTTACATTTTATAAACCGTTCTAGGGACAATCAGTTTCATTGGTAAATGGAGAACTCTGAATTCTTGTGTGACGTCACGAGCCACGGTTAATAGGCTGAGTATGTAATTAAATGCCGCAAAAACGAAATTTATCATTTATAGTAGAACTGGACACAAAGCAAAAGGAATTTCAACAATTACTGATCAGGCTACAGATATTCAAATTCAAAGGGTAACTTCACTCCGAAATCTGGGTATAATTATTGATGAAAATCGATAGTATAAAGAACATTGTAATAGGTCACGGGTTAAAGTTGCACGAGGAGTTGGTATGATGCGGAGGTTTCAGCATTCTTTCCCGTATGAAATTCTACGCCTGATTTATCAGGCTCTGGTACTTTCGCATCTTTCGTATTGTCCCCTGATTTATTTGGCAACATTCAAATATCATGTGAAACCGATACAGACTCTTCAAAACCGGGCTCTTCAAATTTTACAAAAATATTTATCGTCCCCTTCTTCTTATCCTACTAAAACTAAAACTGAAACTTTATATTTGTTAACTAATATTTTGCCTGCTTCAGAATTATTCACTCTTCATTCTTTTTTATTTAAGGTAAAATATGACCGGTCGGAACTAATTTCGTACTTTCGTTCGAGTAATTTTTTCCCTAAGCAACCTGACCATGCTTATGAAACTCGTCATAAAAGGAAAATGCAGCACCTTAAATTAACCACCGAGAGATCGCGGTTCTCACCATATTTTTCTATCATGGGTTCATGGCATCATTATCATTGCAGCAAATCTCTTCCAAATATAAAAAAGCAACTTCATTCTATACTAATAAATAAATTCAAGAATCAACGATAAATTCAAAAATTTAAAGTAAATTTTTTTTTTCGGTTATAAATTTTTGGGTGGGGTCCTGATAAGTTGACGGCCATCGGTTACCCTCGCTTGCGCATTGTTTTTGTTTTTTTCGTGTGTTTTCTGGTTCAACTGTCGCTGAGTTTGTGGGGCGGGTTCCCGTCTAGTGGTGAGTCATGGAATTATTAACATTTATTTTTGGAATCAGTTACATGTAAAATAGTTTTCTTTTTATATTGTACCGGGTTTTTGTCAATTGACCTAGTGTCTCCGGCTTGACCCTATATTTACTATAATTTTATACAGAAGTGTAAGTAAAACCTTGAACCTTGAATCTAGTCGAAACCGCAGTGTCAAGATAATACTTCGAAGGAAATTACTTCTGTCGGGGGAAAGAGCGCAATAGGCAATTTTACTATCAGGCAGTACTGAAAGGGAAAAATTTCAAAGAGCAACTTCTTTGTTAAAGGACCCCTCTTGCTTATTCTGCCTTTTACAACATACCTAGCTCCCTTGTACAATCATAAGCTTCTAAAATCCCCACCTTTCTCCATTGTTTCGTTTTGTACCTACGAACTTTTAACGCTTTTTCGGATGTGCCGAGTTTTGCCCGTCACACAACGCAAAGTTTTCCAGAATCTTCAATGTCCGCTGACGACTCTTTCATGTATAAGGATATGAGAATCTTCTGTTTTTGACTTCTTTTATTAGCTTAATTTTCAACTTTTTAACCACGGCGCGTTCAGTTTTCAAACGTTTCGCGCCCAGCCGCCGCGTCGTAGAGCAGGAGGGTTGGATAGAGTCGACAAGCTCTAACAAGAAAATCGCTAATTTTAGATGGAAAGTAATGGTATTTTCGGAAAACATTTCTTCTGATCCGTTTCATGGGGTAAAGGTGAGTCCTTACCTTCCGGAATCTGGGTTCCCAGATTTTCCGAAATTTTTTCTGAATTTCTTGTGCGATACTTAAAAAATCCGGAAATCTGGAAGTTCAAAAGCCCCTTTTTCCGGATTATTTTGATATACTTTTGGACCCGTTCATATTCCAGATGCAATTTACAGAAGACGTCAAAGAATAATCTGGAAGCTAAGATTCCGGAAGTTCCGGGAGGTGAAGACCGAACTTAAAGGACACCTGAACAATGAAACCATACTTGAACACACCATGGAGAATACATTTACAGACATGGCCACGGAGAGCATTCTTCTCCTGAGCGTGACGTTTTCAAAATAGGGATGTTCGTTTCTGGAGGTTTCCACATGCAGACTCCAAGACAAAAAGCGCAATTCATTCAAATCTTGCACAGCGCTGGCCGGATCGTATTGCAATTTCTTCTAGATATATGTTTGGGCTTACTGGTTAAAAAATATTCCAGAAGAAGGGTTGATTGGAGACATTTGTTCATTTCTAAAATTGTTCGGTACTGAAATAAGGACAGATTCAAAATGGAGCAAAAATCATAGCTTGGAAACACTATTTCGTATTTGGATTGGGTTTTCTGCAGGCAATGTTAACGGAAGTCATACAAATAGGGATTATCCTTGGTACTCTTCATTCAGGTGTCCTTTAAAGATCATTTCTAGTAAGAGCTGTGCTTTAAAGATGGCAAGGGTTCTTTTACCCCCCTCTCTAAATCTTTAGGAGAAATTGAACTAGGGACTCACCAATGTTAAGCTTAGCACCGACTGTTTCTAGTATCACGAATATATCCGACGGAAACTCAATATGCTGCTTCTTCAGCATCAGATTTCCTGCGATGGAACCAGTCTAAAAGACAAAGCCAATGTTTAGTGATGATACGGAAAGAAAAATACTCTCATGCAAATCCTTCGCACGGTCAATGTAACGAAAGACCGCTGGGAAAATAGTCGGCGAAACCTGGGCCTTTGTCTAAAAAATAAAATCACAAAAAATCAACGAAGAAACCAACGAAAATGAGGTTTCAATTTTGTCTTAATTTTCGGTTTCTTGTTGGTTTTCTGCTTTGTTTTGGTTTTCTTGGTTGTTGATCTTCATCCTCGTTTTGACATTTTTCCCCGAAATTTTCTGTCTGCGCTGAAGAAGGGAGACGGTTGTCCTCCCGAAATATTCGCCTTTTATTTCAGTACATTCGCTGGCCTTTATACACCCCCTTTTCGTTGGTTTCTTCGATGATTTTTTGTGGCATGTCAGGCCAATGTGGTTTACGAAATTATCTTTTAAAAAACAAAATAAACGACAAATCTTGACTCGGCCGGGATAAGATACGGGATACATTGCCGGAGTCTAGTTCGTGCAAGCACCCAAGTCGTTCTAGTTGACTTTTCTTCACAGATGTTGCTTTCTGGAGACCATCGTAGAAAACAGGTTTAGGCACATTTACTGATCCAAATTTAAAGATTCGAGGAATGCTGTAGTCTCATAGCTACGCAGATTCAAAACCACGCAGTCTAAGACTGTCAGGTTATTTTCCCTTACTGCCTAGAATCAAATTTTTGCTACACCATCCCTGCAAGAGTCATTGAATGGCTTATCGGCTCAGTTTCCCACTAGAGGCTTACAATTGTTGTAATCGAGCCCAAATGCACTGGAAGAAATAAAAACGATCAGCTGCCTCTACACTCAAAAAGCACACTACATACTACGAGCGCAGTGTTGCCACTCGATAGCGGACGTGGAGGTCTCAAGAAGACTAGTCCACTGGACAAGTGTCCTCCTGGAAGCACGATTATGCGTCAACTTAAGGGCATGCTCGAACCGTGATAGCCTATAGACCCCTATTTTTTAATGAATCTTAAAATTAATCTACTGATAATCCATCATTTAGAAAATTCCTGGACTTCCTTCAGCCCAAGCTGACTGCGAATCATATTTGACAGTGCAAAATGGATACGTCACCTGAATTTTAGTACAGCTATATTTCGACCCTTCTTGGCAAGGGTCCTTTTCATAAATATTCCTTCAGCCCAAGCTGACTGCGAATTATATTTGATGGTGCAAAACGGATACGCCGTATCCGTTTTGCACCATCAAATATGTTCCTTTTCAGGCTCAATCCGCTCAAACTGGAAAATGGACTTGTTGAAAAACGAAGAAGCGCCGAAATATAGTTCTAATGAAATTCTGCCGACGCATCCTATAGCAGCAGCCATGTCCGATGAAAAATTTGTAGCCTGCGTAGTTGTATTGTAGTTGTGCGAAAAAGTGGCATGTAATACTATGTAGTAGCAAAGAATACTATCATTTAATGTGCCTCAGACTAGTCGAATCTTATGTAGTAGTATCCTGTCTTGCCACAGTAGCATCCAGTCTTGCTAATAGTAGCATGCAGTAGTATGCAGTAACACGGTAGCCTTGAAGTAGAAGCATGTAGTAGCATCAGTTAGTACTGCATGCTACTTTTTCGTACAACTTCGTACTACTGTTTTGAGACAAATTTTTTATCGGGACTGAAGGTTCGCGTAGCGCAGGTGCCGATCTCCTGTTTTCTGCCCTCAGAGCTTGGTCACACCAAGAATAAATAAGGGAAGAACTGAGAACTCACATAACCTCGATGTCAGCATCCTGGATCTCTTTTGTCCGATCTTATGTATCGGGGGTGGAGCCTGGGTGGAGCTTCGCGTGTTGCCTCTTGCAGTATTAAGTGTTACCTCCAGAGCAAAAGTGATGAAGCAGTCAGAAAAGGCGGGAAGTTCAAACAGTGCTGATTCTGAGGATTATATGAATGGAAACTACTTTTCAATCTCGGGTCAGATTTGCTATATGAATCTTATGTTATCACAACCCTTCACAAAGACGGTGAAGCCCAAGGGAATGCGGCATTTGGTGACTCAGGGGAGCAACTAAGCAACTTGAACGCTGAAGCGTAGACATAACCTGCATGCATTTAGTTCAGATTCAATAGGATCTGTGTGAACATCAGTAGTTTTATTTTGGTTTTCTCAGGACTGGAAAGAATCGCTTCTAGAAAAGGTATTAAGCTTGGGAAATTTAAGGTACTTAGCTGTCGAAATGTACTCATTGAGTTACTATGTTTTTCTCGTGTAGTTGCGAAAAACAGTAGGCTATAAAGTCCTAATTTAAACTAATGATTGCTGAGTGTATGATATCTTTCAAGGCGTATCAATTTGTTATAACAAATTATTATTCTTGGTCAAACATGTATATCATTATCTCGGATAGTTGCACTTTCCATATGCCTAAATTTGTCATTGTCTATGCTATTAGCAGTCCGCCTTTTCGTCATCGTTTTTTTTTCATTATCATGTTTTCATAATTCAAATTCGAATTTGGGCATAGCTGGCGAACTGTACTCAAAGAGTTCTTATGTTTTGTTTTTAAGTTGTACTCTATACACAGAATTCAGTTCATAGCATCTCTCGGTTAGTTGCGAAAAACAGTCGGCTTGAAGGATTTCCTAATTTTAAATTTTAACTGATTGCTGAAACTGATAATTGTATGGTATCATTCAAAACATCTACATTTGAGATAACAACTTATTATTTTTGGTCCAAATGTATATCATTATCTCGGGTAGTTGGCTAAATGTTTCACTATCTATCCTATTAACAGTCTTTTTTTCATCACTAAGAATCTGCCATAGATATTACATGACTGTTTTTGTGTGAAAGAAAAGTAAATCTTTCTTCCCACTTCTCCAGAGACAGATATTCTAACTGACTTTCTATGCCTAGAGTAAAAACATTTGGAAGCATGTCCCTTCCTTTTCTAAACTTATAGTGTTCAGTCCAAATTGGCCCTTTTCTGCCTTTATTTTCGTCATCCTTGAATGTAGGATTGCACGACTTCTATCATCTCACTGTACTTTAGCCCCTTACCTCGTCTTTTAAACTAGTGGTAGCTGCGATTTGTTGGAGGGAGAAGGGCAAAATGTCGGCCTCTTTCTGTTTAATTTGAATTCGGCGCACTTTCTTGACGCAAAGAACCGCGATCAGAAGAAATAGCGCCAATAATTACTCTGTGGTCGGGACAGGCGCTGAATAGGCTCCACCCTCGCTACTTGAGAATCGGGAAAAAAACAACGTCCCATGATTCAAGTCTTCTCAATTCTTCCCTTATTTATTCTTGGTCACACTTGGCTCATTTCCTGGCTTTTTGGGTAGCAAAAGTAGAAAAAAGAAAAAGAACAAGATACAACTAATTCTGAATGTTGTCATTTTAAATTGAGGAGATCAATTAGAGCAAAACAGCGTGTATAATTATGTTACAGGAACCCTAATTGACCCCAAATTGCAGTCCGCTCATTATCCCCAAGCTGCCACAAAGCCCATCAAATCTCACGTCCCCTAGGGATTTTCAGTTGTTTCTGGAATAGGCGGCTTTTTTAGCCCAGTGTGACCAAGCTCTCAGCCGGGAGTGTGATCAGTAGTTGAGGGCAAGCAATCCGACGCTTCCCGTAGGTAATATACCCCAAGCTTCTAACTTACATTTCTAACTGCCGTATTTCCAACAAGCTCCAAATGATCGGCAAGAGCTGTCAAGTACTCAAACCCACTCCTGTTGGCGTACTCGCGAAAAACTTCAATCATCACTGTCAGACCCACGCCAGCGCCGATGGACAACTGATCTCCAAAGCTGACTTCATGAAGTTCTTGAATTCGGTTGGTGTCAATAACATTTCTTTTGGAAGGCACCTCCTTGTATACACCTAGAAAAACACGCCATAATTACACTGGGTAAAACAAAAGGAGCGGAGGGAATAACACACACTGTCAGAAGTTTCATAACAGATTGCGCATAACACTTTCAAGAATAACACCTTTTCACTTAGAAATAAAGTGCTATGACCAATTAAGTTTATACTATTTCGTGCCTAGATCTCCAACAACACTTTCAATAGGTAAAAATACCACACTGTTAGAAGTTACATAACGACAACAGAAGGATGCGCGGTTTCAACAGAAAACACTTGGGGATGTTATCTGTTATGTTTCTTTCGTTCCCGTTAGTATTTTTACCAATTGAAGGTGTTGTTGGAGATATAGGCACGAAATAGTGTAAACTTAATTGGTCATAACACCTTATTTCTAAGTGAAAAGGTGTTATTCTTGAAAGTGTTATGCGCAATATGTTATGAAACTTCTGACTGTGCAGTCAGCCTAGATTAGCAAGTATCAGAAGTAGACAACTAAGTGAGAGTTCGTAACTCCAGAGCCTAAAAGAAGGCACGTTAAAACATTGTTCCTGCCCCACACTCCAACGCCTGAAAAGGCCCTTTTAGTTTTCGTGCTTCTTTCTATTACTCGTGCCTCCTACACTATGTCGTGCCGTGCCATGCCTGCTTTTAGTCGATCCCTCCAACCCTGTCCAGTCTTCACTTTAGTTCTAGCAACATGTCCGTCTTTTGTCCGCTTTCATAAATCTGATGAAGATTTTGACAGAAACATCAGCAATGGGATGGCGCTTTTATTCAGCGCATTATCACAAACAATTTCGGTGTATATTGTGTTCGAACCGAAACCGAGCTCTAACTGACGAACAGTGAATGGAATATTCTTAAAGGACCCCTCACACTTTTTACTCTTCAACTTACTGTATTTTAACATATTTGAATACTTCAAAACTATGCTGTGCTTTAATACAACAACTCACAGTTTTGGCTGTTTTAAGTCTTTTTCGAGACCCGTTGACTTGTAGCGAAAACAGAGAATAAATTTATATAACCGGTTTTTCTGATGGAAAAACTTCTCGCAGACAACCGTCGACAGCGTGATACACATCGAATGTAGCAAAACACGGCAAGTGAGAAAATCAGCGCGGTTTTGTTAGAGGGGTTAGAATGTACCGTACGAAATTGGGGTCCTGGTTTAAAAATATATGGAGTGATTATGGAAGTAGCTTGCATTAGTTTTACAGGTAAGACAGGTCCTTTAAGCGAAAATATGAGTGGATCAGTCCTGTCCAATTTCATGACTTTGACCGTGTGAGTATGGTAGCCGAATCAGGAAATGAACGCTCCCGCTAATCTCCAGTTGCATCTGGAGGTATCCAGACAAAGAGGGCGACGAGAAAGATCTTCGTCACACCTCCCAGTCTGATCACCACAACATCATCGCGTCCATCCAACACGAATGGGAAGGTGTATGGGAAGAGGCTCAAATTCAGAGAGAACGGGCGACTCTTCTTGAATGACCTAAGCACCTCTGGAGGTTAACGAGGAACTAAGGTCTAAGGTAAGGATCTTGGTGTTCGTGGTGTGAATGAAAAGTAGTCGCAGAAGTATATCAACAGGTCACAATGTAAACTTACCGCACCCTGTGTTTCCTGACAGCAGTCTGAATCCGTTTTCAGATGTATTCTTTATTATATGCAACGCTTCTGTCATTGTAGTTGGGTAGTGCCAGACTTCTCCACTAGGCAAAACGACAGCAGATGTAGTTTGAGAAGCGAGACTATCAAGACCACCGTTCGGATGACACACTCCATTGCAGGACTTTAATGTCCTTTTGCATATGTTGGTGGCAGCATCCTGGAAAGAAAATTATGAAAGCAGAAGCAAAGCCAACTGCCAAGTTCAAGCCTCTTAAGCCTATTTTGTCCATGCGTCCATCACAGTTTCGCGGAATTTACCTGAGAAGTGAAGCTATCCGTGCTATTCCTCACAATTTCTAGGCAACTCTTTGACAACTGGGTAGTCTCTACCCAGTGTTACACAGTTACACCAATAGTTTTTACCAACGAACGAAGTGCCTCAACGAGAATCTCGATCGACGGCCTACACTCATTCAGTTCCGGATTATGCCCTGTCGGCCCCAAGGAACTCGAAATGTCGGATCCCTGCTACCGAACTGTGTACGTCGACACCTAGAAATTTCGGGTCCTCGCTACAAAACTGTGTACGTTGACACCTAAAGATGGGGATGATCAACACCACTACAGCACAAACGGGCACATAGTGACATAGACAACTTAAAGTTCAACCGAAAAGGACTGAGATACGACGATCTAGTTACCCATCACTTGTTCAAATAAATAGCCTTGAGGACCCGATGAGTTAGTTCGATGCTCTGCTATTTATGAATGATCATTTTTCATATGGTGGAATTTCTCTGTCGGATCTACGAAAAAGAAGTGTTCACGCAGAGGGCCCTCTTAAGAGAGCTGATCACTGGCCACGGAAAGCTTCGTATTTACATTCAGCTTTTCCGCGTTATAGTAGAATTTGCGCTGTGGAGACGGCCTTAGATATTCTGAACTTTACTACAATAGCAGATAGTGGAAAGTAAAAAAATCACTAAGCAGAACCCAAAAATTCGGTACATTCAATTAAATGATACAAAAATAAGTTGGCTTTTCAGTTAAACTTTAAGGGATAATGACTTAAATTCACTTTGTCCAATTCCAGTATTTTTCTGATCCCTTGTAGAGGGGCCATGAAAGCGGAACTCACAGGCAGTTGCCTATGCTACCTATTTTAAAGCTCGGCCAGAGCTCGGAACTGCACTCCTTTCAGTTCGAGGTCAATGAAGCGCACGTTTAGTCAATAAGACTGTAACGACATATTCTAAAGCTGCATCATCAATTACCTCGATGTCACAAAATTTCTGCTTCAGTTCTTTTGATGCATTCTTGGCTGCAGATTTGAACGCGTCAAGGATAGGCCTATAACCAGTACATCGACAGAGGTTGCCATCGAGTGCCCGTTCCACTTCAGACATTGACAGATCTCCTTTGCTCATTTCCAACCTGAAACAAAGAAAAAGAAACTTCGACTTTAAGCCGCTTCCACATTGACGCGTCGTTGCGGCTGCGTTTTTCTTGCGTTGCGTACAGGTTGTGTAGCGTAACCTTCACACCTGAGCGAGAAACTTTCATATTGGATGCTCATTTTCCTTTCTCCGTTTCCTCTGCTGAGTTCTTGATTCTTTCACCATTAGTAAGTTTTTCTTCCATTTTCCACTGAAAAATATGATGCATACGCGTCGACGCAACGCAAGAATAGAACTTGGTTCTATTTGGGTTGGTTCATCTTAGCGATGCGTTTAATTTGTCTGCGTAAGCTCTGCGCGTTGCATCGCCGCAAGCGCGACGCTGGAGTTGCGTAGCTCAGTTTGAAAGGCTCATGGTGGGTTTACACACTCAGTAAGTCCGAGCGTATTTTGAAATCCGAGCGTATTTTACGCACGTACAAAACGGACCGATTTCTCAAATACGTCCGTACTGCTAGAGATTTTTTCAAGTTCGATTTATAATTCGTTCCGGTGGCTTCACGGTCTTCCTTGGAATTGTAGTGCATTGGGAATGTTTGTTGGTGAAGGGCTTCCATCTTTTGGTGAACTTCGGAGGCGGTTAATTCTTTCCCTTCAAACCAGGATCCTCCGATCCCCTAGCCCACTTCTTAGGATCCTTTGTAGGCCTCAGATGCGGCTTTCTCTGCCTGTATGGCTTGCGTGGACTCGTGAGTTCTGCACGGGGCTTTTGACGGGAGTCACGTAAGTGACCTGGTACTTACATTTGTTTGTTTGTTGAGTGTGTTTTTGTTATATTGTGGCCCATGTTGGCCTTATTTGAAATAAAATAAATAAAAATAAATAAAATGCACCATCAACGTGTCAACGTGAAAGCGGTATTGCCACTTAGACGACAAAAACCGGAGATTAAAATTACTTCGAAAAAAAGAAAGCTTGAATTAAGTTCCTATCATTGGCTCAAAAAGCTGTAGGTCCCAGGATCACCAAGAACAAAGAGTAGCCGGACTACACTCTAGGTGCTGAAACTTCACTCGGTCCTAAAACTTTTTAATCGAGGAGGATCTCTCGACGGCAAGAGCGGCAAATTCAGAGGTCCAAATGCAACAGCACTGGTCACAAAATGGCCACTGCGGGGGAAAGTTCTGTGAAGAAATTGCGGGAAAAGTGTACAAGAGATCAAATATCAAGATAAGGATATAATAAAGATGTGCTCAAGACAACAAGCATCCCAAATAAAATAAAAACTCACCCTGCCATTGACATAACCATTCCAGGAGAGCAAAACCCACACTGGATACCATGCCCTGAGGCAAGTCGCTTCTGGATGTGGTGCAAACCCCTCCGCTGACTTCCTAGACCTTCTGTAGTAGTTATTTCCCATCCGTCACAAGACAGCACGGGTGTGAGACACTGAAAAGAATAAAGCAACAGACTAAGTTACGGACCAAATTACTTGCAGATGTGACCCGGGGATAAAAGTGGTTCCTCCACTGGCAATAGCAAGCTGTCGGAAGCGATTGTCGTGTCGTAAGCGGTCATTTTGGCAGTTTTTAGCCAATGAGAGCACTCCAGGTCCGGACAAGCAAGGTTACGACGGACTTACGATTGCCAGTGGAAGACCCACTTAAGATCTCATTCTGCGATCGATGGCTTTGTTGCATTTGACTTTTCACTATAGCGGGGGTTCACTTACAGTTTGGATTCTCACCGAAACTCTTGAGTGATGATGGGAACAATAGTGTTTTTTTATGACTTGTCGAGGGAGCCCAACCGAAAAGTTGGTACCCGGAAATACCTGGTGAAAGGAGTGTGGAGCGTAGGACGGCTTGCCCACATGCATCCCAAATGGTCGTGGCTTTCAATTTAGGTGAATGATAAATTGCAATCGAGCACACGGTTGATTTCCTCCTAACCGTGCGTTTCCAGATATGACACTCCTCCGTACGTAACTATATAGCGTGCGCGGAGAAACGCTCCTACGCTTGCCGTTACCAGCCACACGCGAGGGATGGTACATTTCTCAAGCCACTGTCTAAATAAACAAAAACCACCAGTTGCGTTTTTGTAGATACCATGGTATCTGTTACCACGGTAACTGGATCTGCAATTAGTCGTTTTTGCAGTTACCGTGGTATCTGATACACGGTTGCTCTGCAAAAACGAAAATTGCCGAAATTGCCGAAATTGCGCTTTTCGAAGTCATCCCAAAATCCCCAGTTTGACAATAATTGATGAAAGTGAGATGACTTTTTCTGATGCTACGATCAGTTACCACGGTAGGACCGTGGTACCTGAATATCAGATATCACGACAACTGCAAAATCGCCTTTTGACCGTGGTATCAGATACCACTATAACTGCAAAAACGACTTTAGACCGTGGTATCGATACAAGGTATCTGAAAACGCAACTAATATATAATTGTACCGTTGGGACTTCACTTGACCGTCGACATTCCACAACTGGTGAACAGAGACGTTTTCATTTATTAGACAAATTGAATGTCTGCGTGTCTTCTCATCGATATGGCACCGTGTCAGGGGGTGACACAAAAGATTTCCATCGAAGGACTACATGCCCGCACACCATGGCGATGAGTTACTAACAACACAATGGCTATTCAATTGCACCGACATAGAAGGAGCATAACATTTAAAGTTTAACTGAAAAGCCAACTTATTTTGTGTCATTTAACTGAATTCATTGCATTATTTGGATTGTGTTAGGTTTTTTTTTTAACTATATGCTCCAGTGTGACGTTCAGAATATCTATAGCCGTCCCCACAACGCAAAGTTATACTATGGAACGGGAAATTCGAATCTGAACACAAACGTGGCTTTGTAGTTGCCAGAGGTGAGCTTGGTGAAGGCAAGCTCATTGGATGAACACTTATTTTTCAAAAATCGTTTTTATCAAGCATACAACACAGGTAAAAGCGAATACAAGTGCCAAAAATCCGACAGGGAAAGTCCACTTTCTGAAAACCGATTATTCCTGAATTGGGGAGCAACGAAGTAACGTATTTTCATCGGGCCTTCAAGCATATTCAAGTGATTACGAGATGTATACCTAGATCGTTAAGTATCAACCCTTTTCGGTTAAACTTAAATGATTGCAGAACCATACTCGTACGTGTCGTACTCACTGAATTGATACTGAAAGACTTAGTCCCGTTCGTCACTGGATCCACTTTGGTCGCCACGACGATACAAGCTCCGCATCCGCCTTCGCCACAGTTTTGCTTGACCGACTTCGTCAAGCATTTGTCTCGAAGAAAATCGATCAGCCGGTAGTCCGCACCCAACTCGCCGTCAACTAAAAGTGAAGAAGCTAGATCATTAGTGGGAAGTTGCTCGCAAACCAATGCCATCTGTTTTCTCAAAACATATTTTAACTGGCATTTTACATTTCCACGATTAAAGCGGTTGGTAAATGGCTGTCCCTCCTCGTCTCATTATCAGTATCAGTCATACAGAGGTTGTACAATAGATCCATAAGTTAATGAAATAGAAAGTGTTTCAGTTTTTTTTGCAGTGCAAATCTCTCTAAACCTTTTTTTTCTGCTCAAGGAATGTAGTTTAGGTTTAAGGCTTAATGGAAAAGTTGCCACAATAGCAAAAGCTAAATAATAGGCAACAAATAGAAAATAAATAACCACGCATTAATAACTAACAATATCTAAATAATTTACCATCAACAAAAAACTTAAAATAAATACAGAAACAATCAGGAACCGAACAGGCACAAACGAACAGCAAACGTGAAATTTTTTTGACTGTTGAATTAACTAGTAACAAGGGAGGAGAATGAGTGGACCCAACGGGCGGTACTTGGTACTGGAAACGGCTAGAGTAAATTTGAATGTCTCGTTAAGTAAGTCGGTTCAGGGAGTTGTTCGGGGAGGAGGTGGCGGAATCTGACTGACTGCAATATTTTCTTACCGATTGTTAAATTTAGGCGTCTTTTCTTTAGCGGTTGAGCCGGAGAGTTTTAAGCGCTTGGTCATAATTAGTAGTAGAATGGTGTCAGTTACAGAGGCGTTACTAGCCGAAATGTTTGGGGGGGGGGGCAAGGTATTTTCCGACTGGCTGGTCGTTTTTACCGACTGTTTTTGCTTATAAAAACGACTACTGTCGAGAAAAAACGACTTTAAGAAAAACTACTATTTTTAAGAAAAAATCGACTATTTTTACGAGAAACCGACTTTTTTTTTTAAATCGACTGTTCCCAAGAAAAATTTCGACTGTTTTTACGAAAAATCTCGGCTATTTTTTACCGACTGGCCGAAAACATTCGGGGGAGGGGGTGTCCCTCTCTCTCCCCCCCCCCCCCTGTCGTGACGCCCTTGGTCACATAATGATGGTGATGATTACTGGGATACCAATACTCTTGATGACTAGCTCTATGTGCCGATGAAGAATCACCCATGTACTTAGAAGAAGAGCTGGAAGCGTCACCACAGCTGTCCCCAACGAACGCCGTTTATTGCTTGACACAGGATTTGAGTCATCGTTCGGGCAACGTTTCTCGTTCTTTCCAAGGTTCATTAGCGTGTTTTGGATGTAAATCGCATGGTGGCTCTTAAATTGGCAAGCAAATTCCAGTAAACCTCCGAAATAATATGAACGTACCTAGGTGTTCTGTTCCATTGACAATCAGGGCAGCTTTTCTCGACATACTTCCTTTTACCTAACCCAGACAGGCCGTAGACCTAAACACTAAACACTAGTAATCTTTTTTCAAAGTCTTATCAGAACATAACGAGCAAGTTGAGTGTCGGCGGTGGTTTGACGTAAATCTGTAACTACTCTGGAGATTAACGGTTATATCTTGCCTATGGTTACCAAAGCAACGTAGCAGACGAACAACATGAACAGAAAAATCCTGAACTTGAGGAGTGGCGTAGCACGTTGTCTGCAGAACCTCTACTAACAAAACATCCCTGGTCAAAACACAATTTACTTAGTAAAAAAAAGTCTCAGAAACAGTAAATTTTTCTAGAAAACGGTGAATTTGTTTCGAAAAATTCAATGACTTTCTTTTTATGAAACAGGCGGTAAAAGTAACCAGAGATTCGAAACATTGTCCCCTCCCAAATCGTTTTGGCTAGTAACGTCTCTGATAATCTGGATTAATCAACATTAATCATCGTGGTGCCAATAACTACCAATAAATACCGTTATTTCATTAACCGCTGTATACAATAATAATAAGACTCGAAAAATGTATCTCTAATTTCAAAGAAATCTAGTCGAAAAGGTTTATCTCATATTTCCAAGAAATCTAGTTCAGTTCCAAATCTATCAGATCAATGTTAACTTGTATGGTTTTTGGGATCCCAAAACGTAAGTGGACGGATACCTATGACATCGCAAAAGTTGTCCGTCTGTCCGTCCGTCCGTCTGTCTGTGAGCACGATAACTCTCGAAGGGAATGAGATATTTTGATGAAACTAGGTTTGACGATTCTTTGGGTCAAGAGTAAGGTCAAGTTCGTAGATGGGCTTTGTAGCCCTACATTTAGGGGTGGGGGAGGGGGTTTAAATTAAGGGGCAAACAAAATATTTTTAAACAGCTAATGTGATAGTCGATTATGGGGTAAGAAGACACGCTGAACATGAATATGTAAAACATTTTCTCGTCCGACAAGTAGTTCGCCCGGAATCCGGCAAAAACCGGAAAGTTGGTTAAAGGACGCCTCTTGCTTATTCTGCCTTTTATAATATACTTAGCTCCCATATGGAATTATAAGCTTCTAAAATCCCCACCTTTCTCCATTTCGTTTCGTAACTACGCTTTTTTAGCGCTTTTTCGGCCTTGCCGAGTTTTCCCGTCACCCAACGAAAAGTCTGCCGGAATCTTCATTGTCCGCTGACAAATCTTTCACAAATATGGATGTGACAATCTTTTGTATATTACTTCTTTTATTTGCTCAGTTTTCCCACTTTTAACGAAGGCACGTTCAGTTTTCAAATCTTTTGCGCCCAGCCGCCGCGTCCGAGCAGAAAGGCTGGATATAATCGACAGGCGATAACAAGAGAATCTCTGGTTTTAGGTGGAAAGTAATGTTATTTTCGAAAAAAAAATTCTGGTCCATTTTGTAGGGAAAATATAATTTCTAGTAAGACTTGTGCTTTAAAACTGAAAGTTTCATTTGAAGTTGATTAAATGTTCGATTTAGCGGTAAGAAGATATGCTGAACACGATGGTCAAAACCATTTTTTCGCCGGACATGTAGTTTATCCGGATTCCGGTGAAGGAACATCTAAAAACCGGAAAGTTGGTTAAAAGTACAAGTTTCATTTGAAGTTTATTAAATGTTCGATTTAGGGGTAAGTAGACATGCTGAACACTTATGTGAAATGCATTTTCTACCCGGGCAACTAGTTCGACCGGAATCCGGCCAAAACCGGAAAATTTGTTAAAAGCAGTAAGTTTTATTTGAAGTTGATTAGATGTCAGATTTAGGGGTAAGAAGAGATGCTGAGTCTGCATATGACAATCGTTTTTCAGCCGGACATAAAATTCGTCCGGAATTCGGTTGTAACCGGAATTTTTTTTGATAAGTTGAAGTTTTATTTGAAGTTGATTAGATGTTGTTTATAAATACGCTGAATTCGTTTCTGAATTTTCTTTTTTTGCTGGACAATTAGTTCGCTCGGAATTTGGCAGAAGTAAAGCAGGAAGTTTCGGTCAGTTTCGTCAAAATAGAGATGGCTTATAGCGGTCTATCTGAATTTGGTTTTCTCTGATGATTAGCCTGCCGAAGACTGGATCTGGCGAAGACAAGACCCAATTGTCTGGATTAAATATTAGATTTTTGGGATCCCATCGAAACCTTTGGTCTTGTTACTTCAAGCTTCTCAGGATTACCACAAATAATTTTCTAAAATAGCACAATAGGTTTTATATATCAACAGTCAGAGGCGTTACTAGCCAAAATGTTTGGGGGGGGGGGGGGACGAGGCATTTACCGAAAGCTAGTAATTTTTACCGACTTTAAAAAAACACGACTGTTTCCAACAACAAAAATTACATTTTTGAAAAAAATCGACTGATTTTCGAAAGAAAAACCGACTATTTTGACAAAAAGTCGACCAATTTTCAGAAAAATCGACTGTTTTCATGAAAAAGTCAACTGTTTTGACGAAAAATCGCGACCGACAGCACTGTGGGGGGGGCATCCTCCCCTCCCCCCCCTCCCCCAGTCGTGACGCCCCTGTCAACAGTTTCTCTTGTATTAATGTCATTTTTGTCTTTTACCCTTGGAAAAATAATAGTATCGTCTCCACTGGCAATCGGAAGGTGTCGGAAGCGGTCGTAGCGAAACCGTAGCCACCATTTTGGCCGTCTTTCAGTTCTCATAAGTCTAATCCGCTGTCGTAAGTCAGATCGTAACAAAATCGCAAAAGTAGAAACAGTTTCTACGCTAATTTCTATGCTAATTTTCACTTTTCACTTTTTTTTTAAAGGCTTGACTTTCTTTCACTTTTATGTGCCTTATCTTATTCTGCTTCACACATATTTTTGTTCTCTAGCCTATGATAATATTTGTCACTCTTCATCTATATTATTATACTTACATTACCATACTCTCATAATATTATTAACATGAATTATCAACACTGCTTATCTATATAAACACGGTCAATACAAGTGGCTCCACCTGCTAGGCGCTTGTATTGACTTCAAAATTTCCTTTTGCGAATCGCCCTTCAGACGACCGCTTTCGCCATACTATTTTTGTCTGCTGCGTGATTGGCTACAATCCACACTTGTGGAAGTCCACAATTCTCGTCGTCAACAAAATTCTGCATGTTTTACTCATTTTACCTTGATTTTCTCGCGCTGGACTGGAACGACACCTTGGGACCCGGTGATACTTCTAAGTTTATAGAGATTTCAGTCTGTCTGGCTCAACCTTTTATTTAGTCACTTCAGTTACTTTTAATTTCACGTTGAATCGGACGTCTAACTACAACAGCAGCGCTAATGTCTGCTGGCAACTCATCATAATTCTCTAGCGGTCAAAACTGGCACTAGTCTTCAAAACTTGCTTGTGTTAATTAATTAAAAATACGGTGGAAATAGTGAAGGCGAAGGAGGAACTAAATAAAAATATTATCAAAGGTATTGCCTTGGACAGTTTTAAAGCAACCATTTCACAACTGTGATCGTCATTTTCGAGTATTTCGTGAATTCATTTGCGGAAATCGCTAGTGCCATCTAGTTTGACTAAGCGAACACTTCCTGAATGTTCCTGATTCATTTTCCGGTAATTGCCAGTGCCCTCTAGCTTGAGTAAGCGAACACTTCCTGAACGTTTACAGGAGATTACGTTAACGACCACTAGACTGTGCAACAGTCAATCCCGGAATGTCCGGTCCAAATAAAAGGCAACGAGAATCTCCAAAAAAAGGTGTGGACAAATGTAAAGCATGCGATTTAAGTTTGGAGGATGATGATCCAGCAATCCAGTGCGATTTGTGTCGATCGTGGCTTTGCATTAGTTGCTTAGACATTACCGAGCCACAGTATGAGCTCTGGACTAAAATGACACGCAGATTTGATTCGCAATGGTTTTGCGTTACTTGCAAGCTTCAGCAGCAACAGCCCAGCTCTGAGACACATGGCCCCTCTAGAGAAGTTATAAAGTCTTCTATGCGGGAAGTGTTGCAGGAGTTCAAGGAGGAGCTCAAGGACGAGTTACGCACCGAATTTGCCACCATGCTTTCTCCCATTCAAGAGCGATTGAAGATACTGGAGGAATCTGTCATAACTAAATGTTCCGTCGACGAGGTTCAGAAGTGTATTAGTGATCAACTCTCCGGAGAAATAGGCAGAATTGACGCTCGTCTGACACAAATAAGTGCAAATACCCCAGGACACGGTTCTCAGCAACCATGTTCATCGGTGGACCTAGTTACCGATCTAGCGAATAAGCAGAAAAACTTGATGATTTATGGCCTTCCAGAAAATCCGTCTTGCAAAACCAAGGCTGAACAGAACAGTTTCGACCTGAAGTTCGTGAACCAAACTCTTTTGTCTGCTGCACCCGTGCAAACCTCCTTCACTGTCAGAGTTGGTAAACACTCTGTTGGTCGCACACGGCCAATCAAAGTTATGTTCCGTGAGGCAGTTGAACGCGACATAGCAGCTGTGTACTTAGCAACTGAACGATCCAAAATTGTTGCACAATTCAATAATTTCAACTTTAGCCACGACAAAACGGAAGCTGAGCGCATAGACAAGAAAAAGTATGACCAGCTCAAGCAGGAATTAGCTGAAAAGTTCAAGGCGGGAGATGACAGTTGGCGAATTCGCAGGGGACGTAGTGGTTATGAAATTGTGAAGAAAAAGGAGTTTCGTGTCCAGGGAAATTCCTCAGAGACCTCGCAAATGGAACAATAATCTCCTGGTCATGTACACGAACACTGATTCTCTCTCGAACAAATATGAAGAATTAGAATCTGTAGTTGTAGTGAAGCAACCATCTATTATTGTAGTAACTGAAGCTCTACCAAAAAATTGTTTAAATCCAAGTTCTTATCTTCGTCAGCTCAAAGGGTATACTTTATTATCAAATGAGAAATTTAGAAGAGGTATTGTGATTTATGTTAGTCAGGACTTAAAA
Source organism: Branchinecta sandiegonensis (assembly GCA_030848855.1). Taxonomy (NCBI): domain Eukaryota; kingdom Metazoa; phylum Arthropoda; class Branchiopoda; order Anostraca; family Branchinectidae; genus Branchinecta; species Branchinecta sandiegonensis. The sequence continues at coordinate 12,987,946 of JAUPMV010000014.1, forward strand.
TTCAGTGAGGTAACCAATCAAATCGGTTCAAATATTGTTGAAAGCCTGTGTGTGGACGTCCAGCTACCTCGATCAAGTGTTCCACTGCGGATCGTAGCCATTTATCGAAGCCCTACAAAAGATAGCAGTTCTGAAGCAAATGACCAGTTAATTTTGCAGTATTTGAGAGAGTTGTTAGTTATTAATAACAAGATTTTGGTCGTTGGTGACTTCAATTTACCTCGTATTGATTGGTTGACGGGAACACCAACCGTTGGTTCTGAGTCATACGAGTCACAGTTTCTTGACACGTTACACCAGTCTTTTTAAAAAAATGTTGAAACTTCAGTAATTGCATCTATGAAACAGTTCCCAAAAAGATACTGGAAGTACGTTAATAAAAATATTGAAACAGTATCTATTTCTTCAATTTCATTTATGAATGATGTCGGTGGTGAAATACATGACGATCAAGAAAAATCGGAAGCATTCAATAACATGTTTTCGTCTGTTGTCGTATCTCCGTCCCCAACAGCTTCTCTTGTTTCCACCCCAGATTTCCAACCGGAAGTAGCTTTTGATGATGGAGATGTTTCAAATGAGACGGTACTCGGTATACTCAACAAATTAAATTGTAACAAAGCTCATGATATACATTGTTTTTCAAACGTCATGATTTCTCGCCTTGCGTCAGTCCTTTCTGCTCCTTTAACTGTTTTGTATAATAAGTGTTTAGCGACTGGAAGATGCCCTGCTGCATGGAAAGAAGCGATAGTAAAGCCACTGCATAAAAAAGGTTCAAAGTCGAAATTAAGTAATTATCGGCCAATATCCAACACTTCCATATTTTGTCGCATTTTTGAAAAAATAATAGTGTCTCGTATTCAGGATTATTTTGAGAAGAATGGGCTATGGCACCCTTCACAGCATGGTTTCAGAAAGAAAAGATCATGCAACACGCAGCTTCTAGAAGTTGTATCAGATTTTCAGAAAATGGGTGATCTTGGTGTGTTGTTCGACTGCGTCTATTTTGACTATTCCAAAGCGTTCGATAAAATTTCAACACGACTTCTTCTACAAAAATGTTCTAATTATAAAATAGGTAGAAGGTCGTTAGCATGGATTGAGGATTATTTAACAAATAGGAGTCAACGAGTGCTAGTAGGTAGTGCATTGTCATCTTCAGCGAAAGTGTTGAGTGGTGTACCACAAGGTAGCTGCATTGGACCGGTACTGTTCTGTCTTTTCATCAATGATTTGCCTCTCGTGATTAAAAATTCTACAGTAAAATTATTTGCCGACGATGTCAAGTTATACCGGAAGGTTGAAAATCAGTCCGATTGTAAACTGCTGTAAGATGATATTGATTCGCTTCATGAATGGTCAAACCGCAACTCCATGTTCGTAAATGTAGATGAGACTACTGTAGTTCATTATTTGTCAAGTAGTGGAACGGAATTTCAGTACAGTATTGGTTCATCCAGCATTTGCACTACAGAAGTGGTTCGTGACTTAGGTGTTTACTGCGACAAGCATTTGAAATTTGATAAACATGTAGCTACCACAAGTAACAATGCAAACTTTCGTGTCCATACTATTAGACGTACGTTCAGAAAATTCAACCTACGAAGCTTCAAAACGTTATATACATCGCTGGTAAGGCCTTTGGTGGAGTACAGTTCGTCGGTTTGGTACCCTATGAATAAAACGGATAGATTACGCATTGAGAAAGTTCAAAGACGCGCAACAAAGCTTGTACCTTATTTGAGAAATCTGTCGTATCCGCGTAGAATGAAAAGTTTAGAGTTGCCTAGCCTAGATTTCAGGCGTAAACGTGCTGATTTGTTGAATGTATATAGGATAGTGCGAGGAGTTGACAATGTGAACTCTGAAGATTTATTTACTTTTTCAAATTACCCGTCAACACGTCAGCACAGATTTAAACTTTATCAGCCAAAGCCAAACCGACGTGTTGGCATTTATAGTTTTCAAAATAGGGTTTGTAAAGATTGGAACGCACTACCAGATGAAACTGTTATGTCGGAAAACGTAGATATTTTCAAACGATCGATTGTTTCGTCCACATTTTATTCGAGTGCTTATGCAGACCCATTTTTGCCAACTTAAGTTTAATTCAGTTTATTTTGCATTGTATAGATTTATTTGTATTACTAGTGCCTTATGTTCACATTGTATGTAGTGACAAGTCTTTATTTATTACCACTTTTGGTGATAATAAATAAATAAATAAATAATTCTCAGAGAAGGGGGGAATACCTGGCTTCTGTGCATCATTGGCTCCCCTATATTCTCCCGAGTCGCAAAATATATTTAAGTGCGTACTCACACTGCGTAAGCCGCAAGCGCGCAATCAACAAATTCTGCCGTTCCACGAGTCAGCAGTTTTTCCACAAAACTGATACGGACCTCTGACTGAATTTGGCGTATACCATGCGCGCTATTTCTGGGTCACTGTGCTTGGCGGTTATCAAGGAGTATTGTCTCCATGCTTCTCCTACCACGAAAGGAAGGTATCGTGCGTGCCATTCTTGCCACGCCATGCCACCAACTAGGCAAATTCTGCCAACACTACCCAAACTGACGTCAACAAGATTCAGTTAGAGCTGTTCGTGCTACCGCGTGCAACATGAACTCGAATAACCTATAGAGACTATCAACCGTTCAGACAGCAGACTGTACATCGTTCGACTTTCTTTCCAAGTAAAACACACGGACAGACATCCATCGCGATGAGAACTAATGAAGGGCATACTCGCTGAAAATTCCTAAAATGACAATAATCGAATAACTGCTATTTAAAAACTTAACATATGTTACTGAAAATTATGATATAAATACATATAGTGGACACGTTATATGTTATACTTTCATCAATCTAAAGAATCGAAGTACTACATTTTTTTTGCGATAAAATCACATTTTCAAGATCACTAGTTATATTTTTTTTTCTTTTTCTTTGCCGTTTTCTCTTGTTTTTGCGGTTGTTACCGGAAAACAAGTTTTTTTCCTTGAACTAAATCACGTTATTTATCCTATGTGTATATAACTCTAGCCGTTCCGAAGACCGTAGCTGCCACCAGTTTTAGCGGTAGTTAGATAGACGTGTACGTGGGTATACGGGTATAAAAGGGTAGCGCGGGTGATGGTGTGAGGCGGTTCTTTACATTCGGTGGTAGAGCTACATACAACACAGGTTGATTTATGAATGAATGTTTATTTACCTTAAACGGCGTTAATTCAACTCCCAAGATGCTGATACGGCTTAACAATCCTTTACTTACAACGATACCACTCTGAAGTTGTACTTTATATCTGAGACTCAAACGGCACGAACATTGAATACTGGAGACCAAGTTACAACACTGACTAAGAACGAAAACTCAAAACTGAAGACCAAAACTAAAACTGACTAAAACTAAAATTGAAACTAACTCCGCGAATCCCAACTCCCATTTTATAAAACTTTCCTTGATCCCGGTTGTGCTTACCTTAATTGTTTATACACATTTAGCAATCTTGCACTTACGTGAACCCAATATTGCTTACCTGAAATATGTAGGAATATTTGGCAATCTTGCACTTACGCAAAACCATAGTTCTGCACTCGTCATCAAAAGCTTAATCGGTGTGACGTATACCGAGGGAGTTGTGACTTGTGGATCATTACATGCTAGTGTTACGAACGTCCGTTACACATCCGTTACAAGGTTACCTACATGAGCCCGACAGCACAGAATGAGTTCATTGCTATCTTAGGAAACGAAAACGCATGAGTTCTTCGGAATTTTTGCAGACACAACTCCAGATGTCAGCCATCAGAAACGGCTAGTTGTAGGAGTTCGATATGTGGATCCCGGTGATGGCTCTGCGCGTAAGAGAATGTTGGCACTCAGAGAGGTGAAATCAAAAAAGGGCGCTGACTTCGCAGATGAGATTATGAAAGTAGTAAGGTCCTGCGGACTGGATGAATCTAAGATCGCCTTTCAGTCTTACGGCTTCGCTAGTAATACGTCTGGACGCTTCTCTGGAGTACAAGCTTGCATTTCAATCTTACTCGGTCGTGAGGTTCCGTATTTTCGCTGCTTGGCTCACAGAGAAAATAACGTGGTCGAACGAAAATGTAGCTGACTTATCCGTTTTGCACCGTCAAATGTGGTCGAACATGCATGCGAAGCATCCCCTATCGTAAGAAACATGTTCGGAACACTACGAGTTCTTTACTTTTTTTTACGAGCGGAACAAAGCGAGTAGTAGCTTACCAGGATCTAATGAATGAAGTGGAAGGAAAACTGCAGCTTAAATCTCTTTCAGAAACTCGATGGTCCGCTAGAACTGAAGCTCTAGACGCTGTCTGGCGGGTCCTTCCCGAGTTGGTTTCGCTACTTAAGATTTAGCAACCGACTTGGAAATGGACTCCGAAACAAGAAGCAGAGCAGGAACGCTGCAAGCTGCAGCTATTCGCTTGACTTTGTTTTCAGCTTATCGTCCATGCGATTGCTTTTGCGGAAAACAAACCTTTTGATCCTTGCACTTCAGCGTGAAGAGTTGAGCATAATAAAGGCTCTGCGATTGATGTCTGCGACAAGAAAAGAGTTGGAGGATATTACTGTGGAGCAAATCGTCTCGCAGGTCGAAGCAACAGTACCACTGGTATCTCAGATAACACGACCATCCCAAGATTCAGTCAACGAGAGCGACGAAGAAACTGACGCGGAAACCTATACGTGTATAACCCTGATGAAGTATATCGTCGTTACCACCGAAGAAGACGTCCAGCAGCAAGACTTCGCGACGTCGAGAGACGACTTCGAAAGCTTTTACATCCAAGAGACGAAACGCGTCCTTAATGTTCTTGTGCGAGAAATGGGGGAAACACTTGAAGAAGCCAGTGCTAGGATTTACCTGCTTGTCCAATGTATGATAACACTCGATACGACAATAGAAGCAGTAGACGGCTTCCTGAACTCGTGCCCGGCTTTCAGTTTCAACAGAACTGAGTTCAAGAGTCAGATGGAGCTTTTTCAACGTGATGTGACCTCTCGGGTCCATGGACCTCTAGACTTCGAAGACTTTGACGTACTTTTTGACAACGCAAAACAGCTTAAGGAAGTTCTCCCTCTTGTTTGGACACCATACCTTTATGCAAACACTATCCCGGTGACAACTTGCAAAGGGGAGAGACTCTTCAGCCGTATGAAGCTAGTGAAGACTGTACTGAGGTCGACAATGGGAGACACCAGACTTCAAAACCTCCTGCTTATGGCGTGTGAAGCTGACCTCCTCGGTGAAGCTGACCTCCTCGATAGGGTTGAAATAAAACCAATTACGATGAAGTGGGGTTCTCTGAAAGCCGGATGAATTTCTGTTTAAACGAGTTCTTCATTTTTTTCAGTTAGTGAAGCAGTTCACGTCGCTTCCATTTTAATTGTTTGTCTCTTTATGTATGCGAATTAAACTATTCTTACTCAATTAAAATTAAGGTAAAAAAAAAATCAGGTATTTTTCCAGATCTGCACCCCCCCATAACCAGACCCTCGCTCCGCCCCTGGTGGTGCATCACGGTTCTAGCAGCCAATCAGACGTTAGCAGTTCTAAGGGAAAACTTCAACCCGGACCCTGCCCCAAAAAGAATGTCTCACCTCGAAAGAAAGTGAGATCTGGAAAAAGAACTATTCGGGGAGTTCTGATCCAACCGTTCTTCCGTGAACACCACCCCGACTAGGAATTAGAGGAGAATTTTAACGTAAGTTTTCTTTTAGATATTTCTCATCAGAGCAACAAGGCCAAGTACACCGGCTCTTTAGACCCTTCACCACCATCTCTTTACACTGTTAAAGGATTCTCTAAATTACTTATCACTCTTTCACCTACCTTTATAAGGATTTTAAAAGTAAATTAACTATGGTGTCTGGAGAGATAGTGAGGTTTATTTAGGCCTTAGAAAGCGGGTAGAATGTTACCATAGCAGATAGGAAAGAGAACCCATACGCACGCGGTTACACGCTACCATATTCTACGTTACCCTCCACACCAGCTCCGAGTTAAACGCTACTCTAGCCAACGGATCCTCACTGAGCCGTTAACTCACGGCACCGAAGCTCAGTAGACTTACCGGGGTCATTATCCTCGCTTCGACCGTCTTTCACGTACTCGCCCCAAAGGGAGCCTAACAAAGTGGTGGTCTAGCGGTGTTCTTTTCCTGCTCTGTGGTGACATTCTAGGTGTTTTCTCGCTACCCATTTCATTTGCTTTTCCTCCCGCATTTTTTTTTTTTGGTCCTTCGCCCGAGTCGGATCACTTTTAGCAGCGGAAAGTCCCGTATTCTTATCTGTAGAGTATTTGTACTATTTGTATAGGATAAGATAAGGCCTTCTTTTCATCAATTTATCAGTTTTTGTTTCATCAAGTTATCCGTGGCTCATCACTTTACCTTTTCCGGTTTGCTGTATTTACCATCACCAGGCGTTTATTGACCCAACCTGTGTTGATATAGCGTATTCGTCCCCTATTCAGCTTTATTGCTTGTTGTGAAATCTGCGATGTCTAACGGAAGTTTAAATAAACCCATAATTAACCCAGTCCCTTCTCAAATGACCCATCAAATGGGAGTTTCAGTCAGCGTCGGTCATTCATTCCGCGCGGTCGCATGTGGTCAAAGTGGTTACTACTGGTGAAAGTTGGATAATATTGGATTCTCAAGCGAAATAGCCAAGGAGAGAGAGAGTGGATTTATAAAGCTAGGTCCCGGGCTAAAGCGGGACACCATCTAACAAACTCAGCTCCCGGAGCATATTGCTGGGAGCAAGCAAGGTAAAAAGTCTGATTTGATTACGTCGAAGCGAGAATTTCAGTTGTATTGCCTCTGCCGGAAAACAATCTGAGATAAACGATGGCGAATTTGGAAAAAGAACAAGAGGCTTTGAGGAACGCTCAATTCCTCCAGGAAATTAACTTCAAACTTGTTCTTTTGCCTGTGGTATCGGGAAATGTGGAAGTTATTCAGGCACAGTTAGCAAATTTCGAGCAGCGAATTGTGGGGAACGCTAGTAAGAATGAAGCAAATAGCCGTGAGATGGCGACTTTGCGCAAAGATCTACTAGCTTCAAACCAGAGGGAGACCAGGAGTCTTCAAACCTGGAGGCAGAAATCAACAGAACGAATATTGTGTTGTTTACTCTTCAGCCATGTAATCGTCCCACGGAGTCTCTTAAAGCAGAAGTGTTCAATTTCTTCAGGTGTGTGCTTCCATTTATGACATTGTCGGGAGTTGATATTCGGGATGTGGTGCGAATCCGGGGAGGCCCAGTGATTGTGAAATTCAATACCACGGAAATCAGGGACATGGTGCTTAGGAATAGCCAGTTGATCAGGAGATCCGGTGTTTCTGTTTCACCGGATTATACGTTCGAACAAAGAGTGGCGCGCCGACAGTTGAAAATCTTTATGGCACCGGCAATTGAAGAGAGACGGGAGGTACGCCTTCGAGGTGAAAGGCTATTTATTGACGGGAGAATGTTTCTGTATGACCCCATAGAAAAACGGGTGATGGAGGCAACTAAGAACCCCGTTAAGAATAGATTTGATAGTGCACACCAAGGAGATCTGGGCGCCGGTCCCTCAAGTAGTGATGATCCAGTCATTATTGAAGAAGACAATTCTGATGCGGAGAGCGTAGCTACTGTCGTTGAAGGGGGCGATAGAGATCAAGTAACGAAGGAGCCGGCCCAAGTTCAAGGAAAGGCAATCGGGGCGGCAGTTTTGGATAAAAGATCTCGTAAAATAGATGAGATAATCTCCCCTGAAGATCGAAATAGAACGAACTCCCGGAATGTTGCTTCAAGAGGTGGAGGAACGGCTAGAGGAGGGAGTTCATCTATGAGTAGAGGAAGGTTGGTGGAAGTGTTGTATCAGGAACGGTTAGAAAGGAGGATTTTTATAGGCTCGCGTTTCCATATCCAAACAGTCCGGGCCGCCATTCAGAATTGTATGGTTCCCAGTATCCACCGCTTCGTCCGACATACGGATCCGCTGGTCATGGTGATGTTGAGTTAAAAATATGTACGTGGAATGTCCAAGGATATGCACAAGAGAAACTGAACGATTTACTAGGAGTTGATAGATGGGATGTACTGGGTTTAACAGAGACTTGGAATTCGCACTGCGTGGTTAAAGATGAGTTTAGTTGTTTTAGCGTGTGCAGAGAGAAGTCGAAAAATGGTCCGACATATGGAGGGGTTGCGGTATTAGTGCGTAAGAGTAGATTTGACTCGATTAGTAGGCTAAAGGGTAATTCGGAAACACGGTTTGGATTAAATTGACGATTCATCTTCTTCGTGATGTGTTTTGTTGTGTTTATTTTCCTCCCCAGTCTAGTTCGTATTCAAAGGAAGATACGTGGAATATATTAAGAAGTGATAAGGCTAGATTTATAGTAGAGATTACCCTAATTATGGGTTTGTATTTACAGGAGACTTTAATGCTTATACAGGGTGTCATAGTGGAACACCTAGGAATGATGTTTTCCAGGGGGAGAATTGGAGGGAGTCTACTCAGTCAGAGGATGGCCAAGGGGATGTGGAGTTGGGTGTGCGCAAAAGTAAGGACCAGGACTGTAAGAAAAACAAATGGGGTGAGAACATTTTAGATTGTTGTAGTAATGAAAATGTGATAAATAATAAATGGGAGATTAGGTGAAGATGGGGGTAAGGGGGATTATACCTGTTTTTCGGGTGGGGCTCCGAGTGTTATAGATCATATTTTGGTTAGCCCGTCTCTTTAGTCAAGGTGCCTGAACTGTAGAGTTCTTCAGGTTGTGGGTTCTGACCACGTCCCGCTTGCTCTTTTTATGGTTTCTCCAAGATCTCATGGGCCTGATATTATAGAAATAGATAGACAGACAAAGGTTAGTAATATTCCAGTTCCAGAGGTAATAGTTAGACAACCAATTAGGGTTTTTGAGGGATTAGATAAGAGAATTTTAGATAAGGTAACAGAGCAATGTTCCCAGGAAAGGTTAGAAAAGTGTATAGAGTTAAGTAAAGTGAATCGAGTTGAGGAGGCTATTTCTGATTTTTCATCGTTTACGTATGAGATTGCATGTGACCACGACCAGATAAAGAGGATGGTGAGAGTGAATGATTATTTTATGATGATGATTGTTGGAGGTTAAAAATAAGGTGGTGGAGGCACTAGTACTGGTAAGGAATAGCGGTAGTCAGCAGCTAGAATCTAACCTCGATAAGAGACAAATTAGAAGAAGGTTAAGAAAAAGCAGGAGGCTGAGGGCGTTAGAGATTCTTTAAAAAGTAAAGATGGTAAGCAGTTTTGGAAATGGATGAATAAGTCGCTAGTTGATAAGGGGGAGGCCCCTCAGTTGGGGGCACAATCTTGGGAGAGGTGTTATGAAAGTAAAGGGATGTAGAACGGAATGGTATTTAGTGAACAGTGGAAGGAGAAGGTAAGGGAGAAGGCATGTTACCCACTGATAGAGGAAGATTCCAAATTATTAGCTCCAGTGGAGGAGGAGGAAGTTTGGAATATTACGCGGAAAATGAAAGGAAATTCTGCTCCAGGGCCGGATGGTATTCCGCTGGCTGTGTGGCGATGGGGCAAGGTGGGGATTGTGCAGGTGATGGTTGCTTTGTTTGCTAGTTTGATGGTGAATGCTCCGTGGCCGGTAAAATGGAAAACATCTATAGCGATACCATTATTTAAGAAGGGTAGTAGACAGTTGCATGAAAATTATAGATGCATTCATTTGGGAAATGCTTTTGCTAAAATATTTGCAAAATTTATAGATTTTAGACTTTGTAGATGGTTGGATCATAAGGAAATAATGTCGTCGGCACAGGCTGGTATTCGGAAGGGTTTTAGTACTATTGACCAAATGTTTATTTTGCATTCTTTAGTCAGTAAGTACACGGGTAAAGAAAGTGGTAGATTATATGTTGTATTTTTAGATTTGAAGGGAGCATTCGATAATGTTCAGAGAGATCTATTAATGGAAGAGTTACTCCAGATTGGCTTACCGAATGCGTTTGTATTAATTTTGGTTTCGATGTATGAAATGACTAAGTTTGTAGTGAAGGTGGCAGGTAAATTTTCTAGATCTTTTTTTTTAAGCGTAAGGGATAAACAAGGGTGTTGCATATCTCCTAAATTGTTCTCGCTTTACATTAATGATTTTCATGAGTATTTGTTACAATCTGGTGCGGCGGTGGTAAGTCTGGATATTTGTCAGTTAGGTGCATTGTTGTTTGCGGACGATATGGTGCTATTTGCTGATTCGTTTCTGTTAGATAGGACCAAAGAATACCTCCGAATGAAAGAGCTGTGTCTGAATGTGAGTAAGTCTGTAATGATGGTGTTTAGAAAGGGTGGAAGAGTGAGTGAAAGTGAGAGTGTGAAGTTTGATGGGGAGAAAATAGGAATAAAGGATGATTTTATTTATTTAGGTGTTCGGTTTTCGTTTAATGGTAAGTTTGGTAAACAAATAGAAGCTAGCGAGAGAAAAGGGAAGCGTTGTGCGTATGCGCTTGCCGGGAGTCATTTAGGGGATATTAATGATATTAAAATGCATAAGCAGTTATTTTCAACTAAAGTAGTATCTGCTATGCATTATGGTTCCGAGATTTGGGGTTTCCATAAGGGGGATAAGCGAGAGAGTGTACAGTTACAATATTTTAAGAGGGTATTAGGGGTTAGCGTGAGAACTAATAGTCTAGTTATAACAGTGGATTTAGGTTTAGTGTCGCTCCGGAATAGTAGGTTAGTAGCTATGATAAGATATTGGGAGAAAGTGACGAGTTTGCCAAGTGAGTTCTGAAAGCTGCGTATTTGGAAATACTTGGAGGTAAGAAAAGGGATTGTTGGCTTCAGCAAGTTAAAAAAATATTGGAGGATTGTGGTTTTGCGGGTCTGTGGTGTGATGGAGCGGGACCAGGTTACCCCCTAGGTAAGGTAGCTAAGTTAGTGAAAGAAAAGCTAAGAGATCAAGAGATTCAGAGGTGGCATGGGGTGTATCAGAGCAATCTCTGAAGTTGTATGGTATGGCCAAAGAGACATGGGGAGACGAATTATATTTTAAGTTGGGATTGGGGGGGGGGCAGAATTGAAGTTGAAGGTGAGTCTTAGGGCGGATGCTCTCCCGGTGGCGATGCGGAGAAATTATATTGGTAGAGATAGGAAAGGTACTGGTCCTTATTTTTGTCCAATGTGTGGTATTGAAGGAGAGGATGCGGTACATTTGATATGTTATTGTGAGGAGTTGAAAGAATTAAGAAAGGAAGTGTTTGGTCGGGAGGCTTGGGAAGAAAGGGATTTGGTTTCAAGTATGGGAATTAAGTGTTTTGGTGAGATCCGAAGGCTGGCTAGATTCCTGAAGCTAGCTATGGCCCACCGTGAACTATTTTTATAGAAGTTGAATTTTTGGTTTGTTGTTGGAGTGTATGATATCTTGTTTTTGTTATTGTGTTATGTTTCCCGCCATGGCCCTAGGGCTTTATTGGGAATAAATTCATTCATATTCAGACGTTGACAAAACCATCCGGAATAAAAACATGGATAAGACAGCTTAAAAGCATGAAATCAACGCTCAAATGGGATGATTGGGATGATGAGTACACACTGCTCATGGCTTCGAACACCAGCCGAGGAATTTTTCAGCGATACGTCGATGAAATAGTCGAGTCGGGTGAACCTTTCAATCTGGACGACCTGTGCGAAAAACTTTTAAGAAATGTGGGCGCTAGAAAAACCCCTCGGCAGCGTTTCCAGTCAATGGTAGAAATGAAGCAAAGACAAGATGAAACAGTATTTGGGTTTTACATGCGACTGAAGGCGGGAAAAACGGATTACTGCAAAGCGGAAGGGTTAGACAATACAAAAAGGAAAGATACGTTTGACATGGTAGATTCGATTGTTCTGCAAGCGTTTGGACGGGCTTACGCAGCGAACTCCAAGAGGCGGTTAGGTTACGACAAAACATTATGACGACCTAAATGAAGCGCTTGAGATCGCTCAAAATATCGAGCTAGTAAAATAAAGTCTGCGCTCAAATGACCAAATAAAACAATTTGAATATCTCACGGCGGGGGTTGCGGAAATGAGCATTGATAGGATCAGAACTCCCCACCGTCAAGCAGGAAGGGCTCCCCGTGGCAATTACTTTTAGGGTCGATACAGATCCTACCAGCAGGAACCAAGATATGTTGACCGGAACTCTAGTATGAATAATACCAGCTTCCAGGCTTTGAATTTTCAACAGTCACGAGTTGTGTATTCGCACAGTCCTGGGAGGCAGTATTAGAGCAGCCCCAGCGGGAATTACGGTTCTAGTCCTAGGGGGCATCATAATCAAAGAGGTTGGTCTACTCCACATTTTAGAGGCCGGGAGAATTTCAGGTCCGGGTATCAAGACTATGAGGAAAATAGGAATTTGGCAAGGAACGAGCCACGGTTGAATGATGGCCGTTCCGGTGTAGCTTCCAATTCTCCTCGTCGTGAGAACTTTGCTGGTAGATTGGATAACCAAAGAGGCTGGGGGGCCAACCGGCCCCAGCCGCAGATTGAAAGAGGTCGCGGACATATGAGGGGGCAACATAATTTCGAGGGATGTCTGCCCCAGAACGTAGAAATGTGCGTTTCCTGGAGAATCACCGGGAGGTAGGTTTCATGGCAGATCATAATGATGAACCTGAATCGCATTTTAGTCGTTTTGGGCATGCATACAGTGACGATGAAAGGTTCTGAACTTGAACACCAGGTTCCGGCACTAATGGTGGAACCAGCATCTTTCTCAGTAAAGCCGTTAGATAGTGAGGTTTGTCTTGTCAGGTATGTATGTAAGCGTCAAGAGCGAAAGTTCAAAAGTTCAGGTTTTCCGTTCTTACACGAAGTTCAAGTTGGTAGCTTAGACTTACTGTTTTGTTGACACGGGTTGTAGTCGATTATTGATTGACTAGGATGTATTCCAAAAGGTTTTTCCTGCAGGAAAATTTGAATTCAGTAGTTCTAAGGCAAAATCACTTTCTGGGAATTTTCTTGATGTCGTAGGAGAAGCAGAAGTTCTTATCACTATACCAGGATTTCGCCCAGTCAAGTGGCATGCACTTGTAATCCGTGGGTTATCGTTCGATGTGATTTTAGGATATGACCTTTTAAGTAAGTAAGTAAGTAATTTATTTATGACCCGCCATTTTGAATAGGCGGAGTAAATGACGGAAGTAAAGAAAATTTTGCGTCATCTGAACTGCTATCTTGACATGTGCACTAACACCATTCTTCGTATTGGTCTTTCCGCTGCCTTACCGGATGGGTAAGATTGTGCATTTTTCGGTTCTGCGAATTTGGCACGTGGTTGTATAACCTTGGCTAAGAAGACGTCTGTACCACCTCGTTCTATGGTTCTCCTAGATTGCCGTGCTAGATCAAGGGGTCAGGAGCTTCCTGCAGGTGCAGCGGTACTTTTCACTCCTGCAAAAGTAGGGTCATCTTTACATCCTTATGCGCTTGAGTACTCGGGGAATATGTTCCTCGTTCCGTATTTCAACAATAGTGGCGATGTCAGAGAAATCTCAAGGAGGGAAGTTCTTGGTTACTATCAGGAAATTGACGAAATTAGTCTTGGTCAAGTTTTTCCGCTGGAGGAATTTTGGAAACAGGGAGACACAATTTTGGCAGCTTACGCGAATTCTGAAGGTGTGTGTAGAATCGGTGAACAAGTTGGCAAGGTCATGGTGGAGCATTTGGATCAAAAACTGAAGGAAAAACTGCTGAGACTATTGGAAAAATACGGGAGAATGTTTTCACAGTCGACCTACGACGTTGGCCAGAACAACAGCATGAAGGCAGAAAATTGACATCAACCCTGACAGTCCAGTACCGAAGGTAAAGGCTCCCCTTGCTACAACAGAAAGCTCTGGAGTCCCATGTTCAGGCTCCAGTGAACTGCCTTCTTTACGCCCCCCAGTCAATGCAAAAGGGTCCCTCGATTCCCCCCTATCTATTGAACAGTCGTCTCACACCCCTAACCGTGTTCAGGCCAACACTGCCACAAACACTACAGCAAGCACGTCAGCAGGTACCAACTTACGTCGTCGCAACCCAAAATCGATTCCAGCCACTGGTCGAGTCGGTTCTGTAAACTCGAATGCCTCTCCATACTCCTTGCCCAAGGTACTACTCACTAATGTGAGGTCTCTCTCCAATAAACTTGAGGAAATGGAACTGTTCTTGAACAACAACAAAATCGACATTGCCTGCCTCTGCGAAACGTGGTCGGCCACTGAGCTAATGACTAAGTTTGATGGATACGACGTTCACCTGCTCCCTCGACTGAATGCCGAGGGACAAGCTGTCACGGCAGTGTCGGTCTTGTTTGCAGATCATCGATCCCTAATCGTCTTTTAGAAACGGGTATCCCCCGAAAGCCCGAATTCGAAGTGATCTGGGTTTGGACTAGGCCAAAAGCACTTCCGAAGGAAGTATCCTCAGTGGTTTTCGATGTGGTTTATTATCCACCTCGTGGACCTTTTCGGAAAGACCTAGTCTTGTACCTGCAACAATGCACACATTTTATTAGGTCGAAACACCCACACGCTGCTATAAACATTCTCGGTGATTTTAATGATCTGCGATCCAGTTGGCTGGAGAATTCCCTCTCCCCGAATCAAGACGTCCAGATAAATACCCGTGAAAACAAGATTCTGGACCTAATATTTCCGAGTTGTCAAGAATTTTACCTTGAACCTTACAGCTTACCTGCAACTGGATTGAGTGACCACCTGACAATCGTCTGGGAACCCAATTCATGGCGTCCCGAACGCGTGAAGAAAAAGGTAGTGTATAGGCCTTTCACGGAAGATCGAATTCTGGGTTAAAAACCAAAAACCCAAAAACCTGGTCCGATGCCCTTGAGTGTGATAACGCAAACGAATAAACATAGACTGTATATGCAACGAGTTGTACCTGAAATATCAAGAAATATTTCCCGAGAAATTTCTAGTCTCTAAGCCACTTGTAAACCTTGGATATCAAGTGAAGTGAAATGTCTGGTAATCGAGCGAGATAATCTGTACAAATCGGGATTGCGTTCCGAGGCGAAGAAACTTTGGAATCTAACTGTGAGCAAGATCAGAAAGTATCGGAAAGATTACGGAGTACGCAGTGTTCTGTCTTTGATGAAAACAAACCCAAGAAATTGACAGCGAGGGCAACCCCCTTAGCGCAAACATCATAAATGACCACTTTGCAACAATTTGCAGAGTGCACCCCCCTTTAAGTCAATTGCCTGGCAAGAATCCAAGTTCAGAAATACCTGTGATTGATGATACTAATAAAAGTAACTATCCGGGTGAGATACCGATCAAGCTGTTTGTTGAGTGTGCCAGTGAACTGATCCTTATTTGTACCGCAGTTTTTAATATAGTATTTTTCCAAATAATTTTAAAAGGGCTTTTATTACCCCAATACCCAAGACCCGAAATGTTAACACCGTGCATGATCTCAGGCCGATTTCAAAGACACCAGTACTCACGAAAGTGTTGGAAAGCTTTATTTTGGAGTCGATAGATAAGCTGGACCCTGCGCAGTTTGGGTTTCGACAAGGGCATAGCACAACCCATTATTTAGTAAGATTACTGGATGCACTAATGACACACCTAGAGAATGATAATTCGTATGCTGTAATTATTTTGGGTGATATTATTAAGGCTTTCGACAGCATTAATCATCAAATTGCAGTTGACGAAGCAAGAGCAATGGGGGCTCGTGAGTTCATTGTTCGGTAAGTTGCTAGTTTTTTAACGGGTAGGACTCAGTGTGTTATGTTAAGTCCAGACAACGTTTCCAGCTTTTAGATATATTTTGTGGAACCCCGCAATGCACGAAGTTGGGGCCTTTAATCTTTTTGATCGTTTTTAACCGCGTTTTGACCCATGTTTTAAATCGTTTTAAGTTTGCTGACGACCTATCGACATTATCCCTCCGGACGTTTCCTATGACCCCGACTGAAGTTCCCTATTTTCTCTTTTCGAACTTTTGAAAAAGGATTTGGATGAAGGCAAGTTGTCTGTTAGTATACCGAAAAGCATGGTAATGAGGGTCTCTTTCTTAAAACGGGAATTGCCGGCTGTTGAAGAAATGAGTCTGGAAATAAAATCCTCCGTTAAACTACTTGGGGTGGAAATAGATAATGACTTGAAGTGGAGAACACATGTTGATTCCATCATTGCAAGATCAGCCCCACTGTTAAAGTCTTTTGCCGTCCTTCGCCGATTTGCAATCCCTCCTCGAGTATTAAAAACAATCTACTGTACATACATTCGTCCCAGCGTGGAATATGCGTGTCCTCTATGGCATTCCGGACTGACAGTAGAACCGACTCGAGTCTATCCAGAAGAGGTCGTGCAAAGTGATGCTTGGGCCGGATTATGTTTCCTATGAGGATGCTCTGGTAAAGCTTCAGTTGCCGACCCTTGCGGATAGGAGGCATGAACTGACGATGAACTTTGGAAAAAATGTTTAACTTCTGACCACCACCGGACTATTTTCCCAGACTTCGAAACTCCAGACCAGACCAGACCGAACACAAGGGGAAGACTCTCTGTAGTGCACCTCGATCCTCTCTGACAGAAAAAATCTCTGTAGGGCAACTCGATCCTCTCTGACAGAAAACAATCTCTCTCTCTAAGATTCCAAGACTTTGTCGTTCACGGCGATCTCTCTCACGTACTAAAATTTATGTCTGGCGTACAGCGCGATGTCTCTCAGGTTTTTCTGTCCGTCCGTCGGTCTGTCGGTCCTGGTTTTGCTAGTTCGGGTACTTCAACATAAGCTAGGACGATGAAACTTGGCATGCAAATAAGGGATCCCAAATGATTAAGTTGGAAATAGTCACTTTCCCGATCCGAACATCGTGGGGGGAGCGGAGGGATGGAGAATCCGGAATATTTTGGAATTCATAATTTTCCAACAGTTGATCGGATCTTAATGAAACTTGATATTTGGAAAGAGCTCGTGTCCCAGACGGTCCGATTAAAATCTGAACCGGATCCGGTGACTCTGGGGGGAGGTGGAGGGGGGGCGGAAATGTTGGGAAACGCTTGGAGTGGAGGATTGGGATGAAACTTGGTGGGAAGAATGAGCATGAGTCCTAGATAAGTCATTGACTTAACCGGACCGCATCCGGTCACTCTGGGATTTGGGGGGGGGGGGGGGTGTCGGATTTCTAGTGATCCCCTGAGTTTTGTACTTCCTGCTGTGCTAGGACGATGAAACTTGGCAGACGTGTCAGGGACCCAAACAGTATGACTTGAGAATAGTCGTTTCTCGATCCTATCATCTCGGAGGGGGGTGGAGGGAGGGGGAGTCCGGAAAAGTGAGATATTTTTAACTTACAAACGGGAGATTGGATTTTGATGAAACATATATAGAAAGATTTCGTGTCTCAGATTCCCCATTTTAAATCCGGACCGGATCCGGTGGCAGTGCGAGGAGTTGAAGGGGGGAACCGGAAATCTTGAAGAGGCTTATAGTCGAGTGTTCGAGATGGACCGGACCAGATTAATTTTTTAGAAATAGTCACTTTCCCGATACGACCATCTGGAGGGGGGAGTGGAGGGCGGGGGAATCCGAAAAAAAATAGGAAGTGAGGAATTTTTAACTTACGAACGGGTGATTGGATCTTGATGAGATATACAATGACCTATTGTCTCGCACGTTTCATTTTCAATTCAGACTGGATCCGGTCACACTGAGGTGAGTTACGTGAGTCCGGGAAAGTAGTCACTAGGCAAAAGGTAGCAATCCCGGTTTTGCTAGTTCGGGCACTTCCAGACAAGCTAGGACGATGAAACTTGGTTTATTTTCTGTTTTTTATGGCACTTGCTTTATTTTTTATCCCTGAGGTATGGCAACAATGACGTAGTTTTGCAATTTAGTAAGTTGCATCTTTTAGAATATGGTCCTGAAACGTTTCGGATAGCTTTGTTATAATAAATAGTTCTGTAAGAAAATGTCTCAGGTCTTCATCAGTCCCGATGTCTACGACTGAAAAGGATAAGTTCTACTGTCTGTAAAGCGAATTTAGACCTTACTTCCGATATTCTGTTTTCCTTTAAAACCTGAGGTAGCTTATAGCCATCGATCTTGGAAAACTAATAACAAGGTTAGCAAAAGAAAAGACATGTCCAACAGTGGTATCGAACTGGGGACCTCTTTGCTCTATGCGAGTCGCTAAGTCACTCGACAATGAAGACTTGTTTGTTGTTTCGCAGATGATGTTATATCCTAGGCGCCTTGCGACATTTCTGATCGTCTTGGAGGTTCATAAGTGATACATTGACTTGTCTTGGCTCGCTAAAATTGTTGTTGTGCAATTTTAGTCTTGGCCCTCCCATTGCTGAGTAAAGTGAAGTAAGCAGTGTTGACCATTAACGTTGTTGGAAGTAGAAAGTGAACAGTCTTTCATTTACATGTATGATAAAGACAGTGGAGATTCTTGAGATTTCTATATTGTATTGAGAGAAGTTTTGTATCGTAAAAGGTAAGGTTTGTGATTTATAATATCTTTTTACCAGGTGCAGTGAAGTTAAGGTATTTTTCTTGTATTTGTTTCGTTTCGCTTGTGTGTGTAAACTGTACTCTGTTTGAACGTTGTCGCCGTACCTAAACCTAGTAATAACAGGAAAGCTCATATTGCCCGGTTTCAAACTGTCTCGAAACGACAACTCGACCAATAGCCTTTACGGTTCCGCCGTATACATATCTGAACGTTTGAGCTTAAACAACTATGACGTTGAGAATTTTAGATGTAACGGCATTGAAGTAATCAAAGTAACAATAACCTATTCACAACAAACGACTTTCGTCGTCGGAATTTATAAACTAGTCGCTGTGCGCGTAAATACCCTAATTGACTGTATTACCGACATAATCATGCCATGCATTGGCAATGGTCATACAATCTTAATAGGTGATTTTAACATAAACGGCGCGGAAACGACCAGTACCGAATACAAGGTGTTAGAAAAAAAACTTAATGATATTCAACTTGTACAGTTCATACACGAGCCCACAACAGTTAACGGTTCCACGATCGACTTAATTTTTACCAATTTACCCTCCGAACAACAGCACACCGGAGTCCTAGAACAATACTACAGCGACCATTATCCAATTTTTGTTGATTTTGAAGAAAGTATAACAACGGAAAAAAGATTAATAAGAAAATCCGGACACTCACAGACCAGTGAAATGACAAAAAGAAAAAAGGCCAGTAACAATCAAACGAGAAGCAAAACAAAACAAGGAGGAAACACGGCAAAACGCAAATTTCTTCCATAAAACAAAGCGGCAAAATCTTCCTAGCAATAGCAAAATGCTTTCTTAGTCTCATTTCAGGTTGAGTTCAAAGAAGACGGTATTTCAAAGAAAAAAGCAGCCGTTTCTTCTTTCCATAGGTATAGCCGCACCCTGAAGAGCGCGATTGCAACAAAGAAGAAGACGAAAACGAACTTGAACCAGAATACGAACCCGAATATAAACTCGAATACGAACCCGAATACGAACTGGAATACAAATTCTAATACCAACTCGAAGAAGTTTTGAAAAACCGCCAAAACGCTCCTCTGAGAAATTTGGAAATGCTCATTCTGTTTCTTGCTATACGAATTCAGTTTTTAACCTTTTGATTGCATCAGAAATTTTCCAAAAAATGTGTTGCATTTTGGAATCGAAGCAAAAAGTCTGATATCAGCTTTACTTCAAACTAGTTGCGACTCCAGGTTGACGAAAAGATTCAAAGACAGAAATAAAGACAAGCTGACAGAATAGAAAAAGAACGGAAAAGTTAAGACACAGAGAAAGAACACGGTAGTTGCAAATTTTGACCTGTAGAATTTGGCAATAAGCGAATAAAAATTTAATTGTTGTTATTGTTGTTAGATCTGAAGTAGCGTGCACACATAGTCCGAATTCGCAGTCTGGTGCGGCTCCGGAATTTTGACGCATCGCATGCGGATTCCATCCGATAATTTCGTTCCGATATGAGCAGAAAATATTTGTCTTTTTCCGGAGCGAATTTTTAACGCATGCGAAATATTACCGAACTGTGTTTGCACGTAGCTTAAGTATAGGTTTCAACGAAATACGAAAGAGCTGCAAAACCCTGCTCATTGTGTTCACAAATTTGAACGTTCACGCATGTGCACGTTCGTAACAAGTGCCATATGAGCTCGTAGCTCTTGTTGAGTATTTCTGTCGTGCATGGTTCTTCCGATGTCTCTCAAGTTTATAAGACGTCTGCCGTGCACCGCAATATCTCTCAGGTTTTGAAAATCTCTGCCATGCGTAGTTCTGAAACTTTCTCGAAAGACAGAATCGAGTCTTTTTGCAAATTTAACACTTGCTCTGCGACTCGATCGAAAGATGTACGATTTAATGTTTCAGTGATAAATTGAACGAGCAGGCTATTTCTGGTAGGTTCTAGAAAAGTCTTCATGAACCGCTATCCTCTCTCTGTCCGAAAGTCGAAATATGGTCCTGGCTCAGAACTAAAATGAATCCTGACTCGAGAGAAGAAACCCAAAAAAAGAGTTGTTTCGCCTTTCATAGTTTTTTTTTCTCCATTGTCAGTTGCGAAATGTCCCTTTTTCCTTCCACAAGGTTATAAGATTATCTCGCCATAAGCCGTGGTCTTCTCTCGATTCTCGCTCGTATTTGAAGCTGCCCTCCGTACTAAAATCTTATCTAGCTAACATTGACAAGCCACGGCTTCTTCAACCCCCCATAAACTCAACCGAAAGGTATTTATCTTCGTTTGTGCCTTATTTAATCGTAATTTTAACTGTGAGAATATCAATCAGTCGTGATTCGTAATTTGTTATGTTGACGATCCGCAGCTAGCAGTTGTAAATGCTATTAGGAAATAAACGAGTTATTATTATTATTAATGTTGCTACCAGGCATTATCAAACCTGGAAGAAGTCCTTACCAGTCTCCAGTATTCATAATTGCCAAGCCTGTGACGGAATCTGGTTCCGCCACTGTTTACACGGCGTTCGTTTGACTACGCTACAGAATGAATCGCGCTCCATGGTATAGCTTGTCGGAGATATTTTGATATGGTTCGGGCTGAGCAGCCAAGACGAACAGAACAGAAAAGGCAAAGTGTTGAATTATGAACCAAGTGAATTATTGTTTTTCTTATCTTGTGTAATAAACGATTTTCAACCGACGTCTTACTTCACAATTGGTGAACAGCGGTGGGATAGTGTTAAATTGAGCAAGGTAAGAATTTAGCACTATCATATTACCATGTTTTCGCAAGCCTCCGAAGAAGCGTTACTATCGTAAACTACAGAGCAAATAGGATCTGAGCCGTTTAGCTGAACCATTTTATTTCCGTTCTTCTGGAAAACCCTGGAGCAAGGGCAGGAAAGAACAAAGACTAGATCGACAGCGCAGGATCGTGTGCACGTAGAGCTGGTTCCTGTAGGTCGAGGTTTTGTGCAAAGAGCCTGCAATTACCAAACACAGAACCAGCTAGAATCGCCATCACCTGTGGAAGCTAATAGTCTTAGGGTAAAAGAAAGGAGTCAGCAAATGGCAAATCAAGACGTCAAGTCCGGAAATCAGTTAGTACCCGCCGCAGATTTGAGTGCATTAGTCGGAGAGTTTCGATCTCTAGTTCAGTTGTTGCAAAGGAAACAGGACGATGACGAAACCCGTCATACCTTAGAAAAACAGCAACTACTTGAGAGATTATCAAAGCCACGCGAGCCGCCTTTACAAAAAATGTCCGACGGTGACGACATTGATAGCTTTTTGACCGCTTTTGAAAACACTGCAAATCTTTGCGCCTGGGATGATGCCACAAAAGTATTAAAATTAATGCCTTTGCTTTCTGGTCGTGCTTTAGAAGCGATCGCAAACCTGAGCCAGGACCAAATACGACGTTTTTCTAGCGTGAAAATGGTAATTTTACAAAAATACAACATTTCACCAGAAACATATCGCATAAAATTCCGGGAGCAACGAATGAATGAAAAAACGACTTTCCAAGAGCACGCTGATAGACTCCGAATCTACTGCATGAAATGGTTAACGCTCTCCGAAGCAGAGGCAGCCGCAGCCAAAATGAAATCTGTACTCAATCAGTTTGTACTTGAGCAGTTCGTTAATAGCATTTACGTTTCAGGTTTGGTGATTCTGCTTAAGCAGCAAGCGCCGAAAACCATCGAAGAAGCTGTTACGATCGCCTCGAACTACACAGAAGCTCATAGACAACAGAGAATGGTGCCGAAGAGAAACGATACACCGTCCGAAGAGAAACGAGGAAGTAAGTATTCCTCTTATGAAAGAAAGGGAAATCCGAACGAGCCTCGAAAGTGCTTCGAGTGCGGGTCTCTCGATCATTTAGCCATAAAATGCCCTGAACGAAAGAGCGAGCGCGAGTCGAAAACCGCGCCAAGGCCGAAAACTTATGTGGCGCGAAACGCTTTAGCTTTATCAGGTGGGAAAAGAGCGCCCCTAGATGGGATACTTTTCGGTGAAAGTAAACCAGGGTGTAGTAAAGCACAGATCATTGTGGGGAAGCTGAATGGGGGCGAAACAGAAATGTTAGTAGACAGCGGGAGCGAGGTGACCATGGTTCACAGTGACCTAGTGAGATCGGAAGATGTCGATTCCGGGGAAGTATTTCACATAGGTTGTGTCCACTCACACGTGCAGTCTTTTGCGAGCGCCCGAGTAATATTCGAGCTTCCACTACCGTGCGGAAAAACGGTGAAAGAAGAAATATCTGTTGCTGTATCAGATAACTTACCGTATAAAGTTATTATTGGTAGGAACTTACCTAGTTTTTGGTCTCTTCTAGGGAAGCGTAGAAGAATTGTGAGCTCAAGTTCAAGCTCATCCAGTAGTAGCTCCGAGTCAAGCTCATCGAGTAGCTCAAGCAGCAGTTCAAGCGAGAACAGTTCAGATGAATCGCCAGAGCGTAGGGCTCCGACTCAAAGAGAGGATGCAACGGCAGAGTCACCTACTACGCCGATCCTCGAGTGCAATGCGTCAACGAACGCGTCTGACATCTTCAGCTTCGATGAAGAAGTGTTCGAGAAGGGGAACAAGCATACCAAGCCTCGAAGCGAGAAAGTGGCAGAGAAGCGATCTTATAGCGCTAAGGTCGCTAATATGCCCGTGAGCCAAAGGTCCGACAATTTTGGCGCCGACCAGGAGGCTGATCCAACGCTTGCCACCATTCGAGCCAATTGTCAAAATTGCGAACAACTGGAGAGCCAAAACGCAGAGGTAAGCTTCATTAAAATAGACAATTTGTTTTACAGACTTCGAAACGAAAACGGGGAGGTTAGAAAGCAACTTATTTTGCCTCGTTGTTATCGCCAACAGGTGCTGGAGCAAGCACACAGCTCGACTTTTGGGGGGCATCTCGGGCAAAAGAAAAGTCTGGATAGGATTCGGCGCCACTTCTGGTGGCCTGGTGTAGCACGGGACGTAGCAAAGTTTTGCATGACTTGTAATGAGTGTCAGTTAGTAGCGAGAGTGACGAAACGAGACAAAATACCGTTGCAAAAGTTTGAGCCTGCAAGCAGACCTTTCGAGAGGATTGGTATGGATTTAGTAGGTCCTTTGAAACGATCGAGCAAAGGAAATCGTTTCATCCTAGTTATAGTCGACTACTTTTCGAAATGGCCGGAGGCATATCCTCTTCGCTCAGGGAAAACGCCAAAGATCATGGAGTGCCTAAGAGACTATTTCGGAAGATTTGGAGTTCCAAATCAAGTAATCAACGAACAAGGGGCAAATTTTTTAGCTGGACCATTAAAAAAGATGTTAGCAGAGCTGGGCGTTAAGCAAACGCGTACGTCACCCTTTCATCCACAGACTGACGGACTCTGTGAAAGGATGAATGGCACTTTAGTTACGATGCTCAAGAAGTGCGCGGCAGAAGAGCCAAGAAAATGGGATGAAATGATGCCATTCGTGCTGTTTGCGTATCGCGAAGCGGCACACGAATCGACAGGCTTTTCGCCTTACGAACTAGTTTTTGGCGCAGATCCTAGAGGGCCTTTACAAGTTCTTAAGGAGGGCTTTGTCGGAAATCCAGAATTGTCAAGGTTTGGCAAACCCTTCGAATCTAATGGTCCTTATTTCTTGCAGCTAAGAGAGCGTTTGGCCAGAATTCAATCCTTAGCCAGTGAGAAAGCCAGTGCAGCTTCTGAAAAACAGAAAGATACGTACGACAAGGCGACAGGGAACCAGCCGAAGTCCTTGACTGTAGGTGATAAGGCGCTTGTACTGTTGGAAACGGAAGGGTCAAAACTTGAGCGTAGATGGCAAGGCCCTGTGATTGTGACAAGGAAGATTGGTAAGTCCAATTATGAAGTTAGCGGTTTTGAGGGCAGAAAACGGAAAAAGATTTTACACGCGAATCTTTTACGGAAGTTCCACGAGCCTTCGCCTTGCTATTTTTCTACAGTAATCTCAATCGGTGACTCAAGTGAGGATCCAAAAGTCCGGCTTATAACATTCGGTCCGGAAACAGACTGTAGCGTCGAGCAAGTCGATATTAATCCAGATTTGACTTCCGAGCAGAAGGAAGAAGCTAGAGCCCTTCTGCAAGAGTTTCGAAGAACATTGAGCGAGATTCCGGGAAAAACGAGCTTGTTTAAGCATAAGATAAATACAGGAGACGCAAAACCTGTTAGAAAAGCCGCTTACAGGATACCGGAAAGTAGACGCGCCGCAGTTGACGCCGAAATCAACCGAATGTTAGAAGCCGGCGTCATTCGCCCGTCTAATAGCCCTTGGTGTAGCCCTATAGTAGTAGTACCGAAAAAAGACGGATCCCTACGGCTTTGTTGTGATTATCGCGGTTTAAATAGCGTAACAGAGAACCCAGACCCATACCCTATGCCGCGTTCAGACGAACTCATCACAAAAGTTGGCAACGCAAAATTTAGTTCGATTTTAGATTTAACCAAAGGGTATTTTCAAATAGAAATGGAGGAATCCAGTATCCCAAAGACCTCCTTCAAGAGTCATAACAAGCAGTACGAATTTTTGCGCATGCCATTTGGCCTACGCGATGCTGGCGCTTCTTTTGTGAAGACCATCCGTGAGGTCATAGATGGGTTAGATTTCTGTGACGCTTATTATGATGACTTAGTGATTTACAGTGAGACGTGGGAAGACCATGTTAGACACCTTAGGGAAGTTCTTAGGCGGATAAGACGAGCAAACTTGACAGCAAACCCGAAAAAGTGTCGCATCGGTTATGCGCGAACAGTTTACCTCGGTTTTGTTGTTGGAAGCGGGAGCATTTCGGTATCTGAAGATAAGGCACTGGCTGTCAAAAACTTCCCTAGGCCGGTCTCAAAGAAAGACGGAAAAGCATTTCTAGGCCTAGTGAGCTATTACCAGGCCCTGATACCCAACAGAACGATGATTTCACGACCTTTAGTTGAGCTGACTCTGAAGTCAAAACCTTCGATGGTGGAGTGGAACCATCGGTGTGAACACGCCTTCACTCAGCTGAAATCAGAGTTAGTAAGCGACAGGATCATGGCATGTTTTATCCCTGGGAATAAAGTGGTGATACAGGTAGACGCCTCCGGGGAAGGGATAGGGGTCGTTGCATCACAGGTCCACAACGGAGTAGAGCGACCGTTCATGTATCTGAGCCGAGCCCTGACAAACGCGGAGAGAAATTACGCGACCATCGAGCGGGAATGCTTGGCGATAAAGTGGGCAGTACAAAAATTGTACTTTTATGTAGAAGGGCGACCTTTCGAGGTCCAAACCGACCATGCCCCACTAGCCCACCTGAATACCATGAAAAATCACAACGGTAGACTGGCCCGAGCAGCTCTAGTCCTTCAACAATTCGAGATCACATACACGAAGAAGAAGGGAATCGAGAACCAGAATGCGGATGCCCTTTCAAGAGGTGTATGTATATAACTTGTAAATAGTGTGTATAAGATGTAGTGATTTTCTACTTTTCGTTACAGATACCGTCCACGAAATCAGAGCCAACCATTTGCGAGAACAATTTGAGAAGGACATCACTGAGCAAGGATGTTGGAATCAGCTACAGCAGGAGACCACAACCGAATCAGAGATAGCTGAAATGGTTAAGAATGCGCAACAGAAGTTCAGGAGAACAGATATAACGTTTTGTAACCACGACAGCGCCATATTTAGGGTTTACCGAGGCAGGGCGCAATCGGAAATAACGCTCGTCGTACCAAGGACGTTCCGTATGTCCTTGTTGTTGAAGTCAAACACCCATCAACGAACTACGCACTTCGATGCAGAAACCACCTTGAACAATCTGCGCAGTGCTTATTATTGGCCCAGTTTAAAAGCAGACGCGCAGAAGCTAGTTAGTGCGTGTCCGGGTTGTCGCTTTCGCCGGCCCCTTCTTTAAGGGGGAGGGATTCTTTAAGGGAGAGGGAGTGTGACGGAATCTGGTTCCGCCACTGTTTACACGGCGTTCGTTTGACTACGCCACAGAATGAATCGCGCTCCATGGTATAGCTTGTCGGAGATATTTTGATATGGTTCGGGCTGAGCAGCCAAGACGAACAGAACAGAAAGGGCAAAGTGTTGAATTATGAACCAAGTGAATTATTGTTTTTCTTATCTTGTGTAATAAACGATTTTCAACCGACGTCTTACTTCACAAAGCCGGTAAATGGAGTCATTCCAGAACGAAGCCAACTTGACGTCACAAATTCTAGATTTCTGATTGATGTTCGCAATGTAAACCAGGCAATGCTTCGATCAGCGTGGCCTTTTACAAGGGCAGACGACATCTTTAGCACTCTAGGTCTGTCCGGGGCTCGCTTCATCTCTATCATCGACGTGTCGCATCGGTTTTACTATGTCAATCTTCACGAAAGAAGCTCTTTTAGCTTCTCTTCGCCAGTTACAGGCCAGCAAATGATCTTCCAGCGACTTCCGAAAGGAGCGTCTCCTTCTCCTCAGATTTTTCAGGAATTTATGACTATCCCGTTCGAAGGAATGAAAGCTTTTGTGCGCTTTTACATCGATGAACTGGTAATTTTCAGCCAAACTGAGCACGAACATCTTGCTCACCTAGAAAAGGTATTTCAAAGGTTAACAGAGCATAACATACGAATAAAGATTACAAAATGTCAGTTTTTCGCGAAGAAGGTTTCTCTCTTGGGCTTTGTCAGACAGGGCCCAATTGAAAATTGAGACAGTCCACCAACATGATTTGGCTCCAGCATTCTACCGGTGGGCCGCCGACGGCGGAGCGCAGAAATGTTTTCAGCGATGTTTTCCCACTGTGAATTGTAATAATTGCACTGCCGCTGCAACTCGAAACTATTTCTGCTAGTGTACTTATCGATGGCAAAACAGAGCAACAGTCTGGGGCCTTGGGCAGACAGGCAATAGAAAGAGAGTTTGAGATTTGGCTCCAGCATTTTACCGGTGGCCGCCGACGGCGGAGCGCAGAAAGGTTTTCAGCGGTATTTTCCCACTGCGAATTGTTATTATTGCAAAAGCAAAAGCATAGTTAACTGTAACTGCTATTGTAATTATCTGGTAACTGTAACTGCAAATATCAATGCTATTATCTGATAGTTGTATTTTAAATTGGGAATGTAAATGTAATTATCAAAGCATTTCTTATCATCATTCACTGATCCGATTTTGATGACAATATAATTTACATTTTTCTTTGCAGGATTTTTGGCAACATGAATAGTTCCGAAATTTGCGGAACATTTGCTGTAGTTGAAGCTCATGAATACAGTTTTTGGAAGCTGTACACCTTTCAGTGTCTTGGAAGTGGAGATATTCGTAGGAGAGAGTCACTTGCAGCCTACCTTTTGGAGACTAATCTATCTGGAATGGGAAGCTTGCCCCAAGATTCGCTTACATGTCGGTAATAGACGAATACTCCAACTGTGATTTAAAAAAAAATTATCCTTCACGATATATTAAAGGAATTTGAAAATCTCAGAAGCTTTTTCCCATAAGAAGATGCACAGGTGCAAGACGAAGAAGATACTGGAGAATTTAACCGACCAGTCTCGCTAAAAAAGGCTCTTTTGATTGCCATTTGGTACTACACAACCCCAGTTGTTGTGAGTGACACTGCAGACAGGTTTGGGATTGCTAAGTCCACTATGCATATGTGTGCATGTGTACTCTTTCACAGAAAATTTATTTGTTCGCCGCAATCTGATTCTAATCTGAACAGATTGGAACAACAATTTGCAGAGAAAGCAGGATTTACTGGTACCATCGGAGCAGTTGATGGAACACATGTAAAAATCCTGGCACCAGCTGATTAGCAGGCTGCTTACGTGAACAGAAAGGGAACGCATTCTGTAATAGTTCAGGCTGTGGCCTGCCCAATCAAGCTGTTTTTGGACGTGAGTGTTGGCTACCCTGCTTCTGCCCATGATGGCCGGGTTTCCAAGAACAGTACACTGTACAACGACGGGCAAAGAGACAGAACTAGTCGGTTTAAAAAGGACACCCAACATATTCTTGGCGACTCGGCCAACCCTCTTCTTGACTGGGTCATCACTCCGTTTAGAAACTGTGGAACTGACACGTGACAAAGTGAGATACAACTACAAACATTCTCAAACAAGAATGTCTGTGGAACACGCATTTGGGCTTCTGAAGTCATGATTTAGAGTACTGCAGCTTATTTCGCAGCTTCATCTGTTGTTGTCGAATGTGGTACTTATGATGCCAGAAATCTTCAGCTTGTGGCTGAGCTTGGTCTGGTGAATACATTACCAGATCCGAAGAGCTTTCTTTTATTATAAAGGATGATTTATAGTGGAGTTTTGGACGCAGATTATTGGTCGTCTTTGGGATAGAACTGTTTATTTTGCAGTCTTCAAGGCCTCCAACTATTCTGGGTTTGTTTTTTGGAAGAGAAGCGTGGTTCGGTTGTAAAAGCTCAAAGGCGGTACCTACCATACCACTGTTGATTTTGTTTGCTGAAATATGTTTGGTACTTACGATACCAGAATGTTCAGCCTGCTGCCAAACTTCGTCTGAACAGTACCTACGATACCACTCTTGATCTTATATTTCGCTGAAATAGTGTTGGTACTTACGAAACCAGAACGTTCAGCCTGCTGCCGAACTTGGTCTGCTATACATGTTACCAGATTCAGCCAGCTTCTATTTACAGTAAAGGAATAGTTTACCCTAACTTAAGAAGTTTTAATTCTTTCTACTTATGGTTCTTTATTCAGATGTTGATTTTATAGTGGAGTCATGGACCAATTGATGAAGAATCTCCGCCAATCCATTGTTGCGGGTTGATGCTTCCACGGCTGACAGCTCCACTCGAGATATCTGATGGGCGGCCCTGGAAAAGCTTGATCAACCTTCTGAGGTTACACCCAGTATTCGAGAGGATATGAAAGTCTCGTTTGAATTTTTCCAGGAGCTTAACTGTGCGCTCTCACAGACGCGAATATCCGCAGAATAGCCCGATTTTTTGTTGTCGACAAATTTCGTGCTACAAAGCTACAAATTCGCTGCGATAATTCAGAGAATCGCTGTAGTTGGATAATTTCAACTACAGGTACAGAATCGCACAACTAGAAAAGAACAACTAAACACACAGACAGAGGCATCTGGTTCTCAAGGCCTGGGAGAAAGTTTCGTCAGAGGCTGGAATGGAAGGTAAGCAAGCACTTTGTTGGTATTGTTCCTTCTAGACAACCACTCTCTGATTGAATAACTTACTTCTTTCTAATTGCAACCAGTAAGGGCTAGACTTGCACACTATTATTTTCTGCAAGGTGACTTTTCAGAGCAGACTTACTCTAGGTTCACACAGAGACGAATATTCGCCAACTACACCGAAAACTCGTCGATCCTGGCGAGACCAAAATTATCGCGCGATTTTACCACAGAAACGCAGCGAATTTACTCCTCGTCGCACAAGTTGAAAAAATCAAACTTCAGCTACAATTTCGCCGGCTTTCAAGATGGACAGCCAAATTGAAAAAAATAATTTTAGCAGTGAGGTATCAGCCTATTATATATGCGAAGGATGCTACATGGTATGAGGCTTATAAAGCACAGCATTGTCTCTCTATTTTGATGAGTTCTTGGAAGCTTCACTGTTCGATAGCACATTCAGTTCAAATGTTCACGTTCTCTCCATCATTACAAGAAGGGAAGCCTGAGGATGTTCAGTAGAGGGAAAGGGAATGAAATTCTATCCTAGAGACTCAACTATGGTAAAAAAAAGGCTATGTTTTATTTTTAAGGCAGATAGTACTAAAAAAAACAGTTTACATCTATCAGTGCAAATCTCTTAACAGCACTAGCTTTGCAATTGCTGAGTGCCAAGCAAAATGGAAGGGACGGCGTGACAGTTTTCAACGGGAAATCAAAGAAAGGACAAAGAGTGGTGACGCTGCAAAGAAGAAAAAACCTTGGCGATGGGCAACAATTTGCTGTTCCTTGTAGACAGCATGGAGCACAGTTCAACTGACAGAAACTTTCCACAGAATCTGTCAGAAGTATGCAAGGTATGTGGCAAACTATTTTATTGTCAAGTAGAGTTGGATGTTGGCTTTGAATTGGTTTCTGTTTGTAGATGTATTGAATTTAAGTGTTCTGATACCCAAATCAGTAAAGAAACTAGCCAATTCTCGTTGTCTGTTCCTTCTTTCTGGGATGATTGATTGGTATGATGCCCGTTCTGTACTTCGTTTTGACTCCATTGTGCTAAGAAAAGGAGAAAAAATTAAGGAGTATTTACTTCTTTCATAAAATAATGCACACAGTGAGTGCTGAAAGGAAACATATCTCTGGATGGATGCTTACCAATTTATGATTCATGTCCATCAGTTTTAAGTTATTACTTTGCGTATGGGTTTCCACTGGGTCCTTTCCCTTGGGCTAGCAAGAGAAGGGTAGCAATATTAAGAGGGATAGGAAACTCATCTCTGGATAGTTGCTTACCAACTTAGGATTGATGTCCATCAGTTCTTGGACCAGTAACTGATCTGCGCAATAAGAGAAAAGTTAGGTTGTAGAGGCAGTGCTTCCACTTTCTTTTTTTTGAAAATCAGTAACGACTCCGAAAAAATCGGGAGATTATCGGGAGAAACTTTTAAGAAATCGGGGAAAGATTCGGGAGTTTTAAAAACAGTGTTTATGCCTTAAAAAGCAATTTTGTAGTTAGCTTTGTTACAAAAAAGGTATTGAGTAAATGCATTCAACTTCTTAGTAAAAATACTCATTTTATTCGTTATAGATACGATTTCGATGCGCAAATTCTACACATATAACCGGTGTTATAGCAAGGCTGATATTTCCGTTTGCACCTCTAAATTTAAAGGACACTTAAAAGGTTCCTCGGTGCCTTGAGGTCTACTTAAATTTCTTCTCTTTGCATTTCTGGAGCTGGGGCCCCAAACAT
The DNA here is from genome assembly GCA_030848855.1 of Branchinecta sandiegonensis. Lineage (NCBI taxonomy): Eukaryota > Metazoa > Arthropoda > Branchiopoda > Anostraca > Branchinectidae > Branchinecta > Branchinecta sandiegonensis. The sequence continues at coordinate 13,019,408 of JAUPMV010000014.1, forward strand.
TGCAAATTTGAGAAACGACGTGGCTTTCTCGACTGAAAATTAGTCGAATTTTCTGCGTTAGGTTTGAAATGGGTAAGTTCGTCGGTGAGGAAACTGAAAATCTTTGGTAACCCGAAGATTACACCCTGGGGACAGTCAACAGACTGAAATTAGAGGATTTAGTTTAAATTGTGTCGAACCGATATAAATTCTTCAAGCTTCCCAAGGCTTCTGATAAAGACCTTTGAGCCCTTGGTTGTCAAAAGCATCCATCAGGCATCTTTGTCATCAGAGGCGTCGCAAGTTCATTTTCCTTTTGGGGAGGGGGGAACCAACAAAATTTCACGGATCTGCCAGAAATTCTACCGAATCCTTGAAACTTACAATTTGAATTATTTCAAATTTTTAATTGCAAAAATGAAGCGACTACATGGACTATGCATTACTCGACACCATTCCAGCAGCAGTTTCTAACTTATGTACACACGACAAGAATAAACTTGAAAGTTCCATGCAAAATTCTTGAAGTTCACATTTTGCACAACTGCATCCCATGCAAATTCTGGGTTTTAACGTTTATACCACACTAAGATCCCGAGGATTTCCAAAGATATTTCAAACCGAAGAGATCGAGGTTCTGGCAGCAGCTTCCACTGACTGTGTTAAAGCCATCGCCTTCGGCGAAATTTTAAAGTCGGTTTTTCTGCCAAATCTACAATGTTCTCAGCCTAAAACTGTCGAAACCCCCACCTAAATGACGTGCCCTTCCAACAAATGTGTACTGACTGCTAAAGTATGAAACCCCTTAAAGTCATTTGGATAATAGTCATAGAGATGGCTTGAAGTCATTTGGATAATAGTCATAGAGATGGCTTTGTCTTTAACTTCCGGTGAAATCCGAAACCATAACGTTGCCGTAAGAATGATAAAGTGTAAAGAATAATATAAGTAGGGAACGAGAATAAGAAGAGAGCAGTTGCAGTTGGAGTTTTGAAATTCAGTTCAGTTGAGAGTTGCAGTTCATAGTGAGTCAATTTAGTATCAGCGCATCTCGGTGGATACAGTGGGTACTGAGAAGGGACGCCCCATATTAGTCATGTACAGAGTAAGTCTTGAATAAAACCTATATCTTACTTATGTTACCTCTATGCTACTGTAAGCGACTTCGGAGTTCGGAACCTCGCTAAAGAACTAGTGACGATCAACCTCAGCTACCAAATCAGGGGAACGTACCTACACTGGTGATTCTCTGAATCACCACACAAGCGTCACTAGGCGGGATCACCAACTACGACCACGGTGCGCCTTACCATAAAAATAGCAAAGTGATAGAACAGATCAGTACAAATGCAGAAAACTGTGAAAGGCGCAGCTGGCGAAGTTTTGGGAAACATTTATAATCGCTCATCTTTTGGGATACATAATAAAATGGCAGTGACCAGAATTTTACTCCACTATCTTCTCTCAATCCCTACGAAGAATACTTACAAAGAAGGTTTATGTCGGATTATTAATAAATCAATTTACTTTTCTGAAGAAACGTATGTTTTTACACAAAGGTAAATAATGTTGCAACCATGCGCCGCAGGCGAAAATTTAGCAACACGGCCATTTCTCCGCTGACATAAAGAGATTTTTGTATAAACCCGACTGTGGAATCCAAGAATTGTGACCTTATTGTAATTTTGGCAAGATTACGAAAATCGGGAGATTATCGGGAAAAACTTTCTGTCAGGAGATGTCCAAGAAACTCGGGAGATCTCCCGAGAAATCGGGAGGAGTGGAAGCACTGTGTAGAGGCTTGTAGGGTTCAAACATGAATTTAAGTTGTTTTCTGTGTAATGTTTTTAGTTAAAATGTTTCTTGTTTTTTTTTTGTTAATTAATAACTCAATTGTGTTTTCCTGAACTGTATAAGATGGCAAAATGGAGAGCCAAGTAAACTCGCATCTCATCAGTTGCATACATATGAAGGAATGGCAGGCAGGAAAAAAACTTCTCACCTAGGTAGCTACACATACTGAAAGTTCTGAGTATCTGAATATGATATGTATATACTCTTTAATTCAATTATACGATAGTTAATGCACATACAAAATTACTTTCTTAATTTTAAAATTAAGTTAATTAAAGCTTAATAAGTGCTATCAGGCCTCCTTAGTCTTCTCTCACCTGATCTTTTCTAACAGGAGGAAAATGATTCAGCTCCGACTGCCTTTCACCTTGTCTCTGAAGAAGATGGTCAAGCACCTGACCCAGAGGGACTAGACATTCCAGTTGCGGTGGTAGCTGATACTGATTTTAATGTGATTTTTTTTTATAGAAAGTGATAGCTGCATTAACACTGAAACACCTAAAGGCACAGGGCTGAGAGAAAGCCCAGAAGTAAAAAGGAATAAATAAGGAAAGACAGTGAAAAAGAAAATCTAACTAAGAGATTTAGAAAGGGCGAGGGTTCAAGTGCGACTGAATTCGATGAAGTGTTGAACATGACGAACAAAGACCCTGACCCTGACGAGGCTTACTGTCTGGATTTGGCAGCACAAATGCGTTGCTTGTCGCGAGAAGAGAAAGCATTGTCGAAGCTAAAAATCAATGAAATTATGTTTAAAACAGAATCTGGTTTCCTTTAAAAATCAGAAGTTTTGTGAATGTTTTCCCATCTCATTTTAATCCTGCAAACTTTATGTGTTCTCTTGCTTAGTTTTTGGTACTTTTAAGATAGTAAACATAACTGAAAAATTTCAACTAGTATGAACCTATATCACTTTAAACAGAAAATGATTCTTCCCCTTTGTGAACAGTTAGTCATTTTGCCAAGGTAAGGCACATTCTGATGAGCAGAAATGCTCAAGGTACTTTTGTCTCACTTGAAGAGCTAGATTCGTATGGTTGTTGGATTCCTTGTTGGATAGTTAGAATCTCCTTGTCCATTCCGTTGGGACATTCGCACGCCATTGACCCCTTTTAATTGTCCCATCTCTTTCTACTGTATCAGCAAACTTGTTTGGACAGTAGCGTGAATTTTCTGTCATCAGATAATTATGCAGACAACAGCATGCTTTGATAATATCAGATTATATATATCAGATATAATATCTTTGCTGTCCATCGGTGTGTGGAAAATCCCATTTTTTCTCAAAAATAGAGCTGCACCTCCGTGTATATCTGACAAACATGCTAACTGTTCTTACAAGTGCCATATGAGCTTTCAGCTCTTGTTTTTTCACCTAGGGCTCTAGTAGTGACCCTGGAAAATCCTCCACCGTGCAACTAGAATGCCAAAAAATCTCAACGACTAGCCGCGAGCGCGAGAAGCGATAGTTAAAAATCCGTTTTGGTCTTTCAGAGGGGGTCGCATGATATTACACTTCAGTGACAATGCTTTGTCACGACAAAAACGTGTGGCACGACAGCTTGAGTTGAAAGAGCTTTCGGGGGAGGCACGTCTAAGGAGCCATTTATAATGGCTTTGCCAAAGGAGAAACGGTTGAAAATCCCTGAGTCACCTGCACTACCTCCCGCTCCAATGTCAACAAGTAAAAACATAGTTCCGACCTGTCACAGTCAACAAGACAACACTGAAAAACTTTTTATAACTGAAGTACTGAGAACCACTATTGGCAGGACACTTGACCCTCACATGTTCTAGTCAATGGCACCAACGGAGTTTGGAAACTGCAACCCAAGTAAATTCCGCTGCACTGGGTGATTTCAGGTACTTGTCTTTCATATTTTTCCACAGTGCAACTGTTGTTTCGGCCAAAATGTCTGTCATTGTTGACCTGCCTATGAGCTACTGCGCTGCAAGTGACCTTTTAGACTCTCCAGTTGCAAGGTGCCTTAGTGTGACAGCAATGCGCTATTCAGGTGAAATTGGTCTCCTCCAGTTTGTTTCTTCTCTCGTAATGTTGGATCGAATGTTGACAGCAAGATTAGATACTTTTTGCATTTATTGGTCGTGCCAGTGAGTTGTGCTTGCGGGAGCAAGTTCAGAGTCCAATATATGTGTGTTACTATTTCAGATGCCATAAATAATTTAGGGAATCTAATTGAAATTAAAGCAGAATTTATAAGTTACAAAAATGAAGAAAAACCTCATTAGCATATCAGAAGAGGGTATGGATTAGGGGTACTCACTGAATCTATTTGAAAACTATTGTACTTTATGCAGACTTCAGTTTCAACATTATATGGGATGATATTTTTTTATACGACACTATTCTTGTATATCGGGCAACTATCTCGAGTACCTCAAAACACAACTTTTGCATTTTCTGAGCTGTTGTAAAGTGTACCAAATTATTAATTCCCCTCGGCTTTTTACAAGCTAAAATAATGAAGTAAATCAGGTCAGGTCAATCAATGTTCTTAATTCTAGCCATGCTCCACTAATTAGAGAAACATATTAGAGAAACACAACCTTTTTGTATTACAGAAATATCAAGATCAATTGACTTCTGAGTTTATAAAATGTCGGATAAAAGTGTAGAAATAAACTACATCAAGGGCCTCAGATAAATTCTTTGTGTTAACAAACAGACCACTCAGAGGGTCTTGATGGTGGCAGGTTGCATGGCAGAGTAAGCTCAACATGTTGCTTTAGGGCCACAGGAAGGTAATAGAATGGGGGTCTTGTTAGTCTGATCTGATCCAGTTTCTGCAAAAGTACTACAACGATCTGTAGCCGAACCTTTCCTCTGTCTACTTGTGTAATCTGGGCAGTGCTGCCACTTTTTTGAAAATAATGAACTGCTTCGAAAAAAGCTTTAAAACAGTGATTATGTCTGACAAAGCAATTTTAGTGTTAGCCTTATTACAACAAAGGCATTGAGTAACTGCATTCGACTTGTTAGCATGTAAAAACACTCTGTAATTTCGATTCGCAAGTGACAAATTTTTGTAGGCCTATATGACCGGTTTGATAGCGAGGCTGATACTAAAATTTAAAGGACACTTGGTGCTTTGAGGTCTACTGAAAATTTCTCTTTCTGTTTCCGTAAGAGCGAGAGCCCCAGATTTTGCTAATTTCAGAAACAGCGCGGATTTCTGGACTGAAAATTAGCCGATTTTTCTGTGCAGTTTCACGCAATGTGTACGTCCGTCCACGAGGAAACTGAAAATCCATTGGAAACTTGACCCTGAATCATCCTGACCCTGAAATCATCACTTTACCAGTTTTTCAGCAATTTAGTTTAAGTTGTGTCGAACCGAAAGCTTCCCAGGATTCCCCTAAATTAGTTCTTACCGAATCCTAGAAAATGAGAATTCGAGCTTTATATTATGGAACAGAAAGGATTACGTAGGAAGAGTACCATTAAAGGGCAGCATGAAAAGACGATAAGCCAACTATTAGGCGGCGTTTTAGCGAAGCCCACTTGGACAATATATTGCCGGGCATGATTGCAATAACAACTCTATCTGTTACAGCCAATAGAAAATCAAATCTGGCTCCGCAAGCGAAAAAAAATCGAAATCCATTTTTTTTTCCTGTAAGCTACAATTTAACTGTTTCTTTTGCCAATTCCATAATTTATCGTGGATTAAATACCGAAACTCTAAGAAGTTCCAGGAACCGGATGGAGCGACGTTCCGGCAGCAGCAGCAACGGTAGTCTAGTCAATACTAACCATAATCACATAAAAAGAGCGCCGCAGGCGAGATTTTATTTTGTTTTTTCCTGACAAATTTAATTTCCATCCAGATTCTATCTTTTAATCTTTCGAAATCTCAATCCTAAAACCGGCTTAAAACCCCAGTCAAATGATGCGCCCCTCCAGAAAATAGAGAATATTACGAAAAGCGATGAAGGCGGAATTCTCGAATATTTATGATTCGATATTATTTTGGGGTCCAAATAAAAGTAAGGACTATCGATGAAATCATAGATCATCCCTTTTGTCCGCGACCACTGCTTCACTTGACCTCTTCCGAGTTTCGAGGTTCGTGGTAACTGCCGAGGTCTGGCAACTATAACGAATAAATTACCGAATCCCAGTTATTTTACCGAATAATTTTAAACCGATCGGTTATTTGGGATTCTGTTTTACTAAAATCTCTATAAGTATACCGAATAGTTCTGGCATCGAAAAATTACCAAATGGTTACAGTAAATCCTCTCACAAAATGCGTGATAACTACCGAATACTGCCAACTATACCGAATCCCGATCACTATACCGAAGAGATTTCTACCGACAGCCTATTTAGGATTCTGTACAACTACCGAATTCCCTTCAATAGATCGACTAGCTCTGCACCAAAAGGAAAAGATAGCAAAAACGGATCAAAAGAACTGCGAGATAGAGAGCGCGAAAAGCAAATGAACCCCTTTGAGACTCGGTCTAAATCACAGGAAGCTGAACACAAAGATGAAGATGTTTACGGGCCAACATTTGGGGTCGTGACTCGCGGTCGGAAAAGAAACAGTCAGTGAAAAGCCACAGGGCAAGAAGCGACACTTGAACAACGAGAAAGAGGACCAAGCGTGATTGAAAGAACAGAAAGCATGGAAATCAAGCTGGATGGGATATCCCAGGTTTACGACAGAAATAAAGAAGGAAGCGAGCCAGAAAACGAGGCCATCGAAGACCCAATTGATTTTGATACATCCGGCATGTCGCAAGATCTAGAGACGAAGAAGACAAAAACATAAAATAAACACAAAAAGAAAATAACGAAGAACAAGAAGGCGAAAAGGAAAAAGAGGAAAATGAAGACCGAGAAAAAAATGAAATGCAGAACAATCACGCAAAAAAGTAATGACCTCAAATCTGAAATCGCTGATACAGAGAAAAAGGGAAGAACAATTAAAGAATTCATTAGCAAGCAAGGTGTTATTGCTTTTGTACAAGAAAACGATACAGATGGTCTCCGAGATTTTCAAACAAAAATACGAATATAAAACCAACACGCATTACGGTCATGTTAGTGTCGTAAAAATATACAAACAGGGCGTGAGTATCAACGACGTCCTGTCATCCACTCAGGTGAGTAGGCAGTAGATAGTGTTCTCAAGTCCAGAGGCAAAGACGTTAATCGAGAACATTTTGTTTCTTGGGTAGGCTACCGAAGCCCAGCAAGCAATTGGATCCCTGCCACTTCTGTCAGAAAAAAAGAACAGTGAAGGGATGTACGTGACACTTATATCAAATGAACCAAATTAACTTTTCGATGAAGAGAATCTGACAATTACTTTCTTCACTCGCCTCAATCCGTCGCTCAAATTTGACGAGCCCTACGAAATAGCACTAGTCGATCTGATTGTTGCCAATCAATTTGAACCGATGAGAGTTTTCGGAGACTGTCGTATCTATGTCTATCCTCCGGAAAACGTTAAGCCTAACGACACAATTCAAGGACAGTTTTTTGAGCCACTACGGCTACTTTACGATCTATTTCGAACTTTAACCCGAGAGATGGTGGGCAAACACATTTCAAACACTATTAACGTTAATGACCTTCGGATTCGAAGTTAGCATATTGCAAATACTGCAAACAGCACCTGACAGGGAGTGTTTCCGTTTTAAGAAACAACCAACCAGAACAAATGCCAAATTCTGTAAGAAATATAAATGCTGCCTGGGTAGCACTTCTTCTTGAACTCCTTACTTTTGTTGAAGACAAAAACTGTTGAAGACCTTCCCACTTTGAAAATGAATTCTCTTGAAAAGTTGGCGAAGACCACTTTGAGCGACTCGGAAGTCTCATCACAAAGACGCAAAAAGATCTCAACTCGAATTCTTTTGTCTTACCGCCGATAAGTCGACAGACAACTCTACAACAAAAAGCTTGGTCTTGATAGCAAAGTATGTAGATGCAAACTTGGAAGTAAGGAAAGAATTTCTGGGGCTGTTCGAGGTTAGAGATGCCAGTGGAGAGGGCCAAACAAAAGGGTCTTTCAATGAGCGATCGTTGGTTGAGAAAGTGAAGGGCATTTTTGAGGCCATGCTGAAGTCGGTGTTCAAGGCATACTTGTCCTTTTTAATTATCGGCTGCCAAAGATCAACAAGTTCGATGTGGAGTTCCAAAGTCCAGGAACGCGCATTCACATGCTTCTAGTCTAATACCGCGAGCTGTGTGAAATAGTCTTTCGAGGGTTCATCAAACCGACAGCTATTAACAGTCAGCACGTGTTCAGAACCGTCCGATTGGTGCAAATGCACTCTCGAAGGTAAGGAACTCAAGGCCTTTCGAAAAAATGTGACTGTACTCAGGGGCGTCCCGAGGGGGGTGCGGCTTCAGAATTTTACCGGAATTTTTCGAAGTTTTACCGGAATTTTTCCAGGTTTTAGCCGAAATGTTTCCGTAATGAACATCTCTGCAGAAACTCTAGCATAGGCCTACTGTTGTTTTGTGAGTTCTACTTCGTTATAGAAACAACAAAAATAGGTTTGGTGGAAGTTTTACTTAAGATTCAGCTTATTTTTCAGTCTGATATTTGAATAGTGAAATATTTTGACACATCTGACACATCTATTTTGACACATTCAGAGCGTTCGCTGCTTGCATGACAAACCAAACTCATCCAGACGCTGAGATTTTAAACTTTTAAAAAACCTGCATTTCCAGGACGATAGATACGACACCGGAGAAGTTACGCCTGTAGAAAAGTAGGAAAATGATTATAGGATATGTCTTACAATGAATCTCAAATTTTTATTTTATTTTTCGGCAAAGGCTTACATTACTAGTTGGTAAATATTTCAAGCGTAGAGGGGCAGTACATAGAGGTATGACAAATCCGAAAAAGCAGTTCATTCTATGAAATCGACTATCCCTGGATAAAGGAGAAATGAAAGAACCGCATTTTTATCAGGTTTTCAGAAATATTTAAGTGAATAGGTGAGATGTTACTAGACCTCCTGGACCTCACGCCTATTCGGTTAAACTTTAAGATTGTCACTTAATACTAAAAAGTCTTCGACCTTCAACCCACCCTACACATTTATTCGTCGCGTTTTCCATTTGTTCACAACACATCCAATTTCACATTCGACAACTAGTTCGGTTTCACATGCGATTAGTAACTGACGCTGGTCAGCCAATGTTGAACGCAAAGTGGTGAACAACACTACGATTAATAAAAAGTCTTTCCCCTTTTTCTGAGATAACATGGATTGTCTTTGCCAGCTTGAACGCTTTCGATACTAGTGGTAAAACATCTTTCAGTTCACGAAAACTTCGAACATTTTCTTTTTGTTTGGTTCGAGGCTCTCCTTACGACATTTGAGATCATGTCGGAACAAGGCTAACTCGTCGTTGAATTCTTCTCGGCTTTTCACCGGAAGGGAGTCGAGAAAGCTGTCGAAACTGAAGTAGGCGGTACCGTGATATTATTCCTGGAACAGTATTTGTAGTTGGAAATGATGGATTTCAGAAGGTTGCTTAATTCTTGAAAGCTACAGAAACTTAGGATATAACCGGAAACGCTCGATAAATGTACTCGTCACTCGTCACGCAATGTTGTCTGTCTCCAAGAATTACTCTGGTAAGTTATGTGCCGAGTTCATCCTGGTAAGCTGTGAATCTATACTTATCCGGTAAGCAACAAAATTCCAGTGGATTCCCTGAGCCAAATTCTGGTTGATTCTATGGAGCAAAGTCCGGTAGATTCCCAGATCCAGCCTCTAGTAAAATCACCGAGACAAGTTCCGATAGATTCCTTGAGAAAGACTTCGGTATTTTCCCTGAGTAAAATTCCGGTAGTTTCCCTGAGCAAAATCCCGCTAGATTCCAAAATTCTAGTAGATTCCGTTGGGCGAAATCCGGTAGATCCCCTAATCCGTCCTCCAGTACAATTCCCTGAGACAAGTTCTGGTAGATTCCTTGAGCAAGATTTCTGTGAATACCCTGACAAAATTCCGGTAGATTCCCTGAGGCAAAATTCCGGCGGATTCCCTGAGCAAAATTTCGGTAGATTCCCTGAGCAAAATTCCGGTAGATTCCCCGAGCAAAATCCCGGCAGATTCCAAAATTCTAGTAGATTCCATTGGGCGAAATCCGGTAGATAACCAAATCTATCCTCCAGTAAACTCCCTGAGACAAGTTCCGGTAGTTTCCTTGAGCAAGATTTCGGTAGATGCCCTGAGCAAAATTCCGGTAGATTCCAAAATTCTAATAGATTCCGCTGGGCGAAATCCGGTAGATCCCCGAATCCATCCTCCAGTAAATTCCCTAAGACAAGTTCCGGCAGATTCCCTGAGCAAAATTCCGGTAGATTCCCAAAGCAAAATTCCGGTAGATTCCCTGAGCAAAATTCCGGTAGATTCTCTTTGTTTCGAGCGTTTCATCTCTGATGAGAACGAAACAGCTTGTTCTCAGCTCTTCAATGGTGTCCATGATTGGGTCATCCCAGAAGATCTGACTCAGGCTGCTAAGAAGTGGAAAGCAGGAAGTTTAGTCAGGGTCAGGCTTCGGTAGTTGTGACGGAACTCGAAATTTGTTTGAAGCTGAAGGTTGTTTCTGAAGTCGATCAGAGATGTTGTATCAGCGCAAGTAGACATGCTGATTACATTTTTGAACTTACATTAAAAATCTTAAAGGAATCTGACCAAGACTGGATGGCGAAGAGTAGACCCCGCCATTTTACTTTACTAAGTTTTCGAAAGAAGTCTACTGTTTATGAAGATTAGAAAAAATACTGCTAATTTGATATTATTCTGCTCTGTTTTCTGTTATAGATTATATGAAAGTGGTTGGATTAGTGAAAGAATTTGGGAGATTTTTCGTTACTCCCCGCTGTCGTTTGTGAAGGATTAAATTCATCTTGCGGCCGTTTGACCCATATTAGTATGAGTATTGACGCCGGTAGATGGCGCACATTTTTGGCGCGAGTTTTAAAAAGAAACCACATCTGTTTAACGGATAAATAAGGAGAACACAAAGTAAATGGTAGTGGGGGATTGGTGGTGGTAGTAGGTTCTAGTCCGACACTAAACGAAGTCTCTGGAGTTAGTTATTATATGTTGAAATGTCTAACTTACTTTAGGCTGCATCTTTCGGCCATTCTATACACGTTAGTAAAAGCATTTATGCCGTTAGATGGTGTATGCTTGTCCATTAGGTTTGCTGCTTTACAATGTTAGTTTTAAACGACGACTATACCTTTCTTACAAAGAAAAAAACAAACTTTCTTGGAGTGAATTTTCTCGGAACTGGGCTGTCGTATTTGTTTCGTTCGTTCGGTTGCTTTGTTGTTCTTGAACTTTTGGATGGTCATTCAGTTGAACGAATTTACTGAGTGAGCAACTAAAAATACAGAGTGAGTATCGGAATATTTTTTTAGAGTAAGCTAAATGTGTCGTAACATGATCGATTTTAATCGGAGGAGTCATACACTGGTTTATAAATATAATTCCAGTGGTAAATACTGCAGTTATCATTAATCCTTGTCGACTTGCACTTAGCCGATGAATCCTCATCCTAAGGTTGAACAACATATATCAACCCCTACCAAGCTTGAACAACATAGACTAACCTCTTCGACTTTCGATTACACTAGCTCTCTCCGATGTTCATAGATAACGTGCTCTGCGCGTCATTCCCCCGCAGAGCTATACTAGCGTGAAAAAAAGGGGTAGACTATATAGCCGAAAACTGAACGACAAATTTTATATCTGGTTTTCTTGTCTGCAGAACGAAATATTTTGCCCTATCCTGGTTTTCGCTACCATCGTCACTTCTATGTGGAACAGCTGAGATTTTTTAATGAAAGTGCAAGGGATTTCGGTAGTCTGAACACATAAGACCGAGAGCAGATTGATGCTAACATAACAACTAACATAATCAAGTGCTCGCACCAAAGTTGAAAAAATCTCAACTTTTCAATGTGGAACTAACGATCGTAGTGAGAATCCGGGCAGAAATTCTCAACCTTGAAAGGAACTGATTGTTCTTCTGCTACGAATACGTTAACTTGATTATAGACCGAGACAACTAACGTAATTAAATGCTCGCACCAAAGTGGAAAAAAATCTCAGCTTTTACATATGGAATTGACGAGGGTAATGAGAATCCAAGCATAAATTCTTCCGGGTAATGAGAATCCAAGCATAAATTCTTCCGGCGTGACGGACTCGGAAGGGCAAAATCCAGTTACTAGGACTAGTAGAGTAAGTCCGACTCCAATGATACCGCTTTGGTTGAAGAGAGTACAGAAGTATACCAGCGATTGAATTGTCTGACACTGATGATGATAAAACCCAGAAAAAAGTTCAGAAGTTTAGCGAGAAGTGGTTTGTAAACCCAAAAAATTAGAACAAGCCATTTTGTAAATCTTATGATAAGACTATGATGAAAGTGTCACAAACCTAGAAAGGCATACTCTGGTCAAGAGTCATCTCGCAAGTATGAAATCCCAGCGATTGAATTGTCTGACACTGATGATGATAAAACCCAGAAAAAAGTTCAGAAGTTTAGCGAGAAGTGGTTTGTAAACCCAAAAAATTAGAACAAGCCATTTTGTAAATCTTATGATAAGACTATGATGAAAGTGTCACAAACCTAGAAAGGCATACTCTGGTCAAGAGTCATCTCGCAAGTATGAAATCCCTGACAATTCCGGTGACAATTGTGAATTCTTGTAGTGGTGAACTGAATTTGCAGGGAGAGGCATAGGAAAGCGCTAAGATCTATGCTTACTGCGCTTCGCAAACGGGCCATCCTCATGGCGTTGCCCACTACGCTTGCAGCATTTAAAGCGAGAAAAACTTACGGTTTTAAAAATTTCCAGGAAAACTAAAATGCGATCTGCACACATCAAGGAAACAGTATGGGTTGGTGGACAGTGGAGAATATGAAGTTCTTGGAGCCAGTAGTGGTGCACGACAGATTGAGTTTCAGTAGGGACGTTCACTACCGCTAGTAATGCTAGTATCGCTGCTGTTCGACTGTGTGTCACTTTTTCCAAGTCTTGGCGCTACTCCCTAGCGTTATTTTGCTCTGGTGCAGGCCCTCAAGTTTATGTGGCACGCGTCGGTATTCAAGGGCTCGCCAGCTCCAGACGAAATTGCAAGGCAAACAATCTTGTCTTTTTTATAAAGATGAGACCGAGAAAAGCAACCAGACCTGAAGAAGCCCTCCAGTACCTCAATTATTCCGGGTCTGACGAAGTGGAAGATCTATCAAAGTCGGACGACGAGGATCCTTCATTTCAACCAACAAGTGAGCCAGAATCAGATGACGAATTCTCGCCAGCATTGGTAGTTCAGATCGGGTCAGCATGTGAGCTGGCTGCGACTGAACCGAGAACGAAAGAATCAGGAAATCCAGCGCAGTTACCAGTCATCCAGATAATTTGAAGTTCTTCACTGGCCGACGTAGTGTTACCACGTGTATGTGGCATTGAACCGCTGGCTGCACCAGATACAGTTGATTTAACAGAAGAAGCTGCAGGTCGTCCGGTTGGTTCAAAAGAGTATAAGAAAGTCGGAAAACGGAAAAGAGCGTCAGGACAACAATAAACTTCGCAGGCAACAGGAAAGGTGGTGAAGGCGAAAGAACGAGTAACTAACCCTTGCACTCACGAGAACTGCAAGAAAGAGCTTGGAGGACATGCTCTGAACGACATATTTGTTTCCTTCTGGAAGTTAGGAAACGAGTCCGGCCAGCATGAGCTTCAGCGCCAATTCGTTGCGGGGCTTTGTCGTTGAGTTCCTACAAAGTAGATTAGGATTCGTTTTATAATTCGGATTTGATAGGTCTAACAGCCTGAAGAGGACCTCGAGAACAAGGGGTGAAATATCGCTTGAAAAGCACAGTATCCGTTTTATATATTATAAGAAATATCTTTTAATGATTTTTGTTAATATTTATAATATCTTTAGGGGTTGGAATGTGAACATATTTGTACAACTGCTGTTGAGTGTTAATAAATTTCGTTTGTTTTAGGGTGAAGATGGTGAGCAAAGTAAAATGCACCAATTGTGGAGCGGTTATAACGTCCAACTGCCCCAGCTGTTCGCATCGAGTCTTTGTTGCGACTGTCTTGGTTCAAACGTCGTCTGTGATGGAGAAGGAGGGTATAACATCATAGAAGAAAATTGGGTGCCTTCAACAGGTTTTGAAAAATATTAAAAATGTTTAAGTTGTAAGTTAAAACACACAAACCAATGCTACGTTTATAGGTACTCTTTTCCTCTCCACCCGATATCTTGACTGGATTCCCAGTTGACGATGACTAAATCCGGAAATGTACGGTTCCACAGATCATTTGGCTGTCGCGTTACAGTAGGAAACTTCCGTTAGCTTAGGAAACTTTCGTCAGCTTATGAGTCGCGATAATCTGCGCTTTTACCAGTTGGATTTTTGTTAAAATATCTGATGTTTCGATATTTGCCAATTCTTCTTGTTTTTCAGCGGATCACCCTGTCTTTCCCACTGTTAAGACTTGTCCGGCTACAAAACAAAGCTCAAAAATGAATTCACCGCATCTCGTAACCCTTATATCCAAAAAATTTCCAAATGTTTATAACAACTCTTGCAAAGTGCCTTTTTCTCGAAGCACCTTTCTCGAAGTAGCATTTCCTAACGCCGTCTTAAAGTGCTTTATGTTTGAGAGCTGGCCAAAATGCTTAATGTTGGAGAGCCAGCCAAGAGTTGTGCCAAGTAGTGATTAAGGATCGTTGGATTGACAGATGTATTCGATGTATGCAGAAAAGTAAGTGTGTTTTCTAAACACGGTTTATTGAATGTAGAACCTAGGACCGACCGTCCGAACTTCTCCCTCCACAGTTACGAACCAACCCTTCGAGGATTAAGATCAGAGTACCGGTACCGTCTTATATGTAACAACTGCTCGGGTACACGCTACACGTATATTAGATGCTCGGTATCGGACAACAAGTTAAAGCGAAAAAAGATTAGAGATATTCTTAATTCAACACCATTTTTGCCATGGCCTAAGGCTTTTCGTGCAATTTATTTTATTCTATTCTTCTATTCAATATATCATATAAAAAAGTTTGTTTTATGGGTTTCTAGAAAAGTGAAATGGTACTTCAATTTTTTCTTTGTGTGGGATGATTTCAGGGTTCTAATACCAATTTTTTTTTTAAATAATAGAGCATAATACTGAAATCATTTCGTTTTTTTTATCGAAAATTTAAACAGAATTTTGTATTTAGTGTTAAGTTTTAAAGTTTGGAGGTTGGCGTGTTTGTTTTTTATTGTATAAGAATTCAAGTCTTGTTTTTGTTTTTGATGTAGTTGTTTTTGCCACCACAGTAGACGTGACCTATGGCGGAAGGGCACCTCTCGGCGTGGGTTGTGGGTTTTGTGTGTTTGATTCCTTTTCACGTTTCAATGATCATTTTTAATGCTTTTCATTGATTTTGATTTTTTATAGTTTTTTTACTGTAAAAAGTAAAAAAATATTAAGGTAAATGATAAGTTATGAATAGAATAGTAAAGCTCAAATGGAAAGTCAAATGGAAAGAGTAAGTGCCACACTTGTGTCACTGAGTGAACGAGGAGGAAAAAAAATAACGACAAACATTCTTAGCTAGGAATTTTATGAACCATTCATAAGTTCGAACAACCAACCCTTTTGACATAAATCCGCATGACGAAGCGAACTATCTTCCCGACGAAAGCGTCAACATCTGCTATAAAGGGCATGACTTCTTGCTGGGGCTCGAAACGAGAGAAGTTATCGATGGCCGCTCTGTAGCGGAAAGTCGTAGCTGTCAAACAAATTCTTGGTCGTTTTATGTTAGTTGTTTTGGGTCGTAGATGTCCGTCTGTCGGAACAGCTGAGATAGAAAAAGGGGCTTCGGTATTTTAGTTTTATCACGGGAACTCTGTGATTGAAATAAGCGTTTGTGGTTGCTGCTCATACACCAAACTGAACGCGACGTCACGGTGATTATAAGTAACTAACTTTTCTGGGACTGACTGCATGGATCAGGCACTAAATGGACTAAAAGCGCTTAAGAACGACAAATATTTTCGGCTGTGAATTTTATAAAGCCTTCGTATGTTCAAACAACCATTGAGTTGAAAAGGTTTGGTTTTGATTGTAGGAGAATGATAGTGCGGTTATGTGAGAGTGGAAGGTGGGAAGAGCGAGTGGATGTTGAGTGGATGGAGTCTGTTGTTGATGAGTTGATTGGAATGTGAGTATGATGAGATACTGAGTTGGTTGTGGGTATGTGTGTCTGCGCGAAAAAAAAAAAAAATGACGAAGTTGTTGGAAGAAAAGAAAAAGTTTGTGAAATTATTTTGTAATTTGTATGTGAAAATGACGAGTAGTGGTATGAAATGGCGGGAAAAGATGGATCTGGAATGGTTGTTTAATTTGTTTTTATGGATAAAATGTTGAAAAATTGTAAAAAAAATTAGTATTCGTAGTTTAAAAGTTAAGTATTTGAAAGATATTTTAAAATTAGTATTTAATTTGTGTTTATGTAATAGTTTTGATTTTTTATTCGGTTATACTTGTTATAGCAGCGAAATTAGTTTTGTTAAGTTTAAATTTCAGGTAGTAATAATTTGAGGTTGAAATTTTGGTCTTGTTTTTAAAGGTTTTTGGTAGTTGGGTGTTCAAAAATCCTCCTTCTTGTTGTAAAAGTAGGATCTTTTGAGCGTAAATCCTATTTTTTCTTTTTTTAGTGGTTTGTGTTTTTTTAGGTGGACTCGAAAGTTAGGTTAAAAGGTCATTTGATTAATTTTTTAAATAAGTGCCACCGTAAGGAGGGGTTCCCTATGACGGAAGGGCACCCTTCCTGCGGGAGTTTGCTTTTGTTTTGTATAGTTGATGGTTTGTTATTGTAGGTTGCCTGATTTGAGAGTCTGCTAGACTAGCAACGAAAATTTAAATAATTTCTTGAATTTATGGCAAATTTGCTGGGTAAAATACATATATCTAGCGATCCTAGTATCGGGTATTATTCGGGAATATCTCATTCGATGCGCAATTTTAAGCCTAACCTACAATTAAAGTTTCAACGTAATCCTTCTGCACCTCTTGGATTTACAGCTAGACTCGCAACCAAAATTTAAATAATTTCTTTAATTTATCGCAATTTGGCTTGGTAAAATACATATATCTAGCGATCCGAGTATCGGATATTTTTCGGGAATATTTCATTCAATGCGCAATTTTAAGCCTAATCTACTATTAAAGTTTCAACGTAATCCGCCTACAGCTCTTGAATTTACAGCTTTCGATACTAAGGCCACACAGTGCCGCTATCTAGCGGCACTCTCTATAAGGCCGCTGATTGGCCGGATTTCTCTATGAGGCCGCTGATTGGCCGGATTTCTCGACAAGAATTCAGATAGATGTGGTTCAGGAGGAAATTCAAATATCACAACGGACAACGGAACGGACAACGGAACAACACAACGGAAAAAGGTTGGTGTGAATTGACGGTTACTTATAAGTTTATTGGTTTTATAGTTGTTTCGAAGGTAAAACTTTTCTTATGAGTACTAGCACCTGGGGAGTTCTATGAAAAATGGATCGAGCATTTTCTAATTAGGAATATCTCAATCGATGCGCAAGTTTAAGCTTAATCTACTATTAAAATTCAACGTAATCCTTTTACACCTCTTGGATTTACAGCTAGACTCGCAACGAAAATTTAAATGATTTCTTTAATTTATCACCATTTTGCTTGTAAAATACATATATTTAGCGATCCGAGTATCGGGTATTATTCGGGAATATCTCATTCGATGCGCAATTTTAAGCCTAATCTACTATTAAATTTTCAACGTAATCCTTCTACACCTCTTGGATTTACAGCTAAACTCGCAACGAAAATTTAAATAATTTCTTGAAATTATCGCCATTTTGCTGGGTAAAATACATATATCTAGCGATCCGAGTATCGAATGTTATTCTGGAATATCTCAATCGATGCGCAAGTTTAAGCTTAATCTACTAGTAAAATTCAACGTAATCCTTTTACACCTCTTGGATTTACAGCTAGACTCGCAACGAAAATTTAAATGATTTCTTTAATTTATCGCCATTTTGCTTGGTAAAATACATATATCTAGCGATCCGAGTACCAGATATTATTCGGGAATATCTCATTCGATGCGCAATTTCAAGCCTAATCTACTATTAAAGTTTTAACATAATCCGCCTACAGCTCTTGAATTTACAGCTTTCGAAACTAAGGCCGCACAGTGCCGCTATCTAGCGGCACTCTCGATGAGGCCGCTGATTGGTCGGATTTCACTCTGAGGTCGCTGATTGGCCGGATTTCTCGACAAGATTTCAGACGGATGTGGTTTAGGAGGAAATTCCAATATCACAACGGACAACTGAATCAGTGTAGCGTTGAGTTTTGTTGAAAAAGGTTGGTGTGAATTGACGGTTACTTATAAGTTTATTGGTTTGTTTTTAGTTGTTTCAAAGGTAAAACTTTTCTTATGAGTACTAGCACCTGGGGAGTTCTATGAAAAATGGATCGAGCATTTTCTAATTAGGAAATGACTTTAATTTATCGCCATTTTGCTTGGCAAAATACATATATCTAGCGATCCGAGTATCGGGTATTATTCGGGAATATCTCATTCGATGCGCAATTGCAAGCTTAACCTACTTTTAAAGTTCCAAGGTAGTCCGCTTACACCTTCTGAATTTACAATCTTTTGACTCATTTTTTTCACCATTTTTTCAGGCGAAATACACAAGTGTCTTTGCTTTTTTTAGAATGCCAAAAGTCAATAATAAGAAAGTGACCAAGCCTGCCCCCAAAGACGAGCACGAACGGACCCTTACGACCCTGCCTACCCCTGGACATCCCCAAAAATCAACCCCTGACAACCCTGCCTGCCCCTGGAAATTCTGTCAATCACCTTTAATGACCATGCCTGCCCCTGGAAATTCTGTCAACCAATCCCTAACGACCATGCCCGCCCCTGGAGATTCCCTGCTTGCCCTGGTTCTACTCAAGCACCTTCGACCAGCAACCAGCCGACCTTACCTGCCATTGCAGCCCGAAGACAAAGAACACCCACTACAAAGTTCATCATACAGCCGTCGATGAGGTTGGATCGCTGAACTTATAATGTTCCTGTTTGTTCTGCTTGTCCTGTAAATAATTCAGGTGAATTAAGAGTGAATACTCTTTTATCAGTAGTAAGGGTTTACCGTATACCACGGGATTCATGCCCCTAGGATACCACGGGATTTCTGTATACCGGATACCACGGTGCTTTTAGGATTCTATGGGATTCGTAGATATATGAGTGATTTCTATATCGTTACGACTAACTAGTTTCTAAGATAATGGTTACGCCCCCCCCCCCCCATCCTTCTTCTGTATAATACAAAGTGTGCATTATTGGAAGATAACTAAACTAGTTACTACGATAGTCAAGATACTGTAGGTCCGCAACTCTCAGGTTTCCCATGGAGCGGGTCGTTTGTGTTGATTGGAATGTGGTTTTGCACAAAGGGGGGGCTTTGTACAAAGGTAGGTACTCCGTCATCGAGCTAAATTGGCTTGTTGAAAGCTGTGCGCACCATCATGCAACATGTTTACCAAACGCTGCAGTTCCCGCACCTGGCTTTTGGGAAATATGCTTCAGATTAGTAATTTTTTTTTTCAAAAAAGGGATAGGATAATTAGCTGCGCTTTCTGGAGAAGTAGCACTCTTACAAGGCTCTAGATTCCTGGTGTTGATGCATTTAAAAAAAAGGGGAGGTAAGTTGATTAGCTGCGCGTTTCGGAGGAGTCCCAGCCCTACAAAACTCTAGGTTCTTTATGGATGGAGCATCAGTTCCTTTTTTCATTTTGACGTACACTGTTTTACAATCTTCAAGGCATATATAAAGAGTAAGTAGTGTTTTGTTTTAGCCTATACTGTTTTCTCTTCCCTAGAAGCCTATGTATAGCCTACAGGGGTCCATAGCTTCAGGACTTTCTTCTTTATTCAGACTCATATACTTGGGTCATATATTAACTGGCGGGGCTATAGCGAGTCTATAGCCGAGTCTATAGCTTCTCTCGAGTCTATAGCGAGTCTATAGCCGAGTCTATAGCTTCTCTCGAGTCTTATCATAAGCTAGTCTTAACTCTCTGCTTTGAGCTTACAGTATGTTTCACCTCAGATGATGTATACTGAACTCATTCAAGCCGAGTGGATTATAGCAGGGTCTGTCTATAATCTTGGGAACCCTAGCTCATTATCCAACCCCATCACCTAAGCTAACCTTTTTTTTCTTCTGTTTTCAGAATGGATGTCAACACAAAATTCGTAAAAGCCAAGTGGCCGATGTGCGAGGCACTGATAACACCAACAATCAAGGGGAAAGGCGACTGTCCCGAATGCAATGGGAGAGTCTACGTGTCAACCGTTTGGATAGACTGTGTGGCATGCAATCACGAAGCCAATTATACAGTGAAGGTTGAAGACTGGGGTTACGGCTTAGGGGGGAGGAAAGTCAGGGTGTGCTGGGGCTGCGAGCAGCCCAGCATATGTGTCGTAAAAAAATTTAAACTGTAGCGGTGTTGTTTTTTATCGTCTTTTTGTAATATAAACGCTATAACTTTGTAGACAGACAAGTCCCGATTCCAAACCAAACATGTTTACTGACAAACATGATCGTTAGTTATCGGCTTACTGGTTGTATTTTTGTAAATTTTCAATCAAAATCCAAATCTTATCGAGGTCGTCAATTTACAAAACATAAACACCCAGCAATCGAAACGCCGACGAAAATCGAGTGATTTATTTGGTCACGTGCTTGGTGAAATGAAGGTACTGTGTGCCAGTATTCCCAACCCTTCAAGAGACGACTTGCTCGGACCGATGCCATTGCTTTTGTACACTCAGACGAAAGTATACTTAGAAGGCGAACCAGCAGACGGGGTCAAAGGCGAGGAAGTGGCAAATAGATGGGTCCCGATTAAAAAAGAAGAAGCTGAAACCATGCTGATACTGATGGAAGAGTATGATGTGACGAACGCTTGTACGTCTAAAATCACTAAAGAAATCCATGTTTTTTTGGTTTGTTCAAGATTGATATGCAGTGGGGTAGTTCCAGACTGATTATGGTGCCGCCAGATTGCCTGAACTACCCGAGAATATGCAAAGTGCATCGTTTTGCTTTATTTTCATCTTATCATGCGAATGTGTCAACACAACCATAATAGACAAAACTAAACAGGCTACCCATGTGTGATAAACCCTAAATTGTGGAGCTTGAAACCACATAAGAAGATCTTAATCTGTATTCGGTTTGTGCACAACTGATCAATGTGACAGAAAAGTACAGATTCAGGAGCCGGCAGAACGGCAAGAAGAATAGTTTCTAAAAGATAAATCACCGACACCTCAAAGAACAAGCACGAAACAAAAACTAACCGGTGACCAGAATACGAACGGAAATCCCAAGTCTTGAGTCAGCCTTCCACAGGGTTTTCGAACCTATTATTATCACAGACTTTAGACTCTACTACAAAACAACCACACAACCAAAAGTTTCTAGTCACTCAACGAACAAACAGCCACTGTACACTCCCACTGACTAACTAAACCGGTTAATGTTCAAAGGTTAATTCATAGACGCCGGCCGCCCTACCTCTCCAATCCAGCTTTATTCCCTTGACGCTGATTCAACAAGGAGATTAGGTTTGCGCGCTCTCCCAGGTCAACATGGAACTGAACAGAACTGGCTGACAGAACTAGCAAGTAATTATAAGGGTTCCGATTTAGGCCTCTGTGGTACCGATAAACCAGTGGTTCCCAGCCGGTGGTACGCGTACCCAAATGTGTACGCGAGACCCTTGCAAGAGGTACGGGAAGGTACCAAAATAGGTTTAGTCTGTAGCTTCAAAATCTCACCCCACTCATTTCTGATTGCCGGAAGCCTAATATTACCAGCAGAGGCATCACTAGCCAGAATGTTTTTTGGGGGGCAAGGTATTTTTACTGACCGGCTGGTTTCTTTAAAAAAAAAAAAATTTACGAATTTCGCAAAAAAACGACTCGTTTCTTAATAGCCGTCTGGCCGACCGCTTTGGAGGGAGGGATGTTGCCAATACGTGTATGACGCCTCTGTTTACAAGCCCTTGTGAAAGTCAACTGAATAATATTGATAGCAAAACAGATAGCCTACTGCCGTAAAATATATTCCCGTGTCAAACAATATTGTTTCAAGAGAATCGAAGACATTGCAAGTGATATTATCATTCAGGTTGCGAACTGAGGTAGCGAAAATGTTTGCGATCCAGCTTGATGAAAGCAAGGAGATTATCAAAACCAAACACAGAAACAGGCTGACTGTAAAAAATATCGCCGTAAATGACGTCGAGCCGAGATCTGGCAAAATGTTAGCTACAAAGCAGCCTCAAACGTCTCATTCATTTTGTATACACTTCTACAAATGTACGCCTGATAATAACTACCGTATTTTTCACGTTCTGAAAAACGGGTTACGCAACCTTTTCGAAGCTTGATTAGGGGTACGCGGTACGGAAAAGGTTGGGAACCACTGCGATAAACGTAGCATGACTGAACACCAACTCAAATGTAGTAAAATTGTCTGATCTTCCAGTTTTCCTATTTTACGCCATATCACTTCTCTCATTTAAGCACTAAATTAATTTAATTGTGGGAATTCTGAACCGTGGACATTCTGAATAAAATGCCCATGGTTCCCTAAGCGTGGGCAATTTGAGTCGTGGGCATTGTGAGTGTTAGCCGACAATATTACTAATCTTATTAAGTAGTATCCTACCAAGAACAAAACAAACCCACCCTCCGTTGTGTCCCGCCATAAAGACGAGACAATATAATAAGGCATCAAACATTCGTGTGCTACATAGAGACCCATTTCAACAAGAACAAAAATAAAAGAAGACATTCAAAGTCGCAAGGATTAACTGTATGCAATTTGACATCTATAACTGGGCTTACCGACGAAACGTCCCCATGGCGAAACGTTCCCATGACAAAACGTCCCCACGATAAAACTTCCCCGTGGCGAAACGTTCCCAAGATTTTTAAGTTCGCATTGGTCTTAAGGCGCATGACCGAAGTAAACAAGACCAAAGGTTTCGATGGGATCCCAAAATTTTAATATTTTATCTAGACAATTGGGTCTCGTAGATATCCGGTTTCTCCAGACTCCTTAAGCCAATGGTAATCATTTGAGAAGACTTAGTACAGATTTCGATTTAGCATGCGTGTCTACCCCTATAGCCTACGTCGTATCTACTTTGACGAAACTGATCAACACTTCCTGTCTTAATTCTGCCATATTTTCGGTTCGGCCGGAAAGCTCAAAAACGGAATCGCCGTGTCTCCTTATCCCTACATCGAACCTCTAATCAACTTCAGATAAAACTTTTACTTTTAATAAATTTTGCGGTTTCAGCCGGATTCCAGGCGAATATACGTCCGGAGAGAAAATGATTCTCATATACGAATTCAGCATGTCTTCTTATTCTATCATCGACAACTAATCGAATTGAAATAAAGCTTTTACATTTTACAAATTCTACAGTTATGGCCGGATTCCAGGAGAACTACTTGTACGGTGAGAAAATGACTTACAGATTCGGATTCAGCATGTCTCCTTACCCTTAAAAGCGAACCTCTAATCAACTTTACATTAAACTTTTACTTTTCACAAATGTTCCGTTCTTTGCCGGATTAAGGCTTGAACTACTTGTCCGGTGGAAGATTATTTGTATATTCGAGTTCAGCATGTCTCCTTACCCCTAAACCGACTATCATAGTAACTTTAAAAAAAAAAAATCTTTTCTCTCCTTAATCTGAAACCCGTCCCCTACCCCTAAATGTATAGCTATGGGACCCATCTACGAACTTGACCTGTACTTTGAACCAAAGGATCTCACACTAAGTTTGGGCGAAATATCTCAATCCCTTCGAGAGTTATCGTGCTTTACTACGTCATAGGTATCCCGTCACCTACGTTGTGAATCCCAAACACAACTTCAGAGCTTGACATGGTCCAGTTGCTTCAGTTATGCACCGGTTCCCTTTCCCTTTCCGGTTTTTCCCTTTCCGGTTCCCGGTTACGCCTTTCCCTGAGCTAGGGAAAGTTCTAGGTCGTTTAAAGCAACTTGCATAACCAATATTTTCTTTTATTTTTTTTTTTTGCAAACTCCTTGGACGGCTCGAAGGAAACAAGCAGAAGCCTGATCTGGCTCATAAACAGTAAAACAAGGAGATTAAAAAATCAGCGTAGTGCCATTATAGTGAATAAAAATAGCATGGGAAGTTCATGATCTTGTTTACTAAACCTTGTATTGCTCGAGATGATATTTAAATTGTACACCTAGGCGATTTTAATCTCCTATTCCCATATTCCAATGCTCGGGTCTAAAATTAATCCGCTTTGAAAGAACGCCCTGTCTGACGTACATCATACCTCCCCCCCCAAAAAAAAAAAAAAATCATATTTTGGTTACTGGTTCATCTTAGCTGGGGACGTTTCGGATGGATATGTTTAGCCACGGGGACGTTCCGCCCCGGTACGTCTCGACTTGAGACATTTCGCCGACAACCCTATAACTCATCAGTATGCCATTGCTATTAAAAAATTATTTGCAGATGATTCAGTAAGCTCATGGAAGGGATTTAGGAATTCCGGCGTCCACGAATCGGGATAAGAGAACGACAGGCGATAAGCAAATGGGTAAGAGACCCGGCAATTAATAACCAAACAATAAGTGAATTCATGTGCAATTTTGCGATTATTACTGCAACTTTTTGTGGAAGGAGCAGTTTACACATTTTGAGCTGGTCTTTAAACTGGATAAAAGCACTCGAAAAAACGTGTATCGGGAAGGGCTTAAAGCCACGCGGCTTGTAGCTTCAATTCCCTTATACCGCGGCTATCGTTGTCTATAAAAAAAAAGAGTTAAATAAAAAATAAATAAATAAATAATCTGTATTTGAAAGCCGTATGGCCGTATACAGTAACAATCAACATACATAAATACAACCAGCATTCATTCACTACTACTATAATTTCTACGGCGCACTTGCTGTATCTCTTTCCTCAATCTTACTAAACTCTAAAGCCCTTCCAACAAAATTCCCTACTGCGATAATATACCTCGGCGACGTTGATTTCAAGATCCCAGGGAGAAAGCCATCATTCCCCTTTTCAAAGATACTTCCCCTCAAATGTGAGAGGCTACGACACCGCAGGAGAATGTGGCCAAGCCCATACTCACCTTCCACACAAACCGGGCAAGACCTATGCATTTCCGGATTCCTCTTTCTTTCCCAAACTTTCCGGAAAGGTAGACAATTTACTCGCACCTGCAACCAGACCTTCACAAACCTTTTGGAGATATCCAACTTAAAATAATATTCCTCACCATACGTTTCCTTCACTTGGCTATAAAATTGTAGACTTTTGGATGCCTTGATGTCCAGCCACCACTGCTGGATTTAAAGCAAGATCTTGTAAACATTTCGGGCAATTTTGAACAACACAAAAGGAAACTATTCCTGGAAAGTGATCAGGTATAAATATTTAATACAAAAGAAATTATTTACGGAACAAAAAAATAGACTAACGGTGCAACCTAATGTACTCAGATCTGTATTGATTATGAAAAGACATCCCATTCATTCGCCAGCTTCTGGTGACATCGACCCTACCACGAGATCGGGTCGAGGATTGAAAAAAAAACTGTAAGCTAAACTAACAAAGATATATCCAGCCTTATTTTACGTTTTTGATCTAATAAAAATGTTGACTGCTGTAAAAAAAAAAAAAAAAATGCTTAGCAGGCGGTAGAAAAATATTGAGGTTGATCCTATCGCACGACCGGGTCGAGGACTGACAGAATTAGAAGGATAACTGTAAGCTAAACTTAAAAAAAAGAAGTGTTTTGGTTGTCTTTAATTTGCTTACTTTAACAGATTTAAATTGCCTACTGAAAAATAAAATAAAATATACCATTCTATCCCGTCACTTACACTATCCTAGCACGAGACCAATAATAAAATTATATCAAATACACATTTACACAATACGGGACTAGTCCTTTTTTGCCGGTAAAGAGACAAAGCACAAATATGAATCCCACAAAATACTCGCATGACAATACTAAGCTAGACAATTTGTACAAGAATACCATATTTGACAATGCCAAATGGATAATATAGCTCTAATAAAATGTAGCTGAAGTATCTGTTTTGCTTTGCCAAATATCATTTCGCAGTCAGCTTGGGCTGAAGGAATACAAGAATACCATCATTTTTTGCAAGGTTGATATTTTATTCAGAGATGGACTTAGACTCTTGGCTTTCTAACAATCCTATAAAGCTACACAGGGCCTGTATTCCCACAAATTCCGGATTTCGTGAAGGACCCGAAAATTCACGGCCGAACCCGGAAAATCAGATGTTCGACAAAAGGGGATAATAAGAAGATTTCATATACGAAAATTCGCATGCGAAATTAGCGTCACTATAAACTCACATGCGATGTGTAAATTTCGGAGCTAAGCAGGAAATTTGATTTCGGCCGTCTGCGCACGCAACTTAAGGCGACAATGAACTGATTCCAGTAGACACCTCTTTTGTGTACATATGAACAGTTACAGAAGGAGAAAAATCTGAAGGATAAACAGAATAAAAATGTTTAAAGGACTCATCTTGCTTATTCTGCCTTTAACATTACCCTTGGCTCCCTTATTGGATTATAAGCTTCTATAATCCCCACCTTTTGCGCTTGTTTCGTTTTGTGCCGACGGCTTTTTGGCGCTTTTTCGGCTTAGCAGAGTTTTGACAGTCACGCACCGGGGATTTAGCCGAAACCGTCAAGGTCGCCGACACCTCTTTTACACATCAGGACATGAGAAGCTTCAAAATAATGTTTTTTATTCTGGAAGACATGAGTTGCGTTTTTGCTGATACCATGGTATCTGTTACCACGGTAACTGATTCTGCAATTAGTCGTTTTTACAGTTATCGTGGTATCTGATACACGGTGCTCTGCAAAAACGACTATTGCCGAAATTCCACTTTTCGAAGTCATCCCAAAAGAAAAACAGATATCCAGTTACATCACTAAGTGCTAAACTTCTTTCTCACCAATCTGACAAAATCTGATGAAAGTGAGATGACTTTTCAGATACCACGACCAGTTACCACGGTCGGACCGTAGTATCTGAATATCTGATACCACGATAACTGGCCAGATACCACGATAACTGCAAAAACGCCTTTTGACCGTGGTATCAGATACCACGGTAACTGCAAAAACGACTTTAGACCGTGGTAACAGATACCATGGTATCAGCGAAAACGCAACTATGGTCGACCATCAGATCTACTGTCTGTTTTAGATTTCTTTTACTTTGCTTGGCTTTCCCACTTTTTAAACGCGAACGCGAACCGAAAACGGGTTATAAGATCTGGAAGCAGCCACCAGTGAACGAAAAAACGCGTCATAAGAAGCACCGGTGATCAAACCCGGAAAACGAACGCAGCTACTGACTTCGGCCCCTCGCGACAACTAATCACTTTGTCCTCTACTGTTGACTAAGTACCAACTGTTAACTGAGTCCGATCTTTTCATGATAAAAGCTAGTGCTATATTCTAGACTTATTTTAAGCTGAAATTAGCTACTTTTCACCTACTTACACATAGCTGGCTACGTTCCGACAAGCTACGCGAAAACGTCATCTACGATAATTGGCTTCTTTAAATATTTGGATCAACTTTGGCAGAAACAGGAGGGAGATTCGTAGACTACGGACTTCTCTTCTAATATCCTTAATTCCCTTTTGCCCGGACTCCTCCCACCTTAAAGACTACCTCGCACTGCATATCTTATGTTCCAATATAATAAAATATCTGAATAGGGTCTACTTTAAAATCAAGCTCTGCTTTAAAACAAGAGCTAGAAGCTCATATGGCACTTCAAAGGCTGGTTCAGAGGATGAAAGTAGGAATTCGCCGATTCGTCGGTTTCTTCTGATCATTTGTAAGCAAAACCCTTGAGGTAAGAATGGTCATGGGCCCTTGGAAATCACGAAAATGTATGTTTTGGTTGACACTGATTCTGCCTTTCGCATCAGAAAAAATCAAATGGTAACAACAAATTGAAACCTTGCTCACAGTTAGGAACCAATTATTTCATCTTTCTTTTGACATAGATACTTCAAACGGTCATGAAAGTAATGCAAAACTCCTGCAACTTAAAGACCTGTCGGTAAAAGGGCACCAAACAACTGAGCAAGCAAAACCAGAGCACAAGATTGAAGAAAATGACATTTTGTAGCTTTAACTTGACCTTATTTTAATTCAGTGATTGCTCCCGCTCAGTGACGTGCAAACATATATGTTAGGTTTTACATCATGTCACATCCTTCAGCCCCGTGCGAACTTTAGGAAAGTTCACGCATAGTCCAATTGGCGCCGTCGGATGCAAATTTCCTCCTTCCGAAATTGTGACACATACTTTCGCAGACGTATTTTCACATGCGAAATCTTCTTATCGGACGGTGTGTGAACGAAGCTTAAGGCGACGTCCGAAGAAACATTCCCCTCCTAGGCAACAAGACCTAAGGCCACCATTAGAGGTCGTTGATTCCCAAGGATTAAGGTTCCATCGCTTACAATCGCCCACGTGACGCCGAAAACTGCGCCACGATAAAGTTAAATATCGGAGCGAACCTTCATTAGCCAAATTTTTCAACCCTAAGCTCCATCATGTTCAGCATAGCCTATTCTTACCGGATTTCCAAAAGATAGATTCTCATACGTCCAGCTCTGAAACCCGTAAAGAGCCGATAGCATGTCACTGCAATTCCTGTGCTGGCGACTAGCTATTCATCCACATCATAAACCATCTCTTCCTCCAAGCCCGGCTCGACTTTTATAAACATCAGATCTTCAGCGTCTGTCATCTGAGACACACTCCCATTCTCACTCTCTGTCCCCAACTCGGCCTCAACAGTAGGCGGCTCGAAGTCCATGGCACTCTCAAGCTGAGCCGCTGTTTCAAACAGATCCGGGTCCATAGGCTCCGCCTTGACATCAGAGTCCAGCCTACCACCAGAGG
This sequence comes from Branchinecta sandiegonensis, assembly GCA_030848855.1. Classification (NCBI taxonomy): domain Eukaryota; kingdom Metazoa; phylum Arthropoda; class Branchiopoda; order Anostraca; family Branchinectidae; genus Branchinecta; species Branchinecta sandiegonensis. Next base: position 13,048,406 of record JAUPMV010000014.1, read on the forward strand.
CCACAATACTACTAAGTCCGGGGCATTTTATAACATGTTCCGAAACACGTCTAGAGATAAAGACTGAGTCACATAACTTGCATCTAATATCAGTCTCGTTCACAGTGTCGAAGTAAAGTTTGATACACTCGCGCCTATGTATAGACGCCGTCATTTTATCGGGAAAGACCTTGCGGCAGACGCCGCACAGGCTGCCGCCGATACTTCGCCTGGCACCAAATGTCTTATAACGTACTGGCGTCTTTTTCATTGGGGTCGGGTTGGAATACAGCAATGGCGGTTGAGCAACGCCATCAGCTGCCAGCGCTTCTCGATGCGGCACACAATAATATGTATGTTTCGAAACGCCACTTAAGGAGGTTGGCTTGCCGCATGAGCGGCATCGATATGCGCCAGGGCTGGTAGCTTCAAAATACTTCGTAAGGCAGTTCACATGGTGTTCATTTCTTTCCTGGGGAGACACAAACACCTGTCGGCAGACGCCACATATTTTGCAACTGTGAGACCGGCCTAAGCGCTCTTCCGACATTGGCACACCTTGTGGCGCTGCGTCTAAGACCGGTGTGCCCTCTTGGGTCGGGGATTGGTCCGGTGCGGAGGGAGAGTCTACAACACTAGCACTTTGGTCACTAAGGGCTGCCTTTGAATCTTTGCAATTAGTCAAATGCGTGTACAAGTTCCGAGCGAACACTATGGTGTGATCGCACTTTATGCACTTGAAGTAACCACTTTCTGTTTTGTCAAAATATTTTGGAACACAAGCATCCCTATGTTCGATCAGCTCCGATTTAGAGGCAAAACGCTCCTTACATATCCCACATCGAACAAAAAAATCGGGATCGTTCGACGCTCTGTACCGCTTGGGCCCGGCGAGCGGGTTTGAGGTCGAGCCTAGTGTCTCAAGTGGGATCTCGAACTTTTCATCCCCGTAGCACGCATTCTTCAGCATATACGGGGCTGGGTCCACTCCTGGATGGCATTCCTCAAAATGCTTCGACAAAAACGGCACGTTTTTCTGACACAAACCACAATGCAGCCACGTGATACAGCGCGCAATATGCGCTGCACGATTGCTAGTCTTGCTCGACACTTCATTATGACACAGAATGCACTTTGCAACTTGTTCATCAACCTTATCGAAAAAGTGCACAGGTGCACAATGGTTCGTCACAGCACTGCTCAAATGTTGCAAGAAGACGTCTCGGTTTCGGAAGTCCACTTTGCACCTAACGCAGCGTATTCGAAATTTCCCGCCGTTTTCAGTCTGCTTCTTCTTCTTCGGAAAGCCAACGCGCCCTGATTTCAGCGAGCAGATCTTATAATGAGCCGCCATTGACTTGCGCATAGTCACTGTACTGCAGGTACGGCACTCGTATTTCCCATCACCGACTAGTTTAAAGTATGGATCTGGTATGCAATCGCGTCTGTGGTTCTTCAGCTCACCTTGTGACCCGAATTTCTCCCCGCAAAAAGCACAGCGTAGCCGGAAATGATTCTTGAAGCACTGGGTCTTATGAGAGAAATATTCCGCTTTGCTCTTGAAGTAGCGCTTACAAATGCTACAAATCCTCGAGTTCTTGGGCATGGAAGCCCTGGCTTCTTCAGCCTTGATCCGGTGATAGCCGAGCATATGTCGTAACAGGTGCGAACGGGTGACGAATCGTCGCTTACACACATGGCACTTATGGGTTAGAAGCTCGTCCGGGAAGTGGAAGTTACAATAATGTTCACACATTGAGCTCGGGCCCGTGAAAACTTTATCACACCCTGGACATCTTCTGTCTTGCTTAAAATGGTGCTTACGAATCTTATGGCCTGCGTGAGACAGGAAGGAATCGAGGGTTTCCGAGCAGTGGTTACACTCGATGGGGTATGCCCCGCAGCTGGATTCTTCGTGTAGGTGGAGGTTGAACTCTACTTCAAATACGGTGTTGCAGTTTGAACAGGAGTGGACTCCATTCGCCACGGGGGATTCCGGAGGTGGGGCTGGGCTCTCATTGGCGACACTGTTTGCCTGTAAAATTACAGTGTAGAAAACAGTAATCATTTGGTATCAATTGACTGGCCCAGAGCAAAATAGCACTAGGGAGTGGCGTAAAGACTTGACAAAATTGACACACACTCTAATGCCAGCAACTACCACTAGCGATAGAGAACTGAAACCCTTACAGCCGCTCACTAGCGCTGGCTCCGACAATTTAATATCCTGATTCCTGAACACAGAAAAAAAGGATACAGCCTCCATTGTTTCCTTGGTGTTTGCACACCGCATTTTTGCTTTACTAGAAATTTATAAACCCGCAAGTCTGTCTCGCTTTAAATGCCGCAAAAGTAGTGGGCGGCGCTACGAATATGGCCCGCTTGCAGAGCACGGAAATCATAGGTTTTGGCGCAACTCCTTTGTGTTATTTTGCCCTGGACTGAACAACTATTCCACGATAGCAGTGGGAACCAGACTGAGAAATATATTCGAAGAATAGGTCTCGAGTGGAAGCGACCTAGGTCAACACTGGCCGGAATTTCTGATATCGGCTGTACTGTTTAGTGTTAAATTCTTTTCCTTCAGATCGATACTTTACTCTGTCTAAGTTGGATATCTGTAGAATGTCTACTGGCAAAACGCCCCATGGCAGAACATAACAGGAAAAAGGGGAAGACAAATGTTCATTTTGTCCTTGATTGCCCAGCATGGAAAAAACAACGAAGAGAAGCATTCAACTCTTTGATTGTCGGACTGCATGCTTTTCTAAAACAGGCACGTCTTAAGGAGCTGTCCATGTTACTTCGACCTAAATACGGAAGAGCACGGTGGCAAGCGTTATCGAATAGCGGTGGCTTCATCCATTGTAGTTAGTTTAGACTGATGGTTTGCTACCGAATGCAATCTGGAGGAGTGAGACAATGGGCCCGGACCCCACAATAATAACATCTCTAAAAAGGGTTGTATCTAAAATCACCCCCAAGCAAAGTGTCCCCGGCTAAAACAGACTTCGCTAACAAGAATTTTCGGAATTTTTTTTTCCAGAATAGGAATCTATTCTATGCTTGGGGAAGTCTTTCTGTGGTGACACTCTCTCATAGGGACCTTCCCGACTGGAGGGGGGGGGGGTCATTAGAGGACGTTTGTACTCGGGGACGTCTTTTAACGGCTTGGTCGATACATCATATTGGATTCTTGCCACTCTCCGCAAGTTCGGCGATCCACCATTTTAGTTTGTTCATTCCCCCTTTTAGTCTAAATCGTCGGGCCTAGAAACCTTGCGACCCCCCCCCCCCCCCGATGCAAATATACAGGAAAAGAGAAAATCGAAAAATCGACCCTGGATATTTTAAGATGCGTACCACACATGCGCGGTGAGTAGGCTATGTGAGAGCAAAGTTAGGAAAATCGGAAGCAGAAGCAAGATTAAGAAAGTGTTGAGATTCCTTACTTTTCTTTTGCATGTCGTTGTCTTTTTTTTAAAGGACCCCTCGCACTATTTACTTTCAACTTGCAGTATTTTAAAATATTTCAATACCTTAAATCTAGGCTGTGCTTTCAACAAATAACCCACGGTTTTGGCTCTTTTAAACCTTTTCCGAGACCCGTTAACTTCAAGCGAAAACGGGGAAACAAGTTACACAACCAGTTTTTGGGATCCCAAAACGTAAGTGGAGGGATCACTATGACATCGCAAAAGCTTTCCGTCTGTCAGTGTGTCCGTCTTTGAGCACGATAACTCTCGAAGGGAATGAGATACTTTGATGGAACTTGGTGTGAATCCTTTGGGTCAAGAGAGAGGTCGAGTTCGTAGATGGGCTCTGTAGCGCTACATTTAGGAGTGGCGGAGGGGGTTCAAATTAAGGGGCAAACAAAATATTTTTAAACAGCTAATGAGACATTCGAAGAAGACGTGCTGAACACGATTATGAAAGTCATTTTCTCGCCGGACAAGTAGTTCGTCCGGAAACCGGCCGAAACCGTAAAGTTTGTTAAAAATTAAAGTTTTATTTGAAGTTGATTAGATGTTCGATTTAAGTCTAAGAAGACATGCTGAAAACTGATGTAAAGATCATTTTCTACCCGGACAAGTAGTTCGCCCGGAATCCGACCAAAACCGGAAAATCTATTATAAGTTAAATTTCTATTTGAAGTTGATTAGATGTTAAATATAGAGGTAAGGGGATATGCTGAATTCGTTTTAAGCTTTATTTTTTCGCCGGACAAGTAGTTCCGGAATTCCGCCGACACCGGAAAATTGGCAGAAGTAAGGCAGGAAGTTTCGATCTGTTTCATCAAAATAGATATGATTTATAGGGGTAAACACACATGCTGAATCCATATTTGAACTTGGTTTTCTTAGATGATTAGCTATTTAGCCTTAATCTATACATTTTAATAGTAAAAATGTTCAAGGAGCCTGGCGAAGACAAGACTCAAATTGTCTGGATCAAATATTGAACTTCTGGGTTCCCAGCGAAACCTTCGGTCTTGTTCAGATGGAAAAACTTCTCGTAGACAACCGTTGACAGGGTGAGACACATCGAAGGTAGCAAAACGCGGCAAGTGAGAAAATCAGCGTTGTTTTGTTAGAGGAGTTAGAATGTACCGTGCGAAATGGGGGTCTCCGGGTTCAGAAATATATGGACTAATTATGGAACAAGGTTGCGTTAGCATATAGGTAAGACAGGTCCTTTAACGGACATTCTTTCATTATCTTCATGATAGGCTGGATATTTTTGTTACATTTTTCACAGCATTCGACCAAACACACGACGCTCTAACTAATACGACGCGTAAGTAACATACCTCTTCAACTATCCCCTCCCTTCTTTTGATTTTCAGCTTCTTGACCTTATTCTTTTTCTTCACCTTCTTCTGTGAAGGTTCACTGGCCATCTCAATATCTACTTGCACATCCACATCTGGTGGTGGTGAAGTAGTATTCTCATCAGTGTCATCATCTGGGAAGTTCAGCCCTCCGAGACTAATTCCAAGTCTTTTCAGCGCTTTGTTGATTCTCAAGCTCTCCACTTTATTTGTTAGCACTTCCCCTTCATATATGAATCTGAGGATATGTTGAAGTTCGGAAAATGTCGTGTCTGCTAGAATGATAGTTGTTTCTGCTGGCGCGATATTCAGTAGCTCCTGAAATTCAGTATTATTATTTGTTGGAAATAAACGGTAACAAAAGAACCTGACAGAGAAAAAAAATAAATTGGCACGGAACGTTTTTAAAGCACGACTCTTACTAGAAATGATCTTTTCCCTATGAAAGGGATCAGAAAACCGTTGGATTACGAACCTGTGGAATAGCCTTTTCATGTTTTATTTTTTTTTCACAAGCTCGTTTTTCCAACTTGAGCGGCTATGAGCCTTGCCAAGAAGGGCCGAAATCTAGCTCTAATAAAATTCAGCTGACGTATCCGCTTTGCACCATCAAATACGATTCGCAGTCAGCTTGGGCTGAAAGAATATTTACTCTTTCCATGTCACTGGCCAAATAAATATTCCTTCAGCCCAAGCTGACTATGTTTTCAAACAAAGCTCTAATAAAATTAATACTCTGGGATCCAGCCACTCTATCGTTCAAAGGGGATAGCTCGAGAGCTGCAGCTGCAACTTTTTGTGCTGAGAACGAAAATCGTACCGCAATACCCCGCACCGATGTACGTCACCGACTTTTTAGCCTATAAAGGCCAGGCCTATGCAGACCAACTCCATAAAAACAATTTTCCTAGCAGGACCGCATAAGCTAAAACAAACAAACTACACATAGGCTATTCTGAATCCTCTTTTTATGGGTTACCGAATGCTGAATTTTTAATTTTTATAAACGCGTCTATTTTTCTTAGGAACATCTTGGAAACCAAAAACAAGAGCTGTAAGCTCATATGGCACTTGCATGTGTCAAGATGATTCGATTGATCAAAAGTAAGTTTCGACTTTGCGGTTGAGATGCGCTCTAAGGGAGCTGGAACTTCATTTGTAAGCAAAACCCTTGAGGCAAAACTGCTAATGGGCTGATGGGCATCACGAAAATGCATATATTGCTTAAAAGTATTTTTTTTACTTTGCGGTCAAGATTGGTACTTTAAGGAATAATCGGATTTGTGAAGTAGCAATTTCTAAGCAAATGTTGTTGAGTCTCCAATATTCCAGCGAAGTTTCATAGTCCTAGCACATCTGGAAGTACCTTAACGCGCGATCACCGGAATCCCGGACCCCCCTCCCCCTCCTCCAACTCCACCCACAATAACCGGAGCCAATCCGGTTCTGTAAATTATTAATCCAGAGCATCTGTTTGTCATTCCCACGAAGTTCGATCCAGATCACACCAGTCTAAGCGGGTCAAGTATTTTCCGCCCTCCCCCCAATAATTGCCGGATTCGGTCCGGAAATGAAAAAGGTCACAAGAGAAAAATGTCCTCTGTTTAATTATTAAATTTCACTCGAATCCGATCACCCGTTCCAAAGTTACGCTTGACTCAATATTCCGGATTCCCCTCCCTCAACTCCCCCCCCCAAGATTATCATATCGAGGATTTTTTTTTTCCAAGTCAGTTTGACCGGGTCCCTGATATGCCTTCCAAGTTTCGTCGTGAAAATCCCCCAAAAAACGGAATTCCGGGATACCCCCTCCTCCCCCCCCCTCAAGTGTCCGGATCCAGTCAAATTATGTAAAAGATTTACATGGACCAGATGTTTGTTCTTCCCAGCAAGTTTCACTCCGATACCATCATTCTAACCGTTTCTCAAGATTTCCGGTCCACCCCCCCCCCAGCTCCCCAGCGGTGCACGTAGCCAATCCAATTCAGCAAATGACTTACCTAGAGCATCTGTTTGTTCTTCCCACAAAGTTCCATCCCGATCCCTCCATTCTAAACGGGTCACGTATTTTCCACCCCCCCCCCCCCCATATAGTTGCCGGATCCGGTCCGGATATGAAAAAAATCATCGGAGAAATGTCCTCTGTTGAATTCTTAAATTTCAATCGAATCCGATCACCCATTCCAAAATTACGCATGACTGAAAATTTCGGATTCCCCTCCCTCCACTCCCCCCACCATTATCTGATCGACAAAATTTTTATTTTGAAGTCAGTTTGATTGGGTCCCTGATATGCCTGCCAAGTTTCATTGTGAAAATCCCCAAAACCACCATCACCGGAATTCCGGGACCCCCCCCCCCCATAAGTGTCCGGATCCAGTACAATGGTCTAAAGGACTTATCTAGAGCAGATGCTTGTTCTTCCCAGCAAGTTTCACTCCGATTCCTCCATTCTAACCATTTCTTGAAATTTCCGGTCTCCCCCCCCCCAACTCCCCCCTGGCTACCGAATCCGGTCAAGACTTTAAACGGGACATTACAGATATATATTCTGTTCAGTTATGAAGTTTCATTACAATCCGATCATCCGTTCGAAAGTTACACACTTCTCAATTTCCCGGATTCCCCTGCGGATTCCCCTCCCTCCACTCCCCCACCATTATCTGATCGACAAATTTTTTATTTTGAAGTCAGTTTGATTGGGTCCCTGATATGCCTGCCAAGTTTCATCGTGAAAATCCCCGAAACCACCATCACCGGAATTCCGGGACCCCCCCCCCCCCCATAAGTGTCCGGATCCAGTTCAATGGTCTAAAGGACTTATCTAGAGCAGATGCTTGTTCTTCTCAGCAAGTTTCACTCCGATCCCTCCATTCTAACCGTTTCTTGAAATTTCCGGTCTCCCACCCCCCCCCCAACTCCCCCCTGGCTACCGAATCCGGTCAAGACTTTAAACGGGACATTACAGGTATATATTCTATTCAGTTATGAAGTTTCATTACAATCCGATCATCCGTTCAAAAGTTACACACTTTTCAGTTTCCCGGATTCCCCTGCCCTCCACCCCCCCCCCCAAATGGTCGGATCAGAAAACTGATTATTCCTAATTTTGTTTGGTCGGGTCTCTGATATGCCTGCCAAGTTTCATGGTCCTAGCACAACTGGAAGTACCCTAACTCGAAAAAGTGTGACAAAATGCCCAAAATTTTCAAGTTTCCAGCGCCCCCACTTCCCCGCATATGGTCGGATCGGGAAACTGATTATTTCCAGGTTAGTTTGGTCGGGTCCCTGATATTCCTGCCAAGTTTCATTGTCCTAGCTCATCTGGAAGGACCATTACTCGAAAAAGTGTGACAAAATGGCCTAAATTTTCAAGTTTCGAGCGCCCCCACTCCCCCGCATATGGTCGGATCGGGAAACTGATTATTTCCAGGTTCTTTTGGTCGGGTCCCTGATATTCCTGCCAAGTTTCATTGTCCTAGCTCATCTAGAAGTACCCTAACTCAGAAAAAAGTGACAAAATGCCCAAAATTTTCAAGTTTCCAGCGCCCCGCACTCCCCCCCATATGGTCGGATCGGGAAACTGATTATTTCCAGGTTAGTTTGGTCGGGTCCCTGATATGCCTGCCAAGTTTCATTGTCCTAGCACATCTGGAAGTACCCTAACTCGGATATGTGGGACAAAAAACTCGGACCGACCGACAGACCGACAGACGGAATTGTGATCGGTATATGGCACTTGAGCCAGAGGCTGCAAGTGCCATAAAAAGCGAAAATTCTCTAACTTTTTTTTTTTACTAAACTGTCATTTATCTTGAGAAATCTTCCAGCAAACTACATATTTTTATTTTTCCATTAGAAAGATAATCTCCTTACCGATCGTTTGAGCTATTAAAACTTCAAAAATATTTAGTTTTTAAGAAACACTGGAGGGCAGGCAGCCGCCCCCCCTCCACCGCGAAAAATCCTGTCGGTAAATCGGCTGTTTTTTGCAGTTATCTTGGTATTTGGCCAGTTATACCTGATCGTGGTATCTAAAAGTCATCTCACTTTCATCAAATTTCGTCAAATAGGTGAGAAGTTTTAGAGAATAGGTAAGAGTTTTTGCAGAGCAACCGCATTTCAGATACCCCGACAACTGCAAAAACGACTGATTGCAGATCCAGTTACCGTGGTAACAGATACCATGGTATCTGCAAAAACACAATTAATGACATTTCTGAACCATTTCATCATGAAAAGATTCTTTACCATTTCATCATGAAAAGATTCTTTCTGGTAATAGTAGTGCTTTAGGAGTTGACAAGGTTTCTCAAGGCACATGGATGACTTAAGGGATTACAAGATTGTCTTTTGTTTCTTTTTGACCCCCTTTGATACGGCTGCGAGCTCCCCAGAGCAATAGAATCTTGCCTCATTTCTTCTCTGTTTCTTGACAAGGGATGATTATGAAGAAACTGAATGATGCATGATCGTCTCTTAAGGCGCATTCTCGACATTCCACGAGGACTCCACTTGAGGAGTCCCCGCGTTTTTGTTGGTCCCGGGAACTCACTCTCCGTGTTTTCGCGAGTCCCCATGGATGGGCATTGCTCCGATTATCATCACCATCATCAAAAAGGACTCCCTTTCAGATTCGGAGGGGAATCAATTTTTGCTGGTGTTGGTGCAATGTGAAACTAATTAAAATAATCGGAATAAACAAAACCAAAATTAAAGTGGATCCGGACTAATTTCGTCAACTTCATTTTTTTTTTTGAACAAAATCCATTTTCGATGCATTCCCTCTCTTCTCGCTGTTTTTGTACGCGGAGTCAGCGTGGAGTGGCTCCCTCTATTCCCGCCGTTCCCTTCTATTCCCCGAGGAGTCCTCGGAGAACGGCGAGAATACGTATCTAAGCTTCTACATGATCAAAAGACTGTAACTAGCGATGCTCCTTACTCACATAGAATACTCCCTTATTAATGGATTACTTTTGCAGGGCCAAATTCAAAACTGCAGGGTTTTTTTTACATTCTTGATGTAACTGGCGATGCTCACCACCTTACTCACATAGAATACTCCCTTATTAATGGATTACTTTTGCAGGGCCAAATTCAAAACTGCAGGGTTTTTTTACATTCTTGATGTCAGATTATTGGGCTAATATTTCAATCCGCACTGGACAGCTTTTGAGTACAACAAACTGATTCTAACCTTCAAGTAAGGGCTGACTGCTCCCAGCACAAATTTGTGTGCTGGTATTCTTCTTCCACATGCGGCAACCCACGTATCAGCATACTTGTCACTAAAGTGATACTGTTTTAGCAAACTTCCAATGGTTGCTTTGTGGTGCCTGCATGACAAGTTGAACATCCCATCAAACGCCATCTTCACAGTAAGTCCTACAAAAACAATGTTGATCCTAAAACTGATGAGCAAACAATTCTGAGCTTCATGATCAACCCACAGTCATCGCATAACCTATGCCAAATGCTGGATATTTGTTAGTACTTCAACCCTGACATACTAAAGTATAAAGGAACTCAGAGTGGTTGATTTCTGAGCTTCATTTAAACTGTCAATATTTTAATGAGTTAGAATATCCAACATTTGGAATAGTGTATCCGACGTCTGCCATCATTCAACCGCCTTTCTGCCCATTGCCCAATGCTCCACCTAATGCAACAAATTTGTTGTTCTTTTCGTGTTTCGTTGTGTGCGCCCCCAACCGGGGGCGCTATAATCGTAAAGCTTTGGGAAATTTGTACAGCACCTTCTGCGCTCCTTCTATACTATTTCGTTCTGGCGTCACTCATGTTCTGCGAAAGAAGGAGATTAAAAAGATGAGATCATGTTATTTTAAATATGCAAAGCACCTGCTCCACTTGTCGAAATTATGTCATAACCATACACTGACGGAGAAATTCAAAATTCAAGATGCAAGTGTTACCCTTTTGGATGTTTCGACATCACTTTCAAAACTCATGAACAACAAGGCCCAACCAGCACACGATGTCGTCCACTGCTTCCTGACCGAAGATTAAAAATTAAGTGTCTTTTTCTGTGTGTATATATGTGTTTTGTTTATTTTCTTTACTTTCGTCATTTACTCCGCCTTTTCAAAATGGCGGGTCATAAATAAATTACTTACTTACTTATTAATTTTGCATTTATTTATCTTTTGCTGTGTTGTAGATTTTGTGTACCCTCTGTGTTTATTGTTGAGAGTTCATTTAAAAAGAAATTCTGTATGTACTGTGCAAATGCCTTTTTACTAGGCTGCACATAATAAATTCATTCATTCATAGGGTATGCCAAACGTTAGATACACACTAGATACAGTATAAAAAATCAGGCGTTTGTGGTCGACTGCTGCTCATTTTAGGGTCTTCTGTAGAAAGTCTCTGGACAAAGGATCCCCATGTAAAAATTTCTCTATCTGAAAAACTCCCCAATTAAAACTTCCAGATCTTAATTGTCCCCAATCTAAAACGTCTCCGCTCATGAAAATTCATGATAAAACACAACTGACTAATAAGAAAGCCTGACAACAATATTTCTGGTGTCAAGCTTGCGAAAGGCCCAATGTTCTTTCAAAGCAAATTAGTTTAGGACGATGCCATGTGAAGCAAAAAACAAAATAAAACAAGACCAAAGGTTTCGATGGGATCCCAAAAGTTCAATATTTGATCCAGCCAATTGGGTCTTGTCTTCGCAAGACCAAGTCTTTGCCAACTCCTTGAACATTTTTACGATTCAAATTTAAAACAGACTAAGGCCAAATAGCTAATCATCTGAAAAACCAAGTTCAGATATGGACCCAGCATGTGTGTTTACCCCTATAAGTCATATCTATTCTGACAGAACAGATTGAAACTTCCTGCCTCACTTCTGCCAATTTTCCGGTTTCAGCAGAATTGCCGAACTACTTGTCCGGTGAAAAAATAAAGCTAAAAACGAATTCAGCGTATCTCTTTACCCCTACTTCGAACATTTAATCAACTTCAAATAAAAAATTTAACTTATAACAAATTTTACAGTTTCAACCGGATTCCGGGCGAACTAAATGTCTGGGTAAAAAAAAGATTGTCAAATACGGATTTAGCATCTCTTCTTACCCATAAATCGGACATCTAATCAACTACAAATACAACTTTTGCTTTCAAAGAATTTTCGGTTTTGGCCGGATTCCAGGCGAACTACTTGTCCGGGTAGAAAATGATTTTCATCTCAGTGTTCAGCATGTCTTTTTACCCCTAAATCAAACATCTAATCAACTTCAAATAAAACTTTTACTTTTAACAAACTTTCCGATTTTAGCCAGATTCCGGGCGAACTACTTGTCCAAGGAAAAAATGGTTTTCATAATTGTGTTCAGCATGTCATCTTACCCCTTAATCGACTATATCATTAGCTGTTTTAAAACAAAATTGTTTGCGCCTTAATTAGAACCCCCTCCCCCATCCCCAAATGTAGGGCTACAGAGCCCATCTACAAACTCGACCTTTCCCTTGACCAAAAGGATGCTCACACCAAGTTTTATTAGAATATCTTATTCTCTTCGAGAGTTATCGTGCTCACAGACGGACAGACAGACAGACAACTTTTGCGTTGTCATAGGTATCCCTCCACTCATGTTTTTGGATCCCAAATTTTTTTGTGAAAATGCTTAAATCTTGATTATTATTTCTCTTTTTGCTCTTAAAGCAACACCCAAGACCTGTTTAAGCTATGGCAGTCAACCACAGACCCCTGATTTTCGTATACCCTATGTGAAATGTTGGATATATCTAGCATTTGGCATAGCCTATACCCAATGCTGGATACCCCATGCCAAATGACGGATAGCCTATGCCAAACGATGGATATGTGTTGGTAACCTCACCTTGACCTGCCCCACTACAGGTGAATTGTGATTGGTTGATTTCTCCACTTCACTCAAACCACCAATATTTTATTGGGTTTGAGTATCCAGCATTTGGCATAGTATATCTAGCGTTAGGCATGCCAAATACTAGATTTGCCCAGCTTTTGGCATAGGGTATCCAAAAATGAGCTAGGGTTCTAACGGAGTCAGCTAAATTCCAAATTTTTGGATGGTATTTGCAGGGGCATTGCTATTGGGGGGGGGGGTACCCCTAGTCATACACAAATCCTCAATTTCTGGGCATGCCTTGACGTAAGGGCATGGTGCCCTTACGTTGGGGCACCATGCCCTGGAGCATGGGCATGGCACCCCTGTGAAATTTGGTTAAACTGAGACTGGCTACATACCTAAATAGGGTCTTTTTCCTGTCCTAGATCAAAAGATACCTGATTTTACTTTCTATCCAACCTTATTTTCCAAGTTTCAAATGTTAGAGCCCTTCCAAGATACGGTACATGGAGTTTTTTGGAGGTCACTTCTATTCTCTAGTGGGTTTACTCTATCCTTTTTCAGAAAATTGCTGCTAGGTACCATGGATGAGGAAAGCTTTCAATCTGTTCACTGGAGCAAATATTTCCTTTAGATTGTTTGCCTTTTATTGTATTTATTTCGAGTGATTTTTTTTACTATGTTAACAATTATAATCGGAACTCACTACACTCAAAAGAAATACAATAAAAGGCAAACAATCTAAACGAATTTCGAAGGGAAGGAAATTTTAATTCCTAGAGGAAGAAAATTTAAAAGCTTACCACATCCATTCTACCTGGCGATGACTACCTGAGAAGGATAGAGTAATCTAGCGGTGACAACCTGGGAAAGGATTGAGTAGCCTAGTGGCAACTACCTGGAAATGATAGAGTAAACCCACTAAGAAAGAAGTGGCCTCCACGAAACTCTATGTATCTTGGAAGTACTATAACATTTTGAAAACTGGAAAATGAGGTTGGATAGAAAAGGAGGGTTTTCACGAGATCACAGAATCACTTTCCAGCGAGTGAGCGAAAACTGTGGGAAAGTGATTCCTGGAATCAATTTCCACTTTCCCGCTGGACTGATCGCGAAAACGCATGGAAAGCTGATGTCGCCGAGAAAATGTTGCATTACAAACTTTTTCAAATAAATATGGTTCATTTAACGTTTCTTTGATTCTCAAATATTCCGTTCCAGCAAAGTCACCTTAATTACGATTGCCATATTTATTTATTTTTTATTAGTGACACTTGGACTGTTTTTTCTTCACAGTTTTGAAATTCCCGCCAAAAGATTCAACTTTCCGCTGAGCTTTCCACTAACCTCCTGGAATCACTTTCCGGGAAAGTTGCTTCGGTTTCCAAAGGGTAAAAAACGGGTTGGAAAGTTCGACAACTTTCCAAAGTAGTGCAAAAACCATTGGAAAGTGATACCGACTTTGCTTTCCAACTTATGAAAACCCTGCTAAAGTAAACTCAGGTACCTTTTGATCTAGGACAGGAAGGAGACCCTATTAAGATATGTAGCCAGTCTCAGTTTAACCAAATTTCACAGAGAAACCATGGCCATGCTCCAGGGCATGGTGCCCCAATGATGCCCTTACGTGCAGGCATGCCCAGGCGTTGGAGCACCATGCCCAAAAATTGAGGATTTGTGTATGACTGGTTACGTCCCCCCCCCCCCCTCCTCCCCTCTAATAAAGAAAAAAGCTAATATGAGGCGCTAGAGCACCCAGTCAAAATAAATTAGCTAAACTGGGCGCTCAAAGAGCACTCTGTCAAAATAAATGAACTCAGCTGGGCGGACAAAAATTGAGCTAAGCTGGGTGCTCACCCAGAAATTGCAATGGGGGTCTGGCAGTGCATCCGATAAAAATCAATAAGGCTAGTTAAAGGAACCAAGAAACTGAGTTGACACCCAGCTTAGACATAGGCGGTTCCATGGCGGTTCAGGGTGGGTTCGGGGGCCTTTCCATTCAGAACAAGTCTATACTCTTTTTAACAAATGCAGTTAATCTGTACAGTCTAAACTAAGTTGTATCTGAATTCCATGGAAGCATGACTTCATACCGATCTCAGAAAACGAAAAATTCTAGTCTATTCCTATCAGTGAAGTCAGCCACAAATCCCCGGTTTTTGGATAGCCTACAACGCTGGGTATATCTAATGTTTGTCAAAGTCAGGGGTTTGTGGTAGACTCAAAGCCGTACCCAGGGGGGGGTTTAGGGGGTTGAAACCAGGTTGACCCCCCCCCCCCCGAAAAAAACATGCAAAATAACCGTTTTTGTAGGCTTTTCCTGGGGTTTTCCCTCTGAACTATGTCTTTTTAGTCCGACCCACACAGTCAACCACAAACCCCTGATTTTTGGATACCCTATGCCAAACGCTAGATATATCTAGAGTTTGGCATAGCCTATGCCTAATGTTGGATACCCTATTCCAAACGCTGGATAGGTATTGGCACCCTAACCCTGACCTACCTCACTATAGCTGAATTCTGATTGGTTGGTTTCTGAGCTTCACTCAGATGATCAATATTTTATTGGGTTCCAGTATCCACCATTTGGCATAGTGTATCCAGCATTAAGCATAGGGTATACCAAACGCTGGATATACCCAGCGTTTGGCATAGGCTTTCCCAAAATCAGGGGTTTGTGGTAGACTGGACCTAGACTGGACCCACAGGCAAGCCCACCCCCCCCAAAAAGGCGAAATCCCCCCCCCCAAAAAAAAATTCCTGGATACGGGCCTGGGTAGACTGTATCAGTGAATAAATATTTGAATATAGATATAAAGAGCCGAGCGGGCACGGGTTATGTTTACAATTATGAAACCGCATAGGAACAACCAAATCCAATTTAGGGTGCTCAATCACACAACGTCACTTTACTGAGCGTGTTCCACCCTCGTACCAATAGTAACTATTAGTTACTATTTCCGTTCCAACCTCACGAAAAGTTACTACGCTGACGGTTCCAGCCTTCTCGAAATAGTAACTAATAGTAACTATTTGCTTACCACGCTCGGGAGCGTGGTAAGCGTAGTAACTACGGATCTCTGTCACATGATGTAACTACGGATCTCTGTCACATGATGCAGCATGATATTCAGCTGGAAAATAGAAAAATAGTTCCAGCCTTGATGACAGAAAGGCAGAATTTGTGACGTCATGCGTAGTAACTACGGTAAGTAGGATGGAACACGCTCACTATGTGCGTCACAACTGTATGGAATTAAAATACAATTTAGTCAACACCATCCATACAGTGTACTAGACTTACTTCTTGGGTAACCACTTAAACCCAGTAAAATATGTTCCAAACATCAGAGACAAGACCATAAACAAATCCACAGCCTCTGTTTTATCATTTCCCTAGATATTTATGGATATTTAAACAAACCATTATGTCAGAAAAGACAGATTTAACAAGCAATCTCGCTTGATAAGCTTTCTCCTGGTGTATTGTGTTATCCGGGCTACAATAACCATAAACTGTTGTTGTCAATTCTTACACCGACTGTTTAAGAAAAATCAAGCAATTAACAAGATAATCTTAAGAAATAAAATCGCTTAAATGTCTGAAAAGAGACTGTAGTTGCGTTTTGTAGATATCATGGTATCTGTTACCACCGTAACTGTCGTTTTTGCAGTAACCGTGGTATCTGATATACGGTAGCTCTGCAAAAACGATAATTGCTTAAATTGCGCTTTTCAGATTCATCCCAAAAGAAAAACTGATATACACTCACGTCACTAAGTGCCAAACTTCTTTCCCACCAATTTGACTAAAATTGATGCAAGTTGGATGACTTTTTCAGATACCAAGACCAGTTACCACGGTCGGACCGTGGTATCTGAATATCTGATACCATGATAATCGATTGCCTCTGTAGCCGTATTTTCGCCGTTCCCCGAGGACTCCCCGGGGAATCGAAGGGAACGGCGAGAATAGAGGTAGTCACTCCACACGGACTCCGCGTACAGAAACAGCAAGAACACGGGGAATGCTTCCAAAAAGGATTTTGTCAGAAAAAAAATATGCAGTTAACGAAATTAGTCTGGATCCAATTTATTTTTGGTTTTGTTTATTCTGATTGTTTTTAATTGATTTTATATCGCACCAACACCAGTATACATTGACTCCCCTCCGAATCTGAAAGGGAGTCCTTTCTGATGATGATGATGATAATCGGAGCATTTCCTGTCCTTGGGGACTTGCGAGAATACGGGGAGTAAATCCCCGGGACAAACAAAAACGCGGGGACTCCTCAAATGGAGTCCTCGGGGAACGGCGAGAATACGCCTCAATTTGACTAAAATTGATGAAAGTGAGACGACTTTTTCAGATACCACGACTAGTTACCACGGTCGGACCGTGGTATCTGAATATCTAATAACACGATAAGTGGCCAGATACCACGATAACTGCAAAAACGACTTTAGACCGTGGTATCAGATTTCATGGTATCTGCAAAACGCAACTTATTGTATCTGTAACCACGGCAACTGGATCTGCAATACGCCCCTCATAAAATTCCTCTCAGATTAGTTCATTTTTGGCCGCTAGGTGCGCTATCGTAAAAAAAACAATGACACGTTACTTCTTCGTGTACGTTTATCCAGGTTTGTTTTGCTATTTTCAATTCCTCTTAGGTCTAACCATGTTGAAAACTGTTTAAAGTGCCTCTTCCCCTCTTTTTGCTTTACCCAACTTTGTTCTGTCAAGCGTCATCAGGTTTGTCATTTCTGGCTTCCGACTTCAGTGCTGAGTGCTGACTGACTTTTCCACGGGGCTAATGCGCGACTCGATATGAAGCGAAAGCCTAATCACTTATTCACCCCTCAGATAACTTATCCCCCCATCTCACGTGTGATTGTTATTGTTCCTCTAGCGCGTCTGGCGGCAATTCGTCATCGGATTTTCTGAAGGACGTATTAGTCGTTTACCGTGGTATCATACATGGGTATCTGATATACGGTTGCTCTGCAAAAACTACAATTGCCGAAATTGCGCTTTTCGAAGTCATCCCAAAAGAACAAGACAAAAGGTTTCGATGGGATCCCAAAACTTTTAATGTTTATCAGACTTCTTGATCCAGACAATCCAATCTTGTACATTTCCAAGTCTTCGCTACATTTTTGCTTACGGGCAAACAACTAATCAAATGAGGAAACCAAGTTCCGATACGGATTCAACAAGCATGTTTACTCCGATATCTCATATCTAATCGACCTCAAAAAGGTATTTTAGAATTGTGTTGTTTTTCTACCAAATTCCTCGCATTTTAGCAGCATTCCCGGCGAACTGCATGCAGAGCAAAAGATCTGGTGACGCTGGAGCCGAACCTTGCAAATTTTGCCAGCTTATCCGTCAAGGAAATAAAGTTCAAAATTCGATAATTCCCCCGGGGAATCCAGGGGCGTAATTTGCTACGGGGCAGGGGGGTCAACTGTCCCCCCAGACCCCTGCCCCCCCCCCCAGCTGAAATTTAGCGTCTTTGAAACTCTCGTCGAAACTAAGATAGGACTACAGAATTCAACCATCCACAGAAACAGGTCGGTTTTCTTTAGTATACCTTTGTCTTTATGGTAAGATTGGAACACGGAAGGGTTAAACACATCTAGCCAAAATGTTTGCGTGGGGGGGGGGGGGGGGGGGAGAAATTTACCGACCGGCTGGTAATTTTTACCGACTGCTTTAGCAGAAAAAACGACTGTTTTCAAGAAAAAAACGACTATTTTGACGAAAAATCTACTGATTTCCAGAAAAATAGACTGTTTTAATGAAAAATAATCAACTGTTTTGGCGAAAAATCGCGGCGCTTTGACTCGGTTATTTTCTACCTACCGGGGGGCTTCCCCCCCCCCTCCCCCCCAGTCGTGACACCCCAGGTCAGACGACCGACTAAGTGATCTTTTGGTCATTGGTACCCAAGCTGAAAAAGCGAAGAAGCTCGACGTCAATCGTGCAGTGGACAGTTTCGCGAATTTGAAGAAGCGTAGTTTCGCCTTGGTCGATTAGTAAAATATGTCTTTGTTTTTTTGTTTTTATTACGTTTTTCTTCTTGAAATAAAACTGCTCATTTTCCTTTGATGGGAAAATAGGCTCCAACTTTGCCCCTCCCCCCCCAGGATTTTGACGAAATTAGGCCCCTCGGGGAATCCCCCTGAAGACCCAGTTCCTAACCCCTGAATTTTTTTTTTGGAAGTGAGGAACCCCTCGCGTAGACCTGGGATTGGTTCACCGAGCACCTAGGACTGGCTCACACACACCTAGCACCTGGGATTGGCTCACCTAAGTGTCGAACCCCTCGACTACTTTGTCCTTTTGCAGAATAATCTCGACGAAAAATTTCGTTTTCCATTTGCGTCTGCGTGGTAGTAGGAAGGTCCATGCGATTCTGTCGCACAATTTTTCGTCGAGATTATTCTGCAAAAGGACAACGAAACCCTTGAGGAAACAACCTCTGAAGATGCTGGGAGAGTACCCATCTGAATACCACCCAGCATTAGGAAATTTTCAGTCAAAACCCCATGTGCCATCTTGTTCAAAACAGGTTTATGCAAGTTTATTCAGAAGATATTTTGCATTCAGCCATTCTAGGATTACAGTCAGATCAAGGTAGAGCAATTTCTAGTCTTGAGAATTAACTGGTGTTTATTTTTTCTTTTCTTACCCTCAAGAATCGCATGCGTTATGTCGGATCGGTTAAAATATTTAGACGCATCCGACACTGCGACAAAACGCAAAGTTCTGCGTTGCTTGTCGCACGACCTGTGTCGTTGGTCGCATGACGCAGAATGTTGCGCGAAATCGCAGCAGTGTGAACCAGGGTAGTCATCACATCCACCACATACACCACATCACATACACCATCATCACGGGATCATAACACAAAATTTAACATTGGGAGGTATAGGACTTTCAACTTTGAAATTAAATTTTCGTCTTTAGATCATCATTCTGAGCCAGGGACTTGCTCTGGACTTGCTGGAAAAGTTAATTGGGCTATTCCTTAATCGTATAATTCCATTTTTTCAAAGGAGTTTCCATGGAAGTAAGAGCTTGAAGTTGAAGGTCTCAAAGTTCGAGCAAAAAACGGAGACTCAAATCCTAGTCGTCGTTTATTGGCGTTTCATTTAAAAAACATCCAATAGGAAGCAGGATTCGTTTCTGTAGTGAAAGTTTCAAGCCTTCAAACTCTCATTTCTGATCATAATTTTCTATAAAACTATGATTATACAATTAAGAAAAGAACATGGAATAGTTTCGAGCTGTTTACAGGCTTATAATAGTAACAAAAGATGTATAATTTGGTATCAAAGTCGAAGGCCCTATACTTAACAGTATCCCTGTCCTTGTTTTTCTACTCCTATCCCTTTTCGTGGGTAGACTGCAATTTTTCTATAAACAGATCAGGAGAGTAAACTGAACTCAACCAACCAGAACAAGACAGGGGTGGCGCGACAGGGGTGGTGAGGGGGGGGGGGGTGACTCACCCCCCCCCCTGCTTTCTCTGAAGTCGCATCAGTCGTTTATTTTTGGCCTTTTGCTATGTCGTATCAGTCACCTCGTCAAAATAAACGACATACGACTTAGCAAAAGTACGACTCGCATTCATTTTAACCAAAAACAATCCGAGTCGTTTAAAAAAAATGTTAATTTTGCCTCGGCACAGCTTCAGTCGTAAGTCAGTCCATAAAGACAAGTTGTCGAGTCGTTTAAAACAGGTTTTGTAACCCCGACAGGTTTGATGCATGGGGGCAGCAATGCGGCTACCTGTTCTACTCCTATGGGATTTGGATCTGCCTCACTTGGGTCTTTCAGATTTTAGCCTGTCAAAATTACAATAGGTTAGTTGTTGAAGTGAAGTGACTGGGTAACATTGATGTACCTTACACACCAAAAGTGAGAGACAAGGTTATGTGCATCGATTAGGTGGTGTGAGAAGCGAGAAAGTAAAACGAGCATTTTCCGGAAATTCCGGTACCCCTCCCCACCGTGCTCGGATCCGGTCCCGATCCTAAAATATGCCATCTAACGCATACGATCTCTTTACTTTCCAAGTTTCATTTAAATCACTCCACTCATTTAACCCCTATGCGAGCCGAACATTTCCGAGACTCCCCCTCCAACTCCCACCATTGTGGCCGAATACAACTCGGACACATAAACTTCGCATCTCTAACATTTCCTCTTCCCGTCCATAAAGTTTAACTCGAACCGGAGCCTATCTTCAAATTTCCGGTTTCCGCTTCATCCTCCCCCTACTTTGGTCGGATCCGGTTCGGACAGCAAATGACAAATCTAGGCCACATAAGTTTGGAACTGTCCAACTTGCATTCCATTCGGCCCATCCGTCCGGTTTTACTGCATGTCACAAAGTTTTCTGACCCCCCCCCCCCAATTCCTCAACCGTGGCCGCATAGAGTTCGAACACATGCTTTGCCCATCTAGGTCATTAGTTCTTATCACCCATAAAGTTTCACTTGAATCGGACCATTTGTTCGCAACCTATGGAAGTCAGTAATTTCCGGATTCTCCCTCCCTCAATTCTACGAAAAATGGCCTGCTCCAAGAATGGACGTCTTCCTAGGGCATTGTGTCGGGTCCTTAAGTCGATTTGGTCGGATCACTAATATGCCTTCCAAGTTTTATAGCTCTTAGCACATCTGAAAGTATCCTAACTCGCGATCACCGGAATTTCGGGAAACCCCCTCCAACTCCCCCCACAGAGCCCGGACACGATCTGGTTCTGTCAATTACGTATCTAGGACTAATGCTTGTTCTTCCAACCAAGTTTCATCCCGATCCCTCCAGTCTAAGCGTTTCCAAAGATTTCCGGTCCCCCTTCCAACTGCCTCCCCCCCCCCCCAATGTCACCAGATCCAGCCCGGAGTTAAAATGGGACATCTGAGGCACGAGACGTTTCTCAGTATTAAGTTTCATTTAAATCCGATCACCCGTTCATTAGCTGAGCACGCACTATT
This sequence comes from Branchinecta sandiegonensis, assembly GCA_030848855.1. Classification (NCBI taxonomy): domain Eukaryota; kingdom Metazoa; phylum Arthropoda; class Branchiopoda; order Anostraca; family Branchinectidae; genus Branchinecta; species Branchinecta sandiegonensis. The sequence continues at coordinate 13,070,090 of JAUPMV010000014.1, forward strand.
CAGTTTTCCGGATTCCACATCCCTCCACTCCCCCCACGATGGTCGGATCGGGGAAACTACATTATCAAGTGAATCTGTTCGGGTCCCTGACATGCATGCCAATTTTCATCGTCCTAGCACATCAGGAAGTACCGAACTCGCGGGGTCACTACAAATTTTGACCCCCCCCCCAACCAATTCCCTCACAGTGATCAGATCCGGTCGGTTTATGTCACTCGCGTATCTAGGACTTGTGCTTGTTCTTCCCGCCAAGTTTATTCCCGAACCCTCCACTCTAAGCGTTTCCCAAGATTTCCGGTTCCCCCTTCAACTCCCCCCAATGTCACCGGATCCACTCCATATTTAAAATGGGGCGTCTGAGACACGAAGTCTTTCGATATATCAAGTTTCATTAAGGTCCGATCACCCGTTCGTAATTTAAAAATACCTCACTTTTCCGGATTCCCCCTTCCCCCACGCCCCCCCCCCCCCCCCCAAGATGGTTGGATTGGGGAAACGACTATTCTCATGTCAATCTGTTCGGGTCCCTGATACGTTTGCCAAGTTTCATCGTCCTAGCACAACAGGAAGTACCGAAATCGCGGGATTACTAGAAATTCGGATCCCCCCCCCCAACTCCCCCACAGTGAGTGGATCCGGTCCGGTTATGATAATCACGTATCTAGGACTCGTGCTTGTTCTTTCCACCAAGTTTCATCCCAATCTCTCCACTCTAAGCGTTTCCCAAGATTTCCGGTTCACCCCGTCCAACTCCCCCCAACGTCACCGGATCCAGTCCGGATTTAAATGGGACATCTGAGCTGAGGCACGAGGTCTTTCTATGTATCAAGTTTCATTAAGATTCAGATCTTCTTCTTCACCAGGTCGTAAGTAAAAAATACCTAATTTTTCCGGATTCCCCCTCCCTCCCCCCCCCCCAGATGCTTGGATCGGTGAAGTGACTATTTCCAACTTAATCATTTGGGGTCCCTGATATGCCTGCCAAGTTTCATCGTCCTAGCTTATGTGGAAGTGCCCGAACTAGCAAAACCTGGACAGACCGACCGACCGACGGACGGACAGAAATTGCGATCGCTATATGGCACTTGGCCGAAGGGCAAGTGCCATAAAAACTGATTCCCCTCCAAATCTGAAAGGGAGTCCTTTTTGATGATGGTGATGATAATCGGAGCATTCACCGTCCGTGAGGACTCGTGAGAATACGGGGAGTAAGTCCCGGGACACAAACACGCAGGGACTCCTCAAGTGGAGTCCTCGAGGAACGTCGAGAATACGCCTTATCCGGAATCTCTGAGTTACTAATTGCTTGTTCACACGGGACCGAAATAAGCGCGTGAACAGCGGCTGATCTGTTCATACGACGGATCAACTGTTTGGGGTTGACCTGAGAATTAAAAAGAAAAAACCTAATTCCGAATATTCTTTTTATTTGTAACAAAATATATAAATTAATAAAAACATCTTGTGAGTTTGTCAAAGTCAAATATAGTTGACCTGTAGTCTTTAGACTAGGAAAAAGTCACAGATTGTATATTGACAGATTTCATTCGACTCGGCAGTTTTTAACTTAAAAAGCTAATAAATTTGTTTAAATATTTTAGATTTTAAATGAGAACATAAAATATAACTAGTAACAGACATAAATAATACGAGAACAGAATGTAATCATGTAGTTTTATTTTAGTTTTGTAATGTTGTCACTTTTCAGTGAAGATTGAATGGAAAAATTATTCATATTTTTATTCTTTAAGAGAAGAACAACAAAAACAAATATTAGACATAAACAGAACATAAGCTGTTGTAATTAAAAAATTATTCTACCTTTTTTTCGAAATCATTTGGTTAATCCTGGGATGCTTAGTGTAAAAATCTTATTATGTTCACATTGGTCTGACAGAATTTGAACTGGATTCACCTAAAATTCGCCAAGTTTGACCTAATTCCCCTAATTACAGTCTGTTTACTGTCCCTAGAGTCATCAAAGGTCACATTCCAAAGGATTTAGTTTATCCCGATCGGTGACTGCGATGAAAATACGCGCCTATTTGGAAAATCAGCTGCTGATTTTTGGATTTTTTTCAACCGCTATTTACGCGCGTAAATCAGCCGCTGATCGAGAATCGGCCGCTGTTTCAGCCCCGTGTGAACAAGCTTAATAGCTTGTTCAAAACCCCGGACTTCCAGAGCCTCGTTTTTGTTGCAATAGTGTTACCGCATCGCTGGCCGCTGCTGCAGCGCTGCTTTGCTTTTGCACAAGGTGCGTTTTGGATTCGCTGCCTGCAAGATTTCTTCTCGAAAGCATCACCTTTCAAGCACGGACGTGGTCGGTGAGCAAGTCCTGGATTCTCGAGAAGCGCTGCCGTCTTCCTCGGAAGCACTGCAGTGCAAAGACGCCATTTAGCAGAAGCGGCCGAGAAGTGGACGTGCAACAAAAACGAAGCTCAGATTTTTGGCCTGGCTTCACCTTCCGGATCCGTGTCAACGAAACGGCTCTATGGAATCCGGAAGAAAATTTCGACCGCATGCTGATTTCAAAACTTGAACGATCTCCAAAATAACTTTTTTCAAATAGAGTGTATTTCCAATACAGTGTAATCAGCAGACCAAGAGGAAAAGATCACAATCACAAGAAACGTCTTGCTGCAGGCAGGCTGCATGTAGACTTGATAGCATACAAGAAGAAGTTTCATCTGGAATTGTGTAAGGAAAAATAAACAATATAGCAGCTATTCCTAGTACAGCATTTGACAATGCTAAGTGGTTATATTTCAGTCAGCTGAAATTTATTCTTACGATATTTCAGCTCTTCTTGGCAAGGGTCGTCTTCACTGTTCCAGATAGAGGATGAAACCATGAAACCTTTAACAAATGAACATTCTATCAACTATCGTAAACTATTATTGGATTGTGTTGGTTGGAGTGGCTGGGAGTTCAGCTGGTGCTGAGGTTTGATTGGGTAGAACATTTTTGTTTCTTTTCGTGGAGAAGAGCTTGAGGTTTGCATTTCCTTTCACTGATATACTATACTTGCTTTAGTTTTGGTTTATACCTGAACTTCTTGACGAATTCAGCAGCTTTTCATAAGCTTTGATGGAGTTCAACGTGTTCGGCTTTTGTAGAGTAGCCTACAGTACTGTATAGAAATGGTTTTAAAACATGTTCTGCCAGTGCCAGTTTGAAAATGTTGGTCTAGTAGGTGTCTGTTGTGAAGGGAAAGACCAAATATTTGCAAATCTGCAGTGGACTCCGTCAAATCATAGCCTACAAGCATCAACTCAAATTAAGAAAAGTTCAGGTATACACCAAGACACAAACAAGTACACACTCACTACATGTACCAGAAACAGGGAGTAACCAATCTGTAAGCCCCAATTGATGACCCCACAAAAAGTTATTTGACGAAATGGCACTCCCAACTATTGAGGTAGGCCTATATTGTTTTACTGTTTAGTCAAATACCAGTTAATTCTTTCCTTTGTCTGATTTTTTTTAAGGCCAAAGTGATTTTGTGTATAAAATAGATATATAATGTGTAAAAATGTCTAGCCTGTACTTTTCTGTTTCTTTAAAGGTTTGCTTTTGCCCATGTTCTAAAGTCAAACAACATTAAATAAATAAAAAGTAAAGTTATTTTTTGTTTTCTACATTATCAAAAGGGGGCCTTGAGAGCTGCCTCTTGTTAACTGCATTGGGGCCCTCGGTCTCTATGTGTCAGCCAGCCTGTATTACCCACTTAATGCCCCAATTGATAACCCCAGAACAAATCTAGGTGCATCTTTTTACTCTTCATTCATATACCAGCTAAATATTTTTTGTCTAATTTCTTTGTTCAGGCCACAATAGTATTGCATGAAAATGTAAAAACTAAAATGTGTAAACAAGTCTACTTTTGTGCAGGATTTACCACACAACCTACCACACACAGTATAATAACAGTACTGTTGGATAAATACAAAAAGAAAGTTTGTTTTTTGCTAGATTCTATGCTTGAATTGCTCACTTAGAGAATATGATGAGACCTCGAGGAGTTGCTTTGGCTCCTCAACAGTTGACTTTTACAACACACAATAAGTGAAAAAGTTGAAAAAGTATAGCAATCACCAAAAAAAGGTAGCCTACCACTCAGGCATGAAAAAAAAAAAAAATCAGACAAAAAGATTTTTTATAGCTATTATAAGAATAAGGAGTAAAATGACATACCTAAATAGCTGGAAGTACCTATTTCTTCAAATAATGTGTTCTTGGTTTATTGTTTGGGTCCTTAAGTGGGTATTAGAGGACCAAACATTGGGACCCAGGGCCCCAGCCCAAGTCAGTTAAAAAGTCAGGGGATTTGGGCTCCTTTTTGGTAATGTACTTTTATTTATTTTTATTATTTTTATTATTCAACACAGTTTGTTAGCTTAGACAAAAACTAACTTGTAAATGAAATAGGCAAGCTAGACATTTTTACACATTATAATTTTTCATTACATACTGTACCACTTCACCCTGAAAAATCACACAAAAGAAAAATATTTATGTGGTACCAGAGGCGTTACTAGACAAAATGTTCAAGGTATTTACTGACTGGCTGGTCATTTTTGCCGACTGTTTTTGCAGATAAAAACGACTATTATTGTGACCGTGTTGACGAAAAATCGGCTGATTTTAAGAAAAACTGCTATTTTTAAGAAAAAATCGACTATTTTTACAAGAAAACCGACTGTTTTTTTAAATCGACTGTTTCAAAGAAAAAAATCAACTGTTTTTACGACTAATCGCGGTGCTTCCCGCCGACTCCCGGCGTCCCCCCTCCCCCCCCCCCCCCGTGACGCCCAGGCCCAGTACATGAATAAAAAGTAAAAGATATACCTAAATAATTGGCAGTGGCTATTCGTTTAAATAACTTTTTGTGGTGTTATCAGTTGGCGCCTACATATTTGGTTATTCCAAGTTTCTGGTAGTGAGCACTTGTTTGTGTCTTGGTTTATACCTGAACTTTTTCTTAATTTCAGTTGATTCTTGTATGGTTTGATGGAGTCCAGTGCAGAGTTGCAAGAATTTGTGTTTTTCCATTTTTAACAGACCTACCAGACTAACATTTACAAAATGGCACTGGCAGAATGTGTCTCTCAAACCCTATCAAAGCCCCCAGAAATGTAATAGCCTCGATTTTGATTTCGTATTTCAAGATATTTGGGTCAAAACAATTACAGTACAAAAGGTCGACATCAAGAATGCATGACTTTTTTTTCCGAAATTTGTTTATTAAAACATATGGACTAACCTTGTTTGGTTTTCTTCTTTTTCGGAGCAGGGAATTGTTGCATATTATCTTGGGTTATACAACTTAGGCTATGTCAAGGGCTGGTGTAATGTAAACATTATTAGTTGACTTCAGTCATTTGTTCACCTTTCAGTTCAGTTTAGTTTTGTATTTTTCTATTCATACAAAACAAATGAACCAAATACCTAAGTGTCGACCCCGACAAAGCTCGATGGCCCGTTACATAGGGATGAATATTAAAATAACCAACAAATAAACGAGTGTTTCAGATAAACGAGTTCCCCAGTTGAGACTATACTCAAAATACTTATGTTACTTATATAGAGCCACATACATAAGTATTCTTAAAGAATTGAATGTTTTAAAAAGTTTTTGGGGAGAAAATCCACAGGATAGAAAATCAGTTGTAAAAGCACCATCTTTTGACTCGTTGAAAGAAAACTGGTGGAAGTTGCAATACCCTTTTCAATTCCAACTTGATAAACATGGCCCGAATTTTAGATGAAACTGAACTTAATTATTTTTGAAAAGTCATTAAAAACTCGAGATGGAATCACGTTTGGTAGTAGTCATGAAATAAAAAGATATTTATTGCTAGAAATTTAGTCTATGCGATAATTGTATTGTAGCCTAACTGTTTAAGAATAGTTGACTGATTAGAAGGTTATGTTTTATAATGTATGTAGGCTTTCTTGTCTGGATATTCTAGTGATAAATTGTCGTTTTTGTGTGCGTATTTGTTTGTTTATGTTAAGTTATTAATGTCCGAAGCTAGGACTTTATTATCTGCTTCGTGTTGTTAACTAAGTGCCATTTTTGTATGCCACTGCCACGTCAGGCAGTTTCTTCAGTCTAGTGCTATTTCCGTTGTAATAAAATTACTTGGCCAAAATTTTGATAAAACTGGATTAATTATTTTTGGAAGGTCATTAAAAACTAGAGATAAGTTTTGGTAGTAGGCTAGTCATGAAATTAAAAGATGTTCGTTGTTAGATATTTATTGTTGGATATTTATGCGATAATTGTGACTGTTATAGTAAAACTGAATATACTGTTTTGGAAGGTCATTCAAAACTCGAGATGGAATCACTTTAGGTAGTAGTCATAAATTTAAAGGATATTTATTGCTAGATAGGCTACTTATTTGATAATTCTAACTGTTTAAGATTGGTTGACTGATTATAATTCAGCTCTTTTTTCATAGTGTATGTAGGCTTCCTTGTCTGGGTATTCTCATGATAAAATTGTCGTTATTTGTTTGCGAATTTGTTTGTTTTTGTTAAGTTGTTAGTGCCTGGAGCTAGTGGAGCAAGGATTTTATCATATGTTTATATGAATCATGTTATTAACTAAGGGCCATTTTTATATACCACTGACACGTCAGGCACTTTCTTTAAGTCTAGTGCTATTTCCGTCATAATAAAATTCTATCTTACCTTAGCCTATATCTATTACTATTCAGCTATCTTTTGTTGACTTTTAAATCGCTCTTAAAATCCCTGGAAATCGTTTTTGGGATCCCAAAACGTAAGTGGAGGGATACCTATGACATCGCAAAAGTTGTCCGTCTGTCAGTCTGTACGTCTGTCCGCACGATAACTCTCGAGGGGATTGAGATATTTTGATGAGACTTGGTGGGAGGATCCTTTAGGTCAAAGTACAGGTCAAGTTCGAAGATGGGCTCTGTAGCCCCATATTTGAGGGTGGGGGAGGGGTTTCAAATTAAGGGGCAAAAAAAATATTTTTGAAAGCTATTTAGATAGTTGATTTAGGGGTAAGGAGGCATGCTTTTTTATTTTCTCGCCGGACAAATAGTTCACCCGGAATCCGGCACCAAGAACTAGTCAGAACGGCAGATAATCTATTTCAGAATGGCAGATGATTTAATGCTCGTCAGTCGATATGTAAAGAAAGGATGAAAGATTCGGATTAGAAACGGATTCACATAGCCTACAAAGAATGCCAAGACAGAAGATTTGACAGCGTAAAACGGATATCTGAATGGATCTGAACTGAAAATTTTGGGATCCCATCGAAACCTTTGGTCTTGTTTTTAATGTTGATTCTCAGTCGAATCAGTAGGCTATAAATTGTAGACAATTTCACTATCTCCTTGCTCCTTTCTCAATAACTTTCAAATGAAATTTCCCCAAACCGTTCTAAGTAGGTTCGATTCTAATGGTAGGTTCAATTTTATTCTAATGGTTCAACATTTCAGTTCGCCATTTTACATCAACCAAGAAGTAGGCATCAACCAAGAAGTAAGCTACAGCCATTAGTTCTGAAACACGAACTTCCTACATGATTTTAGATATACAGTTTCATACCCTCTTATGAAGATTATTTTTCTTTAGATTTGACTCGCAAATGTTTCTTCTTTGATCAGGTTTACAGACTAAACATCGAATTGTACTGATAACTAGATGCTAGTGAAAAGTTTTATACTGGACCCTGCGTGCAAGAACGGTTGGTAAAAACTTCTGTAAGACTAAAAGTTTGATACTGGACTCTGCTTGCAAGAACGGTACTGGTACAAGTTGGTTTTATTGGTGTTGTTGTTTTGCCTCACTCCACTTAAGCATTGTCCAAATAGGTTTAATAAGCTGAATAGCGCTATACGCGATGTCAACGTCTTAATATACACGCCTGTTCAAATTGGAACCCGAGAGGTTCTTATGAATGCAGCGTTCGGTGTTGCCACGCTGATACAGTTTTTCGAGTTTCTAAAGACCAGAAAAAGGGTCCTTAGTACTACTTGAAGTACATTAGTACAATTTGACGCGCAGTATATTGTATAAAGCTATTAAATTTACGGATGGACAGAATTGATCCTCGAACTAGCAGTAAACAGTCGTGACAGAACAAAACGTGTTCTTTTGAAGAAAAGTTGTTTCTTCAGCTTCCAACAAAGTAGAACTTTGGTGCTTCCCGTGGCAACCCTGATGACGCTGCTCCTCTCCTCGGCCCGATGGCGGAACCAACCAAGCGATCTGATTGGCTATGCATAAGGAGAATAGAGCCGAGCTCCGTTTTCCTTATTCGCCTTATTACAGCGCGCCCCGAGGAAAAGAGGAATCTGTGAGGAAGGGGAAGCCTTATACGCCGTAATACACCTTACAACACCTATTTGGACAATGCTTTATGCAACACACAGTAATAGATTGCTCTTTTTCGGATTGTTTTCGTGTCAACTGTTTCATCGTTTAGTGTTTTCTTTTTGTAACTGCGTGGATTATTATTATTTTGTATTATTGTCCAGTAGCTTGTCTCGCTGGAGAACCTCATCCAAACAACTATCGCATCTGCCTTAGTTAACATTTTTTTTTTCTCTAAAATTATTAAACTATAACCATGTAAATGACTTGATTTTTGGGACCCCAAAACGTAATCGGAGGGATACCTCTGACTGGCTGTGACATCGCAAAAGTTGTCCGTCCATCCGTCTGTCCTCGATGGGAATGAGATATTTTGATGAAACTTTGTGCGAGGATTCTTGGGTCAAGGAAAAGGTTGAGTCCGTAGATGGTTCGTTCAGATTAAGGGACAAACAAAAATATTTTTAACAGCTAATGAGATAGTCGATTAAGGAGTAAGTAGACATGCTCAACACGATTATGAAAACTATTTTCTCGTCGGACAAGTAGTTCACCCGGAATCCTGCCAAAACCGAAAGGTTAGTTAAAAGTAAGTTTTAATTTAGCTTGATCATATGTATGAATGAATGCATTTGTTACCCATCAATTAAAAAACAAATGGAGCACAACAAAAGACAAGGCAAAAAAGAATGCTCGGTGTAGGGGTAAGAAGACATGTTGAACACTTACCTGAAAATCATTTTCTATCCGGACAAGCAGTTCGCCCGGAATCCGGCCAAAACCGGAAAATCTGTGAAAAGCAAAAGTTTCTTTTTAAGTTGATTAGATATCCGATTTAGGGTAAGAAGAGATGCTGAATAAGTATTTGACAGTAATTTTCTAGCTGAATCTATAGTTCGCCCGGAATCCGGCTGAAACCGAAAAATTTGTTTTAAGTTAATAAAGGTTAACTTCAGACATCGAGGTTGATATCGGAAATAAAATCGAGACTGTCATTAAAAATAACCTATCCGAGCCGAAGGCGAGATAGGTTATGAAAAACATCTATCGAGCCGAAGGCGAGGTTGATATTTTTAAATGGCCGTCGAGGTTGTTATTCTGGTATGAACCGAGATGGAAGTATGTTGACTATTATAACTTTCTTGAACAGAATATTTTGTAGATAGGACTTGTTCTTCTTTTGTTGTACTTATTTGCTACTTTTGTAGTGAATTTTTGTTTAACTCTCTAGCCTACTATAGAAATGTGAAAATGACTACTGTTGTGGCCCGTGCATTTCAGTTTATACAATACCTATCCAACACCATCTTTTTGGGATCCCAAAACGTAAGTTGAGGGATAGCTATGACATCGCAAAAGTTGTCCGTCTGTCCGTCCGTCCATCCGTCTGTAAGCACCATAACTCTCGAAGGGAATGAGATATTTTGATGAAACTTGGTGTGAGGATTCGTTGGGTCGGCGGACCAATCGATTTCGGAAATGGGCTTTGTAGCCCTACATTTAGGGGTGGGGGAGGGGGTTCAAATTAAGGGGCAAACAAAATATTTTGAAACAGCTAATGTGATAGTCGATTATGGGGTAAAAAGAAATGCTGAACACGATGGTGAAAACCATTTTGTAATCGGACAAGTAGTTCGCCCGGAATTCGGCCCAAACCGGAAAGTTTGTTAAAATTAAAAGTTTTATTTGGAGTTGATCAGATGTCCGATTTAGGGCAAGAAGACATGCTGAACTTTTATGTGAAAACAATTTTCTTCCCGGACATGTAGTTCGCCCGGAATCCGGCCAAAACCGGAAAATTGTTAGAAGTTAAAGTTTTATTTCTAGCTGATCAGATAACCGATTTAGGGGTAAGAAGAGACGCTGAATCCGTGTGTGACAATCATATTTTACCCGGACATATAGTTCGACCGGAATCCGGCTGGAGTCGGAAAATTTGTTATAAGTTAAATTTGTATTTGAAGTTGATTAGATGTTCATTATTGGGGAAAGAAGATACCCTGAGTTCATTTTTGAGCTTTGTTTTTTCGCCGGACAAGTAGTTCTAGAGTTCGGCCGAAACCGGGAAACTGGCAGAAGTGGCAGGAACTTTTCGTCAAAACAGATATGACTTATACGGGTAAACACACATGCTGAATCCATATCTGTACTTGGTTTTCTCAGATGATTAGCTATTTGGCCTTGATCTGTTTCTGAATTTTAATTGTAAGAATGTTCAAGGATTCTGGCGATGACTGGATCTGGCTAAGACAAGACCTAGTTGTCTGGATCAGATATTGAATTTTTGGGATCCCATCGAAAAGTTTGGTCTTGTTCATTTGTGGCGAAGCAGATGCCATCTAGCGACGGGCTCGATGATAGAATTAATCAAGGCGTGCTCTTAGAGAGATAGAATTAATCAACCTTAAACCGGTGTTGCCACTGGATGCAGACTTCTGCGATTTGTCATACATTTTCGTTTCTTTGACAAAGCGAGCAAGACTCTGCGACCGGTTCCTTATCAGTAAACACAAAAATAAAGCATACGAGTTGAGGCATATCTCGAAGTGTTTAAAAATGTATGATTTTGTGTATGGCCTAACGGCTAAATTAAAGTATCTATAGTTATGAAGAGGATAAAGCGAGATTTCTCGTTGATAGTTGGTGAGAAGGACCAAGTTTTGTAGGTGCCAGAATGTCATTGTTTTCTTCCGACCAAAGTCACAGGTTCCATCAGAGAAAGTGGCAACACTGAAAGTTTTTATTAATGGATTTTTTAATCAGAGCAACATCAAGAAAAAGAAAAGTGGTAATTGCTCAATAGATGCCTTTTGGAGAGCAGAGGAAAATAAGTTGAAGTAAGCTGGAAGTAATGTTGTTTCAGTTGACAAGTTGCATTTTCTTTGGGAATTTGATTGTAACAAGGTATGGCCCAGAGTTTTTGGATAGAAAAGCAACATTTTCTTTCAGTTTTGAACTTTTTTTCTCTTATGTTGTTCAGTATTTATTTCTTTATTATTTTTTCTTGTTTATTATGGTTTTTCTCTCTGAAAGTGATATCTTTCATTTATTTTTTAGAGGTCAGGTCCAGTAGTTGCGAAAAAAAGTGCTCGATGAACTTCTGCGGAGGTTGATACGGTTTATCATCCTCTCTGGAGGCTGATACGATACCGTATCAACCTCTACAAAACTCATTGTCATGATATAATTACCTGTGGGACATAGGAAAGTATACACTACATACGTGTTTGAGAAAAGTTATAGTTTTATATGAAGTTGATTAGATGCTCGATATAGGGGTAAGGAGATATGCTGAATTCGTTTTTGACCTTTACTTTTTTGCCGAACAAGTAGTTCGCTCAGAGTTCAGCCGAAACTGGAAATTTCGCAGAAGTAAGGCAGGAAGTTTCGATCAGTTTCGTCAAAATAGTTATTACCCACAGGGGTATACACACATGCTGAATCCATATCTAAACTTGGTTTCTTAGATGATTAGCTATTTGGCCTTAATCTGTTTCGAATTTGAAAAAAGTAAAAATATTCAAGGAGTCTGGCGAAGACTGGATCTGGCGAAGACAAGACCCAATTGTCTTGATCAAATATTACATTTTTTGGATCCCACGAAACCACTGGTCTTGTTGTTAGGGGGGGATTCGAATCTTCGGTTAATGGTGAGTCCATTTTTGGGCAAGTTGAAGAGGCTAATTTACATTGATTTGCTTTTGAAAATAATTACAAATCACGGAAAACACTAATTACCTTAATTCGCACTTCGGAGCGAATAAGGTCTATGACGGATCTGTTATGCTCTGCTGGTTGATTTTCCCTTCCACTGTCTTGTTCTCTGATAGTGGTTGACTCGACCGGAGTTGCGTTTTATTTGAAGTCCATAATACAGCGGATTGTTCGTTTTCGTTTTATTCACCAGTGGGCTGTACGCTGGGAAGGCGCAGGGTGCCCGAAGTCGTTTTATTTGTCGTATTTACTGTGCCAGCGGCCCCCCTAGTTTGTACGCTGGGTGAGGGAGGGAACAGTTCAGCGTACCTTCTGACGTAGTCTGCCAGGAATAAAACGCCAACTTACTGTTCACTGTCCGCTCCCGCTGTACTATGAACTTCAGATAAAACGCAACTCGGATTCGTAGTCCCATTGGTATTTTGAATGTTTTTTTCTCCCACTCCTTGTCCCGACGAGACATGAACGTTGCCATGAACCAGGAAGTGGCGGTTTCCTGCGTTAGCAAGTTCCAATCTTTTACTACCCTTGTCGAGAAGAAATTTCGTCGCAAAACGTTGATGAAAATGCATGTTCATATGATATTAGATTATGTCTATATATCATAAATGTCTGCTATAGTTCCATGTTGCACTTCAACCATTATTTCCAGTAGGTCCAAAGTATGGCAACAACTTCCCGTATCCTTTCTAGTTAGATAGTTCAGCCAAGTAAGCTATTTGCTGATTATTGGTGTATATTTCCGATTTTAGAAAATGAGTGGAAGAAAGAAAAACGCGAACAAAATCGCTCGTTTTTTCACTACGAAACACGAAAACCAGGTTACAGCCCTCATTTCGAAGCTATGGAAAGACAAGACGTATGCAGATGTGACGCTTCTGGCAGGTGGAAAAGAGTTTCTTGTCCACAGGACAGTCCTGTCACTGAGCAGTTCGTTAATCTCGGTAAGTTTTCTGCATTACTTCTTATTCCTTACAAACCATCAACTACTTTTAGATTAGATTAGATTATATATGGGGTTTATTGGAAAAAATACTAGGTACTACAAAACCCTCCAGAAGTTTACACTTGTTAAGAGGTTTAACAAACCCCCTTTGACAGATTAACCTACATAACACTAAAATAGAGAGAGATATAAAAAAAGAGAGGAAGAGAAAAGAAATTATGCACTTACTCGGTTCCTGGTCTAACACCCAATTGTCTCATTAACTGCTTAACCTGCTTAACTGCAAACCTTGGTAGTCATTCAGTCAGTAATCTTGTGTAAAGTAGGCTAAGTGTAGCTTACTCGCCTCAAATAGGACATCTCAAATATTGCTTTCTTCTCTCTTCTTGTTGCTTCAGAGGTGTTATTGTTTAAAGTTGTCTCGCATCTCGTAAATAAAAGTAAAAAAAAAATATTAAAACATACTAAACTTTAACATATAATATTGATCTTACTATGCATACCTATGCATAGTTGTTTGAATCCAAGCGCACTTGTTTGAATTGAATTAATCTGAACAGTTATTTATTATTTAGGCCTAGGCTACTGTAACAGTGAAAACATCTCCTATTTACCAGAGACGTTACTAGCCAAAATGTTTGGGGGGGAGGAGGAAAGGTATTTACCCACTGGTTGGTAATTTTTACCGACTAAAAAACAACCGTTTACAAGAAAATAACGACAGTTTTGACGAAAAACCGACTGATTTTCAGAAAAACTGACCATTAAAAAAAATCCACTTTTTTGGTGAAAAAGCGACCGATTTTCAGAAAAAGTGCGCAAGCGCTCAGACGTGGAGTGTAATTGACTTAGATTTCTCCTTTCCCGTAACGTTTAGTATTCGTATTGCATAGTTATCCGTGACAACAACAATTGAGCTCTCAAAGAATCTCCAGTCACGGCCCAGGTCTCATATAACCAGTGATGCTCGCTATGAGCACTGTAGGTTTGTTCCAATACACTTCGTTTACTACTGTGCTCGAATATCCGAATGTCAACGTCATACATTTTCGAAGTGCTAATGTGTGTAAAGTGTACTGTAGCCTATACGAGATTTTAATTTGATAAGTGTCATCGATCACGAACTTAACACATGGGCAATCTGCGCCCCGTTGCAAACGAACAGAAAGGGTGGGGAAGGTGAAACTCCAAAAGTATACTCAAGAGCCTAGAAACTGTAAGGACAAGGAATTTCATTGTCGTATCTTGAATTGTGGTCTATGCTACGCAAATTAGCCTTGTAGCGTCTGAAACGCCCGGATGTCGAGCCAAGACCCCCCCCCCCTTCCTGAAAAAAACGCACACATCTAGAGCCCAATAAGAACAATCGCTTAAAGTTTCTACTTGATAGCGGCCACGGTTTGTAAGCTGGGCACCGTTGCCCCTGAAACCGAGGAATGGTGAAGGTGGGCGGGGGGGGGGGGGGGGGTAACTTAACTAGACCCCAATATCATCACTACACCAATTTAAATTTGATACCTGTAACGGTTCACGAAATCTATAATCATGGGTCAAAACCTATCAAGGTTTTACAAATGGTATGTTACAAGAACAGGAGAAAAGTGGTTGGTTCTGAACTGGACCGGAGCTGATACCAACCCCAAATGACCATAGTTATTAATTTGAAATCTACAGTGATGTGGAGGAGCAACCAGCGCGTTCCGAGCCTTTGTTCATTGAGGGGGGGGGGGGAGAACCTGGTAAAAATTGAGCGAATCGGTACCTGATTTTTACCGACACAGCGTTAGCGAGTTGCCTTCAGTTTTTGGGATCCCAAAATGTAAGTGGCGGGATACGTGTGACATCGCAAAAGTTGTCCGTCCGTCCGTCTGTCCGTCTGTGCGCACTATAACTCTCGAAGGGAACGAGATATTTTGATGAAACTTGGTGCGACGATTCTTTGGGTCAAGAGTAAGGTCGAGTTCGTAGATGGGCTCTGTAGTCCTATTTTTAGGGGTGGGGTTTAAATTAAGGGGCAAATGAAATATTTTTAAACAGATCATGTGATAGTCGATTATGGGGTAAGAAGACATGCTGAACACGATGGTGAAAACCATTTTGTCATCGGACAAGTAGTTCGCCCGGAATCCGGCCAAAACTGGAAAGTTTGTTAAAAGTAAAAGTTTTAATTTTGAAGTTGATTAGATGTTCGATTTAGGGGTAAGAAAACATGTTGAAAACAATGGTGAAAACCACTTTTTCGCCGGACAAGTAGTTAGCCCGGAATCCGGCAAAAACCGGAAAGTTTGTTAAAACTAAAAGTTTTATTTGGAGTTGATTAGATGTTCGATTTAGGGCAAGAAGTCATGCTGAACATTTATGTGAAAACAATTTTCTACCCGGACAAGTAGTTCGCCCGGAATCCGGCCAAAACCGGAAAATTGTTAATTTATTTGCAGTTGATTATATATCGGATTTAGGGGTAAGAGGAGATGCTGAATGATGAAAAACGATAATCATTTTTCACCCGGACATATAGTTCGACCGGAATCCGGCTGGAGCCGGAAAATTTGTTTCAAATTAAATTTTTATTTGAAAGTTGATTAGATGTTCAGTATTGGGGAAAGAATATTCGCTGAGTTCGTTTTTGAGCTTTCTTTTTTAACCGGACAGGTAGTTCCGGAATTCGGCCGAAACCGGGAAATTGGCAGAAGTCGCAGGAAGTTTTCGTAAAAACAGATATGACTTATAGGGGTAAACAAATATGCTGAATATATCTGAACTGGTTTTCTCAAATGATTAGCTACTTGGCCTTAATCTGTTTTTGAATTTTAATAGTAAAAATGTTCAAGGAGTCTGGCGAAGACTGGATTTGGCGAAGAAAAGACCCAGTTGTCTCGATCAAATATTGAATTTTTGGGATCCCATCGAAACCTTTGGTCTTGTTGACAGAAGAACCCTAAAACCCTAACCCTGAAAAACAATACCGCGTAATTTAAATTTCAACACCGAGGTTTGCAGAGCCGATGTCCGGACCTGCCCCTAGGACGGATCTGCCCCCCTCTCTCCTACGATAGGTCCTTTAATCCCTCATCACAGTGTGCCATCTAGCGGCGAAATGAATGAATGTGAGAATTTGCTTCATGTGAAATAAATTACATAAGACAGTTCATAAGCCCGGATAATTGCCGAAGAACATTGAAAAAGGATTAGCAGTGGTTGCTGATTCTACGTTCTGAGAATCATCGTTGAAAGTGGACTCTGCTAGCCAAAATCCCCATTCGAAGAAGAGTGAAATTCGGACGACATCTAGCCTGTTACTGTGTAGACTCTTCCCAAGCGACATCTATCGTCATTCGCGTGGCGGTATAATTCTACCTTAGCTAGGTCTAAGTGGCAGGTTTCCGCCGCGTCAGTCGTAGATGGCGAATGAGAAGCTAATAAGTAACGCTCTGCTGAATTATGTCTTTCGTGCCAACAAGATCGTACGAACGGACGATATCGTAAATAAAGCAGTGGAGTATATTTCAAAGGAATATATTCTGGACGCCAAGGAGTTACTTTGGAGTGAGGCTAAGGTGTCAACACGCATGGTCGCAAGGCAGGAAGTAGCCGACAACGTCGCTCATTGTTGAGGTATTTCTATGGTGCGACGAGGAAAAGATTACTCTCCCAACGTTCGTAATCTTTGAGCCAGACGTGATCCCAGTCCTTCCTGGGGAAACGAGCGCCACCTTAACAAGAAAATTAAACGAGCTGATTGTTAAGTTCGAGAGCTTTATGGAGGTAGATCGTTCCCGTCCTGTTCTGGTAAGAGATATTTCGGAAGGATCATCTACAATGAAAACTAGCACGCGACCTACTTACACTGTTGTCCTTAAGAACCCCCCGAAGGACTTGTCAGATCCCCAGGCGCGGAAGGATTATCTCAATCAGGTCTGTTGGAACAGCTCAGCGAACATTGTCGAGCTAGGTCCAGGGATAACGGCCTAGAACGTTGTGCTTGACAGTAAGAACGCGGCCGGTCATGCGCCCAGTCTATCTGCAACAACGATGCATCAGTCCAACTGCAGTTCAAATCTCCAGCGTTCTACGGAATAGTGCGATTCTTTCCGCAAAGTGTCAGTTCTGACGATATCGTAGCGCTGGTTGATAACTGTGTCGCTGCAAAGCAGAACGGCACCAGTCGGTCGTTCAGGCTGAAGTTCGAGAGTAAGGAACAACTACTCAAGGCAACAGAATCCCCCAGTTGGTTACATCCAACGGTTGGTTACGAACGTCTGCCCATTGACGTTTTCATTTTCCTGCCTACGCAGTGCTACAAGTGCCAGTCCTATGGTCACGCGGCTAGGTTCTGCACAAGTCCGGCGGAATGCTCCCACTGCGCTGGTGACCATTCTAGCACCAAGAATAAATAAGGGAAGAACTGAGAAGACTTGAATCATGCGAAGCTGCTTTTTTCCAACTCTTTACCGGGAGTGGAGCCTACCCGGTGCCTGTCGCGACCACAGATTAATTGTTGACGCTGGTTCTTCTGTTCGTTGCGCCAAGAACGTGCGCCGAATTAAAATGAAACAGAAAGAGGTCGACATTTTGCCCTTCTCCCTCCAACAAATCGCAGATACCACTAGTTTGAAAGACGAGATAAGGGGTTAAAGTACAGTGAGATGATAGAAGTTGTGCAATCATACATTCAAGAATGACGCAAATAAAGGCAGAAAAGGACCGACAGTATTTTGGACTGAACAGTGTAGTGCAAGTTTAAACAAGGAAGGGACATACTTCCAAATGTTTGTACCCTAGGCTTAGAACGTCAGTTAGAATATCCGTCTCTGGAGAAGTGAAAATAAAGATTAACTCGTCGCGCCGCGATTTTTCGTAGAAACAGCCGATTTTTTGGGGGAAACAGTCGATTTTTCTTCAAAACAGTCGGTTTTTTTTTTGTCATACAATAACATTCATTTAACATCGATGGGAGATTCTTAGCGTTGAAAAAATATACTGTTAAAAATACTGTTTAAAATTTTGCCAACTACCCGAGATAATGATATAAATTTTGCCCAAGAATAATAAGTTGTTATCTCAAACGTAGACGTTTTGAATGATATATTGCAAATATCAGTTTCAGCTATCAGTTATTAATTTTAAATAGGAAATACTTCGAGCCAGCTGTTTTTCGCAACTATCCAAGAAAATGGTATTAACTAAATTTTTTGCAGAGAGTACAAATTAAAAACAAAATATAAGAACTCTTTGAGTATATTTCGCCAGCTATGCCCAAAATTAGAATTTGAATAATGTAAAAACACAATAATGAAAACAACGACGATGAAAAAACAAACTGTTGATAGCGTAGATAATGACAAATTTAGTCAGATGTAAAGTGCAACTATCCGAAATAATGATATACATTTTGACTAAGAATATAAAGTTGTTATCACAAATGGAGACGTTATGAAAGATATCTTACAATCAGCAATCAATAAATTCAAATTAGCACGTGAAACGGAACTGAAACACACGAATTGGGGTGCATCTACTTTCCGAGATAAAAGTTCTGATCTGTTATTATGCTCGTTTTCGTACGTAAGTATATTTGACTAAAAGGTTCGCCCAGGCACTTTGATATCTTGAAGAAAAACATGTGATGCTTACATAAGTATTTTGGGGGCATTATTCTACCATTCATAAAGATATATATGTAACGATATACATATATGCTATATGATATAGCATACAACATCCCCCCCACCCCACACTTCCAGGATGACAAAAAATGTTCTGTGTTTCAACGATCTAACCGGACAGAAACTACATAGCATTATCTAGGAAAAACAGAAGAAAAAAGGGACAACAAAAAACGCTAAATAATAATAATAACTTAAATAACATACCATCCTAATCATTGTCCTCAGAAAAAAAAATCAACAAATATTCCCCTCTGATGACAAACCTGATGACAGTGGTTCGATTCGCAGCATGCGGGAATTAAGCATGACAAATAAGTAAGTAAGCCAGATAGAGTCTGCATTTAATGCCATCAGACTCGGACAAACAAATGACACATTCAAATTTTACACAGAGCCTGGCCTTCAAGTAGACAAGAAGACAAGCCAATTGGCCCTCAGATCTGGTATAATGACTGCACAAAATTTTGGTTTTACATACAGACTGCAGACAATCAGTGAAATAAAAAAACAAACAAAAATGTCGAGGCAAAAAAAGTATATCATCTTCCTCAATTGGTTGACTATTTAATGACCAAAAAACCTTTCATTCGTATAGTATATGAAAACATAGCAACTTGATTGTTTTCAGGGTTGTCAATACTCAAATGCCACAATCTATAAAAGTAACAGGCCAATCATAAATGGAAAGTTGAAGGAGTACTTCTGAAAGCAGCCTTCTATTTTCTAACCAATGAACTTTCTTACTAAAGTTAAAACTGCTTATTTGTCTCATTGTATCTTATATGCAAACATGATCATTAAAACCAGTTGCTAAAATAGGATAATCTGTAGGGCTGTATCCACGATGTTATATTGACGGAAAAAGAAAACAACCTTTTCAAACTTTCGACAGTAAAGATCAGTACAGATTATACAAGTTTGCCATCGTCAACATCTGTTAGTACAGTTTCACCAGCACATGAAACTGGTCGTCGCCAATGTCAAAATTGCCAAATAACCTACGCAAAGATCTTTCATTGTTACAGTGAATAGGAACGAATTTGTTTTGGATGAATTTGATATTAGTAACCTGGCCTAAATACAAACAGTTATAATCAATGGAGTTTGTTTAGCAAGAGTTTGTTTTGAAGTCGAAGTTTGGCCTAGTCTCTAGTAACTCACATGGAGCCATACGATCTTTGAAGGATCAAGTGAAGAAAACTCTTTTGTCAAAGATTCCTATTTGATGTTGGTAGGCTGCAATTACCTTATAGTCTACAAATGGAATTTAAGGCTGAAGGAATACTTGTCAAATTAGGCTTTTATTTTCTGCACGATGCAATTTCTTACACGAGTTAAAACTTTCTGTTAGTCTCACTGCCTGTCTTGATTTGCCTTATTCCAGTTCAGCACTTCTCCAAATGCTTTACTGTCAACACTTGTGATAGACAGGTAATGGAGGTTTAGCACAATAATAACGTTTGTTTATTCAGTCGAAAGGCCATACAGGGTTAAAAACATGTATAACCACACAAATAAACTGTTACGCTTGTTACATAAAATAAACTAAACTTTCTGTTCTAAGTCTCAACGCTTTAACTACATATTTGCAGCCTTCTATGATGAAGTTAGGGTTCGTTGATTTCAGGATACCGGAAAGCTAAGTATTAGAAGAAAGTGAAAGTTACAAAGTACCTTACAAATCCGACTGCTTACTGTGCCTATCACAATTGTTGATTATGAATGAATGAATGAAATTTATTTCCCATTTTTAAGACAAAAGGAAAGTCACAAACGGAGTATGAAAGAAAAGAAAGAAAAAAGACAAGAACACACAAAATGTAACATATGGATTTTGATACTCTTATTTCCACATGGGACAACATAGCCCTATACAAAGTGTGGCTAGCATCAAGCGAACGAATAAAACCTGCAATTCGATCAGATACTGCAATGAATGGATCGGTGACATTATACTTTGCCGACAATCTAGAATTACGGAATACCTGTAAAATGTGGAACGAATGCATTTTTTATCTTTCATAGTCAGTAGTAACCAGAATGACGACAGCGCTAGTATGTACGGCATAGAAAATGCGGAATATAGCCGGGCCAGTATGTGTCTACTGTAACGACGCTTAGAAGTAGCAGAATGGAAATGAAGGTTCCAATCTTCCTCTATAGGCAGATCTGTGCTAATCTCTAGATTACGCCGCTTCACTGTTGCGGTCGATCACATCAGCACGATGTTTTGATAGGCACTTACTAAACTGACGTTTACAATGAAGACGTATCGAATTAAAGTTTTGCTACGTGCATTCTCTTTTTTCTTGTTCTTGTTTTTTTTTTTTTTTTCTTTTTTTTTGTACTCCGTCACTATGGCTAAACGCCTTCCCTCTTGACGGGTAATAAAAAGATTGATTGATTAACAACAGCTTGTCTAGGGCGCCCGCAATCCGTCCAAACTCTGAGCCAGAACTTAGAGCGGTGACATGCTTCCACTAGGGCCGTATTTGCGGACCATTCCGGAACTTGAGTACCGATTCGAACCCTGCATGAGGGTACAACATTTTTTTCTGCACATCTCAATGCGTGGGAAATTTCGGAGCAGTAAATGTTATGGTGCATTTACACACTGCGTAAAATAGGCTCGGATTTTACGCAGTGTGTTTGGGCTTGAAAAGATCTCTAGCAGTAGGATACGGACGTATTTGAGAAATCGGTCCGTTTTGTATCTAAATACGTCCGTATTGCCAGAAATCTTTTCAAGCTCAAACACGTGCGTAAAATACGCTCGGATTTCAAAATACGCTTAGATTTTACGCAGTGTGTAAACCCACCATTAGGCTGTAGAAGCCGGGGATTTTTATTTTTTGCAAAATACCATCACATACATTCCGGAAGGAGGTTCATTTTTTCCCTTTCTGTTTTCACAGACCAATTACGACTAGGGGAATGGGCTGCTGCTATGAAAGGTTGCTTGGCACCAAACTTGTTCACTATAGGGAAGTAGTCGGAGACACACACCTCTATGTTCACATGAGAGCGGTCGTTCAGATTGATAGTGTTCGAAGCTAGCATAAAGTCATGTGATGAAGTTGAACCCGAGTTATGGACATAGGTGAACTCTTAGTCGTTTAACACAGGTCTCATGGAGCTAAGACACGACACAAGTAACTGAGTTTTCAGTAGGATGGGTTTCCGTACGTCGCAGTTCATGTCGCCGACTACGATGCACAGCACAACATGCAGACACATAACAGGAGGGCTTGTCACATATGGAATACCAAATAGGACAAAATATTCCGAACGAGAAAATCATAGGTAAAAATGAGGAGTAAATATCACAGTAAAATGCAAATAAAATAGTTTCATGGTGCCGCAATATATATTACGCAGATAATCAATGGTAAAATTCACTGGGAAATATCAAGGGTGAAATTCACTAGGAAATATCAACGGTAAAATTCACTAGGACAAATCATGGGGAAGATTCATTGGGAAAAATCAAAGGTAAAATTCACGCCATTTCGATGAAATTTCACGAGGAGAAATCAACAGTAAAGTTCACGGGGAAATATCAAAGGGAAATTTCACGGTGCCACTCCGCTAACTTAAAAAGAAAAATCAGTGGTAAAATAGATATTGATTGCAGATGGAAAGACATCAATGGTAAAATTTACTAGGAGAAATCATGGGGAAAATTCATTGGGAAAATCAAGGGAAAAATTCACGCAATTTCGACTAAATTTCACGAGGAGAATCAATAGTAAAATTCACGGGAAAATATCAAAGGGAAATTTCACGGTGCCGCAATATATATCACGCCGATAATCGATGGTAAAATTCACTGGGAAATATCAAGGGTGAAATTCACAAGGAAATATCAATGGTAAAATTCACTAGGACAGATCATGGGGAAAATTCATTGGGAAAAATCCTTTGATATTTTCCAGTGAACATTACCTGTGATATTTCCAAGTGAACGGTGAATTTTCTCTTTCATATTTCCCCATGAATTTTACCTGTGATATTTCCCATTGCATTTTACCACTGATTTTCCTTTTTTAAGTTAGCGGAGCGGCACCGTGAAATTTCCCTTTGATATTTCCCCGTGAATTTTACTGTTGATTTCTCCTCGTGAAATTTCATCGAAATTGCGTGAGTTTTACCCTTGATTTTTCACAATGAATTTTCCCCATGATTTGTCCTAGTGAATTTTACCATTGATATTTCCTAGTGAATTTCACCCTTGATATTTCCCAGTGAATTTTACCATTGATTATCGGCGCAATATATATTGCGGCACCGTGAAATTTCCCTTTGATATTTCCCCGTGAATTTTACTATTCATTCTCCTCGTGAAACTTAGTCGAAATTTCGTGAATTTTCCCCTTGATTTTTCCCAATGAATTTTCCCCATGATTTCTCCTAGTAAATTTTACCATTGATGTCTTTCCATCTGCAATCAGTATCTATTTTATTTGCATTTCACTGTGATATTTACTCCTGATTTTTTCCTATGATTTTCTCGTTCGAAATATTTTGTCCTATCTGGTATTCCATAGTCACATGCTGTTGCAAACTTTTCATCTGATTGAGGTGTATTGTAGGTGGTTGGCAGGTAAACAGAGAAAACAACATACTGATGGTTGATTTTCAGGGCCAAGAGTCACATTTACTGTATAAAGTTGGTTGCAAAATGACCTGGTCACCACTGCGACACTTCCTGACGGCCTGCCCCTATTTAACTGTTTAGCAGGTGTGCTTACCGAATCCGAGATATTTAAAAGTTCAGAAAGTGTTCCTGCAAACATATAATTTCGTTTTCATTTGGCATTTGTTCGATTAGTGGTAGCTTAGAGATAACTCTCCCATTTATATTTCACGGCACTATACGTGTTACATTGTATATTATTGCGCCTGAAGTTGATTCTGGGCAACCGGCCATTTATAACTATAAGAGGGATGTTTCGTTGACCCACATAAAGAACATTTGATAGCGTTTTGGCATCGATTGTCCTTGGTGCTAGCAAGAATAAATAAGGGAAGAATTGGGAACTCGCACTCCACGACGTCAGCATGCTAGATCGTTTTTTTTTCGATCTTATTTACCGGGGGGTGGAGCTTCGCGTGTTGCCTCTTGCAGTTTCGTGTTAACTCCAGAGCAAAAGTGATGAAGCAGTCAGAAAAGGAGGGAAGTTCAGACAGTGCTGATTTCTGAGGATTACACAAATGGAAACGAATTCCAGTCTCGGGTCAGATTTGCAATCAGAAGCTTGTGTTATCACGGCCCTTCACACAGACGATAAAGGGAATGTGGCATTTGATGACTCAGGGAGCACGCTAAGGCATAAATCTAAAACGCATGCATTTAGTTCAGATTCAATAGGATCGGCGTGAACATTAGTAATTTTATTTGGTCTTCTCAGGAATGAAAAGAATCGCTTCTAGAAAAGGTATTAAGCTTGGACAATTTCAGGTATTTAGTTGGCGATATGTACTCAATGAGTTATTATGTTTTGTTTTAAGTTGAACGGTACTCTACACAAAATTTAGTTCATATTATCAGTACATTTAGTTCTCTTGTAGTTGCGAAAAACAGTTGGCTATGAAGTATTTTATTATTAGAACACAACACTGTTCACTGTAAAGCATGTCCCTTCAAGAAAGTTAATCCCTCGTAGGACGAATGAATGAGAGGCTACGTGCCGATTCCGCTGTGTTAAAAGAACAGTTCAGTGACTAATCACAAAAAAGTAGTTTAATTAAACGAATTTGCTGTCTCAGAAAGTACTTACGACAGTACACTGCATGTACCATAGAGAGTTAAACTTTCGTATTTTCAGTAGCCTACATCTGTATATTAAAATAGTAAACATCAACTTACTTTTCTGTCTTACAGGCTGCGCTTGCAGACATCACCCGTGACCCTGTTATCCTGCTTGATGACACAGCACCTGAGGATCTGACATCTGCACTGGAAATAATATACTGCGGGGAGACAAAAGGAGCTGTTCCTTACAAGCGTTCAGTACTGGACCTGCTTACGCGGCTCGGTGTCAAGGCACTCGTAACTACATCTGATCAACCTAACAGAGGAGCCAAACTGGATGAACCCAGCACTATAGCCGAACTGCCTCCTTCCACAGAGGTATCTAAGAAATGGACCTTAACGACGCAGCGAGAGAAACCTAAAATTTCCTTTATCGACACTGAAGATTGCAGGGATGTCAGCCGGTTCAATTGCACGTATTGCAGAAAGAGTTACAGTCAACCAGGTGCGTTATTTGAACACATTAAAGTGTGTGCCAAACCGTCGGGACAACAAGAAAATAAAGCTAGTGAAAGAGTTGAGCAAGGAAATCCAGCAGACGCGGGAAACTATGAAGAAGTTTTGGCGGCGCAAAGAAAGAAAAATAAAATGCGTTCTAAACCGTCGGAAGAACAAGAAAGTCAAATTAAGGAAATAGATGAACACGAACATTATGCAAACGGGGAAATCGACGAAGAAGTTCCGATTTCGCAAAGAAAGAGAAGGAAGAAAGAGATATTCGACCCCAGCGATCTGAAGATATATCCAAATGTGGATACTACTCAGAATTGCCATTTATGTTCAAAAGTGTTTGAAAACACGTGGCTCTACAAAATGCACAAGGAGTCGCACTGTGAACAGTATCCATCGGTATGTAATCACTGTAAGATGAAGGTGAACCTTACTTCCTATGTGAAGCACTTACTTCACAATCTCAAGATGCATTGCGATTCCCAGTGCCCTGTTTGTCAGACGCATGTGACCGGGGACAGCAAGGCTATGCGGCTTCATGTTATACAGCATCTTCCGGAGGAACTGATGAAGATTGGCTGTGGTATCTGCTCTGAAAAGTTTTTAACCGTCAGAGATCAACTTGCCCACTCAAAGACGGTCAGGCACAGCGAACCAGCGCTTGATGTGCCTCTAAACAGCTCTTGTCTTACAGCAGATGCAGAGTCTGTTAGATTCAGTGGAAACACCGTCCGAGTTGTAAAGCCCAAGATCACTGCTGTCCCTTACACTTGTCAAAGTAAAGACAATAGCAATTCTTTGACTTCGCACGAAGCCCGGGACAAGGAAGAATTACTATCGTCTGTTCATAGCGAGGACTCCGATGCTGTTTTGTCGCTACAGATATGCGAAGTAATGCCTATTCGACAAGATGAGCCATTAAGAGAGGTGCTTGGCGGAAGAGGATGCCGATCAGGGAGGCCGCGAATGAGCCGCGGTGGATCTTACTTTGCATCAGGAGGCTCACCTAGAGGCCGAGGAAAACCAAGAAAGTCAGCACCAGACTATCTGACGTATGTCCAGCGAGGAAGCACCTTTCGGGGTAGGCGCAGGGGTCAGAGAGGCGGCCGGACAAGGGGATCAAGAACAAGCGTTGGGTCTTATTTATCAGCAGATGTCCCACGCAGAGGCCGAGGAAGACCTAGAATGACTGGGGAACTCGCTCCTGAAAGTCCCACTGATGAGAATTCCACAACAGTCGAAATGTGCGTCGTTTGCACAGCTAGCTTGTCTGCAAATCGAAGAACTTCCATGGTTCATAAACGTGCTTGTTGGTCGAAACTCTTCCACTGGTCGGGTTCAACCCCATCTATTAGTGATACGATCATTTGCGAGTATTGCAAGACGATAATTGTGATTGGTTATTCGCTCGAGAATGCAGTGAATGCTCATTACACAGCCGAAGAATGCCCCCTTGGATTCAGGCTGCGCAGCTTATTGGTGGAAGATGTCACTGGTCAGGTAGTAGATAACTACGACGATAGTTTCCTTATCGAGATTGATCACGCCGATCAGGACGACGTCGAATCGCCTAAAATAGTAAACATCGCAGCACAGGACGACATTGGATGTACTGAAACAGCACGCGTCGTAGAGCTGTGTGAAACAACGATAGAAACGGCCAACCCCGACAAGGCTTTTGATGTCCAGGAGATTGAGACAGTTGACGCCGTCGAGTTCATTTCGTGTTAAAGTACGTACCGGCACCTGACAGGTTACATATGTAATTACTTTGAACTAGAAATTATAACAAAGAAGTTTTAAAATTTTCACTTCGGTACGACTTTTCGCTGCGTAGGACGCGCTCATGTGAAACAAATAACGCTTTGACTGACGAAGCTACCCGCTATTTTGAATCTCGCAGCCTGACGACTTTGCCGCCTTCAATGAAGCGAGGTCGCACACTTTCCGGGCTCGGGTCGGTCTCCATCATACGCAGTGAAAAGTCGAACTGCTATACCGAAGCAACATTTTTTTTTAAGTTTCTAGCCGGACAATCCCCGTTCCCCGGTGACTCCACAGAGGAATTGCTTGTTGTTGTTTTTTGTCCCAGGCACTACAGTTTGTCCCAGGCACACAGCGATTATAATCACCGTCATCAGAAAGGGTCTCCCTTCCAGATTTGACGGGGAGGCGATTACCTGTTTTACTGCGATGATGTTTTTTTTAAACAACAGGCCTCCAAATGTATAATAAAGTAAAAGAAAAAACGTTAGACTTATTGCATCCCCTGTAAAAAAAAAAGACGAAAAAGAATGTAACGTCCATGTGTGTTCTCTTGGTTTCCCGTACGAGGAGTCCCCATGACTCCATCCTTCCTCTCGGTTTCCCCCGACTCGCCAAGAAGTGCCCAGGGAACGGCGAGAGTTCCCCTTATGTAATGTTATTTTAACTCAAATGATTATCTATGCAACCTATCAGGTACCTATACTTCCTTTAACTAACAGGTTTTGAACGTTATCTGTTTGATGCCAACTGTTTCAGTGAAAACTGTGAATGCAAGTGCCTTTTTGTAACTGAGTTTGCTTTGCACCTGTGAATGTACTCATAGTTTAGTATTCGATAGTGTATACCTGAATTTGCGTTTAAGGAAAGAATAATGAGAATTATAAAAAAAAGCAGCCTAGTACTATTTTCTAACATTTAAGTTTACTGAAAAACAATACAAAATAGCAAAGACAGTACAGGTCCAACCACGTGACTTAGTTCGGTAAGAAACAACAACTAAACATGAGTATCTTAGCATTACATCAACACTTTTGTCAAGATAGGTTTGCTTGACTCAACTGGTTGCCAAAGATTTGATATGAAATTCTAGCGCTGCAACTGATAGGTAGTGACTGCTAGCAAGGACAAATAAGCACCAGAATGTCCGTCTCCCTATCTCTGTAATACGACTATGCGGAGTCGAAGAGATTCATGCGGAACATCACCACTCGTTACCTGTACAAACAGCTATACCAAGGTAAAGCCCCGGAGAAGAAATTTCCAAAAGTAAAGGCCGATTGGTTGTTTGGACGTGCTGCAGAGCGGGTCAGCTTGCCTCCTGTACTTTTTCATCTGACGGGCATCAGCTCAAAGCTCAGCAAATCTCTAGCTCAGCTCAGTAGTCGCTGCATGGGACCAAAGACAGAGGTTCTGTTGGCTTATTTGTTCCTGCTACTACTAATATCTAATATCAACTTCAAAACGAAACAAAACCAAAAGTCTTACTGAGATCCCAAACTGTGCCATGGTAAATCCTGTCGATGTCCATTTCACTCAGTAATGGAAAGGAAATTAAAAAACAATTGCCCTACTTACACTGCAGGCCGGGTCTTCTGATAAATAGTGGCTGTCAGAGGCGTTACGAGCCAAAATATCGGGGGGGGGGGGGGGGGGGGGGGGCAAGGTATTTTACCGACTGGCTGCCCGATGAACAAGACCAAACTTTTCGATGGGATCCCAAAAATTCAATATCTGATCCAGACAACTGGGTCTTGTCTTAGCCAGATCCAGTCATCGCCAGAATCCTTGAACATTCTTACAATTAAAATTCAGAAACAGATTAAGGCCAAATAGCTAATCATCTGAGAAAACCAAGTTCAGATATGGATTCAGCATGTGTGTTTACCCGTATAAGTCATTTCTGTTTTGACGAAAAGTTCCTGCCACTTCTGCCAATTTCCCGGTTTCGGCCGAACTCTAGAACTACTTGTCCGGCGAAAAAAGAAAGCTCAAAAACGAACTCAGGGTATCTTCTTTCCCCAATAATGAACATCTAATCAACTTCAAATAAAAATTTAACTTATAACAAATTTTCCGACTCCAGCCGGATTCCGGTCGAACTATATGTCCGGGTAAAATATGATTGTCACACACGGATTCAGCGTCTCTTCTTACCCCTAAATCGGTTATCTAATCAGCTAGAAATAAAACTTTAACTTCTAACAATTTTCCGGTTTTGGCCGGATTCCGGGCGAACTACATGTCCGGGAAGAAAATTGTTTTCACATAAAAGTTCAGCATGTCTTCTTGCCCTAAATCGGACATCTGATCAACTCCAAATAAAACTTTTAATTTTAACAAGCTTTCCGGTTTGAGCCGGATTCCGGGCGAACTACTTGTCCGTCGAGAAAATGGTTTTCACCATCGTCTTCAGCATGTCTTCCTACCTCAAAATCAAACATCTAATCAGCTTCAAATAAAACTTTTACTTTTAACAAACTTTCCGGTTTTGGCCGGATTCCGGGCGAACTACTTGTCCGATTACAAAATGGTTTTCACCGTCGTCTTCAGCATGTCTTCTCACCCCATAATCGACTATCACATTAGCTGTTTCAAAATATTTTGTTTGCCCCTTAATCTGAACCCCCTCCCCCACCCCTAAATGTAGGGCTACAAAGCCCATTTACGAACTTGACTGGTCCGCCGACCCAAAGAATCCTCACATCAAGTTTCATCAAAATATCTCATTCCCTTCGAGAGTTATCGTGCTTACAGACGGACGGACGGACAGACGGACAACTTTTTCGATGTCATAGGTATCCCTCAACTTACATTTTGGGATCCCAAAAATTCTTTGACTGTGTAATTGTACGGTAGCTGTACGAAACAGTTGCATGTATTGATATGTAGTAGTATGGAATACTTTGATTTAACCTGCCTCCGACTGGGTTAATCTTAAGTAGTAGTATCCGACAGCATCCAGTCTTTCTGTAGTAGCATCCAGTTTGCTTTCAGTGGCAACAGTTACTACTGCATGCTACTTTTTCGTACAACTCCATACGACTAACTCTCGAAAGATTTCCATCGGGTGGTGATTTTTACCGACCGTTTCTGCAGTAAACCTACAGTTTTCAAGAAAAAAAAGACAGTTTTGACGAAAAATCTACTAATTTTCGGAGTAACCTACTGTTTTCATGAAAAATCAACTGGTTTTCAGAAAAATCGACTGTTTTCATGAAAAAAAAAATCGACTTATCATGAAAAATCGACTGTTTATACGAAAAACCGTGGCGCAAAGCGCCACGTCGGTTACTTTTTACCGACGCGTCCCCCCGTCCCCCAAACGTGACGCCCGTAGTCGCGGTTTCGGTTACTTTTTACCGACGCGTCCCCCCGTCCCCCAAACGTGACGCCCGTAGTGGCGGTTATCTCCCTATATATCTGCAAACTTCAAATTATCTGACACATTTTCGAGTTGGTAGCCAACAGGTACACGCGCACAGACAGTCTGATTTTCGCAGTTAATGCAAATTATCTCCTCGCTCCGAAATACTCTATACAAGTCCGAAACACGCCAGTGAACTTCGGAAAGAACGAGAAATGTCACCCGACCAATGATTCAAATCGTGCGGAAATTAATCAACAACGTTTCTTGGGGACAGCTGCGATGACGTTTCCGGCTCTTCCGCTAGGCAAACGGCGATTCTTCGTCGGTACGAGGAGCTATTCATCAAGAGTATTTGGACCATCGCACGCAGGCTTCCCCACTATGATCTGCAAATCCAACAAGTTCAGTTGTCTCACACATATTCGTGTTGTTAGCCTACACTGTCAGAAGTTTCATAACAGATAACACGAGGATGCGCGGTTTCAACAGATTATGCGTAACAGATAACACTTCAGATGTTATCTGTTGTGTTTGAGAACGTTGTGCAGGAAATGTTATGCATAACAAGCTTTGTTAGGAAGAGCCATAAAAGCATCTGCTGACTTTATTCCTTACCGTCATGATGTCCGAAAACTCAGCAGATACTTTTTGGCGGTTTTTCGGTTCTTCCTGATGGTAACGCTTATGATGCATAACCTTTTGACACACCTCCGACCATTTACTTTGTATTTGTATGGAGGGTTTAAATAAAATTATTATTATTATTACAACAGATAACATCCGAAGTGTTATCTGTTACGCAGTATCTGTTGAAACCGCGCATCCTCGGGTTATCTGTTATGGAACTTCTGACATTGTGCAGGAACACTTGCACCGACAGTCCGACTTTCGCAGATGGATACGAATTTTCTCCTTCGATCCGAAAATTCGGACGCATCGCACGCAGGCTTCCCCAAAGCGACGTGAGTTTCGGGTGCAAAATCTTACCGGACTGTCTGTGCACGTAGCTTAACATGTGGTGGAAGATCTTAGTGGACCATACGATTATAACACTGCAGTATCAACAGTATCAGCCACTTAGCCCCCTAGTTCGGACGCATCGCATACAGGCTTCCACGAAGCGACGTGAGTTTCGGGTGCAAAATCTTACCAGACTGTCTGTGCACGTAGCTTAACATGTGGTGGAAGATCTTAGTGGACCATACGATTATAACACTGCAGTATCAACAGTATCAGCCACTTAACCCCCTAGTTCGGACGCATCGCATACAGGCTTCCACGAAGCGACGTGAGTTTCAGGTGCAAAATATTACCAGACTGTCTGTGCACGTAGCTTAACATGTGGTGGAAGATCTTAGTGGACCATACGATTATAACACTGTAGTATCAACAGTATCAGCCACTTAGCCCCCTAGTTCGGACGCATCGCATACAGGCTTCCACGAAGCGACGTGAGTTTCGGGTGCAAAATCTACCAAGACTGTCTGTGCACGTAGCTTAACATGTGGTGGAAGATTTTGTGGACCATACGATTATAACACTGCAGTATCAACAGTATCAGCCACTTAACCCCCTAGTTCGGACGCATCGCATACAGGCTTCCACGAAGCGACGTGAGTTTCGGGTGCAAAATCTAAAAAGACTTTCTGTGCACGTACCTTAACATGTGGTGGAAGATCTTAGTGGACCATACGATTATAACACTGCAGTATCAACAGTTTCAGCCACTTAACCCACTAGTTCGGACGCATCGCATACAGGCTTCCACGAAGCGACGTGAGTTTCGGGTGCAAAATCTACCAGACTGTCGGTGCACGTAGCTTAACATGTGATGGAAGATCTTAGTGGACCATACGATTATAACACTGCAGTATCAACAGTATCAGCCACTTAACCCCCTAGACACGCATCCATTCCCTATTTTACTGAGAATGTGCTTGTAGACAGACGGAATTCATCATAGGTATCCAGTCACGGACGTCTGGGATCTATAACAAGTATTTGGGGAAAAGATGCAGGGTTGAAACAGACGGTTCTCACCCACGCTGGACTCGAACTGCCCTGTCGCACTAATCAGTCTCTAGCCCAGCAATTTATCCTTAGAGATCACAATATCAATAACTGGCCTATGTAAAACACACACACCGAATCCGAGATCATGCTATCATCTTACCAGCTCTCCACAATGGCCGAGGGAGGAATAAGCATAGGTTTACTACGAGTGTAGATCCAGCTGCTTTCATAGCTAAATTTCATGATCTTCCACGTTGTCATCTGGAGGAAGACGTTGCTTTGAATTCTAAACAGTCGATGTCGCCTTTTGATCAGTCAAGGGGTCGGCTGCAGCAGGCTCATTATTTGTTTCTAATAACTATAAAATATATATTAGAATTCCATTGTGGCGGAAACAATGGATAAGAATTTACAACAGACCCACATTTTCACGGAAAAGAAACGAAACTAACCACACGAATACGCAAAAACACAAACCAACTATAAGAGAGCAGGATGGCGCGATGAAGCAAATTCTGAGAGCCTCTTGTGCTGTAGTAGCCTACTACTTCTCAGAAATATCTGTGACATCAAAACAACTAACAGTAGTTTACGGATGCAATGGTATCTGATACCACGGTAACTGAATCTTAATTTTGACGTGTTTCACTTGCCATCGTATCTGATACTACGGTTGCTTTACAAAAACGACAATTCACCCCAGAAGAAACTTATACCCTCTCACATCACATGACCCAAACTTCTTTCCCACCACTTTGACAAAAACCTAAGCTCTTGTATTGGTGACTCTGCAAGTGAGAACCCTTCTCCAGATACCACGGTCAGTCACCACACTCGGGACCGTGGTATCTGAATATCAGGTACCACAGTCACTGACCAGATACATTCAGTAACTAACTGATAACACAAAGATGCGCAGTTTCAACAGACAACACTTGGAACGTTATCTGAACAAGCATTGCCAGGAAGAGCCGAAAAGCATCTGCTGACTTTTCCGATATAATGACGACTGTTGATCTGATAGCTGTATTAGCTGAACCTAATAAACCAACCCCTAAAAAGGGTTAAAGATTGTTCAAATAGGTGTTGTAAGGTGTATTACGGCGTATAAGGTGTCTTATAGATTCCTCGGGGAGCGCTATAATAAGGCGAACAAGGAGAATAGACCCGCGTCCTATTTTCGCTTACGCAGAGCCAATCAGATCGCTTGGTTGGTTCCGCCAGCGGGCCGAGGAAAGGGCCACGGCTTATTCTTAGTTCGAGGACCAATGCTGTCCATCCGTTAATTTAGTAGTTTTTTACAAAATAATTGGCGTCAAATTGTATTCCTGTACGGTACTTCAAGTAGTAGGCTACTAAGAACACTTTTTCTGAGTAAATGAGTAAATGAAAGATAGATAAAGCATTTTTCAAATAGGTGTAATAAGCTGAATAGCGCTATACGTGGTGTTTACGTCTTAACACACACCCTTGTTAAATACAAAGTGAAAAGGTTCTTATTTTCTCAAGTAGTCCTAAGAACACTTTTTCCGATCTTCAGAAGCTCGAAAAATTGTGTCAGCGTGGCAACACCGAACGCTGCATTGATAAGAACCTTTTCATTTTGTATTTAACAAGGGTGTGTGTTAAGACGTAAACACCGCGTATAGCACTATTCGGCTCATTACACCTATTTGAACAATGCTTTATCTAACTTTCATCTATTCTAACGTTCTCTCTTACAACTCTTGACTCCGATTCACAAAGGAAATAAATGAAGTGCAGCGCGCGTGGGATTGCGGCGGTGGATAATGAAAATTGTTGTTGTAAAACAACAACGAACAAAAGCGTCACCAGATGTTTTCCCGCGGTGTTTCGGCTCTTCTGGTATGCATAACGTTTGAATGTATAACATCTGACAACATAAGAGCTAACATTGTTATGTGTTAAAACTGCGCATCCTTGTGTTATCTCTTATGAAACTCGCGACAGTGAAGATACAGACAGTGCGTAAAAACGCATCTACTATACTTTCTTCTTTTCCTTCGTGCTCGAGGAAATATTTGCAACATGACTCCCTAAATACAAGTAGCCTACACCAGAGGCGTTACTAACCAAAACATGTTTTTTTTTGGTGGTGGGGGGGGGGGGGGGCAAGGTATTTACCAACTGGCTGGTCATTTTTACCGATTGTTTTTGCAGATAAAAAAGACTATTACTGAAAAAACGACTCTGTTGATGAAAAATCGTCTGATTTTAAGAGAAAACACTATTTTTAAGAAAAAGTGTACTGTTTTCCAAAAAAAAGGACTGTTTCCAAGAAAAAAAATCGACTGTTTTTACGAAAAATCACGACGCTTCGCGCCGACTCGGCTATTTTTTACCGACTGGTTACCCAGCCCCCCCCCCCCCCTCCTAGTCCTGACGCCCCTGGCCTACACTCAATAGCCAACTGTCGAACATCCCTGTCGATCAATTTTTTTCGGAACCAAGGAGACACTTCGACTTAAAGGTAAGCACATGTACATTCTTTCATTTGCAACCTTTTCTCGCTGAACACATAGTCGGCCGGGATTCGGCAAAAAACTGTAATTTTTAGAAATAACAGCTTATTTTATAAACTGGGTGATAATGGGGTGAGAGTACATGCTTGATCCGCGTCTATTTTTTCCTTAACGGATAGGCCACCTAGCGTAGCCTGCTGGGGGGGGGGGCTGATTTCAGCTCTATTTTCAAAAAAAAAAAGAACGAGCAAGACTCGCTGAACTCAACAAGAGCAAATTCAATGCCACCGATTCAATGCTTGCCTTAGGAAGCAGCAGGTCTTACCTCGATCTTCGAACTCGCGGCAAACTCATTATCGGTCCGATCGGACGATAAAGGAATATCTCCGAGGCGGGTAAACAACAACCCCGCTCCTTCCTGTACTGGGTAAGTAAAAGACTCCTCAAAGTCCATCCTTTCCACCGCATCTGGATGATCTTCAGCTGAGAGTTCAAGGGGCTCTACCTTGACACCTGCTGCAACTTCCTGACCTCCAGTCTCTATTCCACCAACAGCTGTTTCACATGCAGACAGAATAAGTCTCTCCCTTGCTTCTATCCCACCAGGGCAAACGTTTTCTTCAAAGTGGCGAGCCCTACTAACAACGACATTATCACAGTAACGGCAGATTAGCCGACCATCTGGGGATAAGATGAAGAGCTTGTCGGTACACTCCTTCGTGTGCTGCAGGGCTTCATGAAATCTCAGGAACTTCGTCAAACAAATCGGACACTTGTGCAGGAGCTTATCAGCATTCTGTGGAGTGGCTGTTGAGGAGCTGTCTGCATCCTCTTGCATCTCCGTGCTCACAATACTTAACGAACGCCGACACGATCGCAAATGTCCCTTATGTGTAGATTCTCTCCCACAAATGTTACCGCACAGAAGACATTCCATGGTGTTCGATGTGATCTTCTTGAATACAAGGTCATTGGTGCAATATATCTTGTGCCGGCAGAGCAACACACGGTCAGTAAATGGTGCACGACAAACCATGCACCGGAATTCTGCTGTTTGATAAGGTTCTACATTTTGTAGAACGCCCGCCGCTTCGCGGCTGCACTTTAGTATGTGAAGAGATCGATGCCCTTTGGGCATCTTCTCTAAACATCGGTTACATTCGTAGGAATCTTCTTTCTCGACAAAGTACTTCTCGTAACTGCAGGTCCTTTGATGCCCGCGTAACAAAACGTCGGGAAACTTAGAAAGGCACACACGACACTGGACATCGCCCTTGACAGTTTCCATTTCTATTTTTTCCGCAGCGTCCACAGCAACGCCATGATTTACGCGATGGTGGGAGGACCAATGTCTCTTCTTCAATGTTACTCCGCAGACAGTGCAATCGCTTGCCTCTTCACATTCACTGGGAATCAAGCAAGTTTGCTGGAAATGGCGCAAGAAGTCACTAACGCGTCTTCCTGCAAGTTTCCATCCACACGAAAGACACTTATTCAATTTTTCACTGTATTGCTCGAAGCAATTATAAACCGAGCATCCAGCTCTCGCTTTCAAGTGCTGAACGAAGTCCTGGCGTGAGAAGGTTTGTTGGCAATCCGCACACTTAAAGGTTTTATCATCTGTAACAATGCCTTCACTGACTGAAGTACTAGAGCAGTTTCCATTTTCATTTGGCTGTACTGATTTGAGAGTATCTTTCGACGGAGCTCTAGCGATATCTAGCTTTTGCTTTTTCGATTTAGAGGCATTGGCTGATTCGGCATCAGACAACTCCTCCCTAGTATGGTCACTCGATGATGACTCCTGGCCGAAAACGGGGGACGAAATGGGCAAGGGGTTTTCATTATGACTTTCTTTCCGATGTTTATTGAGAGTTAGTACGTCAAAGAGCTTTTCATCGCAAAGTGAACATTTCAGAGAAAGCATCTCTGCTGGCAAATGCTTGCTAAAAATGTGCATTTGCAGCACAATATTCGACTGCAGCTTCTGGAGGCAGATGGGGCACTGATTGCTGACCAGATGCTTTGCTTTGTGTTTCACAACGTCTTTAAATGAAATAAGTTTCTCAGAGCAGGTAGTGCAGGGGTCAAACTTGCTCTCACACGTTGTCGCTATGTGAGATTCAAGAAGCCAACGGTTTGGCAACCACTTCTGACATGTATCACAAATAAACCCACGCTTAGAGCCAGGGGAAGGACTGAGCTGTGACATGGAAGTCGCGCCTGTGCCTGACGGCGTTCGGTGGGCGAATCGCTCGTGGCCGACCCTTCTGTCGTTTGAGTAATACGCCTTGGGACAGTAGCTACATTTAGACTGTAGGTACTGAAGAGGCAAGTGCTTATTCAAGAAATGCATTTTTAAATAGCACCGCTTTCCAAATTCGGTGGGACAAAGAGGGCACTTGTTCTTACCCGAGTGATAAGCTCTATGCAAGCTCAGCTCGACGAAATCAGAGCACTCATCATCACACTCCGTACACTGCACAGGGTACTGATTACAGCCAGCCATCTCGTGTGTCTCGAGATGCCACTTAAGGTCATATTCTTTCCCGCATCTTTGGCAAGAAAAGGCACTCGAATCAATGTTTGCCGGAGGCTCTTCGAGTCTCTCTAGCGAAACAACTGGCTGAAGTTTTAATGATGCAGACGAAGGAGTATTCGTGGTTCTGCTATGAGCACGGTTCTGGCTAGAATCCCTGCTAGGGACGTCATCTATCTTCTTATTAAGAGAAATGCCCAGTCTCTGGAGTACTTCACCGATCCTCTGACCCCGCTTTGCAGAGGTGTATATTTCGCCATTGTAGATAAACTGCAGAGCAAGTCGGAGGTCATCATACGATGTGTCGTCTAAGATGATAATACTTTCTGCATGGCTATCTGTCAGCACTTCCTGCAAAGAGAAAGTACCCGTCATACTTATACTGTCAAATTCGTTTCATTCCCCCCCCCCCCCCCCCCTGGACACGGAACAGCCATCTCATCAAAAAGTTCTGTTTACCTGATCCGTCTGCGGCTGCCCTGAGATCCATCAACAGGCTGATGGAAACCTGTAGCCAACCATGGGGCTCCATGATTTTCCGGTTTACTGAATTTTAACAAGTTTGGTTGTTGTTGTGTTGCTTCTCTCTCTCTTTCCATCTTTTACCATACTCCGTCTTTACCTAGACGGGTTACAAAAATATTTAATTTATTTGTTACGGTTTACTGAATGATCCGTTTACTTATGTTCCGGTTTATTGAATTTTAACTATTTTGGTTGTTGTTGTTGTTGTGCTGTTTCTCTCTCTTTTCATCCTTTACCATACCCCGTCTTTACCTAGACGGTTTAAATATAAAATTTAATTTATTTGTTCCGATTTACTGATTTTTAACTATTTTGGTTGTTGTTTTTGTTATGTTGTTTCTCCCTCCTTTCGTCTTTTACCATACTCCGTCTTTACCTAGACGGGTTACAAATAAAATATATTTATTTAATTTAATACTACC
This sequence comes from Branchinecta sandiegonensis, assembly GCA_030848855.1. Taxonomy (NCBI): domain Eukaryota; kingdom Metazoa; phylum Arthropoda; class Branchiopoda; order Anostraca; family Branchinectidae; genus Branchinecta; species Branchinecta sandiegonensis. The sequence continues at coordinate 13,108,164 of JAUPMV010000014.1, forward strand.
AAACCACTCTACTTCCGCAATATTTCCACCCTATCTTATTCCCAGGATAAGGGGATTCTTGTTCACCAATCTATGAATTTTTATCACTATCATAGCCTAAAATATCCCATCCCAATCCCAACTTCTTTTCGTTTTATTTTTTATTTTTTACTATGTTTAGTCTATCAGTATTCCTATCCGGGATTATTTTCTTTCTTTTTCCTTCATAGGCATAACTGTGACCTTGCCTTGGTCTTGCTTTCGAAAGATGTAAGAATTGCGTCTATAGAGCGCATGTTCAGTTCTGGAGGGATTCACATGCAACCACACAGAGTTTCTTGGAAGTTGCAAACAGGTGATCCGATTCTGATGGGAGGTAGTGGAATAGTGACTCTAAGAAGAAAATGGATATCTACCCTCCTTGACCATCTGCCCTTAATAAAGTGCCTCCCCACCAATTAAGTTTATACTATTTATGCCCAGATCTCCAACAACACCTTCAATAGGTAAAAATACTAAACTGTCAGAAGTTATATAACGACAACAGCAGGATGCGCGGTTTCAACAGATAACACTTTGGGATGTTCGTGCAGTGAGCTACCTTCCGCGAGCTGATCACTGTGACTGGGTATGATTAGTCATGTCGGAGTTATTTTTCTCTGTTTACTTTTGTATCATTTGTACTCGGGCTCTGGCTGCAGATTTTAAAGGACCCTTCTTGCTTATTCTGCATTTTATAATATACTTAGCTCCCATATAGAATTATAAGCTTCTAAAATCCACATCTTTCTTCATTGTTTCGTTTCGTAGCTACGAATTTTTAGCGCTTTTTCAGCCTTGCCGAGTTTTCCCTTCATCCAACGAAAAGTTTGCCCGAATCTTCAACGTCCGATGACAACTCTTTCACACATAAGGGTGTGAGAACCTTCTGTTGATTACTTCTTTTTATTTGATTAGTTTTCCCACATTTTAACCAAGGCACGTTCAGTTTTGAAATGTTTTGCGCCCAGCCGCCGCGCTGGAGAGTAGGAAGGCTGGATATAGTCGACAAGCGCTAGCAAGAGAATCACTAGTTTTAGGTGGAAAGTAATGGTAGTTCCAAAAACGTCTTTTCTGATTCATTCCATAGAGGAAAGATTATTTCTAGTAAGAGTTGTGCTTTAAGGATTCAGATTTACGATTTACGTTCGTAATAACCTTCAAAATAAAACTTTTCCGTCCAATCGTATTATTTTCTATGCAGCCTATATGTCTCAGTCTCCCAATTCCTTGTCCGCAGCGCAGGAAGCTTAATGCAAATTTGCTGCGTTTGTCGTTCAAGCCAAAGGGCCAGGAGAGTCAGGCTAAGCTGACTACTAATCATGTTGATGGGACGAAAACGATTAGCCAGCTGTGGATTATTTCGGAGGTACTTCGGCCGCCCTTGGCTAGAATCGATTTCAGTCCGTATCGATGAAAAACATCTCTTTGGTCCAAAGGTTCGGCTGGGAAGTTCGTTCAGCACCAGCAAACCACTTTCGCAAGATCGAGTGCCAATATTACGATTATTTTAGGCCTTACGAATCTTCGAAGTCTCACAGCTTGACCATAGACCTGCAGCAGACCATACCTACTATCTGAATTTAGGACAGGGTTCGTGCGCTAGCTCTTCCACGTTTTTCCCTGACTTTTCCCTGACTTCCCGGACCTTTTTTGGTGATTTTCCCTGACCTTTTCCAGCGGTTTTCCAACACCTTTCGATTACCTCAGTGAAAAATGCCGCCAAAATCTACGGTATGACTCATACAATAGCAAAGATTCATTCGACTTCTTCCTGAACAAACAAGCCGTCGTATACGTTGAAGCACAGACTGGGACGGCTCAAAGAACAGAGTTATCAACTAATAAACTTTGGGCAGAGAACCAACAAAAAAGAAACTTCCAGTAAAAAAAAACCGATGCATAAGTATAGACTGAACTTTTTCATTAATTTTCCTGACCTTCTGCAACTTTTCACGATTTTCCCTGACTTTTCCCTGATTTCCCTGACCAAAAAAAAATTCCCTGACATTTCCCTGATTTCCAGAGCCGCACGAACCCTGTAGGACTCCCGTAGCAGCCAGTATGTGGCTGCTGTATGTGGCTGGCCAGTATGTATGTCACATGTGGAACACCGGCCGAGCCAATTTTATTTAGCTTTATTTCCTTTTGTAATAAATTAAAGGAGTACACAATTTTCACAAATCGTCTGCCTCCACGGTTATATTACAAAATGGACCTCCACTAGTTTGCTTTTTTATGGTTTCGATTTCAAAATTACCCCGATTGCGCGGAGGCACAAGTGTATTTGGCTTTCCATGTATATTGTCGTTGACAAAGACATATTGTTTGCTCATTAAAATAACCAAAAAAGCTACATGAGGCAGCAATGAATATACCGTACATAGTAAGAAATCGAAAGTCAGATGTGCAGTACAGTTTCTAACGGTGATCGGCGAGTGACAAGTCCTATTTTGCTGAAATATGCAGCCTGGCAATATGGATTGTTGACATATCTGAATAGACTTTTAATCTGTTGCAACTGATAATGGTAAGGACATTGTACTTAGTTTCCACTTGTCCTCTACACAGCCCCATACTTTCCATGATTCCACTTAGTTTAAGATCTTGTTTCGATTGGTACTATATGAATGAATGTATGAAGGATTTATGACGCACTGCCCAAGGGCGTAAGTGCAGCAGAAAAGGACAAAGAAATATAAGATAATCGTAAAAACTATTTTCCATAAAGGTTCATTAATTTAGAATCACATTGATGGGATCCCTAACTATAGATCTTTGAAACAAACTATAGGCGCAAATACTTACTTTTAAGAAAGGGCTCACAGTACCAAGAACAAATTTGTGTGCAGTTGCTGTCTCTCCTTCAGCTCTGATTTTTATATCAGCATATTCCAAGTTTTGTCGGCCTTTCTGAAGAAGATCAAGTACTGCCTTGCAATGTTTTTCTGATGAAAGATGAAATGTGTCTAAAGAAGCACTAGCCATTTCTCAGCTGTAAAAGAAATCAAGATTTTATTTAAGAAGTAGATGAATGGTGTGACTGGTTGCTCCCCCATGCCATGGGCTGGTAGCACTCTCCCATACTTGTCTGAAAATCGATTTTTTTTTTGTCGGTGATACGCAGACAAAAGCCTTGTCGGAAATTCTAGCCGATGATCGGATCGAGATCCTGACTTCACTAGTGCTTAATTTTTCGATACGGTGACCAGGAAAAGTCCTGTCAGTAATATGGGAACTCTTTCCTAAATATTCCTTCAGCCCCAGCTGACTGTGAATCATATTTGATAGTGCAAAACGGATAGTCAGCTGAATTTTATTTACGAACTTGTGTTTCCCATAAGTGTAGCCTATATGATACAATTAATCCCGGAAGTGGTCCTTTTAATTCGGTGACTTATGACTTTCAAAATCACATGAATGATAGCCTACCCACCAACTCTGCAGAAAAGGTTGGATCACGCCAGGATCTTTGAATAACACCTAGGTCACACGAATGCAGTATTGCAAAGTTTCATCTCAATCGCTCAACCATTTGGTCCCTTAGAATTTAAGAAAATATCTGGGACCCCCCCCCTCCCTCCCACACACACACCACTACCACCATGGCAAGAAGAGGTTTAGACGCATAAATGGCACATTTTTGGCATCTGTACCTAGGTATCTCAAGTTTCATTCGAAATTGAGCATTTCCAAAAAAAAATATCCAGTGGGCCTGCCGGTCTGGTCCCCCCCCCCTCCGAGCCCAACCTTCATCCCACGGACGTCACATCGGGTTCGGGCCTCAAACCTGAGTTTGCCGGAGTTCTCCGAAAAAAGAAGTTGCCGAAACACAAGAATGACCGAAAATCTCACAATGAATCAGAAGAAGCAACTAATTCCTCCTCCAATACACTCATTCGAGCGTTACCTAAAGTATTTTGTACCATACTTTATTAAACAGTTTAACTGTTCCTAGCTGCGGTATGCAATTTTGACTTGTATTTGTTTATTGATGTAGACGAATGTATTTACGAACTTGATTGTTTTATTTAGAAATTCTTTACGAGATATGCTATGAAATTTTGACTTGTCTTTTGTTTATTGATGTATTTCATTTATGAAATTTTAATGTTATCAGATAAGTAATATTGACCTGTCGAGTTGATTGATAGTGCTTGAAGTGTCTTTATTTGTATTGACATGTCCAAAGCTATTTTTATGTATTTAAAGATATTACGGATTAAATCATCATTTCATTTCAAACTACATTTTTAGGTCCCATGAATTTTGTACCTTTCAAGTTTCATCCCAATCACTCGATCTGTTTGGCCCCAGAGCATATTACAACATTTCCGAGACCTCGCTGCAACAACGTTCTCAAATGTGGATGAATGGAATACCCTGGACAAGTTCCATTCGAATCCGAGCACTTTCTAGGGCCCATAAACCACTTTGGTTTGTGAGGCGCACACAAAATTACCGATGATCCCCACCTTCCACTCACAGTTGTCGGATTTGGTACAGACACAGACTCAGCAATTAAGGGCATATGCTCCTATCAGCCATCAAGTTTCCATAAAATCGGATCGCTCGTCCACTTCACCTGTACTTTGATCCAATGCATCTCCATAAGAAGCTTCAATAAAATATCTCAGCCCCTTTGAGAGTAACTAAGGTAACAGACAGACAGACAAACTTTAAGGAGTCGCCAAGCATTCTTAGTTCATTACGAATCCAGAAACATATGAGACATTTAGCTGGAAGTTGATCAGTTGTGTCAGTTCAACCCTTTCCGAAAAAGAAGGACTGGTCATCTAGAAAAAAAATTTAAACAGAGCCCACGTGTTCTGAATTTACAGTTAAAAAAACACATACAAATCAAATGACGTGTTGCAATATTCTGGCCTGCCATTACATCTTCTCTCATTGCTGATGAAGCCGATTTACTTTTAACGTCGCACTGGAGGAAAATTCCTATCATCAAATTCTTTTCTGTTAAAATACAGAGAATCTTTGCATGAGATTAACAAATCCTTGAAAATGTACACCACAAGCAAAATCAGCCTGATTTCTACTTGCACAAGAGATACTGGTACATACATGGAACAGCTTGTCCGAACCAACTGTCACCAGCGAAACACCCGGAAGGTTTCGAAAAGCGACTTGATGAGGACTGGCGAGGGCAGCCCTGGAAAAAGGACTGGCGCACCCTAGAAGCAGCGACCAGAATATAGCACCATCGTCATCCACAAGCTACTCATCCTGATACAACATCCTTATTGCTTGCAAGTGCAATTTAAGGTAATTTAAGGTGATAAGAGATCACATTAAAATCTGGGTTAAAACTGTGCGCTGCAGGGTGACACACCACCACCACGAAAATGCGCTAGTTTTGCCACTCATTGCACTTACCAGGGGCATCACAACTGGGGGGGGGGGGAGGCTCCCCCAATGTTGTTGGCCAGTTGGTAAAAAATAACCGAGTCCGCGCCAAGCACCACAATTTTTTCAAAACTGCAAAAACAGTTGGTAAAAATTACCAGCCAGTCAGTAAATGCCTCGCCCCCCCCCCCCCAAACATTTTGGCAAGTAACGCCTCTGACACTTAGGCTACACCCATTTTCAGGAAAGTCCACACGTGTTTCTTTTCGCCGTGGCTGAAGGATTTCATTCTAGCCCAGGTTGATCCAAATAACATGCCTAAACATTAGTTGCATTTTTGCAGATGCCATGGTACAGGAGGGGTACCTGACGTAATTTTTACACTACATAAACAGTTACCACGAAAATGTTAAAATGAAATGTACATGCTGTCCTGACAGTCAAGAGGCAAAATATGACTTTTTTGAACAGTCATGTGTCCAATATATTTTCAAACTGTGTGCCTTTTCTTTGTTTTGAAGCTGCTCTGAAAAGAGATTTTCTGGCTATTGAACATGGTAACTCTACCTCTTTCATCGTCTGTAGGTCAATCCAGGCACGGTTACAAGAAAGTGATCTTGTTTGATTAGAAAAATACATTTTAACTAGAAATACTGAAGCAATATTTATTTATACAATATGTAAACCATTCAATTAGCTTCAATCTAGTATGTTTGTCATATCTGTTGGTTCCTTTTCAGCAAGATAGATTATTCTGAAGGAGAGACTTCTGGAAATTTGAAATCTTGTCTGAGGTTGGATACCCCTCCTGTCTCAGTGCAAATGGTTACGTCGGCTGAATTTTGTTAGAGCTAGCAACTGATAGCTCTAAAATTCAGCTGACATATCTATCTTGCACTATCAAACTTAAAGGCCATATAGGCTGAATGACACAACCTTCTTCTAAATAGTGAAGACTAATGTAAAATGCACTGCACATAAAACTTTTTGGAAACAATGCCTTTTAGTGATTCCAAATGAAGCTATCAAACGGGCTGCTTATTAACCCGTAAAGCTGTCTGAAATGAACCCTGGAACTGCCAGGAACAGGCTGGGAAAAGTAAAAAAAAAATTAGACATGGTAGAATTCTGCAACCAATGCCAACAATGAACATACCTCTACTGTAATAAATATAACTTCTATCAAAGGACTTTTGAAGTGACTAACTTCTTTTCTCGTCACAAAAACCTTGCCAAACATTCAAAAAGCATTCTGAATAAATAAATAAGCCAAAGGATCATATTACAAACGGAGACGTACTGTACTAGAGAAGTTGTGAGCGCCAACTTCCTTGGTCCTTTCTGACCGCTGTTGCCAGGTGCAACACTTATGAAGTATTTTTGGCGATCGTCATCCAAAACCCGATGAAAAATTCTCCAGAATTTGCTATATGGAATTGTAAGATTTTATAGCATATAGTGGTAACTACTATTACCACTGCATGCTACTATTAACAAGACTGGGTGCCACTATAGCAAGATAAAATGCTACTGGATACTACTGTTAAGATTGGTCCAGCCTGAGGCACAGTAAATAATATTATTCTGTACTATTACATATCAATACATGCAACCTTTTCGTCCAACTATCATACGACTACACAGGTTACAAATTTTTCGTCGGGATGAACACCAAAAACTCCAAAAATCGATTCCACTACGAATCTGAAATTGAGTCTTTTTCATGATGATAATGAAAATCGGAGTACTCCCGTCTGTGGGGACTCGCGAGAATACGGGGAGTGAGTCCCTGGTACCAGGGACGTCGCAAGGGGGATGAGGGGGTGTACCCCCGCCCCCCCCGAGCGTTCTGAGATTCGGTAAGGCCTAAAGTAGCGTTCACACACAGTCCGAATTTCGCAGTCCGGTGCGAATTTCCTTTTCCGCTCCGGAATTTTGACGCATCGCATGCGGATTCGGTCCGATAATTTCGTTCCGATTTGAGTAGAAAATATTCTACTTTTACCGGAGCGAATTTTAAACGCATGCGAAATTGTACCCTGAGAATTGAAAAATTAGAAGCTGTGTTTGAAATTTCAACTGTTTACACGACCTATTTAATGTCAGCTGCATTCATTCATTCGGCAATCAATCAGCATCATCTGACTGTAGGCTAAGCAGTGGATTTTTCAAACCTGGGGCCGAGTTTCACGTCTGAATTTCGTTTTATCTGAAAAACCTGTCGGGCATCGTGACGCGAATTTCGTATGCAGGTTTTCGCGTGCGGAATCTTACCGGACTGTGTGTGCACTTAGCTTAAAACTGTTCGGATTTTTTTCGATACGAGAACTATTCGGTATATTTACGGGGACTCGGTAGTTACACAGAATCCCAAATAGGCTATCGCACAAATTTATTCGGTACAATGATCGAGGTTCGGTATAATTGCCAGGTTCCGTTAGTTATCACGAATTCGGTTAGCAGTTCACTGAAATTAGTTTGTAATTTTTCAATGCCAGAACTATTCGGTATATTTATGGAGATTCGGTAGTTACACAAAAGTCCTAATAGGCTGACCACGTCTCCCGACCTTTCGGCAAAATGTACGAATATTATTCGGTAGTTTTTGGATACTAAAACAAGTCTGTGTAGTAGCCGGGATTCGATAGATATAAAGAATCCTGAATATGCTATCCTTCTAAAATTATTCGGTATAACAAATGGGATTCGGTAATTTATTCGGTACAATTGCACTGGTCGCACTAGTTGCACTGGTACTGGCACAGGTCGCGGACAAAAGGACTAGGGGCTTCACGTATGGGGGGGGAGGGGGTGGCGCTCCTACCCAATTTTGTCGGCCAGTCGGTAAGAAATAACCGTGTCGGCGCGAAGTGCCGCGATTTTTCGTAAAAATAGTCGATCTTTTTATTGGAAGAAGTCGATTTTTCTTCGAAAAAGTCGTTTTTAGGTAAAATTGGTCAATTTTTTTCTTAAAAAGAGCTATGAGCTCATATGGCACTTGTCACGAGTAGGGGGTGTGAGAAACGAGAAAGTAAATCTGATCATTTTTCCGGAAATTCCGGTACCTCTCCCCACCATGCTCGGATCCCGTCCGGACCCTAAAATACGTCGGCTCTCTACTTTCCAAGTTTCATTCAGATCACTCCACTCGTTCAACCCGTATGCGAGCCACAACATTTCCGAGACTCTCCCTCCATCTCCCCCCACTGGCCGAATATGACTCGGACACATAAGCAACGCATCTCTAAATCTCTTCTTTCCGTCTATCAACTTTTACACGAATCGGAGCATATCTGCAAATTTCCGGTTCCCGCTTCATCACCCTCTCTACCTTGGTCAGATCCGGTTCGGAGGCCCAGTGACAAATCAAATCCGTTTGTTTTTTGTACATCTCACAAAGTTTCCGGACCCCCCCCCCCTTATCTTATCACTCACATAGTTTCACTTATATAAACCTTTTGTTCTCAACCTACGGAAGACAGTAATTTCCGGATTCCCCCTCCCTCAACTCCCCAAAAAAGGGTCGGATCCAGGAACGGAAGTCTTCCTAGGGCATTCTGTCGGGTTCTTCAGTCTATTTGGTCGGGTCACTATTATGCCTGCCAAGTTTTATCCTCCTCATTACATCTGGAAGTATCCTAACTCGCGATCACCAAAATTCCGGGAAACCAACTCTAACTCCGCCCAAAGAGCCCCGATATGATCTGGTTCTGTCAAGAACGTCTCCTCTGAATGGGGTGTGGCTTGGTGGGAATGAAATCGTGTTTGTATGTAATTTTACTTATTTGGGTTACTGCTCGGATGCAGTGAAAACTCGCTTGTTCCAGTGTTATTTTTACCAGCTTTTTGAGATATCTCTAGAGGCCAATATTTCACTCAAATCGGCCAGACTACTCAAAACTGGCTACAATCGAGTTGCCGGCTGCCTATATAAACTACCAAAGATTTGTAGCGTGAGCCATGAACTTGTCGCCTGAAGGGGCTGTACACTGAATGAGATAGTCAGGCGATCTTAAGCGTCCTTTCGCCAGAGAATTTTCTGGTCTGAGAAGTGTCTTGTCAGGAATGCCGCTGATCCCCTTTTCAGCTCCCTTCCTGTGAGGAGAGCGCTCCTCAGGGACATGTGTCCCTTGCTTGTTCTAGTGCTCGTTAACTTTTGTTGTGTTTTTGTTTGTCTGTGCATATGGCTTCTGGCTGAAATAAAAGTTATTATTGTTATATATTCTAGAAAGACGAACAACGTGCGCGTTGCGTTTGCCCGATCACGCTTTCGCACCTTTTGGTCAGAAATTCTGAAAATTTCATGACGTACGCTCATGGCAACGCCGTCATCCAAAGCTTGGCTGCGAATTTGAACTTCTGCGCTGACATGGCTTTTTAAGTAGATTTATTATAAGATTGGAATTATTTATAATGCACTTGCGTTTGAGCTTAGAAGATGACGAGTACAGTAAAAACTTGCATGCTATTCTTCAAAATGCCTATACTTCAGCCAGAGATGATGGTGATACAGTTGGCCTCAGAGCTGACAGAAAAGGGGTGTCTGTTCACAAATTCATTTTGGCATCAGCTAGTCCTCTTTTCAGAGTGAGTATTGGGATATTGGTTATTCCTTAAGAGAGTTCTTTTTTTTATAGTTGTAGTGCCAACCCTAAAAAAATGGTAAAAAGCAAAATGAGTATTTTTGTTTACAGTGCTGGCAAGTGCTGGAGCCAGGCTGGAGCACTGGTCAGGTCGACAGCTATAAGAATTGCAAGGTGTTGTGGTGGAGGCTGATTTCCAGGTCGGTTGGTAGTTACGCCAGTCAGTTTGGCTTGGTAGTTGTTCCCAGGTTGTTCCAAATCCCTTCAACTGCTCAAGTGCAGGATACCTTTCTGTTTGCATCACCTGTATTTTTGCGCTACCTCTAGTAAGCTTGCACAAATAAAGATTAATCGCAAGGATTGCATGTGGAACATCAAAATACATCCATCCTGACCAAAGTAAATGATAAGAAATGCCATCCACTTACTTCTATTTCTTATTTGCAGAAATGTCTGGTGCAAAACAGAGCAAAAAAGGTGGAAATACATGCATCAGAAAAACACCAGTGCAAATCGTCATGCTCAAGCTATTTGGGTTAACCTGGTAGCGCTAATAAATCCACAAAAGGTGCAAAAGAAAATTAGAAATGTAAGCAGCTGTTTAGTAGAAAGGCATTTGTCAATGCTGCAACTTTGTTTAGTAAAATGAAAAAAAAAATTGTGTTGTAGAGAATACTTAGAGCTTCTAATCAATGAGAGGGTGGGGGGAGAGGGGGTTACAGTAGCATGGTATCCTGTAGTAACTTTTAATGAAAGTTCTGTCAGTCATCATTCACCTTTTCTATAAAGCACCTTTTCTGTAAATTAGTTCTGTTTCATACTCAAATGTTCTAAAGTTTTCTTTCGGTGATCTGGCTAAAGGTTTTACTGTGTAGCCTACCAATATATACAGTTGAGGTATGCTTGTAGCAACATCTGCCAACAGTGAATGATCACAGAAGAAACAAGACCAAAGTTTTCGATGGGATCCCACAAATTCAATATCTGATCCAGACAACTGGGTCTTGTCTTAGCCAGATCCAGTCATCGCCAGAATCCTTAAACATTCTTACAATTAAAATTCAGAAACAGATTAAGGCCAAATAGCTAATCATCTGAGAAAACCAAGTTCAGATATGGATTCAGCATGTGTATTTACCCGTATAAGTCATATCTGTTTTGACGAAAAGTTCCTGCCACTTCTGCCAATTTCCCGGTTTCGGTCGAACTCTAGAACTACTTGTCCGGCGAAAAAAGAAAGCTAAAAAACGAACTCAGGGTATCTTCTTTCCCCAATAATGAACATCTAATCAACTTCAAATAAAAATTCAACTTATAACAAATTTTCCGACTCCAGCCGGATTCCGGTCGAGCTATGTGTCCGGGTAAAATATGATTGTCACACACGGATTCAGCGTCTCTTCTTACCCCTGAATCGATTATCTAATGAGCTAGAAATAAAACTTTAACTTCTAACAATTTTCCGGTTTTGGCCAGATCCCGGGCGAACTACATGTCCGGGTAGAAAATTGTTTTCACATAAAAGTTCAGCATGTCTTCTTGCCCTAAATCGGACATCTGATGAACTCAAATAAAATTTTAATTTTAACAAACTTTCCGGTTTGGGCCGGATTCCGGGCGAACTACTTGTCCGTCGAGAAAATGGTTTTCACCATCGTCTTCAGCATGTCTTCCTACCTCGAAATCGAACATCTAATCAACTTCAAATAAAACTTATACTTTTCACAAACTTTCCGGTTTTGGCCGGGTTCCGGGCGAACTACTTTTCCGATTACAAAATGGTTTTCACCATCCTGTTCAGCATGTCTTCTTACCCCATAATCGACTATCACATTAGCTGTTTCAAAATATTTTGTTTGCCCCTTAATTTGAACCCCCTCCCCCACCCCTAAATGTAGGGCTACAAAGCCCATTTACGAACTCGACTGGTCCGCCGACCCAACGAATCCTCACACCAAGTTTCATCAAAATATCTCATTCCCTTCGAGAGTTATCGTGCTTACAGACGGACGGACGGACGGACAGACGGACAACTTTTGCGATGTCACAGGTATCCCTCCACTTACGTTTTGTGATCCCAAAAACTAAAACCAGGCAACTTTTACTGCAAAATGCTTGCCAACAACTTTTAATTCACATCTGTTTCAACTATGCTCATCCTTTTTTTTGGCGTTCCAAATCAACAGATTCCTCAGATAGAAAAATCAGTACATTGGAAATTCTAAATAAATTATTTTTCTCAACTTCAAACTTAAAGCTTGTGCCATGACAACCCTGAAATAGTTGACTATTGCCTGATATCAACTTCGTTATTTTTTCTTTCAATTTGACTATTTTATAAGCAAGTAGCAAAACCAGGGACTGAAACAGTTAGAGAAAGTGTTCAGAAAGTATACCTCTACTGTACCCCCAAAAGCCTAACTTGGCTATTAGCAAGCTATTAGGCTAGTCCATCAGTAAATAACATACATACATAATAGCCTACATCTGGTAGTACATGATGGGGAACTAGTGCAACTAGCTCTTGTAGGCATTCTTTTCTTATAGATGGCATCAGGGATGGATTCCCAGTCCTAGATAATGACACAAAACCCCAACTGAAGAAAATATTAGAGATGCCGACGGAAGGAAAAGAATTAACAATAGGCCTACATTTCTCAATATTTTAGATGATGATTTGAGATGATGAACAAATGATGATAAATTTTATTTTTGGATCTATGTTGATCTTTTCAAATTAATATTTTATGCTCATATGTTCAGATTAGCCTATGATTCACCAAAACCATTTTTCTTTCATTCTAGTGCATCATTTTTGTAGTTTGCTAGTATTTCTGTTCATTTATTCCTTGTCTGTCATTCCTAGTCATAACTTAGGTCTAACCTAAGCTTAAATAAGCCTCTTGATCTTTTTGCTTAGCCTCTAATGGTTATAGCTAAACAAAAACAGTTTCATGATCATGGAATCAGCTGCCAGACATACTGTTATTCTCATAGGCCCCTGTTTTAGCGTATGAGAATCTGCTACTTAGCCTAGTTTTTAATCAATTTCGAAAACTATTGGTTTCACCCGAAATATGTTTTTACTGTTCTGGACCAACTTTTTTTAGCTCTATTACTATTGATTCTGAGAAAGTATTTCAGCAGTTAGATTATAACACTTACCAGAATCAAAAAGGTGTTGAAATCAGCTGGTTGATAATTTTGCGATCTGGTGCTTGGACAAAGGAGAAACTTGGGCAAGCCAGGAATGAATGAATGCATTGCAGGAAAAAAACAAAAGGTCATCGCCAAAATAAAAGAAACACAAACAACAAAACAAACTACAAGGAGCTCTCTCTGTGAGACAACCCAACGCGGAGCGATCTCGCCAACTTATCTCTCCCCCCCCCCCCATATTTGAACAATCTTTCCAACTCCCTAGTAATTCCCACACCAAATACTTCAACCCTTAAATCACTCAGACCTTCACATGTACACATAAAATAGAATACATTCGCGTCCAGGTAACCTACAAAGTGCAACCTTTGACCCTATTTTTCCACTAAACCTTCTTTTCTCACCAACCGCTCATCCTGCCTCCCCCCCCCCCCCCCCTTCAACTTACCATTCACCTGACAACCAGGCTTTCAAACAAATTTCCACCCTCAAATTTTCTTGTTCTTGGCGTATAATCTAAGAGGCAATAGTTGCGGTTTTGCAGATACCATGGTATCTGATACCACGGTCAAAAGGCGTTTTTGCAGTGATCCTCGTATCTAGCCAGTTATCGTGGTATCTGACATTCAGATACCACGGTCCGACCGTGGTAACTGATCGTGGTATCTGAAAAGTCATCTCACTTTCATCAAATTTTGTCAAATAGGTGAGAAAGAAGTTTAGCACTTAGTCGTGTAACTGGATATCAGTTTTTCTTTTGGGATGACTTCGATAATTGCAATTTCGGCAATAGTCTTTTTGCAGAGCAACCACGGTAACTGCAAAAAAATCAGTAATTACAGATTCAGTTACCGTGGTAACAGATACCATGGTATCTGCAAAAACGCAACTAATGACTCGGATCCAGAGGCGTTACTAGTCAAAATGTTTGGGGGGGGGGCAAGGAATTTACCGACTGGCTGGTAATTTTTACCCACTGGTTTTGCAGAAAAAAACGACTGTTTTAAAGAAAAAAACGACAGTTTTGAAAAAATCGACTGATTTTCAGAAAAATTGACTGTTTTAATTAAAAAAAATCAATTGTTTTGGCGAAAAATCGCAGGGCTTCGCGCCGACTCGGTTATTTTTTTACCGACTGGCCGACAACATTGGGGGGGGGGGGAGGAGGGGGGACGCCCCTGCTTAGTGGTGTAACTGGATATCAGTTTTTCTTTTCGGATGACTTCGATAAGTGCAATTTCGGCGATAGTCATTTTTGCAGAGCAACCGTGCATCAGATACCACGGTAACTACAAAAAATGACTAATTGCAGATTCAGTTACCGTGGTAACAGATACCATGGTATCTGCAAAAACGCAACTAATGACTCGGATCTCCGACACTGCCACTCCTGGATTGCCTGGTCGTGCAGAATTTGCTCTTCCTATCGAGACGTTTCATCATACTGTAGCAAGTTCCATGGCATTGTATTGAGTAACGTAACGTTGTGTAACTTAAAGTTGTATTGAGAGAGTGAGAGAGAATGAAGGGTTTATTTTGCCAAAGTTATATCACAGCCACATGCTAACGGAGCGTTTTCAAGTTAAAGATGCAAGCGTCACACTTTTGGCAATTTCGTCGGCTCTGCCAAAAATCATAATCATGGACAACAGGGCCCAGCCAGCACATGACACTACATTCTTTTCTGTCCGACGAATGAAAAATTATATTGTATTTGTTGGGTTTTATTTAATTCTTTAATTTTATTTTACATACTCCGCTTTTCAAATGGCGGGTCAGAAATATATTACTTCCCTGCTTACTTATTACAAAAAAAACAATTAAATCATCAATGCCCAGAGGCAAACCTGTAAGGGACTAATTACCGTTAAAATAAACATAAACAACAACAAAAATTTCGGCAAAAATAAGGAAAGAAAGGAGCTTGACTTACCCGATCTGGGACGCCCAACTAAAACGACAAATACCAAAAGACAAATTTTCAACCAAACTCACTGCTAACTATCCAAACCGAAAAACAACAACCTAAACGGCTGAGAATAATGCATCAAATTCATATAAGCAAAACAATGAACCTTTAACGGACCCCTCGCACTATTTACTCTTCAATTTACAGTATTTTAAAATATTTGAATACTTTAACAACTAGGCTGTGCTTTCAACAAATAACCCACGGTTTGGCTGCTTTAAGCTTTTTCCTAGACCCGTTGACTTATAGCGAAAACAGGGAAACAGTTTACATAACCGGTTTTTCTGATGGAAAAACTTCTCGCAGACAACCGTCGACAGCGTGATACACATAGAAGGTAGCAAAACATGGCAAGTGAGACAATCAGTGTGCTTTTGTTAGAGGGGTTAGAATGTACCGTACGAAATTGGGGTCTCCAGGTTTAGAACTATATGGAGTGATTATGGAAGTAGGTTGCGTTAGTATTATAGGTAAGCCAGGTCCTTTAACATGCTATGGAAATCTAATAAAACACCTAATATACGTCTTTCAGGAGCTGATAGAAGCGTGTCCAAGCTGTACAGATGTTATCATTGACTCAGCCAGCTATGAAGATCTGCAGCAAATCTCTTCACTGTTATACTATGGGTCGGTCCTTTGCAGTTCTGCAAGAGATGCAAAACACCTGAAATCCATTCTATGTGAACTTAGAATTAGTGGAATATCATCATCCCGTGGGAAACATAGTCAACCAGACCGGGCAGGTGAGGGGTCAAAGAATGGCAAGCATACTCTGCCAGCGTTTCAGCCAGTTGTGTTGCTACAGGATTTCTCATTCGAGTTGTCACGGTTGGGAGCGGTTTCATTGACAAAGCGAAAAGGTGCCCCAGTTCAGGATTCTGAAGTCATGAAGAAGAAAAAAACATGTGCAGCTGACCAAGTGGAAGGAATCAAGGATCAGCCTCAGTTTCACGACATCTCCGTTGATTCTGTAGAAAACTTGTCACCGTTTTTGAACAGGAAATTATCGAAGGACAAGAGCTTACAGTGTCCTGGGTGTTACAAGTTTTTCGCAACCGACGAAAATTTCCAATCACATAAGAAAGTGTGTTCCATTTACACTAAGTATCAAAACGTTGGGGAAGGATGGAAGTGCCGTGTCTGCAAAGAAGTCGTTAGCACTTCTTTACTGCACCATTATAGATCATGTAAGCGGAATAAAGCCAGAGGTATCAAACAAACAGAGACACGGAATGCTGTGCCCAAAGATCCAGAAATATCTAAGCCAGAACCTAAGTTGGTAACAAAGACTTGTCTCAATTTGAAGCAGAGATGTTCAGCTTGTCGAAGAAGGATGGAGTGCCGCGAAAAGCATCAGAAAGAATGTTATATTATTAGCAAATTCGAGAAGCTGTGTCACAATCGATTCAAATGTCGCCTGTGTCACGAGAATATTATCACTAGTCGGAAGATCCACCTATTCGTCTGTAAGAATAGAGGTAGCTTTAGCACGAATGGCAAAACGAATGTGGATGGGATCCTGAAGAATCCGGAAATGGTATTGGCTGACAAGCATGAAGAAGGCAGCCCTGCTCCTGGCCCGTCTTCAGTACACAATGCTACTAAGGACCCAGTACCTACCACGCATGGGTCCGGCAAACACATCGCCTGTCCTTGCGGTTCTGCTTTTGACGAACCCCGAAAGCTGGCTAAGCACCTTCTATTGAATCTTACTTGTCGCATTTCCTTCAAGGAAACTCTGCCACGTGATGATTACGGTGTAATCACTTGCACCATCTGTGATTGGCGCATGGGGGCTGACGTTGAGTTCAAAGAACACTGTGTGAAATGCAGCACACAACAACAGTGGCTTGCGACACTTGAGTGTCACGAATGTCGATGCCACGCAAAGCCTCGACAGATGGCGAAGCATATGCAGTTGGTCCACCCGTCGATTGCGTCAAGTGACGAAAATGAGGAAGTTGCTGTTGATGAGTCAGAGTCGGAGGTGTTTAAGTGTGTACAGTGCCTTAGGATCATGAAGCGTGCAGCACTAGTGTGTCACCTTCAGGATAAAGTGTGCGATGAAGCCAAGTTTTACAGCCCGTTAGAAAAAGGAGTTATTGAGTGTAAGCTGTGCCACTGGAAGCTCAGCGCTGAGGGCTACATATCTCATATCAAAAACGTCTGTTTACGGCCAGATCAGTCCGAGGACAGAACGGTATGTGCCACGTGCCATAACCATATCAACTATGACCTGAATCATTCCTGTCCCGGTTCTGAATGCGACGCAGGGAACCCCACCTGAAAGTATTGTCCCTAATTCCTCTATAGGCTGTGAGAATGTTGTTAACGGTGTTCGGGTCAAACCGGAAGTACGCCCCGAGAAAAGGAATGTGCCAATCGCTCGGGCGGATGAAATAGTCGTACAAAGTAATGTTATCCCAAATCTCTCTCTAAGTTGTAAGAATGTAGTGGAGGATATTCAGGTCAAGTCTGAAGTTCCGTCCCCCGAGAGAAGACATGCCAGTGAGCCAATCGCAGAGGCTGACGACATTGTCATCACGTCTGATTCGGACATAGAGATAATTGACGAAATTCGAGTGAACTCGTCATATTTTCCTTCTAACAGTTTATCTTGTTTGAATTGCAAGAAGGTGTTCTTTACAAGTAGGGAGTTCGAGACTCACCTCGGCAAGAGATGCAAGAAGCTGTGATTGTTTTGTCTCATTTGTTTGAGGAATGTTCAGTAGGGAGGGGAAAGTCGCTGTTTTCACGGTTCCTGTTTTCATGATGAGTGTTATCTGTAGGAGATTTATGTTTCATATCTTGAGTGCGGGGGTTATTTAGCGATTCAAGGATCATGTTGGGGCCTATATTATATTTTGCGGTCTGATTCGTTTTTGAAGTTATGGTGGTATCTGAAACCACGATCAGTAACCGCGCAGAGATGGGCGAATCCAACCATGAAAAGATTCGAATCCGAATCCAGGGCTAGGTACGAATCCGACTCCGAATCCAAATCCACCATTTCATGCTGAGGATCCGAATCCGGAATCGAATCCGGATTCGAATCCGACATTAACAAAAATGAAATGATTTACATAGGTTATGAAAAGCACTCATATAATATGATATAACATGATAAATTACTGAGGATGTTTGGTTGTGGAGACCAAAAAGTTGGATTGCCTAAGCACACTGTGTCAAAATTGGGATAACGGAAACTGGAAGGATGAAGTCTAGGAATTTCAGTGGATTCGTAAGATTTAGGGTTTGGAATCCGAGTCCGAATCCGAATCCAGCCTGATATGCAGAAGATTCGATCCGGATTCGAATCCGGCCAAAAGGACGAATCCTGGATTCGAATCCGAATCCGGATTCCGGTTCGCCCATCTCTGTAACCACGATGCAGTTATTGAGTATCTCACCAGTTACCGTGGTATCTTTCGATTTTTTTTTTTTTTATTATTTTTTGGGCTACGACTCGTCTCCACTCGGTGACGTTAATATCGTGGTATCTGAACAAGTTGTCTCACTTACATCATCATCAACTCAATACGGTAGCATAGTCTTTTTGTTTGTCAAATTGGTGGGAGAGAAGTTTAGCACCAGCGATGTGAGTGGACATGTAAACAGTGGACATGTGGACATGTAAACGAACAAAACGAAATCAAGTTACCGATATCATGGTCAGGGGCGTCGCAGGGGGGGGGGGGGAGCATTGGATGCAGCCCCCCCCCCCAACTTCAGGTTCATTTTTTTTTTTAATAATAAACTAATTAACAAAAGGTCCTGAGCCGGCTGAGAAAACAAATTTGTTGTGCACGGGATGGAAAGACTTCTTTAACTAAATACAACATTTATAATTGAACTAATAACTCTTTGGGATACTAAAATTATTCGGTAATTTTTCGATACCAGAACTATTCGGTATATTTACGGGGATTCCGTAGGTTTACAGAATCTCTAAGAAGCTATCGGTACAAACAATTCGGTATAATGATCGGGATTCGGTACAATTGCCAGGATTCGGTAGTTATAACGAATTCGGTGAGCGAATTTACTGAAATTATTCGGTAATATTTTCCTACTGCTGTGGGACCTTTGAGGGTTAACCGGTCGTGTGTAAATTAGTTTAGCCTGACCTATGTACTTTTCTGTACAGTGTACCGTTTGTTGCTAGTGTACCGTACTTGACGCTGGGTAGAAGAGATGACTTTAACTTATGTGATCATACAGTGATAGTATATTTTTGTCGAGTCGTTCGTAGTGATTAATGTTTCTAGGATTCATCGCATACATCTGGTCTGCTAGTGAAGGAGGTGTGTTTTTGTAATTTTTGTAGAATAAACATCTA
Organism: Branchinecta sandiegonensis; assembly: GCA_030848855.1. NCBI lineage: Eukaryota > Metazoa > Arthropoda > Branchiopoda > Anostraca > Branchinectidae > Branchinecta > Branchinecta sandiegonensis. The sequence goes on from JAUPMV010000014.1 coordinate 13,127,596, forward strand.
GAAATAACCGCAGTATCTGAAATCGAAACCAGAGGTTCATCTTATACATTTATTAAACTGAACTATTCATATAAACCAAGATTCAATTATCAAGAACAATGTGCCCTCTGCCTATTCAACCACAAAATTACAGGTGCGAATGCCAATTGTAAAAGATACATCCTTAGTGTTTACTTAGGGGTTAAACATTCTGTGAGATTTTCTTTACAGTAAAAGAAAACTGATAATTTTGAGAATTAAAACTTCTGAGCAATTACTAAGTGAAGAAAGGTCAATGATATCACTTACAAGGGCGTCATTAGGAGGGGGGAAGAGGACTCTTAAGAGATTAGAAAATCCATCTTCGAAACAACAGGACATGAACTGGAACTTCGCTGTAAAAAAAAATCTTGCAGTATTTGCTACTGGGATTAATCTTATCTCTAAAAAGATAACTGTATCTCTAATCCGGATTAATCTTATCTCAGTAGAGATAAGATTAATCCCAGAAGCAAATACCGCAGTTAACTTTAATCTTACTCGGAGGAACTTTTTACAGTGTTCTTAAACGTTAATGAGTTTTACCATGTCTGATTGCTCCCGATTTTGTAGTGGAGTCTGTAAATATTTCTGAAGTATGTGGTTCTTCTAAGTACGGGGGGGGGGGGGGGGTCCCCTTAACCTTAAAGGTTACACAAATCATATCTGTACAAACAACTATTTTCATTGCAAAAATAACCGGCGGTATTTTCAGTCCACCATAAATTCCTGATTTTCGGATAGCCTATACCAAACACTATTACTACCTAACCAAGTAAAATATTAATGATTTGAGTGAAGTTCAGAAATCAACCAATCAAAATTCATTTGTCGTGGAGTAAGGAGTAGGAGTCCCCGATGAAAAATTTTCGAGAGTTAGTTGTATGGAGTTGTACGAAAAAGTAGCATGCAGTAGTAACTGTTGCCACTGCCTGCTACTACTAGCAAACTGGATGCTACTACAGCAAGATTGGATGCTGTCGGATACTACTACTTAAGATTAACCCAGTCGGAGGCATGTTAAGTCAAAGTATTCCATATACATATCAATAAACTTTTTCGTACAACTACAGTCAAAGAATTTTTCATCGGGTCAGCATTCGGCATCCCAGAATCAGGAATTTGTGGAAGACTGGATAGTTTGACGATAGACATCAACCGCAACAAGCCTTAGGCTACTAATTAAATGTCATTCAAACTGGTCTTCTTCCTTGCTCAGTCTTTCCAAACGTCCTAAATAACAAGTTTTACCACACAGTGACGATGTAGCACAAGCTCGAACTGCTTTGTGCTTGTAGCTAAGCTTGCCCTCGTGACAGAAATACAGGCTTACAGTGAAGCCTTCAACACACGATCAGGGCGGGTGCTCCCGGTCTCGAATTCCTGCCCGGATTTTAGGCACCGTCATCACTTCCATATGGAAAAGTTGAGATTTTTCAAACTTGACGATGAAAGTGCAGGAAATCCGGCCGGGAAATCATGATCGTGTGTTCGCACCTTGAGTCGCAGCTCACAAGCCCTTCGGTGGCTCAGTCGTTAGCGCAATGGTCTGGAAAACCGAAGGTTGCAGGTTGAAGCTTAGGACGAGGAGATTATTTCGTTTGTTTTTCAGTTCACTGTTTACGCTGTGGACAGACGATCGGGGTCGGATGCTCGCGCACTAGAATTCCTGCCAAGATCATCGGCACAATCATCATTTCCGTACGAATGGTTGTGAAATCGATGACGAACATGTCTGGACGGAAAAACCTGATCATCTATCCGCTCCCTTAAGCTTGGTGCCCACAGAACACGGATTCGCCTAGGCGAATTCGACGTCGGTATGGGAAAAATTCTCCCGCGCCATTTAGTTCTGTTTTGTATTTTCATTCGTGCATTTTACTTTGATCTGTATTACTCCGCTATTACTAAAAAGCGGGTCACAAATAAATTAATAAAAATAAAATTTCAACTCCATATTGAATTTTGTTCGCGTCCGCCGCGGAAAAGCGCCGTTCTGTGGGCACGAAGCTTCACAAAGGAGTAGGGCAGTGGTGCGGATAGATGACCAGGGTCGGGTGGACTGAAATTCGTGCTAGTAATTTCGACACCATCATTTTCCATCACCAATTCCGTATGGAAAAGCTGAGCTTTATCAAGTTTATAATGAAAGTTCTGAAAATCCAACCGGAAAATCCATATCGCCTATCCCCACGACGACGAACAATATCCGACAATAAAAAACGGTTAGTGGCAGAGTATATGCTATGGTATCACTGGGGGAATGAGTAACATGACAGGCGAAACTTATGTCAATACATCCTTTGGGAATGTTTTCAAATGGCGAAAGAAGAAAGATCAGTTCGAGTAACATGTTGCTAAACAATAAATGAACTAATACACAAAAGGAGATCAAATGAAGTCACCTGATATACAGACTAGAACAGAAAAAAACAGATCCTAGAAGCTGATCCGCTTGCATAGCCTCGACGTCGCCCAAAATTAAAAAAGTTCCATCCAAACGTTTCTCCAAAAGCAATATTAACAAGATTTCAAACATGGTATACAATAACAAATCCAAAACTTCCTCTCGGTTCGGCTACTAGAGCGAACAGACTACCAGGATCGGGCACTCGAGGGATTCCTGTCATTTCTGCTCCATAACCAATTCCGTACGGAAAAGCTGAGGTTCTTTCAATCACGGAAGTGCAGAAAGCCTGACAGTGAAAGCCTGATTGTCTATCCGCTCCGTAAGCCAAAGGGCGAGGGCATCCCTGGTTATTAATCTACCAACTAGAGATGAGATAAGTTAACTGCTCCGTATAGAAATGCCTCCTAATTCTTAACATCGCTGTTACGGTGGTGCCATGCCATCTGCACACCGCATTGCTAACTTCTACCGCCGGCAGGCAGCGTTTCACCGTTTCCGTTCAGTATGTTTAAGCCGCTTTCACACTGACGCGTTGAGGCTTTCGTACTGAGCTACGCAACCACTGCGTCTCGCTTGCGATGACGCAGCGCAGAGCTTACGTAGACAAACAAAACACAACGTAAGAATAGAACCAAGTTCTATTCTGCGTTGCGTCGACGCATACGCATCAGATTTTTCAGTGAAAAATGGAAGTTTTTGAAGACAAACTGGAGAAAACCTACTAACAATGAAGGAAAACTTAGTAATCATGAAAGAAACGAGAATTCTGCATAAGAAACGGAGAAAAGGAAACGAAAATACACATCCAGCGTGAAAGCTTTTCGCACAGGTGTGAAAGATACGCTACGCAACCTGTACGCAGCGCAAGCTTAACGCATACGCAGCGCATCGCAACGACGCGTCAATGTGAAAGCGGCTTTAATCTTTTATACTGTAGCGGTCACTGTCCGTCCTTGCATTATTTATTAACTCTTGATCATGACTCATCCCATTAGGATGAGTCACCTTCTTCCGCAGTTCTTTTCCGGGCCTCGACCGGCCAACAACCCTTTTCACTGAAAGGTTGTTTATTTTATGTTGATGAGGGTTAAAGGTTGTTTATTATTATTATTACTCCCAATTCCTTACATCGCGCGTTACCCACCCCAGACTGTCCTCAATGTATCTTTACGATCCTCCCCCTGTGCAAGTACGACACCCTGCTGCGAGAGGACGGTTCAGGGCTGAGCGACCTCAATCGCGAAATCAACACAAGTATTCTTTCAGCCCAAGCTGACTGCAAATCATACCTGACAATGTTAAACAGACACGTTAACTGAATTTTATTAGATTTATATTTCGGCCCTTCTTTGAAAGGATACTATTCAAGCTAAAGCCGCTCAAGCTGGAAAATGAACTTTGGATCATGAAAATGAAACTGAATGAAATGAAGTTGATCTTCCAGCTTGATCCTGAAGAGGACCCTTGCGAAGAAGGGCCGAAATATAGCTATAATAAAATTCAGCTGACGCATCCTTTTAGCACTGTCAATCATCAGTTCATTTCGGAAACTTTGAGATTTTTTCAACTTCGTCATGAATCATGAATAATCCTGCTAGGAAAACTTGATCGTCCGTCCAGAGTGTCAATTGACAATAGTTGCGTTTTTTTTTTTCTTTCTAAACACTCAATGCTCATTGCTCAATTCTCGTACAAATTAGCGTTTCTCTCTTCTCGATTCTCAGTTCTTGCTTTTGACAAAAACGACAGTTTAGCCACCCGTTACACCGTTGCCTAAATGACAGTTTAGCCAACGGTCTACGGTTTACCATGTCAGTATGCTTGTTGAATGCCTACTGAACATCCGCCCTTTGCACACCAATGAGTAAGGACTATGGACAACGAGAATCGAGAAGTCACTGTCGAAGCAAATTTTTCTTCTGCAGAACTGCGAAGCTTTCTCCGATCTCGTTTTTTGACAAAACGCAAGAAAAGAAGAATCGCCTTCATCTCCATAATCAAAAAACGCGAAATAGGAGAATTGTGAGAACAATCGCGAGGAGAACTGAGACCCAAACACAACTATTATGATTTAGAGTACGAGACCGCAAGGATTACGCACATGAGTCTCTGTGACGCAATAGGAATTTAAAGAGGCACTTCTATACGAATTAGTTCCTTACACTAAGTTCCGACCACAATGCGACACTGAAATTTTGTATTAGTCACATTTTTAAGCGTTGTCCAAATAGGTGTTGTAAGATGTATTACGGCGGATAAGCCTTATTACAGATTCCTCTTTTCCTCGGTGCGCGCTGTAATAACGCGAATAAGAAAAATGGAGCTCGGCTCTATTCTTCCTTATGCAGAGCCAATCAGAATGCTTGGTCGCTTCTGCCAGCGGGCCGAGGAAAGGAGCAGCGCCGTCAGCGTTGCCACGAGAAGCACTAAAGTTCTACTTTGTTGGAAGCTAAAGAAACAACTTTTCTTCAAAAGGACGACTTAAGTTCGAGGACCAATGCTGTCCATCCATAAATTTAATAGCTTTTTGCAGTATATTGGGCGTCAACTTGTACTGGTGTACTTCAAGCAGTACTAAGAATACTTTTTCTGATCTTTAGAAACTCGAAAAACTGTACTAGCGTGGCCACACCGAACTCTGCATTCATAAGAACCTCTCGGGTTTCCTATCTGAACGGGCGCGTGTATTAAGACGTAAACATCGCGTATAACGCTATTCAGCTTATTACATCTGTTTGGACAATGCTTTAACTTTAGGTAGTTGGGTTCGTGAACTAAGCTACGATATATCGAACTTCGAGATGAGACTATGCGTCAATAAAATGACCAAAGGTTGTGGTGGGTTTGCCTAGGTCAGTAAAGCTATGTGCATACACAGTCCGATAGATTTCGCAGCCGGAAATGCCAATGTGTGAAACTCTAGATGACTAACTCTTCGTGCCAATCAAGAACCGCCGTGCGCCTAGGGAAGAGCAGGAAACGTCACCATAACTGTCTCCAACAAACTGGTTGACATATGATTTGTATCATCGGTTCGGGTGACGTTTCTCATTCTTCCTAAGGTACGGTGGCGTGTTTCGGACTTGGTCATACAGAGCGTGTTCCACCCTACTTACCATAGCTACTACGCATGACGTCACGGATACTGCAGTGGCAGAAGTTTCATAACAGATAACACGAGGATACGCGGTTTCAACAGATAATGCGTAACGGATAACACTTCGGGTGTTATATGTCATGTTTGAAAACGTTATGAATGAAATGTTATGCATAACAAGCTTTGTTAGGAAGAGCCAAAAAGGCATCTACTGACTTTATTTCTTATCGTCATGATATCGGAAAACTCAGCAGATACTTTTTGGCGGTTTTTCGGTTCTTCCTGATGGTAACGCTTATTATGCATAACATTCTGAAACAGAACAGATAACATCCGAAGCGTTATCTGTTACGCATTATTGGTTGAAACCGCGCATCCTCGTGTTATCTGTTATGAAACTTCTTACATTGTGGCTTCTTGGCGTCAAGGCGGAAACGAATTTTCTTATTTTCGGCGAAATATCGTGCTGCGGGCTGATCGGACCAATCACGTCACAAATACCGTTGTTACCACGCTAACTACGCTCCCGAGCGTGGTAAGCAAATAGTTAATATTAGTTACTATTTCGAAAAGTTTGGAACGGTCAGCGTAGTAAGTTTTCACGAAGTTGGAACGAAAATAGTAACTAATGGTTAATATTGTTAGATGGGTGGAACATGCTCATAGAGTATTCGCATCAGCATCGGGAAACCTGCATGCGATGCGTCAAAATTTTCAGGAGGGAATTCGCATCCGACTGCGAAGATCGGACTGTGTGTGAACGTACCTTAAAGCTCGATTCGCTTTTGCCAGAAAATCTAACTTTCACAGTTTCCACTCATTCTCAAGTAAACTAAAACGGCTGAAGAAAAGAGACCTTTCTCCTCGACGTCACAGGCCATACGTCACAGTTACGCGACGTGTTCCACAGAATGCAGCCTGAATTAGATTTTAATTTAAAGGAGTAATATCATCCTCCCTTTTTTCTTCAGTTTCTTTTTTTTTTTACCGACATCTTGTTTACTTACTATTCCTGGTTAAAAAATCCACGTGGTAAGTTAGAAATAATAGGCATCGCAACAAATTCCACCCCACAGGTTACACTTTTAGTTTTGGAATAGGAGTAAACACCATCTGTACTTCATCGACCGACGCTATCGCTTTGGTCGATGGGGCCTGAACTGGAATACAAATTTAAACGAGTTACTCCCCGACACATACACTAATGTGTGGAGAGTCATGCGAAGTCGCATTGTGGTCAGAGGTGCTCTTATCTCAAACAACCATGAATTAAGAAAAAACTTCAACCTTTAACGCCAACATTGTTTCATATTGCTATATGACAAGAAGAATGGGAAAACACAGATGATTTTCAAAGCCCTACTCTCAGCACAATTATTCACACATTTTAGGATGTTCAATACACCGATTCCGAAACTGCAAAAGTCTAAAGAAGCTTCTGCAACATTGGCAGTCCTTCCATTTCTGCAAGCCTGAAAGAAGATACTGGATTACCTACGTAAAACAACTGGTTTGGCATCAACGGGGCACAATGAGATTTGAGATTTATTTCCGCAAAAGCACAGGCCATGGAAACAACACCAAGACGAAACCACAACCTCAAAAATTATTTTTAAAAAAATCTTCCCTTGTGAATCATGGCCACATTGAGGAATCTTCCCAAACTTCTAACATCGCTAAAACTTCTAATTTTCTAAATTTGTTTAAACCTTTCCTTCCCCAACACCATTTCCCCAAATATTTCCTTCCTCGGGACTTTTAATTCCTGACATTCACCCATTAAATGGAAAATACGTTGGTTCATTTTTCCATACATCGGACAAACGTAAATCCGCTTTCACATTGGCGCGTCATTGCGATGCGTTGCGTCTGTGTTTATCTTGCGTTGCGGACAGGTTAAGTAGCGTATCTTTCACACCTGCGCGAGAAGCTTTCGCGCTGGATGCTCATTTACGTTTTCCTTTCTCGGATTCTTCTGATGAATTTTAATTTCTTTCACTAGTATCAAGTGTTTCTTCATCATCAGCATGTCCTTTTTTGTTTTTCTTAGAAAACTACCATTTTCCACTGACAAATCTGATGCGTACGCGTCGACGTAATGCAAGAATAGAACTTGGTTCTATTCTTGCGTTGCGTTTTATTTGTCTGAGTAAGCTCTACGTTGAGTCGACGCAAGCACGATGCAGAGGTTGCGTAGCTTAGTGTGAAAGGCGCGTCAACGTGAAAGCGGCTTAAGGATGTCAGGGCGCAAGCGGGATAAAGTGCGATTCTGGCTGTCCGGAAAGCTCCGCTGGCTTACCGCCGTTTGCTCTTGCGACTGCGGCTGAGGTAGCGTTCCAGCGACTTATTATTAGTTATGATCGTTCCTATTCTTGTTATTATTGCCGTTCCAGAGCCCGCCGTCATCAGTAAATTGGCTCCTCCCACTTATTATTTTCATTCTACGACTGTTACGATCGTTACAATTTATGGTCACGACCATCATAAGAGATAATAACTATCGGTTCTGCAGGAACTCCCGTAAGAGTGATGACATATGTTCGCGTTGTTACCATTTTCGTTCCAGAGAGCATGATAACTACCAGAATACTCTTGGTGACTATCTCTCCCTGCCGATGCAGAGCCTCCGGGTACCTGCAGAAGAAAGGAAGAAACGGTGTCACAGCTGCTCCGAAAGATCACCGTGATTGTTTGACACATGATTTGAGTCATTGAGTCTGAGTCGTTACGGACACGTTTACTCCTTCTTCCTGAGGATCACTGGCGTGTTTTGGACTTAGTCATATAGAGTATACGGCGCTCGCCCCTCCTCTTATCATCATAACTTGTAATAACTTCACTGGAACGCTACCTGAACCTCGCTTCACTTCCCGGTGCTGTTCTGGCACTCTGCTAGTTTCGGAAAGTGAATTCACTACGGTGAAATCCAAATGGAAATCGAATGGAGAAGTTGTAAAGGTGCACCAACTTTCCGTTTGTTCTTACGCTGTGCGGACTCTCGCTTTGATTTTTGGAAAGCGAATCCGTGAGAACGCCAACTCGACTCTTTTCAAGCAGAGCTCCATACGGCTGCTTAAAGTTTAACCGAAAACCCAGCTTTATTCCGTATCTTGCACTTGAGCATACTGAATTATTACGATTGTGTTGAGGGGTTTGCTGATTTCTCGCAATTACTGCCAGTTGAATCGGAATCCTGCAGTTTTACGACCAAAAACGAGGATTAAGAAAAAAGAGAAATACAAGTTTTCGCCTCTAATTTTGAACTCTGAAAGCCTATTTGCTGTATTGCCTGCATTCATATAGTATTGATTTGCACAAAAAGACGGGATTCCCATCTTATTTCCTTGCTGTTTTTCCGACCGGATCGCCCCGGAATCCTGCAATTTTACGACCAAAAAGGAGGATTAAGATTTGATTACCCTTTTCGCTGAGACAAAATAAATGCTCTTGGGATCCATTCCCCAGTTGTTTCCCTGGCTGAGGCTTTATTTTCCCCGTTCCAGGGTCTTAGACGAGAGATTAATGGCCTTTGCAAAGATGTGTTTTTGGCTCCTCCGCCGTCTGCTTGCCATTTGAGAAACTTCTCTTTTCTTAAAAACTCACGTAAACGGCGTTTAATAGGGACACTATTGAAGATATGACATTATATTCACTGAAGACAATATGGTTCCGTTCCACCGAGTTTTTATCAGATACGATCGTTACGATTCCGTAACAATTTTCGGACCAAAGAGTTAATGATCGTTACAATTTAGTTATGATGTTTGTCAGCACCATGAGTGACAATCACTATCTGCTCAGCAGAATTGCCGTTATAATGGCGACCTCTGACTGTCCTGTTATTATTTTCGGCCCAGAGCGCGTAGTAACTGCCAAAATAAAGATGTGGATCCTCGTAACTGTTGCGTTTTTGCAAATACCATGGTATCTGATATCATGGTCTAAAGCCGTTTTCGCAGTTACAGTTGTATCTGACACCACGCTCAAAAGGCGTTTTTGCAGTTACCGTGGTATCTAGAATTCACATACCACGTCGGGACCGTGATCTGATCCTGATATTTAGAAAATTCGTCTCACTGTCATCAGGACCAACACAAGAGCCTAGGATTTTTATCAAACTGGTGGGGAAAGAAGTTTGGTACTTGTGATGAGAGTGGATATCAGTATTTCTTTGTGATGACTTCAAAAAGCGCAATTTCGGCAATTCATACCACAGTAACTTCAAAAGCGACAAACGCGGATACAATGATCGTGGTATCAGATACCATGCTATGCAAAATGCAACTAATAACTTCTTTGGAGAGCAACCTCACTGGAAAAAAAAAATCTTAGTATTTGCTACTGGGATTAATCTTGTCTTTAAAAAGATAATCTTATCTCTAATTCAGATTAATCTTATCTCATCTGAGATAAGATTAATCCCAGTAGCAAATATTGCAGTTAATTTAATCCTTACTCGGAGAAACTTTTTACAGGGCTATGTTTCGGCTAGATCTTTGCTGAAAATTGTTCTTTACGGAACGAATTGTACCGTGTTCTTCAAAACTGTGCTGACTGAAAATTTTTTGAAAACGGAGTTAACTATACCATTGGAAAGAACAGAGCTGATTTGGTATTCTGTTAAATTGTGCTAAGTGTTAGATGACGACATGAGCAACATCTATCAGGTAGATTAGTTTTAACTTTTTGAGTTCCTACTTTCTTCATGCAGATGGAATACACAAAACTGGGCGCAAAAATAGCTGCGTTCTTTGTCACGGGAGTTCTCGCCGGTGGTCTCCGGTTTTTCTTATAAGCCGTTTTTGCATCCACCGGTGACTTCTCACCAGCCTTATAACCCGTGTTTGAACTAACCAGTGTCCGGTTTTATCTCACCGGTGCGGACTAACCAGAACCTGCTCGTGAGCCCGGCTTCAGCGAGGAGTTAGCCAGTTTTCATCAACTCACAGGTGAACCAAAAAAACGCGTTTTAAGGGAAGAACCGGACACTGGTGACTAAACACCAGAGACAGCCCGGAGTGCAACGAAGGCAGCTAATTATGAAAATGTAGTTAGCACAGTTTTGAAGAACACGGTACAATTACAGTAATCTACATCTCTTGTACCAAGAGGATGTACAGCCACAGTTATGATTCTTTTGACGTTTGTCAACTTTGGACGGTGCCATTATCTGCCTAGTCCATAGTGCAATGGTTCCCAACCGGTGGTACGCGTACCCAAAGGGGGACGAGACCCTCGCAAGGGGTGCGCGGAAGGTCGCAAAATCAAGTTTGTCTATAGGCAAATTCTCGCCGTTCCCCGAGGACTCCTTCGGGAATCGAAGGGGACGCGAGAATAGAGGGAGTCAGTCCACGCGAACTCCACGTACAGAAACAGCAAGAACACGGGGAATGCTTCCAAAACGGATTTTGTAAAAAAAAAAATATGCAGTTGACGAAAATAGTCTGGATTCACTTTATTTTTGGTTTTGTTGATTTCTGATTGTTTTAAATTAGTTTTACACTGCACCAACACCAGCAAAAATTGATTCCCCTCAGAATCTGAAAGGGAGTCCTTTTTGATGATGGTGATGATAACTGGAGCATTCCCCGTCCGTGGGGACTCGCAAGAATACGAGGAGTGAGTCCCCGGGACAAACAAAAACGCGGGAACTCCTCGAGTGGAGTCCTCGGGAAACGGCGAGAACACGCCTTATAGCTTTAAAACCTCGCTTTAGTCGTTTTTTAGTCCGTTTTTTGAGAGTATTGTTGTCGAAACCAGATATCCCATCGTACGTCATTTCAGATTAACATGCGTTATCAGTGATGACGATATGATGTGATATTTTTTTTATTACTTAAAGCCCGAGGGCCATCGCATAATAAAGACAATAAATATCGTCTTTTTATGTTCTGTTCGTGGTAAAAGAAATAGTTAAACAACAGTTCGTCAAAAAAGGGGTACGAAGTCTTTTTGAGCCTTGATTAGCAGCACGCAACCTTTTTGAATCCTGATTAGGGGTACACGGTACGGAAAAGGTTGGGAACCGCTGCCATAGAGTGCCTAGTCCATGAGCAGAGCTGAGCGTGGAAATTTGGCCTTACCTTATACAGCAACAACACTCCACCACATTCTCATAGACCAAAATATCCACCAATGGTTGATGCTAAAATGATGCCGAGTATTGCTAGGCAGATCATAATCATGATCTTCTTCTGCAATAAAAAAATGTCCCCGTTAGTAACAGCATTAATCCCCTGACTACTAGACTTTACCGTTCAGTGGTGCATCCGGAGAGATCCATAATTTCGTTCGCCTCATGATTCTGGTTGCCCACTATATAACGGATTGGTTATTTCAAATGTACGCTTCGGTCTTATTATTTAAAGGTTAACTGAACAGCGTTTCGTAACGATGTCTCACCACGGACATACAGCTGCTGCATTCCAGTTCAAATTTCCCCCAGAAATAGATCAGATCCTTGCACTAACTCTTTCAACAATTCTTCACTATGAAAACAAATCCCCTATTGCGCTTGACATTGCCCACAAACGTGGTCTTCGATTGGTTTGTGCAGTCCGTACCTCCGCATAACCAGAGAAAAATAACACTAGGGAGTAGCGCCAAACCCATGTTTTCCATGCTTCATAACGGAGAAAAATAACACTAGAGAGCGGCGCCAAGACCTATGCTCTCCATGCTTTGTAAACGGACCATTCTCGTAGCGCCGCCCAACACGCTTGCAGCATTTAAAGCGAGACAAACTTGCGGGTTTGGGAATTTCTAGTACTGTCAGTGCTAGTCGACTGAATGAGATTCGGTAGGGATGTTCTCTATCGCTATTGGCGATAGTGTCGCTGCTACGCGAGTGTGTGTCAGTTTTGTCAAGTCTTAGCGCTACTCCCTAGTGTTATTTTGCTCTGCTTCATAATCAGACCATACTTGTAGCGCCGCCCACTACGCTTGTGGCATTTAAAGCGAGACAAACTTGTGGGTTTAAAAATTTCTAGAAAAGCTAAGGTGTGATCCGCACTCATCGAAGAAACATCGGAGGTCTTATCTTTTTTTGCTGTGCTCAGAATATGAAGTTATCGGATCCAGCGCTGGTGCGCGACTGATGGAGTGTTAGTAGAGACGTTCACTATCGCTAGTGGTGCTAGTGTCACTGCTATTCGAGTGTGTCATTTTGTCAAGTCTTGGCCCTAGTGTTATTTTGCTCTGGACTGAACCAATCATAAATGAGGTGAGGGGCAGGGCTTAGTTCCGAAAAGACTGGGAAGTAAAGACCGAAAAGTACTAGAATCAAGTACTAGAGGGCATATAACACCGATTTTAATAAAGCGTTTTTTCGTAACAATTTGCATCACTTATTATCAACTTGAACAGACTAATCGATCGACGAAAACAAGTCTAGCAATGACTGTCTAAAAAACCCGACAACATGTCTATATTACATAAGACTGTACATTATTTCCAAGGAAAAAATAATCTGCTGGACTGGTTAACATTCTAGAAATTTACAATTGTACAAACGGTCAAGATCAACTACAACATAAACATGAAATAACGAAGGTAAGAATAAAACAAGCGGGAAAATATGTTAACCATAATTTGTAAAGCTCAAGGATACTTTTTTCAATCACCTTAACACCCTACACTGCTTTCTACGGCTAAATTCATCAACTCCAACCAAGGGCCTTCCATTTTTTTCAGCTTAACGAGGCATGACGTGGCATATCTTCGAAGCGAAAACTGACCCCCGGGATATGCCCCTGAGAAGAGCAAGCGACGAACGAAAATCATGGGCCCTTGGATCAGAAAGATAATCGTTTTTTCGTTTTATGCCAACTATTTTTGACTAATTTGTGAGTGGATGATATTCGTAGTGGCTATCTTTCAATATTCTACGATAACTTAATTCAACATGCTCCGTTTTCAAACATTAACACACGGCTTCACTTCTGCTGCTATTAGCCACTCTCAGGACTAGAGCGTGTTCCACCTTACTTATCGTAGTTACTACGCCTTTTGGCTTCTTGGCGTCAAGGCTGGAACACATTTTTCTATTTTCGCCAAAATATTAATCCATGGGGTAATCCAGCCAATCACGTTACAGAGATCCGTAGTTACCACGCTTACTACACTCCCGAGCATGGTAAGCAAATAGTTACTGTTAGTAACTATTTCGATAACGTTGAAACGGTCAGCGTAGTAACTTTTCGTGAGGTTGGAACGGAAATAGTAACTAATAGTTACTACTGTTAGAAGGGTGGAACACGCTCTAAATTACGAGGCGCAGGATTTCCCAGGAGCGGCGACGCTTTATGCTTGGCTTCAACGCGAGATTAATAAAATTTACATAACTGTGCTTAAGGCTCGCGCAGACACAGTGCGGTTTTCGCAGCCGAATGCGAATTTCCTCCTCCGCTCCGGAATTTTGACGCACCGCATCAAGAACAAATACTTAGATAGAACCTCCGTCTCCCTATCTCTGTACTATGACTATGCGGAGTCGAGTATTTCCCCGTAGCTTTTCGGCTGTGAACGAGCGGAGGTTAGTAGCTTCGAGCCACATCACGCTTCGTTACCTCTAGGCTACAATTAGATATATCGCTGACAAACCACCTTGAGGAAAAGTAGAAGACAAAGCTGATTGGTTTTTTGGAAGCGCTCAAGAGCGGGTCAGCGCGCAGAGTACGCCTCCTGCATTTTCTTTCTCTGCGATGAGCAACGGCGAAGACGGAAGTAGAGTAGACGGGTAAAAGCTACAGTATATACTTCTAGGTCCGCTTATGTTTGTCGGGGTATTCATAGTCGCTGCATGGTACCAAAGACAGAGGTTCTATCTGATTATTTCTTCTTGACCGCATGTAGGTTTCTTCACAGTGAGATGAAATTTCGAATGCGAATTCTTGTCGGACTTCGTGTGCACGTAGCTTTCATCTCCAACCTGATTACCAATACAAGATTCGTTACAGAAACGAACCGAAAAAAGCCAAACCGGCTAACAAAAGACCATTCCAGGACGGTTTGGGTGGTAAGAGTACGTGCACACTCAGTCCCATTTTCGCAGTCGGATGCGGATTTCCTCCTTCGCCAATTTTGACGCACGGCATGAAGGTTTCCGCATACACTGTCAGAAGTTCTATAACAGGGAACACAAGGATGCGCGGCTTCACCAGATAACACTTAGGATGTCAACTGCGCATCCTTGTGCTATCTATTATGAAACTTCTGACAGTGTAGTGACAATAATTTCGCATGCTTATTTACATATGCGAAATCTTATCCGGCTGGGTGTCACGTAGGTTAAAGGACACCCGAATAATGAAACCATACTTGAACAAACCATGGAGAATGCATTTACAGACATGGCCACGGAGAGCATTCTTCTCCTGAGCGTGAGGTTTTCAAAATAGGGATGTTCATTTTTAGAGGTTTGAACATGCAGACTCCAAGACAAAAAGCGCAATTCATTCAAATCTTGTACAGCGCTGGCCCGATCGTATTGGAATTTCTTCTAGATAGACGTTTGGGCTTAACTGGTTAAAAAATATTCCAGAAGAAGGGTTGATTGGAGACATTTGTTCATTTCTAAAATTGTTCGGTACTGAAATAAGGACAGATGCCAAGTGGAGCAAAAATCATAGCTTGGAAACACTATTTCGTATTTGGACTGGGTTTTCTGCAGGCAATGTTAACGGAAGTCATACAAATAGGGATGATACTTGGTACTCTTCATTCAGGTGTCCTTTAAAGACACCGTACGATACAATACATCAAGAACAAAATAATCTGATAGAACCTCCGTCTTTGGTACCATGCAGCGACTACAGATACCCCGATAACACTGAGAGGAGCTAGAGGTACTTGATGTGAGGTTTGGGTTGATACCCGTCTACTTCCCTCTTCGCCGTCGCGCATCGATGAAGAAAACTTGGAATGCCTTCAGGGGTGGAGAGCCCGGTCTGCAGAGGGAGTTAGACGTGACGTCACAATGGTACGACAACCAATCAGCTGTAAAGGACGACTCAGACTGCGTTCATATTCTTCTGCGGGGTTCTACTGCGACGTAACCGTTTGTAGAGGTAACGCGTTATGATGATCTGCGTAGCTCCTCCTCCACTCGTCTGCATTGGATGGGGTATCAGAAGACTCCGCATGTTCGTACTACAGAGATAGGGAGACGGAGGTTCTATCAGATTATTCGTTCCTGAGCAAAGCAACAAGCACGTAACAACAGGACATACAAATTAACTGATGATTCTTACAAACGGAAAGAGGGGCCTCACAAAAAAGGATCCGGCAACGCTGCTACAGAATGAAAGCAAAATAATCACAGGTTGTTAGAAAGATTCAGACATGGGAGATTCAAATTCGTTCCAAGATTAACCAGTCTCCTCAAAGGGAGAAACTTCTTCGCGATGGTACCACATCGGCTTATAACCACTTTACAAAGGACGAGAGCTGGCGAAAGCGTTAATGACTTCCGTTCAGTACCGCGAAAGTCATTACCGCGGCTCCAAAAACGCGCATGACTCCACTGTCGGAAGTCTCATAAGAGATAACACAAGGATGCGCGGTTTCAACAGACAACACTTAGGTGTCATGTTTTCAGACGTTACGAATAAAATGTAGAAACATTTTTTCAATTCGTCTTTTTGATGTCTGGAGAGGCTCGTTCATTTCGTTATTTTCTGGTATTCATGTAACTGATTCACCATGGTATAGTATTCACACCTACATGACGGGTCACTGAGCCTTTAATTATTTAATTTGTTCATATTTCTTTTCTTTTAAAAAGGGACTGCGAATAGGACTCTCACCCGTTGGCATCACCATTTCAGCCAGCTGACTTCCAGATCTCATACCTAGAAATTCGTTGATTTGAACGAACGCGTTCAAGATAGAACAGTTAAGCGTTGGACACAATTCGACAGCATCCCTCCAAGTCTACGCAGACTGATCAAAGGAAACCAGGTGAAGGAAACGAAACCGAAACTAGGTCCGCAGAGCTATTAGTTTAAATATATATGTATGTCCCCACCTCCTGTCGCGTTAATAGATTTCGCGGATTTGGTAATCGCGTTAACTGCATTGTCAGAAGTTTCATAACAAATTGCGCATAACACTTTCAAGAATAACACCTTTTCACTTAGAAATAAAGTGTTATGACCAATTAAGTTTACACTATTTCGTGCCTAGATCTCCAACAACACCTTCAATTGGTAAAAATACTAACGGGAACGAAAGAAACATATCATATAACATCCCAAAGTGTTATCTGTTGAAACCGCGCATCCTGCTGTTGTCGTTATGTAACTTCTGACAGTGTAGTATTTTTACCTATTGAAGGTGTTGTTGGAGATCTGGGCACGAAATAGTATAAACTTAATTGGTCATAACACTTTTTTTCTAAGTGAAAAGGTGTTATTCTTGAGAGTGGTATGCGCAATCTGTTATGAAACTTCTGACAGTGTGCTTGTCTCATTATGCGGTTTTTGTCCCGTCACGGTATTAACCGTCGCGATTTCTGGTTTTGAGGTACTGGCATGTAACCACGGTTAGCAGTTTTCGCTACCTGAGGAAAGGAAGAACAACCCCTGCTGCATGACATACAAACGCTGCAAGACCTTAGGGATGTCACTGGTGCTTTAACAGATCTGTGTGGCGTTGGTTAATCCAATCTTTTCTTGAAGGGTTTTTTTGAAATTCACTACCAACCATTCACAAGAACACGGGTATTGCTGGTGACAACGCTGTTCACTAAATTATCACACAAACACAGAATCACATGACGACTGGCAGTGTGTCGACGGACGTCGCCGACATTTACAACGTCAAAGCTAATACGATAATAAGGATGATCAAGGTGATGAGCAAGCAGATACCGATCCAGATCTTTTTCTGAAAAAAAGAAGAAATCGTCATTAGAAAATAATTCAAAGTATTATGCAGCCTAATTAATGGCGTAAGGCTTCTCATATTCTATCACCTTTAACCTAATTAAGAATTTTCCATAGGTGAGCTTCCTCCTTACGCCAATTTATTTAATCGTAACTCCCAAACTTGGTTTCTACTTAGCTTACTACTTCAGGAACTTAACTCGCTTTAAACGTAATTCTTGCGGATTCAGAGTTTAAGTCTACGCTACATTGTCAGAAGTTTCATAACAGATAACACGAGAATGCGCGGTTTCAACAGATAATGCGTAACAGATAACACTTCGGATGTTATCTGTTGTGTTAGAAAACGTTATGCATGAAATGTTATGCATAACAAGCTTTGTTAGGAAGAGTCAAAAAAGCATCTACTGACTTTATTCCTTATCGTCATGATGTCGGAAAACTCAGCAGATATTTTTTGGCAGTTTTTCGGTTCTTCCTGATGGTAACGCTTATTATTGATAACATTTTGAAACACAACAGATAACATCCGAAGGGTTATCTGTTACGCAATATCTGTTGAAACCGCGCATCCTCGTGTTATCTGTTATGAAACTCCTGACAGTGTATCTTACAGCTTGCTTTGCTGTCAGAAGTTCCCCAACAGATAACACAAGGGTTAACAACAGATAACACAATACGTTACGCATCAAACGTTATGCATATCAAGCATTGCCAGGAAGAGCCGAAAAACCGCCAAAAAAGCATTTGCCTAATTGTCCGATATCGTGACGACAAACAAAAAAGTCAACAAATGCTTTTCCCGCGGTTTCTCGAGGTCGCGCTTGTTATGCAAAAAATTTGATTCATAACATATTCCAAATCACAACAGATTACATCCCAAGTGTTGTCTGTTGAAACTGCGCATCCTTGTGTTTCCTGTTATGAAATTTCTGACAGTGCAATACCTATCTATATGTGAACAGTTCTATATGTATAGCCTATAAGCTTATCTAAACTGCCATCGCGAACCGACACGGCAAAGGCACGTGCACGTACAGTCCGATTTTCGCAGTCGAAAGTGAATTTCCTTTCCGCTCCGAAATTTTGAGGCACAGGATGCAGGTTAACCCACAGTGACGCAAAGAAACTCAAAAATTTTCAGTCGTTATCAAATTAATGACCCGCTAACAGCAGTGGGGAAACATAATTATAGCCAAAATATTGATCACGACTGGAAAACCCTCTTGGTTTAGTTTTAGGGTAAAAGTCATACTGTGTATTTCGTAAGTTAATTATCTTTCATGTTTTCCTTTCTTTTCTCTTTCTTCCTTATTATTTCCTCCGTCTTCGTGCTTATTTTGACGAGTTATAGATAAATTATCATCATCATCATATCACATGCGAAATGTTTTCGGACAAGCATAACTTACAACTACACCATTACCAACAACCCTATTTATAGTAAAATGCGGTCCCCAGTAGAGTATTTTCAGGGTAGGGGGCAACGACCTAGTCTTCAAATCATTAAATGAAAAGAATTATGTAAAAACTGCAAGAAAACGGACAAGAGGTCCAAATTTCGTCAGACATGGTTGTAAATTTTCGGCCTATGCGTTCGAGTCAAAATATACCTCTTGTGGCGATATCGAATTTACGCATTATCATTAGCATGTAAGCTAAATAACCCGATTAACGGCACGAGATTGCGTATTTTTAACACAGTATTTCTCTGACATTCTAGATCGAGTTTTGCGTTCCTTGAGGAAGGCGTTTACTAAGCCGGATTCTTATTTTCTCAGCTTATCCCGCAGACTACCCGCGTAGATTATGCGAATGGTTTAGAAATCATGAACGTTTTTCAAAAGGGCGTGAAAACTTGTCCGGCATTTCACTTATTCGAGGAGGGATGTTTCAATCACTGTAGCGGGCATTCAAGACGACTGCACTGTCAGAAGTTTCATAACAGATAACACGAGGAAGCGCGGTTTCAACAGATAATGCGTAACAGATAACACTTCGGATGTTATCTGTTGTGTTTGAAAACATTATACATGAAATGTTATGCATAACAAGCTTTGTTAGGAAGAGCCAAAAACGCATCTACTGACTTTAGTCATTATCGTCATGATGTCCGAAAACTCGGCAGATACTGTTTGGCTGTCTTTCGGTTCTTCCTGATGGTAACGCTTATCATGCATAACATTTTGAAACATAACAGATAACATCCAAAGGTTATCTCTTACGCATTATCTGTTGAAACCGCGCATCCTCGTGTTATCTGTTATGAAACTTCTGACATTGTGGCAATTGACTTTGACCGTGATTAAAATACCTTTGGGGTTTCAAAGCGAGCTAGGAACTGTGGATTCTAGTCGTGTCCCAGTGTATCTAAATGAGTTTTTGTTTTGTTTGTGAAGTAAGAGGGGCTTCAGCATTATATTTATCATGGTTCCAGGCGATAAGACTACGTAGCTGTTCAGTTGACCTTTAACATCCACAGCTATTCACTAGAGGGCAAAGCAAACTCTCGATTTTTTTTTGTACTGCATTACCTTGAACTTTAAACGAAAACATAAAAAAAAGTTGAGAAAAAAATTGAGAAGTTGTTTCTTTAAGTACTGTAAATTTCTGATGTATCTTCCAAAATCCTGTCGTAATCGTAAATTGGTTCCGAATTTTAACATTCAGAATAGTACCAATATACTATTTCGTTCGCATTCAAATCTATTTAAATATATTAGCCAGTTTTTCATTCCTGAACCCGTTTAATGTACTTGTCACTGCGTTAAAATTTTAAGTCTATTTAGTGTGTTTTTGGGATCCCAAAACGTAAGTTGAGGGATACCTATGACTTCACAAAAGTTGTCCGTCTGTCCGTCCGTCCGTCCGTCTGTAAGCACGATAACTCTCGAAGGGAATGAGATATTTTGATGAAACTTGGTGTGAGGATTCGTTGGGTCGGCGGACCAGTCGAGTTCGTAAATGGGCTTTGTAGCGCTACATTTAGGGGTGGGGGAGGGGGTTCAAATTAAGGGGCAAACAAAATATTTTGTAACAGCTAATGTGATAGTCGATTATGGGGTAAGAAGACATGCTGAACACGATGGTGAAAACCATTTTGTAATCGGACAAGTAGTTCGCCCGGAATCCGGCCAAAACCGGAAAGTTTGTTAAAAGTAAAAGTTTTATTTGAAGTTGATTAGATGTTTGATTTAGAGGTAGGAAGACATGCTGAAGACGATGGTCAAAACCATTTTCTCGACGGACAAGTAGTTCGCCCGGAATCCGGCCCAAACCGGAAAGTTTGTTAAAATTAAAAGTTTTATTTGGAGTTGATCAGATGTCCGATTTAGGGCAAGAAGACATGCTGAACTTTTATGTGAAAACAATTTTCTTCACGGACATGTAGTTCGCCCGGAATCCGGCCAAAACCGGAAAATTGTTAGAAGTTAAAGTTTTATTTCTAGCTGATTAGATAACCGATTTAGGGGTAAGAAGAGACGCTGAATCCGTGTGTGACAATCATATTTTACCCGGACATATAGTTCGACCGGAATCCGGCTGGAGTCGGAAAATTTGTTATAAGTTAAATTTTTATTTGAAGTTGATTAGATGTTCATTATTGGGGAAAGAAGATACCCTGAGTTCGTTTTTGAGCTTTCTTTTTTTGCCGGACAAGTAGTTCTAGATTTCGGCCGAAACCGGCATGGCAGAAGTGGCAGGAACTTTTCGTCAAAACAGATATGACTTATACGGGTAAACACACATGCTGAATCCATATCTGAACTTGTTTTTCTCAGATGATTAGCTATTTGGCCTTAATCTGTTTCTGAATTTTAATTGTAAGAATGTTCAAGGATTCTGGCGATGACTGGATCTGGCTAAGACAAGACCCAGTTGTCTGGATCAGATATTGAATTTTTGGGATCCCATCGAAAAGTTTGGTCTTGTTAAACTATTGAAAAGAATGTAGTCATGTTTATTTACATTGTTTTGTTTAGTGTTTTAATATGTGTACTTTACTTTGTGTGTTTTACTCACACTCCGCTGTTATTCAAAAAGCGGGTCACAAATAAATAATAATAATAATAATAATTACAGAACACAGATCTGGTTATCGTCATTTTGGATACGAACACTCGCCGTCGTATTAACTAACAACCGTGTATTAACATATACGACCCAAATAAACTCAAAACTCCCAAGGACAGGCCCTCCCACATCGCGACCCCCCCCCCCTCTTACATGTCTGTTGGAAACAGCTTTCAATAATCTGATGTTTCCACGAGTCTGGAATGCTATGTTGCTAGACACTGGAAGTGGAATAGCTTTCTCCCGACTAGCACAAAAAATCAATTCCCCTTGGCACTAAAAAGTGGCTTCCCGCGAGGAACTAGTCGGCGGGGATAGCATTATGGAACCGGGATCATAGGAGAGAGGAAAAATTCATGGGCTGGAGGGTGTGGGTACTCTCCAAAAAGGTGCGAGTCGAGAGACGACTTTCAAACTCGCACAATTGTGAGAGGAAACAATAAGTATTTTAAAATGGCATGGAAAGTGGCTTCCTGGTGGCAATATTCCGCGAGAATTATTAGGGACTACACTGGGATGCACAGTTTTCAAAAGATAGCAATTGGGATGTTATTTATTATGATTTTGAAAACGTAATGCACAACAAAATTTGCCATGAAGAGCCGAAAAAGCATGTGCTGGCTTTTCCGATACCACGACGAAACACAAAAAAGCCAGCAGACGATCTTCCGGCAATGTTTCAGCTCTTCTTGTATTGTATGCACAACGTTTCAAGGCACACCGTTTGGAAAACATAAAAGCTAACAAACTAAGAGTTATTTGTTGAAACTGCGCATCCTTGTGTTACCAGTTATGAAGTTTCTGACAATGTTTCCGGATCCCGAAAGGTCCAGCGGAACGGAAGCAACGGAGGGAAAGGTAATAAGGAAAACCCTAATTCGTAGAACGCGTCGAGGGAAACTAATCGCATTACTCCGTATTCCCTATGACACTGGTAAGTAGATTCTCATAAGGCAACCGTTGGCGGGAATTTTACTTAGGAGCTAGGGATTTCAGGAAAGTGAAAATAGCAGCAATACGTCTGAGGCATGCCTTAAAGAAGTTGACTGATAAGGCGAAAAAGTGGGAGAAACCACAACCAATCATGGCGCTTGAGTATGCAGTCTGGTCCACTTAATAACTTACGAGCGGGTAGCACTGATTGACTTGTCACTAAGGTTTAAATGATATAGACTGGTGGACAAATTAGTTCCGTTTTTGCAGATACCATGGTATCTGATACTACGGCTGCTCTGCAAAAACAACAATTGTCGGATTTGCGCTTTTAGAGATCGTCCAAAGAGAAATACTGATAGCCACAGACATCAACAACTGTACTTCTTAACACTACTTTCTTCATAACTGATTCTTCTGGTTGAAAACCAGATATATACACATATTAAGAAAGCTATTTCAGGGGTGAGGACGCCAAGCTCTCTTATAGATAAGATAGTAGTTTTCTGTCCTTGTTAGAATTAGCCTAAAGTTAAAAAGAGCGCCCGATTGAGGCTTGAAATAAGACCATGTGATTAGAATAACTTCTTATCTATTTAAAGTAACTTCTTTCCCACCAATTTGACAAAAAACTAGACTCTTGCGTTATTGATTACAAAAGTGAGATGAATTTTTCAGGTACCACGATCACTTATCACGGTCCGACCGTGGTTTGTGATTAGCAGATACTACGGTAACTGCCTGATAAAAATCCGTTACTTCGTTTGTCCGCTATCAAGAGATAATCGACTTCACCGAATGAACTTTTTGTTTCGGATATGTGGTACGGCGTACCCCTATGTGATTGTACCTCTACGCTTGAAATATTTAGCCAATAAAAAGGTAAGCCATTGCCGAAAAATAAACGAAAAATGGCAGATTCATTGCATTCCATATTTTTACGTTATTTTTCTACTTTCTTCAGCCGTGACTTTACGAGCTTACCGTCATTAACCATGGAAATGCAGGCTTTTGTTGAAATTCAAAGGGGAGTCACGTAAGTGACCTGGTATTTACATTTGTTTGTTTGTTGAGTGTGTTTTGTTATATTGTGGCCCATGTTGGCCTTATTTGAAATAAATTGAATTGAATTGAATAAATTCTCCGCGTCTAGGTGAATTCTGAGTTGTCGTGCAGGCAGCGCATATTCTGAACATCATTGCTAGAGTCATAGGTGAAAAAATACAAAGTCCCTTAGATGAGCAAAAGTAAATCAGTGTTTCAAATATCGGATGGAAAAATAGGCTGCCTTTTCAGTTAGACTTTAAAAACGACAGGCCATATACAATTTCTTCCTTACTTATTATTCCCAACTGATCCTAGAAATTGAATTGCTACTCGCCGGACTTTTACTTGGGGACAAGGGTTCCAGGAAAGAGAAAAGTCCAACGATACGTTTGGAGCATACCTTGATAAAAACACGGGGAGTGAAAGGAATTTCAAATTCACAGAATGCACAAGGGACTCCTGACACCACTTTGTATTCCAGTCGACACCAATAAGCTGTTTTTCATGACGCAACTGTCAGCAGAATCTTTACTTATGAGCTGGGGATTTCCGAAAAATAACAGTTCAGAAACTTGTGAAATATAAAGGACAGACTAGCACCAGCGAGCTGAAAGAAACACAAAATGCCCTAGAATGGATAGGGGGAGAATCCGCACTACACAATGAGACTGGAAATCGAATTCCTGTGAGGGAAAATTCACGAGACGTTTTACGTCAGGACTAGGGACCTCAGGAAATATAAAAGGTCCCGCGATATGTCGGGGGCTTGGTTGATTAGAATGGTGGGAAACAAAAGGATCGGAGCTGCCCTTCTGAACTCACAGAATAAAGTTTAGAAGAATAAAGTTCAGCTCAGCGGGCCTTTACCCAGACATGAGGGATTCTGGGAAAGAGAAAATTTCAGCAAACTGTGGGGGGTCAAAACACTGAAAGAAGTGGAATGTGCATTTCAAATTCGTAAAATGGGTACGGGGACTAGTCGCATCGGATTACTATGAGAAAATATACGGCGGGTCTTTACTTAAGAGACTAGGCAGTCTGGAAAAGTAAAACTAAATTTTAGTGACTTGAGGGATATGGCTGGAGCAGGGCCGCCGACGTCAAATGCCGTCGTAAGCAAAATGGCTTGATTAGGATCAAACCCTCGACTCACGGACCGAACCGGATAATATGAAAGCTGTCAGAAGAACGACGGATTTTCTTGTGGATTTTCTTGTAAAAGCCACATGCTTACTTCGCCAATCTAATTTTATTGTGATCTCCGACAAAAGAAAAGAATGCAAACCCATTTTGACATTCCAAGTTGCTAGGTTTAGAACCGTGTCACTGACTACCCCAAACAGTATTAGTTAGATAAACAGGGACAGCCACGTCTCAGTTAGCTGCTTTTCGCGCAACTTACAGTTTAACCGAAAAGGGCTGGGATAAGACGATCTAGTTCCCCATCACTAATTCACTTAAATTGGCTTGGAGACCCGCTGAAAATGCGTTACTTCGTTGTTCCGTTATCCACGAATAATCGATTTTCAAATAGCGGAATTTCTGTGTGATTTATGGTACCTCTATGCGCTTGTATTTTTGTTGTATGCCTTACGAGAAAGATTTATGATTCTTTTTTGTTCAGACACTAAGCAATCTTCACCGATCTCACCACTGCCCACTGAGAAGCCGCGTTTGTGTTGAGATTAGAATTTCCTGCGTCATAGTAGAATTTTCGCTGTGGGGACGGCCGCAGATATTCTGAACGTCATAACTAGAGCAGATAGTGGAAAATAAGAAGTCCCTTTGCAAAATCCAAATAATTCACTGTATTCAATTAAATGACACAAAAATAAGTTGGCTTTTCAGTTAAACTTTAAGTAATGCCAAGGCTCTCTGCCTGGGCATAATATTTTGAAAATTCCGCCACTCTAGAATGATACAGTTTCGGAAGCGACTGTAAGCCCTCTACGTAGTTTACTAGGGAATGTGTTTTGAAAAAAAAATATGCCTTAACAGCAAGTACAAACGGCTGAAAAACAAAAAAAAGATGTCGCGGATGCTTTAAAAGAATATCCATGCAATAGACTTTTATGTTTTAGTCTCCATGCAGAAATATTTCAAATGTTTCGAATGCTCGGAAAATGTAATTTTCCTGAAATTTACACAAAACTGCAGTGTTTGCTCGCATAACATTATGGTATCGCTACCCCGTGTTTTTGGTGGGCCATAAACCGTTACTTCATTGAGCACTTAACACTGAGCATTGAGTTTTATAGATGTTTCAGCTGTATTTTTTTTTTTTTATGTTAGTAGCCTACTGTATTTGCGGACACGGCACCGACACGGTTCCTAACAATCTTTAAAACGGAATGTTACGCATTTAAATTATCCTTACATGACCTATGGCGTGTGTATCCTCATTCTAGGAAAAGAACACGCTCTAAAATAGTCTAATATCAAACTAAGGCGTACTTTGGCTTGCAGTAGAGACAAGCTTCTTTGAACGTTAGTTAACTCGTGAACAGTACAATTTTTTACTAAATGGTAAATTAAAGAACCAACTACCCATTCAGATGTTCTTAGGAGAGTTTGGTTCGCTAGTTTCTTGGTATTTGACTTTAGTAATATCAAGTGGATGAAAATAGCACTGTTACTATGGTAGTCAATAACTATTTGTCGGGAAAAGGAAAAGATGATCGGATAAACGACATGCAGATACTGTAATTCTTAGGCAATAGCTTCTGTACCGCCATAAATCGTATGCAGTCACCTTATTTGCACCACTGCATAGAAACTACAGTCGTAAAACCAATTTCATTTCGCCAATTCATTCTACCATCTATCGCTAACACATTTTAAACTTTAACCTACAGATAATACACCGAACGAACACCACAAGTATTCTTAGACAACTAAATTAGCACTAGCGGACTAAATTAAAATTACTTAAGACCTAGGCCTAGAATCTCAGATACCTAATGGCTTCTTCTAAGTCCGAGGAACAGGCGAATCGTTTTTAAGGAGAGTATGTGATTAGACCATTATAATATCCTGGCCGTTCAGTCTGAGCAGCCGAAAGACGCCTGTTCCTCGTTAAACTCACCAATGGCAGCAGGAAGGTTGTATATCCCAGTTTCAGTTCAGAGGCTTGAGAATTCTGAAGACTTACTAAACTTACGTCTACTCAAGTCAATGACTAAGCACCCTTCAGGATATGCTGGGAGTGTTTAAATATGTCACGACGTCTAAAATCAAATTTTGATGCGCCAAGGTGTTTTGTTCGCCTGATTTTTCGGAGCTCTCTCGCATCTTTCTTCCGGGAATGATAAGGATTGCATACCCCCAGCGAATTTTCGGTCCGAAATCATATTTCCGAAACAATATGAGGCATGTTTTTATTTGGCTACGCACCCTTCAGGATATGCTGCGAGTGGTTAAATACGTCACGACATTTAAAATCAAATTTTGATGCGCCAAGGTGTTTTGTTTGCCTGATTTTTCGGAGCTCTCTCGCCCCTTTCTTCCAGGAATGATAAGGATTGCATACCCCCAGCGAGTTTTCGGTCCGAAATTAAATTTCCGAAACAATATGAGGCATGTTTTTATTTGGCTACGCACCCTTCAGGATATGCTGCGAGTGGTTAAATACGTCACGACGTTTAAAATCAAATTTTGATACGCCAAGATGTTTTGTTTGCCTGATTTTTCGGAGCTCTCTCGCATCTTTCTTCCGGGAATGATAAGGGTTGCATACCCCCAGCGAATTTTCGGTCCGAAATCCAATTTCCGAAACAATCTGAGGCATGTTTTTATTTGGCTACGCACCCTTCAGGATATACTGCGAGTGGTTAAATACGTCACGACGTTTAAAATCAAATTTTGATACGCCAAGGTGTTCTGTTTGCCTGATTTTTCGGAGCTCTCTCACCCCTTTCTCCGGGGAATGATACGGATTGCATACCCCAGCGAATTTTCGGTCCGAAATTAAATTTCCGAAACAATCTGAGGCATGTTTCTATTCGGCGCAGCGCACACCCACGCCGTTTCGCTGTTTTCCATTTCCAATTATATTTTTCTGGAAACTAAAACATTTTTCAGAGAACGTGAATGGAGGACCCAACTTCTCGGACGTCACGCTAGGAAGTTTTGAGCAGTAAGTTGATTTTCATTTAATTTAAGAAACAGAACGGAGGATCCGTTGGGAAAAAAGTTTGCCCGAATGCAGTTTTCCAGACGAGATTAAATTTCCGGGACAGATTAAATTCCCGGCATGTTTTTATTTGGCGCTCTCTTGAACATATTTCTTTCGTGTCTGTCTTTTTACACAGTGGACATGGTGGACCCATTCTGTTTCACTGTTTTTTTTTCCATTCCTAATTACTTTTTCTCAAAAATAAAACATTATCAGAGAACGTGAGGGAGTAAACTTCTCGGACGTTGGTTCATCTAATTTAAAAATCAGAATAGAAGATCCGCTGGGGAAAAGTTCACTTAAACAGAGTTTCCCAGACCAGACCCATATAACTACGACGATAAAAAAAAAACATAACAGCTTTTCTTGTGGGAAAGCTGCAGGGAGAGGACGGAGAAGCTTTCCCCTTAGAAGCAGATCGTGGTTTGGATAGATGATCAGGATTGGCAGGTCGCAGACTAGAATGTTTACCAGGATTTTCGACAAGAGACACCTCACCCCACACACCTGCAACGTTGCTCTAATCGGACGTTACACAACTCCAACCTTGAGTTAACCAGAGACGTTCTTTAAAACAGAAGTCCCAGCAGCAGACATACACTGTAAAAAAAACCTCCGAGTAAAAAGTGAACTGCGGTATTTGCTACTGGGATTAATCTTATCTCTACATGGAATAATCTTATCTCTACAGAGATCTCAGATATCTCAGTAGAAAATACTGCACTTAGCTTTAATTCTTTCTCGGAGATTTCTTTTTTAGTTTAGTCACTATTCGAACTCTCCAATACAACACATTTGACTACTTTGAGAAACTCTGTTGGGGTTCTTAAAGATTACGAAGCCTCTCTCGGCCCACTTGATTTTGACGAGAAACTTGCATAATCGGTATTTCTGACCATCAATGATCTCCTTGGAAGCAATACGCGGGAGCCCAACCGTCTCGGAAAAGAGCCAAACACGACAGAACGCAAACATCTGCGTAGTGAGGGCGGACACAATTGACAAGCAAGTTCGAAATCTTCGAACTGAGAATGAATGAAACGATTAGGGATGTAGAGCGAGGCGCTTATATAGGTAAAATGTTAAGACACAACAAAGCCTGCCTAGCCTGTCCGAAAACCGGGAATTTCTATTGGTAACGGGATTGACCCCCGCTAAATTTCTGTCAAACTCCCCTTTCCCACCAGTACATACTACCACGAGCAGCGACCTTGACCCTTCGCCTAATCCACCTCGTCGCTTTTTGGTCCGTTGCTGAAGAAATCCTTACATATTGAATTACTCACGTAGGGGGAAAAGCGTCATATTCGTGTCACAAATACACCCACTTAAGTGACCTTCGCAGTTCGGCCAGCGGAGAAAACAGACCTCAGAGAGGTCAACAAGGACCTTGGAAGGCCAGATACACTTGGGAACAAGAGGGGACAGAAAGCTCAAACTGAGTGCTTAAAGGTCTCAATGTGATAGTCGATTATGGGGTAAGAACACACGCTGAACACGACGGTGAAAACGATTTTCTCGCCGGACAAGTAGTTCGTCCGGCGAGAAAAGTTGGTTAAAAGTAAAAGTTTCATTTGAAGTTGATTAAATATTCGATTTAGGGGTAAGAAGACATGCTGAACACTAATGTCAAAAGCATCTTCTATCCGGACAACTAGTTCGCCCGGAATCCGGCGAAAACCGGAAAATTTTTCAAAGGCAAAAGTTTGATTACAGGTTGATTACATGACAGATTTAGGGGTAAGAAGAGACGAAGTCTGTATATGACAATAATGTTTTACCCTGACGTATAAGTCCGGAATCCGGTTGTAACCGGATTTTTTTTAATAAGTTAAAGTTTTATTTGAAGTTGAAAAGATGTTCTTTATAGAGATAAGGATATACGCTGAATTCGTTTCTGAATATTCTGTTTTTGCTCGACAATTAGTTCGCTCGGAATTCGGCCGAAACCGAAATTTAAAAAAGAAAAAAAAAAGTCACCCGAAGGGCCTTTCAAACCGCATACCAAATCACGCATATCTCTTGAACCATCTTTGAAATCAACGAACAAATAAAGGAGTCCCAGAAGAATCCGATAGTGCTGATCCATAAAGCTGAAACGACGCGAAGCGCATTATTTCCAACAGGTGGCGCCAAATTTCACCGGTAATACGAACCCGCGTTCTTTGGGCACTCAAATCCAAAGTCGCGCAAATCCTCAATAAAAATGAGCAGAAAATAAAAACTGGCATCGATAATATTTCATAATATTTCACCTAGGAGCTCACCTTTGAGCAAAAGGCTTTTGCTCATCATGACCCATTAATGCATCGGATTCCTTGTCTATTCTATATCCCCCCGCAATCTTCTGTCTCGTTCATATTTAAACAGAATGACTCAATGGGAAAATGAGGCGGATGAGGGAGGATCCTCAGCGTGGAAGCTTAAGGACATCGTTAAGCTTGACCTTATCCGCTGACCTGGCGGGGAGCCACAGCAGGAGCACAATCACCAGATCGGAATAACCGACATGACAGCGACATAAGCCTTGTTGGGATGGTGGCGAGTCATCCGAAACCATGATCTTTCGGGAATCTTTGGTATTTTACGACAAAAGGGTATCAGGACCGACCAATTTCAATTACTGTAAACTTCTGTTATAACTTCCTCGACGATATAAGAACTCCCGAGTTACTGCAAAGTTTTTGCATGCTCGCCCCTGCGCTAAGTTGCCGTCCATTGCCCCTTCTATCCTTGACCATTTTCCGCTTGCTACCCTAAGGCGTATTCGCCGTTCCCCGAGGACTCCACTTGAGGAGTCCCCGCGTTTTGGTTTGTCACGGGGACTCACTCCCCGTATTCTCGCGGGTCCCACGGACGGGCAATGCTCCGATTATCATCACCATCATCAAAAAGGGCTCCCTTTCAGATTTGGAGGGGAATTAAAATCAGAATAAACAAAACCAAAAGTAAACTGAATCGAGACTAATGTCGTCAACTGCATATTTTTTTTTCGAACAAAAGCCGTTTTGGAAGCATTCCCCATGTTCTCGCTGTTTTCTGTAGGCGGAGTCCGCGTGGAGTGATTCCCTCTATTCTCGCCGCTCCTTTCGATTCCCGGAGGAGTCCTCGGGGAACGGCGAGAATAAGCCTCTGGGGAGAAGTTTATTAGATGTTCCTACGGCCCAAGCTGACTGCGAATCATATTTGACGGTGCAAAACGGATAAGTCAGCTATATTTTATTCGAGCAATATTTCGGCCCTTCTTGGCAAGGGTCCTCTTCAGGCTCAAGCCGCTCAAGCTGGAAAATAAACTTGTGGAAAAACAATTTAAGATTCTTCTTTAAATATCAGCTTTTGAGAACTTCTTCTCTGAAAGTTGGTTGGGGTTAAAGGTGGTGCTGTGATTTTATTCTGGACTCGGCGACTGTTTTTGTTGTTCTATTGGGTCGTCGAAAGGGTAGAGATTCTTCTGCGTTTTGGTTTTAGAGTCACCTGTCTCTTCTTCTTCTTTCCAGCTAAGATGAATACTTGTTGGCGGCATGTATGGGCGATTAGATCCGTACTTCGGTGATAGATGTTCCTACGGCCCAAGCTGACTGCGAATCATATTTGACGGTGCAAAACGGATAAGTCAGCTACATTTTATTCGAGCTAGTTTATTTTCCAGCTTGAGCGGCTTGAGCCTGAAGAGGACCCTTGCCAAGAAGGGCCGAAATATTGCTCGAATAAAATGTAGCTGACTTATCCGTTTTGCACCGTCAAATATGATTCGCAGTCAGCTTGGGCCGTAGGAACATCTATCACCGAAGTACGGATCTAATCGCCCATACATGCCGCCAACAAGTATTCATCTTAGCTGGAAAGAAGAAGAAGAGACAGGTGACTCTAAAACCAAAACGCAGAAGAATCTCTACCCTTTCGACGACCCAATAGAACAACAAAAACAGTCGCCGAGTCCAGAATAAAATCACAGCACCACCTTTAACCCCAACCAACTTTCAGAGAAGAAGTTCTCAAAAGCTGATATTTAAAGAAGAATCTTAAATTGTTTTTCCACAAGTTTATTTTCCAGCTTGAGCGGCTTGAGCCTGAAGAGGACCCTTGCCAAGAAGGGCCGAAATATTGCTCGAATAAAATGTAGCTGACTTATCCGTTTTGCACCGTCAAATATGAAGTTTATTAGGCCGGATTAGTCTTCTTTTATTTTCCTCTAAAGTTTATAGATATTCCTTCAGCCCAAGCTGACTGCGAATCATATTTGACGGTGCAAAACGGATAACTCAGCTACATTTTATTAGAGCTATATTTCGGCCCTTCTTGAAAAGGGCCCTCTTCAGTCTAAAGCCGCTCAAGCTGGAACAATAAAAATAGCTCTAATAAAATGTAACTGACTTATCCGTTTTGCACCGTCAAATCCAAAGTGCCATAAATAACAAAAAAAGAAAAACAAAGAAAAAACACTAGAGAACATAAGAATTGTCGTTTAACGGCCGTCAAATGGGCCGTCATCGTGACAATAGAGACACTTGTGCTATCCGGCGAATTTCAGTGAAAGTGTGGCAGTGATTCGACACTTAAGCAGAGCTAACACTGCAAATACGCGGAAGCCGAAAGAGCCGACGATATGTATTGTTGTAGCACACTCTAATACTCAAGGCCTTAGCAGTCGGGTTGATCACCATACCGAGTGCAAAAAAGCTATAGCAGTAGGTCTGAAATAGCCGCGTTTTAACAGTCATCTACATGGTTAGACGTTACGCAGACGTTACTTCAATGACTTACAAGTTCAGTGCGTAGTAAAATGTCATCATCATCATCAAGTACGCTAATCCCATCACCTACATGGACGGAGGCTGGGTTTCGAAGGCGGCACTCAAAAGTGAAACCTGCATGACAATCAGCAAGAAACCCCATTGTTACTTGTTATTACTATTATATTTTAATGTTTATGTTTAATTTAGTTTTTTTTTCTCAGATTTGGTGAATGGGTCTGCAAGCATAACCGGCGTTATTAATTCAATCTCTGATATAGGTCTGAAGGACTCGATCGATATGAGCTCGGAAAACAAGATAGATTTGACATCCGTTGTGATTTCCGCTCGAAACGAAGCCGTGATGCCCGTTTTATAAAAATCTTTTGTGCCCAGATTTCCAAATTGGGTGATTCAACGTGTGTATTGGTTCCCATTCTTTCTAGAATTTCGTAATTCCACCAACTTTTGTTCAGTCCACATCGATTTCACCGCATTCGGTCCATCCCTTCGTAAATTCGGTGATTTAACGTGTTCACTTGGTTATGGTTATTTATATGGTTATGACCGCCTTTGATTAATTTCTTAGTTAGTAACGGTTGCGCATTAGCCAGTACTGTACTGCACTGCAGTTGTGTTGCAGCCAGAAAATTAACATTTGCTACTAGTGTGTAGGGGGCAAAGTTTGCGTACTGGATATGGAAACACACTGCAGATAGATTTTCTGTCAAAAGCAAAATGTGAATGAGTCATTTAAGAAATTAGGATTTTGTACGTCTCAGGGACCTAGTTCTACGCTCAACTTTACTAATGCGGCAAATACAACCACTCGAGCCCTTAAAATTTTCGATGCATCCACTTCGGCTCTGTCTTCCAAATGGAGGCATCCGAAACATCCTCTCGGCAAATCAGCTTTGAGCTCGACTTTTAATGCTAGCGGAAGCCAAACATCTCCATCCCTTTGACATCAAATAATCTTCAGCAATAACTCTTAAGTCCCATTCTCTTCAGCACATACAGAAAAGCCACTTCAGACAAAACCCAATCTTCCCGTCGGAGCTTTACGGACCAAGCAAAAAGTTCTTGCTTTTGCTCAAAGACCGTCCAATCTTCCCGAGCAGTCATTGTCATGTTGCGATTTTGCAAGGACAGCGCAGATTATCTCAAGAACTCGTGCGGAGAGCGTGATATGTCACAGTTAACGACCAAAGTCTTTTGAACCACACCGATCTAATTGGAAGCTGGGGGGGGGGGGATTCGGCCAAAATAGGCCATCCAGGAGATGACGCTTGATAGGTGACGAAAGCGGCCAAAGTACTTTTTCATCAAATCTATAGAATACAAAAGTACTTGACACCTTGCGTCCACCATGACTGCACTAAGGGAAGTACCGGTACCTTCACTTCAAGTGAAGTACCACGTGGTGTTCAATAGCTTTCATTCTCCAATCACTACAAGAATTCTAGCTACTAGCTTCCCCATAGGTTTCGAAGCCAGAGTATTACCCAATCCACCCAAAGTACAGACCCCCCCCCCCCGGAAAAATTGAGCTTTCCTGGTCGTAATGGCTCGTGACGTAAACGAGCGCACCTCCATATGAAGCTTAGTGACCTTTATGCAAGATATTCCAACTTGCAATCCTTATGCTGGGGGAAAACCGGTACAAGCATGTCGAATCTTCATTCTCCAAAGTAGGTATAATTAGCCTTACCCTCCCCTTACGTTCCAAGAGGAAAGCCTGCTTCCTTGACAGTATGGCCCAGCACCATTTTCATCTGTGTTTGATGATGTATTTTCTTTCTTCTTTTCGTCATAGTTTTGTCTGTTGTTGTGTTTTTGTATGTTTGTGTGAGTGGCCCTCCGATAAAAATAATAACAGGTATACGCTTCGTGGCCCTTCGATAAAAATAATAACAGGTATACGGTTCGTGGCCCTTCGATAAAAATAATAACAGGTATACGGTTCGTGGCCCTTCGATAAAAATAATAACAGGTATACGGTTCGTGGCCCTTTGATAAAAATAATAACAGGTATCCGGTTCGTGGCGCGTCTTCCATATGAAGCATAGTGAATTGTAAAAAAAAAAATGAGGTAGGCACTACATGCTGAAAGCACAAGTGGCAATAGATACAGTTTATGTTCCAATATTCATGTTGGACTCTACTGGGTTTCTCAAAGATTACAAACCCGTCTTGGATGTTTTCAGCTCGGCCAAACACGGCAAATAAAAATTAGCGATAGTGCCGTTAGGGCAAATAAAAATGACTCACAAAGTTTGAATTCGCGCAAATGAAAATGGATAGGACGGAAATGGATGTGACAGGTCTCTATTTTTTAGAACTGTACAATTGTAATACCGGTGGAAAATTCTGACAAGCTGAAGAGCTAATTTGTGTAATCTTTGACAAGTTTTGAGACATTTAAACTAGTTTTGATTTATTTTTGAGCTCATACTTTCAAATTAGTGCTAATATGGACGACAATCACGAAATCGGCTTGACCGTTGTATCGGTTTTGAGAATAAACTGAACTGAATCGAAGAGCTCGCACAAAAACCGACTACCATCGCGTCACACTCCCCCTGCTTTGGAACCTAGATTAACCCTAGGCTTAACAACCTATCCCTGATCCAACCGTCCCCTAACATACCCCCCCCCCGTAAATACGAGCCCATTTATTAAATCAGAGCTGGAGAAACCCTTTGTTTCCGGAATGACAGTACTATTAGGTGTATCCAGTTCGAATCCAGATCATTCAACGAGCCGAGCCTCCAGCGAAGCAGGAATCGATTCCAGCCAGATCAGATTGGCTCGTGGAGAACTCCATTCAAACTGAAGAGGGAATTCAATCGCAAACGAGGGGATACTCGTTCCCGGGCAGAAGATCGAGAAACGCCAGACGTTGAGATGATGGTTACAGGTCGACACCGCGAAAATCAAAGCCGTGATTGCAAACACCGCAAAGGTATATGCCGCGAAAGCGACCAGGCAAATACCGCGACAGGAGAAACAGGAGAAAAACCGGAACGGTCGAAACAGCCTAAGTGAGCACATGTCAAAATGTGAAAACCAAAGGCGTGACTGCAATAACCGCGAAGGTCGAAAGTCCTTAAGACGACAGTCAGGTACCGCGACATGGCAAAAGCCGTGACGAAAAAAAAACGAGGAAAAAACCGCTTTAGCATGGCATGCTGGTAACATGTTAATAAAGCGAAAAACAAAACCGTGACTGCAAATACCGCGAAGGCCAATACTACAAAATCGCGACAGCCAAATACCGCGACAACGCAAAACCGGGTCTGCAAAAACCGCGAAGGTTGAAAGTCCCCTAAAACGACAGACAGATACCGCGACATGGCAAAAACCGTGACGAAAAAACCCCCAGGAAAAACCGTTTTAGTATGGCATGCTTGTAACATGTTAATAAAGCGAAAAACAAAACCGTGACTGCAAATACCGCGAAGGTCAATACAACAAAATCACGACAGCCAAATACCGCGACAAGGCAAAAGGCGTATTCTCGCCGTTCCCCGAAGACTCCTCGGGGAATCGAAGGGAACGGCGAAAATAGAGGGAGTCACTCCACGCGGACTCCGCGTACAGAAAACCGCGAGAACACGGGGAGTGCTTCCAAAATGAAAAGCCGCTAATGGAAACAAAGCGAAGGTCAATGCCGCAAAAGTCCCTATTACGACGCAAAAATGCCGCGACAGGCCGGGACATAGACCCCGGCGCCGCGCCGAATACTAAAATCAGCTGCGTCGCCGGAAAAAGTATCGGCGTTCGGCGGCGCGCCAGCGCCGCCGAAAATTTTTCGGCGGCGGCGCCGCCGATACGAAATCGGCGCCGCCGCCGGCGGAGGTCGGCGTTTCCGAAAATAAATGCGACCAATATAGAAAAACACTAAAAAATGGTAAATTTTGGTAGTGTTAGAATACTGGTTCTTCCGGAACGCGCAGCTTCACTTACGAACGAATAGCCACACCATAAGTGCCATCTCTAAGTACGTAAGCCCGAGAAGGTGTACGTAAGCCCGAGAAAGTCTGAAGAAGTGTGTTATTTTTGCTAATAAAATTTCTTTGTAACTAGCTAGATCCTGAGGTTATTATCTTCCTCAGCATGGCTCATCAGATCAGAGCTGAATCACAATAATAAAAATTTCGTTTATTATGGCGAGCTTGCGAAAATGCGAAGACCACTCTTCAGTTCTTTTGCTGAAAGAAATCTCACCGGTTCCCAGCGCGGCTGCTTGGGACCGTACGCGACACGCGTGCAGTACTTGAAGATGGCACTGTCCTTGCCATCTTGGGAATTGCAGTGCCTAGGATATTCTAGAAAAGGCATTTTTTTTCTTATTTTTTAATCAACTAAAATGGGCAATCTCTGCAAAGTGACCAAATAAATATTGACACTGATGTACTATCGCCGACACAAAAAACTGACACTTGAAATTCCATAAGGAGGAAATTGGCTCTCGTTAACACTATGGTGTATGCCTTTTCGGAACTTACAAAGATATCGTTTATGCATACAGACCAGTTCGCTTATTGTTTACCTGTTTTCCCAAACAGGTAAACTCTGAGGTTCTGAGAGCATTTTCAAGGAGATTTACTTTTTCCTTGTGGGATTTCAAGTGTCCGTTTTTTATGGCGGCGACAGTACTACCCCACGAGATCAACAAACAAAGTCTGCCAACGCACAGGTCTGAAGTTCTGAAAAACAAATATCTCCTGAAACAGAAGAGCCTGACTGTAAATTATGATAGCACACGGGTTTCGTGTGTGAGAGTTCGTGAGTTGAACAGACATTCGTTCGTTTCATACTTTTCCGTTCGAGCCTATGAGATGTTTGAGCTAATCTTAATAATCGCTCTGACTTCGAAGGTAAGTAAAACAAAGAAAAAAGGAATCGACTTCGATTCTACAGGTAGCAACTCGACTCTCAACCCCGCGTCCGGACGTGCCCATTCGCAATTTGAGTCCAAAAAGAAACAAAAACTAAAAGTAACCTTTGCTGTAAAACTGACAAACTAGAAAACTTATTCAGCTTCAACTCCGCGGTAGTGGCTTACACACAAAAGCTCAAATCAAGCCCCAGATTCATTCAGGGCCAAAGACTATTACTACTGATCACAATGATACCATCACAGTGCACAAGATCCAGATTGCACAAATCAGACTGACCAAAAATCAACACAAAAAAAAGCCCTCGACTTTAGTTCTGTGGCAATGGTAAGTGAGTAAGGAAATATTCAGATCATCGATCGGATCCCTTCACGGAGAAGGATCGCGGTTTTCACAGATAGCTACGGTATTTGAGGATCTTCGAGCGATTTGCAGAGATCATAATTATCATGTACAAACTGGATGAAATTGACCCTGTGAGGAGCAATCATCGCTCGTTTATGACTCAAAATGATGCCCGTGATTGAAAAAGATCTTTCCGCACTGGCACTTGTGGCAGAAAGGGACAACTTTTTTCGAGCTAGTGCGGCAATCCAAGGGATTTGGCCAGAGTATGTCCTCCAAAATTCGAGTGCGCTCCAGGGTTTGCTTCTTGCGCTTTCACTTGCAAGCGTCAGGTACAGATCGATTTGGCGCCGAATTATTTCATCATGAGCGTCGGAGTCAGACGACGCAGCTGACGCAAACCTCTTGGCAAGGGTTCTTACCCTACTCTGTCGTGGTTTCTTGGAACAGGGGTCATCAGTTTCAGAGGCGCAATCTTCGTCACTATTCGGTTCAACATTGGCAACTACAACTTGTTTGGCTTCAGGACTTTCGTCACAGAACACAGCAATATCACAGGCTTTAACATTATTTTTCACAGCATGGTAGAGGAACTCTCGCTTCGAGATATCTTTCACACTAAGATGTTCATCTATTTCTTTAATCTGAAACACCTGAAAGTCTAGAAGAGCGGCTAAAACCATGTCATCGTCACGCGGCATTCGGTATTCATATTTTGTCGCTAAACATCTTTTCAGCTCCTGGATAGGAAAGCTGTCGTCATCGGAAATCTCGAGCTTTTCTCTAAGTACAGCCCTGAACAGAAGAGCAAGACTAAGCGTTGGATACTGCTCACCTTCCAGAGTTTCAACCGCTTCAGCAAAGCTGCCTAGCAGCTTGTTGAGTTCTGTGAGAAGGTTAAGTTCGTCGTCGTCAAATATTAGCTCGCGTTTTCCCAATCTACCAAGGAGGATGTTGACAGCAGATATGTGGCTTTTCAAGCTTTTCAGCATCAGGTAAGTGGCACTCCAACGTGTTGGCAAATCACGGGACAAACTTCGCGGCTGAATAAACGTTGGAGGCGGTGTGCTTTGAAGCTCAGACGCTACCTGATAAACTGGGATGCTTTCGTCAGCTTCTAAAATCTCTGCAACTTGCGAAATAGATTCAACTACAAAAAAGTCTTCTGACCTCAAATCAGCAATCTCTTTTCCAAGTTCTGCTCCTCTGTACACAAGGCTTTTGACGATTTCTCGACTTTTGATTACAAGGTTCTGAACCTCCGCAACCTTGGAAATCCCATCCACTGTTATAAGGTTGTGGAGACCATGGGCCAAACAATCCCTCGAACCTGACTCGTTTCTGTCAAGGTAGCATGCCTTCACAATATTTGCACCTCTGTCGTGAACCAGAGTAAGATGCTTGCCTGCAGAAAAAACATAAAAATAAAATAAGCAATGCTGATCCCCGCTAGTTATGGTCTCTCTTTAATAGTTTTTCGACCTTTGCAGAATTACAGAAGAACTGCAACTAGCTTACTGCTAGTGATTTACTGTCAAATAGCCAGAAGAAAAACAACAACTCAAAACTGCAGGCAAAATGTTGCGCCTCTCTAGATGAAGAGGAGACAGGTAGAGACAGATACCACAAACAGTATGTCCCAGACTCCCGGTTACTGTACTGTGCCGAA
The DNA here is from genome assembly GCA_030848855.1 of Branchinecta sandiegonensis. Lineage (NCBI taxonomy): Eukaryota > Metazoa > Arthropoda > Branchiopoda > Anostraca > Branchinectidae > Branchinecta > Branchinecta sandiegonensis. The sequence continues at coordinate 13,166,885 of JAUPMV010000014.1, forward strand.
GACTTCACAAAAAGCTGAAAATCTACATTCTGTTTATCAAAATATAACACAATTCTATATAATACATTGTACAGATTAGGTTGTTCTGTACAAGTTTTAGCTTAGCCTCCCATGTGTTAACTACCTGATGGGCTAAGAAAAGGATTAGGCGACAGTTTTGTTATAAATAAAGACCCTTGAAACTTAAATATTTTCTGGTTCTGATTCTGAAAAATCTTTGTAGAGGTGCTTGAGGCAATCTGACATGTGCATGAAGCAGGTGCAGAGGTAGAAGCTCATCTGAATTTAACATGGGCTTTCATGGTTAAACTGGTATGCTCACCCCATTACTTTCCAGATTGCCTCAAGCACTTGAACTAACTAGTTATGCCCTGGTTTTTTCACTTTGTCTAAGAAGAACAGGTAAGCAAATCCTTTAGGCTATTAACTCAAAATCAATCATTAACTGATGATCAAGTGATGTGATAAGCTCTGGATTAACTAATATGATACTTTTGTAGTTTTTTTTTTTCAGAAAAAGTTCAGCTAAAATGGCAGAGCTTGTGTATTCAGAATTACAAATAAAATATGAGTACATACCTTCTATTCCGAAAAGCTTCATGCATGCTCTGAATTCTTTTCTAATATTTTCTGCTGTATGTTTCTCTGCATTCAGACATGATGTTGTCAGAGTCACACCTTTCATTTGAAACTTCGAATCCAGGTACACAAGTCTGTGACATTGGTATCCAAGGCGCCTGTGGCCATCAGTCCAAATATCAATAGCTAAAGTTCCTGCTCCATCCATGATCTCTTTGGGATCAGTAACCAGATTTTTAATCAGAGAGAAAGATTTATCATAAATGTCCTGTAGGGCACTTTTCGCCAGTGTTCTTTCAGATGGAATATCATTTTTGCCATTTCCGATAACATCATATTTCTGAAGAAAATCTCTGAAGCCAGGCTGGTTGACTATCCCAAATGGCTGCAGATCCCTACAGCAAAAAAGAGCAATATCTCGTCCAAAGAGGTGCTTTTCAGATGTAGACATCTGAAGAGAAGAGCGTTGCCTCTTTTTTGGAACAAAAAAATCAGACACTTTTGAATTCTCTGTCTTAGCTGGGACTTTGCTTCCACTCTCTTTGTCTTTAACTTGAGCTGCTTGCTCCTTTTCCAGGTAAAAAGTTTTCTGGACTGTCTCTTCGTTGGCATGGGCAGCTTTTAGATGCAAAACCATATTTGTTGTGCTGACAGAGTTTTTGTAACGTATGATACACGAATACACTTTTTTAAGGGGAGCATTTTTGTCCACTTTTTGCGACTGATGGAGACACAGTTTGCAATATACAAAGCCAGAGTCAACTACCTTGAGTTCTGCACCCACACTGCACTGCAGATCTCCAAAAAATTTCCATGCATGGCTTTTCCTTGCACTGTTTGTACTGACTTTGAACTTTTCAATTGGCTGATGCCCGAAATCCTTCACAGAAAAGCTCATATCCACTTGATCTAAACTGTGTCTGAATGAAACTAAGCCACAGGTGGGAGAACTTTTGAATTTTAGCGAGAAACAGTCTTTCAACATGAAGCTTTATCCCTACTGTATGTTCTCAAATCCCTAAAACCCGAACTCGGAAGTAAAAAAAAAAAAGCTATACGCCAATAAAGCTGTCGGCGGCGTAGTCACGCCGACACCGCGGCGGCGTGTTCGGCGCGCCACTGGATTTTCGGCGGCGGCGCCGCCGGGGTCAAATCGGCGGCGTCGCGGTCGTTTTCGGCGCGGCGCCGGGGTCTACCGGGACAGTCAAAACCACGTAAGAGATCACATGTCAAAACGCGAAAAAAAGCCGCGCCTGCAATAACCGCAAAGGTCGAAAGTCTCTAACACGACAGCGACAGGGCATAAACCCGTGACGTTAAAACCGCTTAAGTATGGCATGATGATAAAGTGTCAATTACGCGAAAAACAAAACCATGACTGCAAGAACCGCGAACGTCAATACCAGGAAACCATGACAGGCAAATACTGCGACAAGGCAAAAACCGGGGCGGTCAAAACCGCGTAAGCATGGCTGTCACATGTCAACAACGCGAAAAACAAAACCGTGACGGCAAAACCGCGAAGATCAACGCCGCGAAAGTCTTTATCAAGACAACAAATACTGCGAGAGACCAAACGCTGGTATGATAACAAGAGCTGTAAGCTCATATGGCACTTGCATGTGTCAAGATGATTTGATTGATCAAGAGTAAGTTTCGACTTTGCGGTTGAGATGCGCGCTATAAGGGAGCTGGAACTTCATTTGTAAGCAAAACCCTTGAGGCAAAACTGCTAATGGGCTGATGGGCATCACGAAAATGCATATATTGCTTAAAAGTATTTTTTTTACTTTGCGGTCAAGATTGGTACTTTAAGGAATAATCGGATTTGGGAAGTAGCAATTTCTAAGCAAATGTTGTTGAGTCTCCAATATTCCAGCGAAGTTTCATCGTCCTAGCACATCTGGAAGTACCTTAACGCGCGATCACCGGAATCCCAGACCCCCCTCCCCCTCCTCCAACTCCACCCACAATAACCGGAGCCAATCCTGTTCTGTAAATGATTAATCCAGAGCATCTGTTTGTCATTCCCACGAAGTTCGATCCAGATCACACCAGTCTAAGCGGGTCAAGTATTTTCCGCCCTCCCCCCGATAATTGCCGGATTCGGTCCGGAAATGAAAAAGGTCACAAGAGAAAAATGTCCTCTGTTTAATTATTAAATTTCACTCGAATCCGATCACCCGTTCCAAAGTTACGCATGACTCAATATTCCGGATTCCCCTCCCTCAACTCCCCCCCCAAGATTATCATATCGAGGATTTTTTTTTTATTCCAAGTCAGTTTGACCGCGTCCCTGATATGCCTTCCAAGTTTCGTCGTGAAAATCCCCCAAAAACGGAATTCCGGGATACCCCTCCTCCCCCCCCCCCCTCAAGTGTCCGGATCCAGTCAAATTATGTAAAAGATTTATATGGACCAGATGTTTGTTCTTCCCAGCAAGTTTCACTCCGAAACCATCATTCTAACCGTTTCTCGAGATTTCCGGTCCACCCCCCCCCCACCCCACCCAGCTCCCCCGCGGTGCACGTAGCCAATCCGATTCAGCAAATGACTTACCTAGAGCATCTGTTTGTTCTTCCCACAAAGTTCCATCCCGATCCCTCCATTCTAAACGGGGCACGTATTTCCCCCCCTCCCTCAATAGTTGCCGGATCCGGTCCGGATATGAAAAAAATCATCGGAGAAATGTCCTCTGTTGAATTCTTAAATTTCACGGATTCGGATTCCCCTCCCTCCACTCCCCCCACCATTATCTGATCGACAAATTTTTTATTTTGAAGTCAGTTTGATTGGGTCCCTGATATGCCTGCCAAGTTTCATCGTGAAAGTCCCCAAAACCACCATCACCGGAATTCCGGGACCCCCCCCCCCATAAGTGTCCGGATCAAGTACAATGGCCTAAAGGACTTATCTAGAGCAGATGCTTGTTCTTCCCAGCAAGTTTCACTCCGATCCCTCCATTCTAACCGTTTCTTGAAATTTCCGGTCTCCCCCCCCCCCCAACTCCCCCCTGGCTACCGAATCCGGTCAAGACTTTAAACGGGACATTACAGATATATATTCTGTTCAGTTATGAAGTTTCATTACAATCCGATCATCCGTTCGAAAGTTACACACTTCTCAATTTCCCGGATTCCCCTGCGGATTCCCCTCCCTCCACTCCCCCACCATTATCTGATCAACAATATTTTTATTTTGAAGTCAGTTTGATTGGGTCCCTGATATGCCTGCCAAGTTTCATCGTGAAAATCCAAAAAACCACCATCACCGGAATTCCGCCCCCCTCCCCCATAAGTGTCCGGATCCAGTACAATGGTCTAAAGGACTTATCTAGAGCAGATGCTTGTTCTTCCCAGCAAGTTTCACTCCGATCCCTCCATTCTAACCGTTTCTTGAAATTTCCGGTCTCCCCCCCCCCCCAACTCCCCCCTGGCTACCGAATCCGGTCAAGACTTTAAACGGGACATTACAGATATATATTCTCTTCAGTTATGAAGTTTCATTACAATCCGATCATCCGTTCGAATGTTACACACTTCTCAGTTTCCCGGATTCCCCTGCCCTCCACCCCCCCCCCCAAATGGTCGGATCAGAAAACTGATTATTCCTAATTTTGTTTGGTCGGGTCTCTGATATGCCTGCCAAGTTTCATGGTCCTAGCACAACTGGAAGTACCCTAACTCGAAAAAGTGTGACAAAATGCCCTAAATTTTCAAGTTTCCAGCGCCCCGCACTCCCCCCCATATGGTCGGATCGGGAAACTGATTATTTCCAGGTTAGTTTGGTCGGGTCCGTGATATTCCTGCCAAGTTTCATTGTCCTAGCTCATCTGGAAGTACCCTCACTCGAAAAAGTGTGACAAAATGCCCTAAATTTTCAAGTTTCCAGCGCCCCAACTCCCCCGCATATGGTCGGATCGGGAAACTTATTATTTCCAGGTTACTTTGGTCAGGTCCCTGATATTCCTGCCAAGTTTCATTGTCCTAGCTCATCTGGAAGTACCCTAACTCGAAAAAGTGTGACAAAATGCCCTAAATTTTCAAGTTTCGAGCGCCCCCACTCCCCCGCATATGGTCGGATCGGGAAACTGATTATTTCCAGGTTCGTTTGGTCGGGTCCCTGATATTCCTGCCAAGTTTCATTGTCCTAGCTCATCTAGAAGTACCCTAACTCAGAAAAAAGTGACAAAATGCCCTAAATTTGCAAGTTTCCAGCGCCCCGCACTCCCCCCCATATGGTCGGATCGGGAAACTGATTATTTCCAGGTTAGTTTGGTCGGGTCCCTGATATGCCTGCCAATTTTCTTTGTCCTAGCACATCTGGAAGTACCCTAACTCGGATATGTGGGACAAAAAAACTCGGACCGACCGACAGACCGACAGACGGAATTGTGATCGGTATATGGCACTTGAGCCAGAGGCTGCAAGTGCCATAAAAACCGCTTTAGTATGGCATGATGATCACATGCCAATAACGCGAAAAACAAAGCCTTGACTGCAAAACCGCAATGCCAATGACGCGAAACTCATTCCCGCGAACAGGCTAATCCTCAGATCTGCCAAATCTTGGGGTCTGACAGCTCTAATCGCCATGGAGGAATGAACAGCTGTGCCCTGAACCAAGTACACGTAGGTAAGAACAGGCAAATAACGCTTGCCTACATGGCAGGATCGCGGTAAAAAAGCGAAGGTCACAACCTCGAAATTCAATTACCACGATAGTGAGAACATCGAAATTTATTACTGCGAAAGGCTTTTTTCGCTGTAAAAAACAACGCAGTGCCGCAGACACAGAAGTTAAGCAACATAATTCGCCTTTATTCTAGTTCAGCGCTCCAAGCGGACTAGTTTGTGGTTGGTCTCGTTATAGCAAAATATGAGGTGGTATTCTAAGGATACATAAGGGGATGGCAAAATCACTTTATACTCTAAAGGAAGTGCAAAACTTTCGGTGTTCGAAAGCAGATTGCTGATTTACTAACCATCAACTGGTGGAATAATTTACTCTGTCGGTCACAATTGTTGACAATTTGACAAAGGAGGACTTCCAGAAACTAGTCCGCTTGAAAGCGAAAATCGTGAACCACGAGAAGAGGTTAATTCCTGAGCGGTGATCCCAGTTGAGGTGCAAATTCAGACCCGATCGACAACAATACTCTATATGACTAAGTCCAAAACACGCCAGTGATCCTCAGGAAGGAGTAAGCGTCTCCGTAACGACTCGAACTCAACGACTCAAATCCTGTGTCACGCAATGACGGCGATCTTTGGGAGCAGCTGTGACACCACTTCTGCCATTCTTCCGCTAGGTACCCGGAGAGGCCGGAGATTTTGCATCGGCAAGGAGAGATAGTCATCAAGAGTATTGCGAATAAAACCAACCGGCAGGCGAAAAAGGTCGTGCTACCCAGCTGTCTCGAAGCCATGAACTAACAGAAAAGTAACAGTTTGCAGAAATGAAATCGTGTGAAAGTGGGTTCTACACTGGTAATTGCAAGGCCGTCGTAACCGTGTCCACCCAGACCTGGCGTGCTCTCTCCCTCATTGGCTGAAAACCGCCCAAAACGGCGGTTGTCGTTCTTCCGACGGTTTACGATTGCCAGTGGAGAATATACTTAAAACAAACAGCCCACCTTTCCCCCAATAAGGAAAAGTAAGAAGACAAAGAGTGTCGACTATAAAGTGTAGGGCTGTAAAGGCTTGAACGAGAACAAGCTTATTCCTTTTTCTGTAAGAAAAGATTAGAGTCGCTTTAAACTACAGAGAACAAGGAAAATAGAAAGACTAGGAAGAAAATAGTGAAAAACTGGAGTAGAAAAAGTGAATGCTAGAAAACATGCTGTAGGCTAACCAGAAGCAGAATAAAGAGAAAATAGCAAAAGAAAAACTACAGCAGAGATTCGGGGAAAAAGGCTAAGCCACCCTTTCGACAGTTTACTTATTTCAGACGGTGGAAAGCTTCACAACGGACAGTTCCACTACAGCTGTGTTGACATGATGAGAAAACGAAGAGTAAGAAGAGTTAAAGAATCCTCGGGAGATAAATGAAAGACAATGAGAACATTAGGCCTACTCCGTATCTGAATTTAGGCCCTTATAGGAAACGCATAAGGCGGGCAAAACAAATCGAACAAGAATAGCGATTTTCTCCAACGCTTCTCCTGTTTTGTGTACCGAATACTGTTAAAAGAAGTTTTCTCTCGGAAATGTTGTTGGAAGATCATCATTCGCACATCTTTCTTCATGCCTATTTTTTATTCTGTTTTTCCTCTTATCCCACAGATTTACTTCTTCTGCTTTCGCTTTAATCCGGTGCCCTGAAGGGACATTCTCGCAAATTTTACACCAAATATCTTGGTTAACAAACCAAATCCTTTATCATCAGGCTCATATCTTAAAATTTGTAATGTCAACTTATGGGTTTCGATGTAGTGTCCAAGTGTAGCTCTTGCTCTCTATTTCTTTTGCTACGGAGGGTTACAAGATGTATTTCAGTTTTATTGTTATACATACTGTCAGAAGTTTTATAACAGATAACACAAGGATGCGATGTTTCAAGACAACACTTGGGGGAATCTGTTGCGATTTTGAAAACGTTAGGCATTAATTGTTATAGAGAACAAGCATTGCCAGGAAGAGCCAAAAGCCGCCGAAAAAGCATCTGCTGACTTTTTTTGTTTGTCGTCATGATGTCGAAAAAATCAGGAGATGCTTTATCGCCGCGTTTCGGCTGTTCCTGGCAATGCTTGTTATACATAACGTTCTCATAATCACAACAGATAACATCGTGTTATCTCTTGAAACTGCACACCCTTGTGTTATCTGTAATTATTATTCTGACACTGTATTGTCTTCTTTATTTACTGACGGCACTACTATTGTTTGGTTTTAACCTTCAAACTCTGCTATCTGTAGGGCTTCATCCCAGTCTAGTACACTAAGCCCTTATTTGATAACCATACTCAGACAATGAAGTGGGGTGAGCACAGGGGCGTCACGACTGGGGGGGGGGGGGGGGGGGACGGCCCCCCAATCTTGTCGGCCAGTCGCTAAAAAATAACTGAGTCGGCGCGACATGAAAACAGTCGTTTTTATGTAAAAATCAGTTGATTTTTTGTCAAAACAGTCGGTTTTCTGAAAATCAGTCGACTTTTTTTCAAAACTGTCATTTTTTTCTTGAAAACAGGTTCAGGTTTATATAGGTTCAGGTTTATATATTTACGTAAAAAATTTATAAAATAAATAACACTTCTTTCCCGGCAGAGAGGCATCTCGAATGCTCGGGAACAACTCGGGAAAAACAGTGTTTTTTTCTGCAAAAACAGTCAGTAAAAATTACCCGCTAGTCGGTAAATGCCTTGTCCCCCCCCCCCCAAAAAAAAAACATTTTGGCTAGTAACGCCTCTGGGTGAGCATGGTACTCAGACCAGACCCATGAGTACCCCTTATTCCCAAGAGGGTTACCATTGCAGTATTCAACACGTTGGTAATTCGACAATTTTTTTTTATTTTTTTTTTACTTGAAAGTGTTGTAGCTTACTGGGAACAGAGCCTCTGTGTTTGGTCCCATGCGGCGACTATGGATACCTCGACAAAACTGAGCTGAGCTAGAGATTTTTGCTCAGTTGCTTCCCGTCTAGTTGCCTCTTCGCCGTTGCGCAAATCAGAGGAATTAGTGCAGGAGGCGCGCTGACTCGCTCTGCACCGCTTCCAGACAACCAATCGGTTTTTACTTTGAAAATTTCTTCTCCGAGGCTTTACTGCGATATAGCTATTTATAATCGTAACGAATTGTTATGTTCCGCGTAGCTCCTACCCTCCGCTCGTTTGCATCGCGCAGGGTATGGGAGTCTATTCGACTCCGCATGGTCGTTTTACAAATATAGGAAGACAGAGGTTCTTGTGCTTATTAGTTCTTGGTACTGGTACCAATCTGGAGAATAAGGGGTGCAAATACGTATGAGCACCGCGATCACCCCTCCCAACATGCCCCGGGATCAGAGCGTGGTTATCGGAAATGGGCTTAGTGTGCTAGACTGCTCCTTCCCCGATGAAAAATTTGTAGCCTGCGTAGTTGTATGATAGTTGTACGAAAAAAGTTGCATGTATTACTATGTAATAGTAAAGAATACCATCATTTAATGTGCCTGAGACTGGTCAAATCTTCAGCAGTAGTGTACAGTAGCATCCTGTCTTGTCATAGCAGCGTCCAGTCTTGCTAATAGTAGCATGCAGTAACACGGTAGCCTTGAAGTAGAAGCATGTAGTAGCATCAGTTAGTACTGCATGCTACTTTTTCGTACAACTTCATACTACTATTTTGAGACAAATTTTTCATCGGGTCCAGCACAGAAACCCTACTTGCACTTCATTCAAAATGAACGACGATAAGTTAGACTCAACTTCCGAGAACGAAAATACGAAGCCAAGTGCCAACTTTTCTTGTGGTAAGTTATTCTGAACCAAATCTCCACAGGACAAACTTAGATATGGGAAAATTCATTGCATTTCTTAAGAGGGAAGTTTTCTCTTGTTGACGAGTCGGTCCATGAGTTTCTAACCAGACAAGCATACCAAACCAAACAGGAATTGTAGACTCAATCAGCCTATGCAAACAAAATCCGAGCTATGAACTGAAACTGCGATAACCTCTACCATAACTGTGCCATAAAATCTTAAAACTACCAACTTAAATGTAAATAAACAGTAAAAATGCACTAACTTGCACTATCATATAAAACAGCTTGCACTAATGAACAGAAATAGCAATAACCGAAAGAAAGGCTTATCTGACTCCATCAGATCCACGACATCCCATTCTTGCGGCTACATATAGTTGAGTGACTCTTTTTAATCATTTTATTTCCCAATAGTCAGCCTAATGTTGGTCAGTTTCCCACGGTCGTAAGCGCAGATGAACCTGGCCAGCTGTAGCATGATATTTGTTAACAGTCACATCTGGGTCAATCAGAATGCCCGTTACCGATTCTCCGGACTCATCATGACGGCTCTCTAAGTTTTTTTCCCAGTTTTCTTTTATTCTTAATATAACTGATACATAACTCTGCACTTACGATACTCTGCACTTACAATTATTTCAGGGTTTGAACCGGAGAGAAGAAAAACATCGAATGGTTCAAAATGGCAAACTTCAAAACATGCAGTTAGGACCGATCCGCTCTTCTTTCCCAATTGTTCAGTCATTTTTATTTACTTATTATGTCCTGAAACTCGGTAAGCTATAGAAGCGTGTTGCACTTTCATCACCCAAAGTCTCAAGCTTCATACAATAATTTCATTTATCCCGACCGCAAATTAGTTTTATTTGCACCACGACAGTATCCAGAGCCCCACCCCTTGGTCTTTGCGGGTGTTTTCGCATTTCTTACCAATATTCCGATATAAAAATCTGTCGTGATTTTCCGCGTTTTCAGTGTAGAGTTAGTTAACTTTCGCTATTTGTTTAACAAATTGACCCAATATCCCGCACGTGTGGTGTTCTTGACAGTGCGGTGGACAAACGACAGACTTGTTTTTATATAATTTTGGGATAGGCGTTACTACAGGGACCCATAGCCAATCAGTTCGCAGCGTACGAAGTAGATCCGTGTGATTTGTGGTACCTCTATGCGATTGTGTCTGTGTTGTATGCCTTACGAGAAAGATTTATGATTTTTTTTATGTGTTCAGGCACTTAGCAGTCTTCACCAAGCTCACCACTACCCACTGAAAACCCGCGTTTGTGTTGTGATTAAAATTTCACGCGTCATAGTAGAGTTTACGCTGAGGGGACGGCCATGGATATTCTGAACGTCATTACTAGAGCAGATAATGGAAAATAAAAGAATCCCTTATCAGAATTCAAATAATTCAGTGTGTTCAATTATATGAAGTTGGCTTTTCAGCTAAACTTTAAAATACAATACTTCGTCTTTTAAAAACCGAACAGACCTCTCCAGTTCCAAGCCTGTCGTCCTTCGAGATAATCAACTTATCCGCCTCCTTCCAAACATTCTTCTGATTTTTCGGTCATTTACAGGTAAAAAAATAAAAATAAAGCAGAACTTAAAACTGACATTTTTCCATTATCTTCTTTTTCAGTTAAAGATCCATAACCAGTCCTCCTATTTTCAATTTGTCTTTAACAGTTGTTTTTCGTGCTTTTAGTCTCAGACCAAATCCAATCTTTCCAAGGAGGGTATTTTCACAGCCGAGACGAGTTGCGAGTTGCGTTTTATTTGAAGTTCATAGTGCAGCGGACTGTTCGTTGTCGTTTTGTTCGCCAGTGGGCCGTACGCTGGGAAGGCGTACGGCCTTCCCGAAATCATTTTATTTGCCAGCGGCCCGCTCGCTGAGTGCCAGCGGACCCGCCAGTTTGCACGCTGGGTGAGACAGGGAACAGTTCAGCGTACCTTCTGACCTAGTCCGCCAGGAATAAAACGTCTATTTACAGTTCGCCGTCCGCTCCCGCTGCACTATGAACTTCAAATAAAACGAAACTTGGTTCATTCGCAGATACGGACTGTACGAACTAGACAGAAACACTATTTATTGGCCATGTTAGTTAAGATTGCACGTAGTGGGGAGTTAATGCATAGGACTGACCAGTTTTTTCTTCCGGGTATTTTGATGGAATGCAGCAACTGCATGCCCTTTATGGTAAATGAGAACCTCATCAATGAACGGAGTCGTGCTGGAGCAAACATGTCCAAACATGAGTGAATGTTTCCCATGTTTTCTCCCCTCCAACATCGCACTTGGAGATAGAACAAACTTCTACTCCCATCCCCTGTCCGCCCACCTGTCCCCCGAGCAAGCTCGAAAATAGCTGCAGTAAGCTTTCGTCGAACACCCCTTCATTACTCCGCAACTGATCGATTTAATTTGTTTCCAGAAATAGGGTAAAAGCTGAATGTTTGATCATGGTCTTGACATTTCTTGGAAACCGCTGAGCACTCGACAGATTGTCAACTGCTTCAGCGAAAATCGGAAAAGAAAAAGGCATTTGGAGCGCTAATCCTTGAAAAGGATATTCCTGACCTTCGAGCTCTTGATAAAAGAACTTAGTTTAACCAGGGACCCATAAATTTCCTGTAATGACTCGCCATTCAGGGGGCTTGTCATTTCCTATGCTTCTATGCTGCTATGTTGCCCGAGCCTCACCTAGTTTACAAAAATTCCGCTTGGGTCGAATCGGCGTTCTTGCTCAGATCGACAAAATTTGTTGGGACTATTCAGCATGCCACCAGGTACCTAAGCTAGGACAAAAAATCCAGGCTACTCCTCCATTACAGAGAAATATTCCTAGTTCAGCACAAAAGCTGCGAATAATTTTGTCTCTCTGGATAGTCGGGTATTTTATCCCCGTGGGTATTTCTCGAGCTATCTGACGCTCGGTCAAGAGCGCATCAGAAATCTCTTATTGACAAGCCCCCTGAATGGCGAGTCATTACAGGAAGTTTATGGGTCCCTGGTTTAACTGAAAAGGTAACTTTTTTTGTATCATTTACTTGATTACACTGAATTATTTGGATTCGGCGAAGGGATATTTTGGTTTCCCACTATCTGCTCTAGCAGTGACGTTTAGAACATCTACGGGCTACGGCCGTCATCTCAATGTCACTAGCTATTTTGCTCTGCATGCAGTTCATCGGGAATGCTGTTAAAATACGGAGAATTTAGACAAAGTAAAGGACCTTTCTGAAGTCGATTAGAGATGAAATACTGGAGTAAAAATTCTTGCTGAATCCATACCTGAACTTGGTTTCTCATCTGATTAGGTGTTTAGCCGCAAGTTGAATAAAACTCCAAAACAGCTACATTTTTTTTTTTACATATTCAAGCGGCGGATTATGGGATAAATAGCAAAATGTTAAGTACTCGAGGGATCTACAAGATTCGATTGTCTGGATCAAGAAGTCCAATGAACATTAAATTTCTGGGGTCCCATCGAAACCTTTGGTCTTGTTTGTTTAGTATGAGGCGCGGAAGTCTTTACTCTTTATCAACATTTTATTTATTTATTTTTCTCCTTCCATGAAAAAATAAATAAAATTAAACACTGAAAATAAAACTCAAATTTAAACATTCACCCAGTGCTATTAGGGTTGAAAAATTTATTTAATGATATCCCTTCATAAACAATAATTACAGCGAAGATGAAACAAAAACAAGAAGCATAAACTACACTTTGTTATTCAGTAGCTTTTGTCGTGTGATAATCTGTTTGTTTTGTGGATCCGTCTGTCCGTCCGTCTGTCAGCACGATAACTCTCGAACGGAATGAGATATTTTGATGAAACTTGGTGTGAGGATCCTTTTGGTCAAGGGATATGTCGAGTTCGAAGATGGGCTATGTAGCCCTACATTTAGAGGTGGGGTTCAAATTAGGGGACGAACAACATATTTTTTAACAGCTAATGAGATAGTCGATTTAGGGGCAAGAAGACATGCTGAACACGTGTATGAAAATCATTTTCTCGCCGCACAAGTAGTTCGCCCGGAATCCGGCGAAAACCGGAAAATCTTTTAAAAGTAATAGTTTTATCTGAAGTTGATTGGATGTTTGATCAAGGGGTAAGAAGACATGCTGAATCCAAATATGACAATCATTTTCTATCCTGACGTACCACTTGGCCCGGAATCCGGCTGAAACCGGAATGTTTGTTTTAAGTATAATTTCTATCTGAAGTTGATTAAATGTTCAGTCTAGTGGAAGAAGGCATGCTGATAACGTGTATGAAAGTTATTTTCTCGCCGGACAAATAGTTCTCCCGGAATCCGGTCAAAGCCTGAAAATTTGTTAAAAGTTGAAAGTTAGAGGTTCGATACTGAGGTAAGGAGATACGCTGAATTCGTTTTTGAGCTTTAGTTTTTTGCCGGACAAGTAGTACGCCCGAAATCTAGCCGAAATTTGAAATCTGGCAGAAGCTTTGATCAATTTCGCCATAGTATGCGGGTAAACTTCATGCTGATCCCAAATCTGCACTTGTTTTTCTCAGACGAATAGCCATTCACCTTAATCTGTTTCCAAATTTAATACTAAGAATATTGAAGGAGCCTGGCGGAGAACGGATATCTATAAGTCCCAATTATCCATAGTAAATATTAAATTTTTGGGATCCCACCGAAACCTTTGGTCTTCTTCTTGTAAGTAATATGTACTAACAAGTTTAGTGATAGCGTCAAGCTAAAAGTCCAACGCCAAACGCATTAATAAATGAATAAAAAGATGAAAGTCACGACTAATTATCGATGCTGTACGAAGTTAAAAATTTCGCGAATAAACAGGATCAAGCGAACAGTGGATCTGCTAATACTGTACTTTCCATTTATTATCTTTAATACTTTATTTGTAAACTTGACCCCTGTTCTTCTGGTTTTCTCCTTCTTCTTCCTTAAGACGCAGTTTTAAGCAGGCCGAGAATACATAACCAAGAAACTGGGAGTGTAGTAGATGCGACCAGAATCATACTGAGCCTTTCTTTCGGTCAGCAACTTGGCTAAAATGGTAAGCATGACTTACCTTCCGGGCTTTCGATTGGTACTTCAGCGCTTTTTTTGTGTCTTGAGTGGCTGTCTGAACATAGTCCATTGCATGTTCGACATTGTACTCGATCCGGTCGATCATTTCACCCTTGAAAAAAGGTTTAGTTCACTAAGCAAACTGGTGGGAAAGAAGTTATGTCACTCTAGATGTCGGTGGATATCAGTATTTCCTTTTGGATGATTTATAAAAACGCAAATCCGGCAACTGTCGTTTTTGCAGAGCGACCGTACGTCTTAGACCAGAGCGTGACAAATCCCCAAGAGTTCTCAAATTAACCCCGATTGCCCGAATACCTGAAAGGTACAGAAAGAGCTCTGTTCCGTCTTTTGCCGAGGCCTACAACACATCAGCAATAATAGTCTGGTCACGCTGTCTCTTTATTTCTTCCTTCATTTTTTGTGACGAATTGACGACTAATAAAGTTTCACTAATGTTTAGGCTAAGCATACCCTTCTTTTCGAGGGGTTACCCAGCCCTCAGAGCTTGGGATCGCCCTTTCCCTGGCACCGGCCACCACTACCGACCCGGCACTTGGTGCACACTAAATCGAGAGTGGACAATTCCTCGCTTCATTTATTGACGATCTAGTCAAACCTGGTACTTTCGCTCTGAAAGGAATGCTACTACTTTAGTGCAGCACCAGTCCCACAGGTTGAATTCATGTCCACGTACACCATTTCCGCTAAAGCACGAAAGTCGGATCACTAACCAAATTCCTTCTAATTTTTTTGGATCCTTTGTATTCTACTTTCAACCGAGCAGAGCTTCCTCTTCGTTATTCCTTAAAGTAGTTTAAATTCAAAACATGCCGTCATGTTAAGCTGCTGAAAGTTGGTATCTCAGAATAGGAATTTTAACAAAAGTGATACTATTACTGGATCATAAAAAGGATTGCGCCAGCCGCCAGAGCCTTGTCTTTCCATTCCGCAAGTTTTGTATTCACAACATGAAACGATGATAAGCTGTTGAACGCTGGTATATAAGAATAGGAATTTTATCAAAAGTGATACTATACTGGGTCACAAAAAGGCTTGCGCCAGATCTTTTCCTCTTACGAGAACATTCACAATATGATGTCATGTCAAGCTACTGATTGCTGGAATTTAACAACAGGTACTGTAGGCGACAATAGTTGCGTTTTTGCAGTTTTCGTGGTATCTGGCGAGTTGTCGTGGTATCAGATATTCAGATACCCTGGTCCGACCGTGGTAACTGGTCGTGGCATCTGAAAAAGTCATCTCACTTTCATCAATTTTAGTCAAATTGGTGGGAAAGAAGTTTGGCACTTAGTGACGTGACTGAATATCAGTTTTTATTTTGGAATGACTTCAAAATGCGCAATTTCGGCAACTGTCGTTTTTGCAGAGCAACCGTATACCAGATAACGCGGTTGCTGCAAAAAACGACTAATTGCAGATCCAGTTACCGTGGTAACAGATACCATGGTATCTGCAAAAACGCAACTAATAGGTGTGAATGTACATCCTTGTGTCAAATATTCCTGGTGTTTACAGACTCGTATGTTGTGATTCGCACGGATTCCTTTTCCACACTAATCGTGTAAATAGTTGCGTTTTTGCACATACCATGGTATCTGATACCACGGTCTAAAGTCGTTTTTGCAGTTATGGTGGTATCTGATACCACGGTCAAAAGGCGTTTTTGCAGTTATCGTGGTATCTGGCCAGTTATCGTGGTATCAGATATTCAGATACTACGCTCCGACCGTGGTAACTGGTCGTGGTGATGTAACTGGATATCTGTTTTTCTTTTGGGATGACTTCGAAAAGTGCAATTTCGGCAATAGTCGTTTTTGCAGAGCACCGTGTATCTGATACCACGATAACCGCAAAAACGACTAATTGCAGATCCAGTTACCGTGGTAACAGATACCATGGTATCTGCGAAAACGCAACTAATATAGCCACGAAGACGAGAGTATTCAAAGGGACTCTTGCAAACATAACATGCAAATCTGCAACCTGAATAGCAGGATGTGCCGGCAGCAGCCTACCCAGCCCTAGTTACGAAGTTATCCCTTTAGTTACGAAGAGATTTTCTTGTCGTACGTTACGAGACAATCGTATGTTCAGAGCTTGTTAGAATGACAGTCGTATGTTTGGATCTTGCTAGAATGACAAATCATGATTCCGCCCTGTGACGAACAGGTTGAACGAGATGGAATTTCATGGAAAACAGAGTGGTTTTCGAAATTTTCGCCTGCACAGCAGAGTTTTACAGTTATACTTGGTTTTGTAAAGAAATCTTTGTATTTTAGCGAAGACTGTAGAGACGACTGTACTTTCAGAAGTATTAATAGATAACACAAGAGCCTCGTTTTTGTTGCATGCTGCAGGTCCACTTCTCGGCCGATTCCAGACTGATTCTTTCTACATCCGTTTTTGCACTGCAGCGCTTCCGAGGAAGACGTCAGCGCTTTTCGAGAATCACGTACTTGCTCACCGACCAAGTCCGTGATTCCCTGCAAGATGCTGAAGCGCTGCCGCTTCAACCAAGAAGAAAGTGAATCCAAACACGCATATTGTGCAAAAGCAAAGAAGTGCTGCAGCAGCGATGCGGCAGCGCTATTGCAACAAAAACGAGGCTAAGATTGCGCGGTTTCAACAGATAACACTTAGGATGTTACCTGTTATGATTTTGAGCGAAGCTTTTCCGTGTCAACTGCATGAAACTCATGGCTTTCTTTTAATTTTGGGTTATCAGAAGGGCTATTCATGGGTAACGAAAACTGGGTTAGCACCGGGAAATGGTCAGACGTGTCAAAAAATTACAGCAGAATATTCTGCATGAAGGCAACCACCATTGTAGAAAATATTATCAATAAGTGTTGCGGATAATCGAGCAACACGAGACGGCAGAGAAATAGATGGAATAAAATTAGAAGCAAGCATATTAGTCAAGAACCGTAGCGTATATTCGGCTTATTTTCGGGAGGGGCGACAGCTCAGTGAAAATATGCTGCCGAATGGCACCCGCTTATCTACCGGAAGGCCGAAAATTTTTCGGCATTTTTTGCATATTTTGACCGTTTTTAACACTAAAAATTCCTCTAGGTGCAAGAAACACCGTTTACTCTTGTAATCATGCACACTACGACTCAAAACTGTTTCTAAGATCAATTACTGAACCATACTGTAAATAATTTCGATTTAGCTTCTCAATTTGTATTTTCGCGTACGTTTTTCCCGTAAAAAAATCCTTTTCCGAGAATTTCGGATGAAGATCGCCCTGTCGCCCGTATTTCGCACACGTTTTTCCAATTAACAACCCTTTTTTCAAGAATTTCGGGGGGGGGGGGCGATCGCCCCTGTCCCCCCCCCTAATATACGCTACTGGTCAAGAAATCCAAATTAGCAGAATTAGATAGATCAAGTAAGTCATAGTTAAAATCACCCGTGACGATAGTGCGATTCCGGGAAGCAGAAAGCCCTGCACATAACACAGAGAGTGTTGATTCGAAAGCTGACTGCGAATCATATTTGATAGTGCAAAACGAATACGTCAGCTGAATTTTATTGGAGCTATATTTCGGCCCTTCCTGGCAACGGTCCTCTTCAGGCTCAAAACCTCTGAAATATAGCTCCAATAAAATTCAGCTGACGTATCCGTTTCGCACTATCGAATATGTCGGCAGATGTTTTTTGGGTTGTATTTCGGCTTCTTTTGTATGCATAACGTTTTCACAGCTAGCTCAGCCGTTACGTCTGGATGCCTCTGGCGGTACACGATGATCTCAGGCAAGACGAATGGGACTGAGATCGAAAACTCGAAACTACACTGTAATAAAAAAAATCTAGCAGTATTTACTGCTGGGATTAATCTTGTCTCTAAAAAGATAATCTTATCTCTAATTGGGATTAATCTTGGCTGAGATAAGATTATTCCCAGTAGCAAAATACTGCAGCTAACTTTAATCCTTACTCGGAGAAACTTTTTACAGTGTAAGCTGCCGACTTACTTGACTTTCTACGAGCATCGCCATATCCATAAACATGTCGTGAAGCTCCCGAATTGAGTTTTCTAACTTCATGATGTCGGCGTGACGTGCCTCGATATCAGCAAGGGTCTGTCGCGCCTGCTGCGTCTCCATTATGATCTGCAAGGAAAGTCTTTAAGTTTAACCGAAAAGGGCTGGGATAGGACAATCTAGTTACCCATCACTTATTCACTTAAATTGGCTTGAAGACCTGCTGAAAATGCGTTACTTTGTTCTTCCGCTATTCACGAATAACGAGGTTCAGATAGTGGAATTTCCGGGTAATTTGTGGTACCTCTATGCGCTTGTATTTTTGTTGGCACTAAGCAATCTTCACCAATCTTACCACTGCTCAGTGAAAAGCCCCGCGAATTTCCCGCGTCATGGTAGATTTACGCAGTGGGGACGGCCGCAGATATTCTGAACGCCATAACTAGAGCTGGTAGTGGAAAATAAAAAAATTCTTTTGCAGAATCCAAATAATTCAGTGTATTCAATTGAATGACACACAAAAAAAGGTGGCTTTTCAAAAACAAAAAGCTTTAATAACTAAATGTCCTACTCCAAGTTGTTTTTCTTCTCTTTTTTTCAGTCAGTAGTAGGTTATATACTATAATCGGTTAGATTATATAACTGTTCACTGACAAGTTTATCATCAGTCTGTGAATGTGCTACAAAAACAAGAGCTGAAAGCTCAGATGGCACTTACAAGGGTAGTTAGCATTTAAATCAGCTAAGGTTAACTCTATCGAGGTCAGATGGCTCTTAAAGGACCCCTCTTGCTTATTCTGCTTTTTATCATAAAAGCTCTCATACAGAACTATAAGCTTCCTAATATTCCCACCTTTCTCAACTGTGTCGTTTTGTACCTATGAATTTTTAGCGCTTTTTTGGCCTTGCCGAGTTTTGCCCGTCACACAACGAAACTTCTGCCGGGATCTTCAACGTCCGCTGAAAACTCACATAAGGATCTCAGAAGCATCTGTTTATTACTTCTCTTATTTGCTTACTTTTCCCACTTTTTTACCACGGCACGTTCAGTTTTCAAATGTTTTGCCCCCAGCCGCCGCGTCGGAGAGCAGGAAGGCTGGAGATGATCGACAAGCGCTAACAAGAAAATCGCTAATTTCAGGTGGAAAGTAATGATATATTCGAAAACGTTTCTACTGATCCATTTCATTGGGAAAATATCATTTCTAGTAAGAGTTGTGCTTTAAGAGAAATCCCTCTACCCAGCTGTTATGGGGATTATACATGAAATTAGGAAACTGTGTGCCGTAAACTGAATGAGGTATTAACAACATGCTCTGCTCTGTTCGCCACCCCGATGCACGGGTGGAAGAAACTCGGGGGAAGTCAACGTAAAACGTGGCCAAGCACCCTCAAGGAAGACCTCAAGCCCATGGGAGGCTCCGCCGGCATGGGAGGAGATGGGATCCCTACTGGCTTCAAATTTTGATGCCATTCACAGAAGACCGAGATTCGTGGCATACCTTGGTCCGTCAGCTGCTGTCGCCAGGGAGAGCTGCACAGCTTGCGTCCTGACACGAGTACAAGTAAGTACAAGTAACCACTTTGTAATAAAAACAAGAATTTATAAAAAAAAATGTAAATAATACAATTATTAATTGTGTATAAATTTTATTTTTAAAATAGATTTAAGAGTTTGGATAATGAGGTGATTATTTTAGTGTTTATATTAAGGGTAATAATTAATAGTCAAAAAAGTATATATGAATTTATTTTTATAAATTTGAGGGGAAGTTTTTAGTTTATAAATATTTTAACTTAGGTTGTTTGTTGGGTTGTGTTACGACATGTGTAGTATTAGAATTATTATTGTGACTAAGCATGTTTGTGTTATGGTGGGGGTCAAGGTAAATTAACCAAGAACTGGTCATTTCCAGGTTAGAGACAAATTAAAGAAAAAGGATTCTACAGCATAGAGAAGAAATTCTGGAAGCTCCATTAAACAACACAAACAACAACAAGTAACAACACGAATGATCCGTTTTTGTTTGTTTACTACTAACACCTATAGAGAATGACAAATGACAATTTACAAGTCAATCTCCTCAGGCCCCTAATATGCCTAGCAAGTTTCATCGTCCTAGCCCATCTGCACGTACACTAATTCACGTGCCTCAGGTTTTCTGGTCCACCTCCAACTTCCCCACGCAGACACCGGATATTTGAACGAACATCTAGGATTTGTGCACTTGCCACCTATCAAAGTCCATCAGAATCACATCACTCGTTCCAGAGTTATGCATTTCCCAAGATTTACGGGACCCCTTCTCCAACTCACCCACAGTGCCCGGATCCAGTCCTGTTCTGCAAATGATGTATCTAGGGCGTATGCGTATTCTTCTCACCTAGTCCCGTCCCGATGAGCCAAAGGCTTCAAGTGCCATAAAAAGGCAGCCCTTCCCCGGTCCTTTCTAATTTTCAGAACTGGCTTTGTGAGTAACTTTCTTTCTCGTCAGCTACGATGCTTTGGCAGCGATATTTCGGCCCTTCTTGGCATTGTAAGTGCGGTCCTTCCCCAACGTTGTCCCTAAAGTATGACAGCCTGACGAGGACCCTTGCAAAGAAGGGCCGAAATATCGCTGCCAAATAATAGTAACAATAATAATTTATTTATAACCCACTGCACAAAAACAATGCGAAGATAGTGGAGTAAAAAAGAGAAGAAACAGAAGAAACACCAGTACAAGAAAATAGACACAAAAAACAACAGAACAAACGGATGAGCCCGTGATATGGAGTAAGCCGCTGATATGCTTGCCCAGATAAGTTATCATGAAGCTCCTGGAGTTTTACTGTTATATCGGGAGCTTTGTATTTTCGGATTATTCTCCGATTTCGAAATGATATAAGCAAATAAAGCAGGTATTTACAGTATTTATAGTAACATCTACGTAGTTTATATATGTCACTTCTTTTTCAGCGCCGTAGCTGACGTATCCGTTCTATGCATTGTTTGAATATATGTTTCCCAGTCAGTTTTTCTTCCTAAATATTCCTTCAGCCCAAGCTGACTGCGAATCATATTTTACTGCGATAAACGGATACGTCAGCTGAGTTTGATTCCAGCAATTTTTCGGAATAATGGTCCTTGCCAAGAAGGGCCGAAATATTGTTAGAATGAAACTCAGCCGGCGTATACGGTAGCGCAGTCAAATATAGATTCCCCCCCCCCCCCCCCCTTATTACAAGACAAGCAACACGAAGCTGGCAACTGCCGTACTAGCCCATTTCGCGTTGAGAATTTAAAGCTCTATAACTTCTCAAGACTGTTTTTACAGCTAACGGTAGCTCCTCCGCCTCTATGTTCTGCAAAATTAGTGTTTGCTGAACTCATGAAATTCCATGCTCCGCTGTCGACAGTTCCAGTTTCATTACACATAAGCTTCCTTGAACATACCATTAGTCCTCACTAGACCTTCCCCCCATGGATATACAAAGAGCTTATGCTAGTACCAGTAGTTCGCTAAGTTGATTGAGTTCGCTGCACTATTATGTTTGTTTAGTTGTTGGGTATTTGTTTGTATCAAAGAAGAAGAAGAATTACCAGATCAGGGATCCTGTCTTAAGGAAGCAGAATAAGAATAGGGGTCCTGCCTTTCTTCGGTTTTCGTTCCAGTAAAGAAATAACTACACTATATTCATTCCAACCCTTCCATCTTTCGATATTTCAGTCTGCGTTTTTTTTTTCATTTTTAACCTTTCTCTACTTTTTGCCTACGTTACTAAGGCAAGTTTGGTCGGGGTATATGACGCCTCTTGCAATCCGCACTGTTTTAGTTCTGTACGTAATTGCAGTATATCAATTGCAAATACAAAACCCTTCGGTTGAATGATTTCGGCTATTTTATTTGTTAATCCTGAATCTTTTCTCCTTTGTTTGCCAATGTTGTTAGGGTAGCAATAAATTGACTGATCGGTAGGGATAGATGAATCCTCGTGAAATTTACATATTTTATTACTACTGGAAATAGAGTATATGAATCGGAAATATCTATATGACCAAGTCCAAAACACGTCACTGATCTCCTCAGGAAGAACGAGAAAATGTCGCACTGACAAACTCAACAACTCAAATCCTGTGTCAACCAATCACGGCGATCGTTGGGGACGGCCGTGGTGCAGCTTCCGGCTCTTCCGCTAGGTTAACTGCGATTTTGCATCGGCAAGGAGAGTTAGTCGTCAAGAGTATTATCAGAAAGCCCTGATTCGCATCTAAGGTGTGGTCACACACCGCTCAGAACCAAAGCGCTAGTGGAAGAAAAAGATTATCAGAGCACTTTTGTCCCTCTTAACTTTAGTAGGTCGTTCGTGTCCTGATGGCAGGTTCTTTATTTCTAGCCCGGCTGAACCCTTGCCAAATGGCCGAAATGTCGTAAATCTCAGCTGAACTATCGATTGACCATAATCTAGCACGATTCGTAAGAAGCTTGAACTGAAGGTACAATCGAGAGGTTTCTAGGAGATGAAGAGCCTAAAAAAAAATATTTTGTTGATAATTTTTTTTTTTTTTTTTTGAACCCGGTTAACATCTATTATTACACTCACATGCGTACTTTTTGGGCTACGACTCCATCTCCTCTAGGTGACGTTAATATTTTTAACCATTTGGCATCCCCTACTCTTTCTAACATAAACACATTTTCTTCAAACAACTATATCCAAACCTTTTAAATTTAAAAATTCTTTGAGCCCAAGCTGACGTGGAAACATTTATTCAAACAATGTTTACAACGGATATGTACCTGTAATGATTGCAGGTTTGTTTCCTTCCCCGACGTTGACCCTGTAATGATTACAGGTTTGTTTCCTTCCCCGACGTTGACCCAGAGGATTGAAAGCCTGACGAGGACTCTTGCCAAGAAGGGCCGAAATATCGCTGATGAAGAATCGTAGATGGAGTATCCGTTGTAAACATTGTTTGAATAAACTTTTAAATTTTGTCTTCTTTTAATTAAATTAACCTTTTAAATAACTTAATAAAAAATCTTTTAATAAAAATAAAATCGATATTTTAACGATGATTACAGTGTTGTCTTTACTTTGGTTACTCGATGCACTTTACAATTTTCCACATTCTCAATTTAAAGTGAAGTAACTTCCATTAACCCAATTGTTTCTTTTAAGCAAGGATGCGCCGGATACTGACTTCACAGATAACTCCTGCGCTTTTCAACCCTGTGCGAAAATAGAAACAGGAAAAGGGAATTCTGCTTGCAAGTAATTAGTTATCAGAGCTCATAAGCCATAGCTTAGAAGCTCAAGCCAGGATTAAAGATGGTCCCAAAAATTTGCTGTTACCTCTCGAAACCAAATCCAGTCTGTGTTATGGGATACGTGCAAGCTCTTCTTCCACCAAAGTATCATAGAACAATACAAAACACAACTGCACTAACATTCACTTCCTTCAGGTTCTCAACCACGGCGTCTCTAGCCCCTTTGCTCACCGCCCCTCACTCTATTCCGTATATCCGCGACCGTGGGATTCCCAAATTCCTCCCATTAGCGTAATGAATCATCATTTCATGATTAGTAAAGATATATTTTTCATTTTCGATAAAATTGTGCCAGCATTTTCACCTTACTAATTCTTCTTTCATTTGTATTTTCTTTTTTCTCAAAATCAGTTGCTATTAAAAGTGGGAATGTCAGATACCTGAAATCCCGTCTCGTATTAGGCAGAAGATAAAAATGGTATTTGATATTAAAAAAAATCATGTTTTTATTTGGATCGTAAGTAATAGGAGGAGGTAAACAAGCCATCGTTTAAAAGCCAAGTTTCCCGCTATTCTACAGCAATTTAAGGTAAATTTAATAGAGGCAATTAATAAGGCAAATCTAATAAAGATATGTGAATTCCTAAAAAAAGGCCCTAAACCATAAAAGTACCGTCAAGTCTCCTTTGTTCATGTGTTAACGTATGACCAGTCCGTCCATCTATCAATGCTCCTTAATTGACAGTAACATGCTGCAGGTAATCAGCTGCTAATGCTTAGAACTGGGGAAAAAAGCCACGAGCTGAGACGGTGTTAAAGAGTTTACAAGCCTTCCTAAAATAAAGGAAAGATCAATTCTCTATATGACGACACGCCAGCGATCCTCAGGAAGAAGGAGTGAGCGGCTCCGTAACGACTCAAACTCAACGACTCAAATCCTCTGTCAAACAATCGCGGCGATCTTTGGGAGCAGCTGTGACACCACTTCTGCCTTTCTTCAGCTAGGTACCCGGAGAGGCCGGAGATTTTGCATCGGCAAGGAGAGATAGTCATCAAGAGTATTCTAACAACTGTGCTTTAAACTGCGACGGTGCCGGACACTCTTCGATGATAACTCTTGCGGTTTCTTCATCTATTTGAAAATATTACAGTCTCTTCCGCACAGCTGTGGACGCCTCGCAAGAACAGGGAAGCTCTATTTCACTCTTGGGAACTCTTTCGAGGCTGGGGATGCTCAGGAATGGTAAATCCATAAGGATAGAGACTTCACCAACTGAAGAGGAATCCCGCTAGGGAAGGAGACCGGGAGTAGCGCAAACTTTCCATACCATATCAGGATGTTCCAAATAGAATCAAAATAGCGAAAAAAGCGCCCAGGAAAGGAAATAATAGCAATGTCTCGCAAAAGATTTGGAAAACTGAATGAATCGGTGATCGGGGCGGGTAGGGCTCAATCACAACAGTTGGCTGGATGCTTTTGAAGCACAACAACACGGTTAATTCCTTTGGCATTAAGGGGAAATAAGGTCGTTCCAAATCAGAATCGGGGGAAAATAACATATGATAATGGATTACTCGTTTCTCACAAAGACTTGGACTTCTCACATCAGTGATGGGGGGCTCCTGAACGAAAGGGTTGTGTATTTTCTATTTCTCAACGCCTTTGAGTCTGAAGGGTGTTCCAAAAAGAATCAGACTCGGGAGAAATTCACACAAGATAATAGAGAGTTGTTTTGTCTCTCAAGACTTGAAAAGTAAATGCATTTGTGGTGAGGAGGGGGCTGTAACAAAAGAGCAGTCCAGACGTCTTTTTTTTTCTTCAGATAAACAACAGGAGCCACAGGCCACAGCCCCTTACGGCTGAAGGAAAGATAAGGATGTTCCAAAAGGAATCAGAATGGGGGTTAAACAACGAATTACGTTTTTTTTTTTCAAATTCATATTTATGTATCTGTGTTCAACAGGTATTTGAAGAATGAAAACATGTTTAATTATTTAGTTATGTTTCGAGTTTTGTATTGCATTTTACTTTGTTTTGTTTTATTACTCCACTGTGCCTAAAAAGCGGGTCGTAAATAAATAAATACAAAATAAGCAGGATAAAGAATTAGTCCCGCTAAAGACTTAGGAAAATAATTGGATGCATAAAAAGAACATTCACACCCTATATACCTCTCGTATGCACTGCTGGGCGTAAATTAGTCTTTAAATACATCGATGATCGGGCTCTTGGATGAAAGAGCTATCTAGATTAAGGGACCCGTCGTACCTATAACGCCAATGCAACCTGCTTCCGTAACTGCATTCATTAATTCTTAAATCTGGAGACCAGCATTTCATATTTACATTCTGAACCCACAACCCCTTTACACTTGCCACGATTCACTAGTTTCCATGCGCATTATGCTCCCAGCATACTATTGATGCGTAAAACCGGTTTTCTGAAGATTTTACTGGAAAGCAATGGGTCTGGGAAATAGCTTAAAACAGCCAAAGTCATGAATAATGTGCTAAAAGCACATCTTAATTTTACAGTAGGCCTATCCAGATAGTTTTGCACATTAGAACATAAACAGTAAATTTCGTGCGTTTTCTTCTGGTGTGTGATATTTTTTTGTGATTACTTGTTGCCATGGACTTCGGGCTGCTTAGCAATTAATAAATCTATCTATCTATCTATTGCAAGGTGTGCTTTAACAACAAGAGCAGAAACCACTTTGAGATGAAGCAAAAATATGGATGTTCCAAACCGAATCAGACTCGGGATAAAATCACAAAGGATAATAGATTTGTGTTGTGTCTTGGAGCAGAAAAGGGAACGCTGAGAAAGATGTTCTAATAGAACGTGGTGTATCTCCAAATGGGAGGATCGCGTCTCAGAATTACCAATTAGACTACTGCTATGAATAGAAAATATCTTGAGAATGGAGGAATATGTAAGAAAGGGGGGAACGGCAGGATTCTCTTCAATAACAACAAGAGGGTCTACAGCCAAGCTGAGCTGGAGGAAAATTGATCGGGTGAGTGAAAGGTGCGGTTAGAGCAGAGAAAACGTTTAGAAAGGTCACACTCCGAGGAGGGGGGCTTCCGAAGTTCAAGCGTAAATAACGGCTTTTTTCTGCAATCCGAACTGAACACCAACAATTGTTTAAAAAAGAGTAAAGAAATTTTTGTTGGAGGGGTGAGGAGTCACGATTCAGAGAAAGAAGGTATTAAAGGTTAACTTCAGACATCGAGGTTGGTATCGGAAATAACACCGAGACGGTCACTGAAAATAACCTATCCGAGCCGAAGGCGAGCTAGGTTATGAAAAATATCTACCGAGCCGAAGGCGAGGTTGATATTTTTAAAGGGCCATCGAGGTTTTCATTCAGATATCAACCGAGATGGAGGTGTGTTAACTGTTAATAACTTTTCGAACAGAAATCATCTCTGGAGGCTGATATGACTTAACATCCTCTCCGGAGGCTGATATGACTTATAACATCCTCTCTGGAGGCTGATTTGACTTATATCATCCTCTCCTGAGGCTGATATGACTTATAACATCCTCTCCGGAGGCTGATATGACATATAACATCCTCTCTGGAGGCTGATATGACTTATATCATCCTCTCATATTTACCGCTAACTTATGTGTGAAGATTATCGTAAAATGACTGGCCGTGGGTCATAGTAGGATATGCATTACATACCTGTTCGAAAAAAGGTATAAGTTATTATTTCATTTTTTATTACCTTTATTTATTTATTTTTTCTTTCTTCTTCTTTTTTTTCCTTTTGTGTGTTATATGAAAAAAAAATGGTTAATTAGAGTCGAAATGAAATTAAGTAATTGTTTTAAGTTAAGTTGAAGTAGTTTGTGGTAACCGCCCAGTGCCAGTTCATTTATGACTTCTAATGGGCCGTTACATATCATGATGGGTTATTATGAAATTTAGCAATAAAATAATCTAATCTAATCTAAAAACAAACACTCGGTCACGTGACGTCTATTTTGGCGACTTATCTCCTACTTTGGAGGAGTGTGTCAGCTTTTGGGGGCCTAATAAAATGTAGCTGACAAATCCGCTTTGAATTGTCAAATATGATTCGCAGTCAGCTTGGGCTGAAGAAATATCTATCACGTCACCGAAGTACGGAACTTCAAATCGCCCAGACATGCCACCGACAAGTATCCATCTTAGCTGGAAGAAGAAGAAGAGACAGGTGACTCCAAAACCAAAACGCAGAAAAGTCTCAACCCTTTCACCGACCCAATCGAGCAGCAACCAACAGCTGCAGTGTCCAACATGAGATCACAGCACCAGCTTTCAGGGAAGAAATTAATAAAATCAGATACTAAAGGACGAGTCTTAAATTGTTTTTCCACGGTTTGAGCCTGAAGAGGACCCTTGCCAAGTAAGGCCAAAATATAGCTCTAATAAAATATAGCTGACATATCCGTTTTACATTGTCAAATATGATTCGCAGTCAGCTTGGGCTGAAGGAATATCTATGAAGTCAATTGTATACATCTACATGTAATGATATTCGTAATCATATTGGTAGCGCCGCCCACTACGCTTCGACATTTAAAGCGAGAAAAACTCGTGGGTCTAGAAATTTCTAGTAAAGCAAAGGTGCGGTCTGCAGAAAACGAAGGAAACAATGAACGCTGTATCATTTTTTTCTATGTTCAGAATATGAAGTTGTCGGAGCCAGCGCTTGTGAACGGCTGAAGGAGTTTCCGTAGGGACGTTCTCTATTACAGTTTGTGTCAATCTTGTCAAGTCTTGGCGCTACTCCCTAGTGTTAATTTGCTCTGATTTACATGGATATATATATATATTGTAGACTGAAGATCTCCTAAATTTATTTATCTTCACTATCCTTTTTGCAGTGTCAAATATGGTTTGCAGTCAGCTTGGGCTGAAGGAATATTTATCTTCGAAGCGTCTTACGTGATTCTTAGTTGTTAAATTAATAAAGTAACGATCGGATGCTACCGACTAATTTGTATAAGCAGTTTAGAAAATAAAAAAGCTGTAGCCACTTATTTCATTAGTAGAAAAAAATCGTACCAGATGGATGATATTTTCCACTTTTGGGAATGGCCTTCTCATGAAACAGATTATGAGGCACGCCAAAGGCCCTAAAATCCGTATATGTGGGCCTAAACAAATAATGACCGGAAAATGCAAATTTCCCGCACATTCCCCACGTTCCAAATATCATTCTTTCTCTCCGACCCTCATCAGTTTAGTGTCCGTCGACAATGCCATGTTTCCATTTCCTAAGTAGGGAAAAGGATAGACCAGATGTAACTAATTTCCTAATAGCTGATTAGCACTGCCAAACCCAATCAGAGGGGAAAGACCTACTTCCGCCATATTCCCTAATTGAGTCCAGTAATCGAGTCCGGAAATTTGAAGCGGTTTGAGCCTGAAGAAGACCCTTGCCAAGAACGGCCGACGTATAGCTCTAATAAAATGTAGATGGGGACATCAGAAATCATCTACATCAGAGGGGAAAGACCTACTTCCGCCCTATTCCCTAATTAAGTGAAGGCTTGCTGGATTCTCACCTCCCCCACACTTCCTTTCGCGAGTTTATAACGGCCTGAGAAGATGGGAACAAGGAAGAAACAAGCAATAAATGAGCAATGAAGAAATTCTTCGTGGATAAACAAGACCAAATGCTTCGGCGGGATCTAAACAGGAATAATAACAACGACAATAATAATTTTCCCAAAATGCCAAATACGGTCATACCCTGACACCTCAGGCGCTAAGAAAATTCAAACTAAACAACAAAATGATAGGGTGGAGTATGGTGAGGACTGGATGGTTCAAATAATGGGGACAGACGGTTTGGGGGAAATAACAGGATTAGGGAGGTTCCTGAAGGTAGCCATGGTCGCCATGGAACATCAAGATAAAATATATTTTTAAATTTTGCAGATTTTAAATTTATTGGTTATGGGTTGTTGTGGTGTCGGCACGTTTGCTCCGGTATGGTGCGATGGGGTTTATTTTGGACTATATCTTTATCACACCAGTGCATTCAACACCAAAGTTCTTTTACTTGTAGAGTTTAAGATACCACGGAAGAGGACGCTATAGACCAACGGAACTTCGCTCAGAGAAAGAAGCTCTTAGCACTGTCATAAAAGGTGGTCAGTTGTATCTTGCCCAGAGCAACAAAGTGGGGATTTGCAACTCTCCTCCTTTGCCTGTTTTTCCCGTCAAAAACTTCCTTCTAGATGCTAGTGGTGCAGGGTTATTTACCTTCTTGGTCATACTAAACGGATTAATCAGCTGATATTTGATTTCGCCAACAGATATTATAAGACCTGAAGAGAACCTATGCCAAGAGGGCCAAAATAAAATATCATTTGACTAATCCGGTTAGCACCATCACACATGATTCGCAGTCGGCTTGCTGAGAGTATGCTTAGAAACTCCCTGATCATGTCAGTAAAGGCGGAGTGTTATAACAACACATGTTATACAACACTCCATCTACGTAATATTGCCTATATCCAATTCCGTGACACGGGGATGTGAACTGCTTAGACGAAAACTGCTGAACTGCTCCTATGGCCCGCTTATATCTGACGGCTGAAGTGGTTCACGTACAAATTTCACACGCCCTCGGTAGCTCAAGTGGCAGATCGCTGGCAATAAAAGCCGAAGGTCTTGGGTTCAAATCCTGTCTCCGGAGAATTTGTGTCTTTTAGTTCACTACTTATAACAGGCATGCCCGGATAATCAGGGGCGTCACGACTAGGGGGGAGGGGGGGGAAGCCCCCCCCCCCCCAATGCTATCGACCAGTCGGTAAAAAATAATCGAGTCGGCGCGAAGCGCCGCGATTTTTCGTCAAAACAGTTATTTTTTTCAGGAAAACAGTCGGTTTTTCTGAAAATTGGTCCATTTTTCGTCAAAATAGTCGATTTTTCTGAAAATCAGTCGATTTTTTTTTAAATGTCATTTTTGTTGTTGAAAACAGTCGTGTTTTCTGCAGAAAAAGTCGGTAAAAATTACCAGCCAGTCGGTAAATGCCTCGTCCCCCCCCCGAACATTTTGGCTAGTAACTGCCTCTGCGGATAATAATGTACGGCAGACTTCCTATATTCACGGGATTCCGTAAACATATTATTTGCCCCCCCCCCCCCTCCCTGCCCCAAAGCATTTTGCCTCCGGAATCGATCCTAAATATGATTACCCGCCTCCAGCTCATTTTTCTAAGACCATTCGGTTGTCCTGGGACCCTACAGCTTTCTCAATCATGCCGAACGCCTTTCTGATAGCAAAGCCTCGAGCAAAGTTCAGCTTCATATTCTTGAAGTGTACCCGGAGATGACTGATCATTACCCCCCCCCCCCCCCTCCCCCTGTCCCTCTAGAACTCCAAGGAGGTCTCTGTCGTCTTGAGAGGAGGGAATCATCTTGTATCCAGATCTCGACACCGTTCACCAAGAAAACCAACTTTCTGCACCAGGGAGACCCCCCCCCCCCGTTTGAGGATCTTGTGACGCTTTCCAGACATAGCGGCGCTCTTGCCATTTCCCCTTAGAGCCCTCAGCGAAAGCACAGATTACGTAGTAGGGACCTTAGGGTCGAATGGTGAAGTGAGATCCCAGGCTCCGAACATTAGGCTAAGACGGGCTTATGGGATTCAAGTAAAGACCGAATTTTCAGGCACTTACTAACGACTTAAAGCTTTGCAAACAGGGGAACCCCTTCTCAAATACTCTATGGTTAAAGAAAATACTTCGGTATAAAGCGACGGTTGAGCGGAAGGTAAAGAAAAGGTATAGTAGTGATTTAGATTAAAATCCCACTAGGCTGTAGGGACGTTTCAACAGTTGCGTCCTCTCCGCCCTTCTTTATATCTGCGAATGCTGGAAATTAAACCAACAGGGGGAAAAGAGGATTCTTGCTCTCGAGAACAACTGTCTTTGCAGGATATTCACAGCAAAACAACACTAGGGAGTAGCGCCAAGACCTATGGTTTCCGTGCTTCGCAAACGGGCCATGTTCATAGCACCGCCCACTATGCTCGCGGCATTGAAAGCCAGACGAACTTGCGGGTTTAGAAATTTCGGGTAAAGCTCAGATGCGGTCTGCACACATCGAGGAAACAGAGGGTGTAGTATCTTTTTTTGCTGTGTTTAGAATATGAACTTATTGGAGCCACCGCTGGTGCACGACTGATGAGTTTCGGTAGGGACGTTCTCTATCGCTACTGGTGCTAGTGTCACTGCTATTCGAGTGTGTGTCACTTTGTTCGAGTCTTGGCGCTACTCTCTAGTGTTATTGTGCTCTGAGGGTATTGAACATTGACTGCAGGGACCAGACAGTTCCCTCTAACTCACGTCAGCCCCTGGTAACATATGTCATACGTCAACAAAGATGGCGATACTTCGGGCATGTTATGTATGTATATTTGTATGTATTTATTGCTCATCATAGATCTAAGAATACAACACTGATGGAGTAATAAAGGAAGAAAAGGAAAAGAAAGGAATGACTTCTGACAAATACAAACAAAACAAAACGAGAAGAAAAAATACGAATAAGGGCTATCTCATACAGGGACAGACACATGGTCAACGAAGGACCATTTCGAAGGTGCTTACACCAGTAAGCTGCTTCCGATGTCTCTCGTTTCTTTTCCGTACGGCGAAAGATAGACTTCCCAGAACGATACTGGAGCGGCAGCCAGAGGAAACCCGAAGAAGAGCAAGGCCGAAAAATATACTTCGTCGCACCAATCAGCGGGACCTGAAGTACATCATTACGAAAGTCCAACCCCAATAGGAAGACGCCTCGGGAGTAGCTCATATGAGGGATGACGGCGGCACATGCACTGGTGCCTCTGGCGGCACAGGAAGTGGCGAGGCGAGGATGGCGGCAAAGGGGAACTAAGGTTTAAGGCCCTAGGATATTGATACTCCTGTTGTTCACAGATTTTGCAGGTTCGTTTCTTCTAGACACAAGCTGACAAGGAACCTTCGCAAGAACGGCCGAGAGATCTGTCCCCTTCTTATCTAATTAGTTATTTGTCAAATAGATTTGTTCTAATTGTACCAGGTTTTTGTCAATCGACCTTGTGTTCCCGGCTTGACCCTCTATTTATCATCATTTTATACAGAAGTGTAATTAAAACCTTGAACCTTGTTAATAATGTTGCTAAAGATTTCCTTCATAGTTACAAATTTGCAGGTGATCTTTCCCTTCTCGTTATTTCTAAGCTTTCTTTCCCACTTCCGAACAGTCCAAATCCGGCAAGACATCACTGCCCTTAAAACTGAACTGTCAATCAAGAAATGCAAATTAGTGATAGTAAGTCTTCGGTTATGCGGTTTAGCAGACTGAGAAGAGAAACTGCCGAGTATCCATTGTCATTCAGGCAGTGTAAATCCGTTAAATTGTTTGGGATAATAATCGATGACGATCTGAAATGGAACTAACATGTTGACCCGTAAAACCAATTTTTTAATTAAATCCCTCTCTACCCTTAAATCTTTCGGTTTGGATACTAAATGCCTCCTCTGGTTTAAAAAACTTATATCCGTCCTCATTTAGAATATGCTTCACCGGTTTGGCATTCTTCTCTTCTGCAGAGCTCTCTGATCGCCTGGAAAATGTCCAAAGAAGAGCAGTGAGGATCATTCTAGGTGATCATAATATTTGCCAGGCCTTGTGTTAGGCCTTACGGTGGGGCCATAAACAGTTAATGGTGTTTTTATTTTTCTGAATAAAATAAAACTGAAACTTCATATAAAGAGGCTCTCATTAAACTGGACGTTCCTAATTAACTGACCGCAGAAATACTCTTTCAAAAAAATTAGGAGCAAAGATAACGTGTTGTCCCCAGATAGACCGTCTATTCCCCCCTCCTATCTTCCGTGCGTCCGACCGAGAGGAATACTGGCAATCAGTTTTCTCCATATCCTGCTACTTCTTCTGCCCAATTTTTTACAAAGTTTCATCTCATCGTTTATTTCTGGTCATATCTTGTAAGCGTATTAGATAATTTCTTTCAAGAGTCACTCGCTAGTGCCGAGCGAGAACAGTCGTAATTGTTATTCGCAGGTATTGGTGAGTGGCTCGCTGTCTTTATTTTAGGCTTTCAATTCTTCCAATTTTGTTTTAATTTTCGGTTTCTTGTTGGTTTTCTGCTTTGTTTTAGCTTTCTTGGTTGTTGATCTTCATCCTGGTTTTGGCATTTTCCCTCGAAACTTTCTGTCTGCGCTGAAGAAGGGAGGCGGTTGTCCTCCCGAAATTTTCGCCTTTTATTTCAGTATGTATGTATATATTTATTTCCCATCGAATGAAAACAGATGGAGTAGAAGATGAAAAGAAAACGAAAACACACTACGAGAGAATACACTAACACAAGAAAAACAAAGAACAAAATGGATATCTAAATACAAAAGACATAACTATTGTCTAAAAATAGTTGCCCAAGGATGAGCAACAATACCAGAGTTGTATCTGGCGATCTGAGCTATGATCGCTTCATCAGTATATTCGTAGGCCTAATACCACATTTTCGTTGGTGTCTTCGTTGATTTTTTGTGATTTTATTCCTCTTCTAGCTTTAAACAATTTTGGAGAATAAACTTGATTGATTGATTGATTACTGGAAAATTCTAAGCTGACTCCGTTTTGCTTAATTGTTATACATTCCTTTATAAACCTATGGGAAACCGACCTAGGGCGAAATGCAGAAAATCGCTGAGATAAAGCTTTTAATTAAACATCCTGCCTTGTCAGCCCACGAAATCGTTAGCCAGTTTTTCAGCCCTGAACCCGTTTAATGTGCTTGTCACTGTGTAGAATTTTTAAGTCTATTAGTGTGTTTTTAAACTATAAGGTAAGGTTTTATCTGCGCTAAGAGCCAACGGCCATGGCACATACATGTAGAACAAAAAAAAAAAAAAACACCACACACAAATAGTAAACTCCTATAGGCACCTATCCCTATGGGCTAGGGCTACCCTGAGGAACCTCACCAGCTGTTTTATATTTCGAAAACAGTTATTCCCCATTACACCACACATCCATTCTTCATCCATACCCCTTCCATTCACTACAAAAGATTCTAACCGACGAAAATAACGTAGTCATGTTTATGTACATTGTTTTGTTTAGTGTTTTAATATGGAGTATTTTACTCATACTCCGCTGTTATACAAAAAGCGGGTCACAAATAAATAAATAAATATATTACCGTTGTCAGAACCGGCATACCGAAAACCTAGGAATCCAAGTTTTTCATAAACTGGCAGAGGGAGGCCACAATGACCTTAAAAAGTCTTGTTGTTTTTTCCTAGTTATGTCTTTTGGGTGTTTGTCAGTTCGCAACCACGTATGACCCATACTTGAGGGATGATGCTTCACACCGATGATCGAAAAAAGCTCTGTCGCCAAATCGGGATCCTTTTTTCGTTCGTTGGTAACTTATGCGGAAAAAACGTCTTGTGTTAGGAACAGTTGACCCACTTCAATGAAGTGGATCAACCACATTCAATATTTTCACTGCAAAAATAAATCTTAACTGAAGGTTTACAGTTAATTATTACAACGTTTCTACGACGCGTTCGCGGGAGACCTATGGTAAATTCAGCAACCGAGCTCTTCTTCTGTGAAACAGCCTGTCTGAATCAACTGTTACCAGCAAAAGATAGATAGATAGATAGATATAAAGAGTTAATATAGTTTAACGCGTGTGTATTTTATTTGTTTGTATATTTAGTATTATTTGGCAAGATTGTTTTTTTGTAGTATTATAGGTTGGGCCAATTTGTTTGCATTTATTCATTTTATACTCTCCGATCTTGGAGGTCAATAAAATATTTGAATTTTAATAGACAGATATTTGTATTGATCTAACTCATAGCGCCGACATGGCACTAAATACGTCGACCATTACATTTAATGTGTTAAAATACTTGAATATATACAATTATTACATAAAAGAAAATAAATCACTTGAAATTCACTTGTTTTTTGTTAATTTTCTCAGTAAAATATGGTACACCTGAGGGATTCAAAAAGCAACTCGATGATGACTTGCGCGCGCAGCCGTGGAGAGAGGACTGGTGCAGTAACCAGGAAATAGCCACAATCATCCAGCAACTGCAAGCTACTCATCGGGATACAACATCCCTAATTGCTTGCAAGTGCAACATAAGGTAAATTTTGTCGGTACATTGTTATGTCGTGTCACTGGGGTCACCCCCTCCCCCTATGAAAATGGGTTAGTTTCACTACTTCCCTACACACTACTTCACTACCAAGCTGACTGCGAATCATATTTGATAGTGCAAAACGTCAGCTATAGTTTTCCCACAAGTCCATTTTACAACTTGAGCGGCTTTGAGCCTGAAGCCTTGCCAAGAAGGGCCGAAATATAGCTCTAATAAAATTCAGCTGACGTATCCGTTTTGCACTATCAAACATATTTCACTACTTGATGGTGGAAAACGGATACGTCAGCTGAATTTTATTGGAGCTATATTTCAGCCCTTCTTGGCAAGGGTCCTCTTCAGGCTCAAAACCGCTCAAGTTGGAAAGACGAACTTGTGGGAAACACAAAACCTAGCGCCTAGCGTTAAATATTTAACTTCGTAAATTCTTTCGTGAGTCTTGCTTGGAGTTAAAAAGGTTGCTGTGATTTCATTTTGGACACGGCTGCTGTTTTTGCTGCTCGACTGGGTCGTAGGTCGGGTAAATATAGCTCCAATAAAATTCAGCTGTCGTATCCGTTTTCCACCATCAAATATGATTCGCAGTCAGCTTGGCCTGAAGGAATATTTATGTTTCACTACTGTACCCCCACGTCGGCGGGGGGGGGGGGGTACATTTTTGTTTTAAATCTAACCAGAGTTCGTTGATTCTACTATTTTGCGCACTCAATAGCAACAATAACTATTTTTTACGGAAAATGGAACGTGGAATTATGGACGACACATCGGTCAAACAGGGTTTTGCTACCTTCGATGTGTATCACGCTGTCGACGGTTGAGAAGTTTGTCAATTAGAAAAAACGGTTATGTAAATTGTTTCCCTGTTTTCGCTACAAGTCAACGGGTCTCGGAAAAGGCTTCAAATAGCAAAAACCGTGGGTTATTTGTTGAAAGCACAGCCTAGTTTTAAAGTATTTAAATATTTTAAAATACAGAGATAATAGAGTAAATAGTGCGAGGGGTCCTTTAACAAAACCGTATTGATTCTTAGCTGTTCTACTTACACCTTGTGTGAAGACAGCTGGGTTTCCCTGTTCCAACATTTCTTCTAATTCCTGGTCCGTTGTAGTTCTTCCGGCTAGAAAATAATGATACTCGTTCAGGGACGAAAACAATAAGTCAAGTTCAAGTTCAATGGGTTTATTAAAAAATACAAAATAAATCATACATAACAAAAACACTCAGTCCATTTCTGGACGCCGAGTACCACAATCTTTACATTTTAGACATAATACGCAGAGTGGTCACTGTTCCTACTCACAGACACAACCTTGCCTCTCAAAAAACAAAAAAAATAACCAATTACCTTCCTGCACCTTACCCCAGGGGAAGCCACCCCATCATAAATTTTTGTTATTATTATTTTATTATTAAGCATATTTTTTTTATTTTTTTATTTATTTTATTTTACCAGAAGTTTTTCAACTACTCGCCCATTTTTGTTCTTGTAGAAAAGCATGTTCCAATTTTTGTTTCTGAGAATCCTGATCTTGTCCATGAACTTTAGAGCATATTATTACTTTTCTAAATAGGATAATTTAACATAGGACTAACATGAGTGGCGTTTTTGCGGATACTATGGTATCTGTTACCACGGTAACTGAATCTGCAATTAGTCGTTTTTGCAGTTACCGTGGCATCTGATCCACGGTTGCTCTGCAAAAACGACCGAAATTGCACTTTTCAAAGTCATCCCAAAGGAAAAACTGATATCCAGTTACATCACTAAGTGCTAAACTTCTTTCTCATCAATTTGACAAAATTTAATGAAAGTGAGATGACTTTTCAGATACCACGGTGAATATCAAATATCACGATTACTGCAAAAACGTCTTTTCACCGTGGTATCAGATACCACGATTACTTCGAAAACGACTTCAGACCGTGGTATCAGATACCATGGTATCTGCAAAAAAGAAACTATGGTTCTTCTCCTCCTTTTTTTTCTGAAAAATATTAGGATTGGGGCTTGGTTCGAGTAATTGAAACGAATGGTAAAGTTCGTGAGCAGATTCTCCACACACGAGGAACAAAGAAGATATACAGGGAAAGGCGAATTGTCTTCTGGTCCATCCTATTGCCCTATGTGTGGTTTACCCGGCGATGGTATTTTCAGTTCGTGGAGTTACTAGATTTGAGGAGGGAGGTATTTGGATGAGAAACGACGGAAGAGGAGGACTTTGGTAAGAAATATTGGAAATAGTAATTTCTCAGACCTTCGTCGATTCCTCAAGCAGGCTATGGAGCATCGGGATCGTTTTTTGGGGTAAGTCGCGGAGATGTAGTGATTGGTTTTAATATTTATATTACGATTAGAATTTTGTGAGTGTTGTTCGAGGAAAGGTTTCGCTGTCAGTCTCGTAGACAATCCACGAGGCTCCCGCACTGAAGTCTCTTAAATCCAAGATTGGTTTCTGATTTATCTGTCATGGTAGAAGTCCCTTTCCATCTTAAAAATCTTCGGGTGATACCATATCTGGTCGGTCCGGATTTTACGTGAGTCGTCTGAGACATAAGATCTTTCCAAATATCAAGTTTCGTTAAGATACGATCGCCCGTTAAAGAGTTACAAATACCTCAAGATTCCAGATTCCCCCTCCCTCAACTCTCCCCACGATGCTTGGATCAGAGAAATGACGTTTTCCAATTTAATCTTTTGTGGTCCCTGATACGCAAGCCAAGTTTCATCGTCCTAGCTTATGTAGAAGTGCCCAAACTAGCAAAACCCCGGATCGACCGACAGAGCAACGGAAGGACAGAATCTACGATCGCTATATGGCGATAGCCGTAAGTGCCATAAAAAGCCGAAACACCGCCAAAAAAAACATATGCTGACATTTTTGTTTGTCTTCACAATATCGGAGAATTCAGAGGATGCATTTTCGGCAGATTTTCGGCTTTTCCTGGCAATGCTTGGTATGTATAGCGTTTAATGCATAAAATTTCCAAAACATAAAAGATGACATCCTAAGTGTTATCTGTTGAAACCGCTCAGCCTTGTGTTATCTATTATGAAACTTCTGACAGTCCGAACTCCGAATTCATAATTGACTTTTACGGCACTTGCTCTCCGACCAAGTGCCATATAGCGATCGCAATTTCTGTCCGTCGGTCGCACGGTCGGTCCAGGTTTTTCTAGTTCGGGCACTTCCACACAAGCTAGGACGATGAAACTTCGCAGGCATATCAGGGACCCAACCAGATTAACTTACAAATAACCACTTCCCCAAATCCGACTTTCCCCGGATCCGGGAGTCCGGAAACTAGGAACAACGGCAGCAAAAGGGGAGCAAAAGAGCCAAATGTCCAAAGGAGGTATCGATCCAACGATCTCTGTGGAGGCCCAGCGCTCTGCCGCTGCGCTACGCTCGGTTGAATATATAAGCGAATGTGGGAACAAATACGGTTTAAAGATTAAACTAAGACGAAGTGCTAACCAGAGCAAAATAACTAGAGCTATTTTGCTTTGATGCTAATTAAACTTAAACTCAACAAATCTCGTGAAACGCTTCCACATAAGCTAGGACAATGAAACTTGGCAGGCATATTAGGGAACCGACCAGATTAACTTGGAAATAACCACTTTCCAGATCCAATCATAGTGGGGGGAGTGGAGGGATGGGGAATCCGGACACTATTAACATGCATAACATGCGTGAAACTTGACGTGTGTCAAGAACAAGTGTTTCGGATAGTCAGTTTCAAATCCGGACCAGATTCGATACCTGTGGGGGGGGGGCTGGAGGGGGACACCGGAAATCTCCTGAAACGCTTCCACATAAGCTAACACAATAAAACTTGGAAGGCATATGAGGGAACCGACCAGATTAACTTGGAAATAATCACTTCCCCCATCCAGCCAGGGGGGAGTGGAGGGTTGGGGAATCCGGAAACTAGAAACATCCATAGGTTCCTTCTCCGATACTGTGATTGGGGGGAGTGGAGGGATGAGGAATCCAGGATCTACTGACGTGCATTACTTTAGAACGGGTGATCGGACGTGAATGAAACATGACAAGTGTCAAGAACAAGTGTCTCAGATGATCAATTTCAAGTCCGGAACGAATCCGATAACTGGGGGCGGGGGCTGGAGGGGAGGGTGCAAGAAATCTCGTGAAACGCTTAGAGTCGAGAGATCGGGATGGGACTTGGAGGAAAGAACGGGCATAAGCCGTAGAGACAATAAGAGACAATACTGACAAAAAAGGACCGGATCATGTCACTGTTGAGGGAGTTTGAGAGGGTTTTCCACAATTCTGGTCATCGCGAGCTGGGGTACTTCCAAATGGGCTACGACCATGAAACTTGGCAGGCTGTGCCATGACCATGAAACTTTCCAGGCATGTTTCCCTCCCCCGATCCGATCATCATTGTGGGAGAACAGATATCAGTTAGTGGAATAACCATTTCAGATTTAGTAGATCAAGCCAATTTTCTGATGAAATGAGTATCGGGAGAGAGATGCAGCCTTGACAACTGCAAACGGTATCTGACAAACATGCTAACTGTTCTTACAAGTGCCATATGAGCTTTCAGCTCTTCTTTTTCATTACTAAGGCCACCTGCGGGACCAGCACACCAGATGGGTTTCCCTGTTCCAACATTTCTTCTAATTCCTGGTCCTTTGCATGACTCCCGAGAGACATAATTTGATAAGCTTTTCCCCAGAGAAAGCTAGGGAAAAAGTTAGGCAACTGATTGGAGAATAACTTCTAGGAAAGAGGCCGTAATGCTATAATGACTGAATTCGTGTGCCAACTAACGCTGTAGGGTGCCACAGGACCGGAGACCCTACGGTGAAACACATCTCATCTCAAGGAAACGTTGGTAATTTAGATATAAGAAAATGACGGTTGTTTTTTGTGTTGTTTATTTTGGATCTGGATAATATATTTAGCTCCCATATGGAATTATAAGCTTCTATAATCCCCACCTTTCTTCATCCTTTCGTTTCGTAACTACGAATTTTTAGCACTTTTTCGGCCTTGCCGAGTTTTCCCATCACCCAACGAAAAGTTTGCCGGAATCTTCATTGTCCGCTGACAACTCTTTCACACATAAGGATGTGATAACCTTCTGTTTGTTACTTCATTTATTTGCTTAGTTTTCCCACTATTAACCAAGGCACGTTCAGTTTTCAAATCTTTTGCGCCCAGCCGCCGCGTGGGAGAGCAGGAAGGCTGGATATAATCGACAAGCGCTAACAGGAGAATCGCTAGATTCAGGTGGAAAGTATTGGTCTTTTCGTAAACGTTTTTTCTGATCCATTTTATAGGGAAAAGATCATTTCTAGTAAGAGTTCTGCTTTAAGTTTAAATGAATGAACTAAATGGAAAAGTTTTTAATATTAGGTAGGACATGATGAAAAAAGGTTTGTACAGGATATAGGGTAGTAACCTTGGAGAAAAAAGGAAATAATTAAAGTATTTTAGATTAGATGAGAATGTTTGATGGGAAAATGAAAAGTTTTGAAAATCGAAGGTATATTTTTTTTTATTAGAGTTTGGAAAGTATTAGAATAAAGTTTTTCTCTTATGATGAAAGTATAAGTGACGTTAAAGCAGGGTAAGCTGTTCGGTAGTTTTGGCGTCACTGAGTTGGAGGTGGAGACGTATCCACTGTTTTTTAGTTCAATCTAAAACAGAAAAAAATGGAAAAAAGAAGCTACACGGGAATCAAAGAAAATAAGAAAATGAAGCTCAGGCTACGGCATTTTACCGAGTTTCGTGGCACGACTTGTCTGTCAGCCGGATAGTCCGACATAGCGATACATGCTCCTAGGCAGTTGACGGTCGGGGCTCCGTTTCTGATAATCTAGCAAAAACAAACTTTACTTTAATTTGTTTGTTTATTAACGTACCTTCAACTTAGAAAATAGACACACAAACTTTGTCGGCAAACATTATTAAAGCTTAACTGAAAAGCAAACTTATTTTTGTGTCATTTAATTAAGTACACTTAATTATTTGGATTCTGCAAAGAGATTTTTTGATTTTCCACTATCTACTCTAGTTATGACGTTCAGAATATCTGCATCCGTCCCCACAACGAAAATTCTTCTATAATGCGGGAAATTTTAATCTCAACATGAACGCGGCTTTTCAGTGGACAAAAGTGAGATTGGTGAAGATTGCTTAGTGCCTGAACAAAAAAAAAAGTCATAAATCCTTCTCGTAAGGCATAAAAAAAAAATGCAAGTGCATAGAGGTACCACAAACCACACGGAAATTCCGCTATTTGAAAATCGATTATTCGTGAATAGCAGAACGACTCGCATTCACGCATTTTCATCGGGTCTTCGAGCCTCTTTAAGTCAATAAATGATGGGTAACTAGATTGTCCTATCCCAGCCCTTTTCGGTTAACTTTAAACACACAGTATTTCCAAAAGGTTGAACAGCCAAGCTGTTAGCCTTACCACTCACATTTACGTAGTCTTTCGAACAGTGTACCTAAACCGACCTATAACATTTCCAATGGTCTTCACTGTTAAAAAGAAGGTTTTGAATCCTGTAAGGCTTATCACAATACACAAGACAACAGGCAGGGAAGGCCAACTGTGCAAGACATAAACTGAGGACGTCGGCCGTTGGGCCTTTAGGGTCAGAGTGGTCGTCCAGTTTAACTCCGTAGGCCTACCAAGGTTCAAGGTTTTAATTACACTTCTGTATAAAATTATAATAAACATAGGGTCAAGCTGGAGACACTAGGTCGATTGACAAAAACCCGGTACAATATAAAAGAAAACTATTTTACATATAACTAATTCCAAAAACAAGAGCTGTAAGCTCATATGGCACTTGCAATTATATGTAGTAAGTAATACCCCAACAAGAAAAAATTAAGTGGGCTGAAATTCAACCTATGGTTTCACTTTAAATATAAAAATAGGAGACAGAAAGCAAAAGGAAACAAGAAGGAAAACAAAAACTGGCAAGGCTGGGTCAGATGGAAGTATTCGGTTAAGATGCGCCAAACTTGCAAGGCTGGGTCAGAGGATGGAAGTGATGGTCAAAAGTATTTTTTTTTTACTTTTCGGTTAAGAAGCGCACTTTAAGGGTGCTAAAAATTAATTTCGAAGCAAAATCCTTGAGGCAAAAAGGCTCATGTACACATGGCGATCTTGAAAAAGTAAATTTTGCTTAAAAGTATTTTTTGTATTTTGCGGTTAAGATGATTTCTTTAAGGAATGGTCGGATCGGAGAAGTGACGATGTCTAACCCAGTGATGTCAAGTTTCTAATGCTCCAGCAAAGTTTGATCGTCCTAGCACATCTGGGAGTACCTTAACTCACGATCACCGGAATTCCGGACACCCCCCTACAGCCCCCGCCCTCGGTACCCGAATCCGGTCCGATTCTATCACTAATGCACCTAGGACTTGTGCCTGTATTTCCCACCAAGTTTCATCCTGATCGCTCCACTCTATGCGCATCACAAGATTTTCGGTTCTCCCCTCCCCCCCCCCCCCCCAGTTCATCGGATCCGGTCCGGAATTGAAATGGGACATCTGAGAAATGAGTTCTTTCAAGATATCAAGTTTCATTAAGATCCGGTAACCCGTTCGAAAGTTATGCATGCCACTAATTTCCGGATTCCGCCGTCTCCAACTTCCCCCACGACGGTCGGATCGGGCGGGTGACTGTTTCCAAGCTAATCTGGTCGGGTCTCTGATATGCCTGCCAAGTTTTATCTTGCTAGCCCACCTGGAAGTACATCAACTACGGATCGACGGAATTCCGGAACCCGCCTCCAACTCCCACCACAGTGTCCGAATCCGGTCCAGTTCTGTCAGTTATTTATCTAGAGCACGTGCTTGTTCTTCCGACCAAATTTCATCCCGATCGCTCCACTCCGAGAGTTTCACACGATTTCCGGCTCCCCCTCCGACTCCCCCTCAGATTCATCGGATCCGGTCCGGACTTGAGACGAGACATCTGAGACACGAGGTCTTCCCAGGTATCAAGTTTCATTAAGATCCGATCACCCATTCGAAATTTATGCATGCCCGTATTTTCTGGATTCCGCAACCTCCCCCTCCCCCCACGATGGTCGGATCGGGCATGTGACTATTTCCAAGTTAGTTTGGTCGGGTCCCTAATATGCCTACCAAGTTTCATCGCCCTAGCATATCTGGAAGTACTCTAACTCGCAAACACCGGACTGACCGACCGACCGACAGACCGACGGAAAAGTGATCGGTATATGGTACTTGGCCGGAAGGCAAGTGCCATAAAAATGTTAATAATTCCATGACTCACCACTTGACGGGAACCCGACCCACAAACCCAGCGACACTCAGCAAGATCAACCCGAAAACACACGAAAAAAAAACAAAAAACAATGCGCAAGCGAGGGTAACCGACGGCCGTCAACTTATCAGGACCCCACCCAAAAATTTATAACCGACAAAATAAAAATTTACTTTAATTTTCTGAATTTATCGTTGATTTATACCAGACGATTTAGTCGGTACGGAGACGGTCAACGAATTAAAAAAAGCTGGTGACAGCATCCATCTGGACACAAGTTTTCGGTCTCAAATTCCGTAGAGAGCTTTTATATATATAAACTAAACAAGACCAAAGGTTTCGATGGGATTCCAAAAGTTCACTATCTGATCCAGACATTTGGGTCTTGTAGATCTCCGGTTTTAACCGGACTGCTAGAAAATGTTGAACATTCTAATGTTGAAACAGACTAAGGCAACAGATCATCTAAGAAAACGAAGTTCGGACATGGACTCAGCATGTGTGTTTACCCTTACACGTCTTATCTAATGTGACGAAATTGATCAAAACATCCTGCCGGATTCCGGGCAAACTACTTGTCCGGCAAACAACTAAAGCTCAAATACGAATTCAGCATGTCTCCTTACCCCTACATACAACCTCTAATCAACTTCAGATAAAACCTTCGCTTTACAGATTTTCCGGATTTGGCCGGATTCCAGGCGAACTATCTGCCCAGCGAGAAAATATATTTGCATTACGGATCCAGCATGCCCCCTCAC
Organism: Branchinecta sandiegonensis; assembly: GCA_030848855.1. Lineage (NCBI taxonomy): Eukaryota > Metazoa > Arthropoda > Branchiopoda > Anostraca > Branchinectidae > Branchinecta > Branchinecta sandiegonensis. The sequence continues at coordinate 13,211,507 of JAUPMV010000014.1, forward strand.
CAATAGACCGAACCTTTAATCAACTTCACATAAAACTTTTACATATAACAAATTTTCTGGTTTCGGCCGGATTCCAGGTGAACGATGTAATATCCGTGTAGAAAATTATCGCCATAGACGGATTCGGCATGTCTTCTTATCCCTGTATCGAACATCTAATCAACTTCAATAAAACTTTTACTTTTAATAAAGGTTCAAGTTTTGGCCGGATTCGGTGGAACTATTTTCCCGGTGAGAAAATTAAGTTCAGTCCTGGATTCAACATATCTCCTTACCCCTAAATCGACTCTCACATCGGCCTGAAAAAATGTTTTCTTCATCCCTTAATATAGCCCCCCCCCCTCCCCCGCCCCTAAATACTGGGCTACAGGGCCCATAGACATGTTGAATCCAGATCTGAAACTAATTTTCTCACCGGACAAGAAGTTTACCCGGAATCCGGCCAAACCGAAAATTTGGTAAAAAAAAAAAACCAAAGCTCATCCTTAATTCGTTTAGTGGTTCATATCAAGGGAAAGAACATTCTATGAATCCATCTCTGGACTTTATATTCCCGGAAACTTTGATCGATTGGTTCTTGGTTCGCCCCTCGATGTCACCAACATTATTGCTCTGCATGCAGTTGGCCCGGAATAGAGCAAAACTAGGAATTTTGTCAAAGTAAAAGACTTATCTCAAGTCGGTTAGAGGTGAGATATAGGCTAGGAGTAAACGTGCATGCTGAATCCATATCTGAACTTGGCTTTTGTCATCTGATCAGTTGGTTGGCCGTAATTTGTCAAACACACCGAAACGGTGCTATTTAGAGTACAAGCGGTTGATCACGGATAAATATTAAATGGGGCTGGTGAAGACCGGAAAGACCCGATTGTCTTGATCAAGGAGTCTAATAAATGTTCATATTTTGGGATCCCATCGGAACGTTTGGTCTTGTTTCGTTAGCTTATTCGTTTCGTATTCTTTTTTCTTCTTGTTCCTTTCCTTTCTCTTTCCTTTTTCTGCTCTGTTTGGTTTGTTTCTTTGAAAATCCATTGTCAGGAACGGCATATTTTGTGAAAAAACTAAACTAGACAAACCAAAAAGTCTGAACTTACTAATTTCCAGCTGCCGGAGAATCCGTGCTTTACATCGCTCCCTGTAGTCGGTCTGTGTTTTGTTGTATTCGGTCATGACCTCGACGAACTTCCGAGATAACGTTGAGTGCTGTGTTTTCCTAATGCGGAGGTCGGCATTGGATTTGTTGTTCTGTTCTTCTTGCTCGATGTTCTGTTCGATATCTGCAGAGGAAGCACTATTAGAGAATGGATCAAAAATACAGTTCCTTTGTCATGTAACAGGGGCGTCTGGGGGGTGCAAAGGCTGGGCCAATGCACACCTGTAGTTATTCAAGGGGGGCCGCACAGTCACAAAATGGGCAAGAAAGGCACGTCATGTGTGATTGCGTCAAACGGATACGTCATACTTGTCTGGATTTTCTCCGTCTAGACAAGGATACGTGATTCGGATAATCCGCTCCTTCTGGTGCTTTCCGGACCGCTTTTTCGCCTGTCTCTTCCGCTTTGGCAGACTTGGTCTGATGAGATCTATTCACAACAAACTTGACGTTGAATTACCATTTTCGTTTGTTTGTGTTTTTTTTTCTCCCTTTCTTTAGTTCAATGAATAATAATAAATTTTACTCTAGGGATTATTCGGCCCGAGAGAGAGAGAGAGATAGATAGAGACGTATATATAAATAACAAACATATGAATAACAAACACATACTATGATTCTCCACTGAAAACTGACGTGAAAAAAGGCACAAACGAGTTTCCGTAACGATTTGTCCGGACTTTAGGGGGTGAACTTTAATTTGTGGCCGGGTTTTATGATTGGGAGGGGCTGTTTCGGGTAACAGTGACCGGTGGTTCGTACTAGCGATCAAACTGCAAATATCAGGTGTCAAACCGGGCTTTAAGCGGTGATAAATTCAGTTTCGCAAGGGCGTGTTCGTAGGGTAAGTCGCGATTTCGGAGTACGATCCTTGTTGCTCTTTTCTGGACGGACTCGATGTCCTGTAAAAGGTACGCTGTGCGGATTGCAGATTGACCCAACACTGGGCACGCGTACTCGAGCAACGGACGAACGTAAAACAGGTAAGCATGGAGATGACTTTTAAGTATCACACCCATATCGCCTCATTTTGGAGGGTCTGGAGGCTTGCATTAGCCTTCGTCATCTTCAGGCTAAAGCTAAGAACCTGAGATCCTAAATAGAACTGCTATGCCCAGCACGACTTTCGTCTTTCTTGTGATTTACTGAAAGTGCTAACCCCTCACGCTCTCTATCGCGACTCATTATAGTTATGTCGAGGTCGGATGGACAAGTCAAAGTGATTCATTCCGGCTTGTTTTAGTCGCGGATCGGCAAGCGAACTGGCAACATGCAGGGTTGCCACGGGTCGTACGATAGTGTGAATTGTCGCTCAGTTTCATTTTTGTCACTCTTGTCCTACGTAAGACAGGGATTCCAACCAGAAGTAACTATTTCAAGCTTTTTTCATGAAAGTAAAATTAAGATATGTCATTTTTACAGAGGCGATTCCCACCAAAATTTAACATTTCATGAAAATAGGTTTCCCTCCCAATTCACTCTCTGTTTTGGGCCAAAAATCACTCTCTAAATATTTTTGATGTGGCAACCCTGGCCACATGCCGATCGCTGGCCCCGGGGTCAATTGTAAATATGTTGAATTCGCAACAAAATGTTTTGAGTTCATCGTCTTGTTAATAAATCGGAATGATTTTGCAAACACTATTGGCTAACTAAGGGAAATACACTTAACAAGGACCCTTGCCTTTTCACGCTAGACAAAAGAACCTGTGAAACGAGCTCATCAACAACGGTTCGCAGTCAGCTTCGGCTGACATCCTGCAACGTGCAAGGACCCATAGATATGTTGAATCCAGATCTGAAACTAATTTTCTCACCGGACAAGAAGTTTACCCGGAATCCGGCCAAACCAAAAATTTGGTAAAAAAAAAAAAAAGTTCATCCTTAATTAGTTTAGTGGTTCATATCGAGGGAAAGAACATTCTATGAATCCATCTCTGGACTTTATATTCCCGGAGACTTTGATCGATTGGTTCTTGGTTCGCCCCTCGATGTCACCAACATTTTTGCAACAAGCAGCGTTTCTTTCCTCCGTTTCTACGAATCTTCCAACATGCTATCCCCTGAATTCCTAATTGCCTTGAGTAACTTTCCCAACCAAAAAAGAACAACATGGACGAAAAAAGGTATGCTTGACAAAATTATATTAAACATTTTGAATTCATTCTGTTTTTGTTTTTAATTTTGTGTGCCAGCAGAATCAGATTCGCTACAATAAACACAAATCAGCTTTAATTAATTAGCATTACTGAGGCTATGTTATATTATTTCATTTTTATTTTATTTAATTACTGAGGCTATGCTGTATTGGTTTGACAGGAGAAAAAAACTAACTCGAATGGTTCAAACCCTAATTACAACAAGTGACGGAACACACTAAGAAGTTCCAAAAATCCCTGCAGAAATTCAGAAATTTTCAAAAACTAACTGAATTCCCTGAATTCGTCAACAGTTTTTCACTTTCCCTGAATTTCCTGACTCTCCAGCCCGAGGAAAATTCAAAGGCTGCCATATCGCGCGGGACGACCCCTCAGCCTGAAAGCATTCACAACTCTATTTAATAAACTTTCTATACGAGAACCTATAGTTTTCATCTCTGACCAAAAATTCAATTCAGCGCCAAAAGTTCCATTCTGAAATTTATGTCCAAGCCTTAACAAGTTGCTAAGCTCCAAAACTCCAGCTCGTAACCTGCATTGACATTCTCCATTTTCGGAAACAATTCCTCCTTCTCCCTCCTGGAAACAATTGATGGAAGACAATTCAATATTTCCACAAAAAGACGTAGAATGCCGAAAGCGCAAAAGCTGTCTGCCCTTTGACCCTCGTGCAAAGTTATCTTCAATTGCCCAAGACCTTCACGTTTCTGCCCTTGGCCATTTCTCCGCATTCCATCTGGAGGCGTATTCTCGCCGTTCCCCGAGGACTCCACTTGAGAAGTCCCCGCGTTTTTGTTTGTCCCCGGGACTCGCTCCCCGTATTCTAGCGAGTCCCCACGGACGGGGAATGCTCCGATTACCATCACCATCATCAACAAGACCAAACTTTTCACTGGGATCCCAAATATTCAATATCTGACCCAGGCAACTGGGTCTTGTCTTAGCCAGATCCAGTCATCGCCAGAATCCTTGAACATTCTTACAATTAAAATTGAGAAACAGATTAAGGCCAAATAGCTAATCATCTGAGAAAACCAAGTTTAGATATGGATTCAGCATGTGTGTTTACCCGTATAAGTCATATCTGTTTTGACGAAAAGTTCCTGCCACTTCTGCCAATTTGCCAGTTTCGGCCGAACTCTAGAACTACTTGTCCGGCGAAAAAAGAAAACTCAAAAACGAACTCAGGGTATCTTCTTTCCCCAATAATGAGCATCTAATCAACTTCAAATAAAAATTTAACTTATAACAAATTTTCAAAACTCCACCCGGATTCCGGTCGAACTATATGTCCGGGTCAAATATGATTGTCACACACGGATTCAGCGTCTCTTCTTACCCCTAAATCGGTTATCTAGTCAGCTAGAAATAAAACTTTAACTTCTAACAATTTTCCGGTTTTGGCCGGATTCCGGGCGAACTACATGTCCGGGTAGAAAATTGTTTTCACATAAAAGTTCAGCATGTCTTCTTGCCCTAAACCGGACATCTGATCAACTCCAAATAAAACTTTTAATTTTAACGAACTTTCCGGTTTGGGCCGGATTCCGGGCGAACTACTTGTCCGTCGAGAAAATGGTTTTCACCATCGTCTTCAGCATGTCTTCCTACCTATAAATCGAACATCTAATCAACTTCAAATAAAACCTTTACTTTTAACAAACTTTCCGGTTTTGGCCGGATTCCGGGCGAACTACTTGTCCGATTACAAAATGGTTTTCACCATCGTGTTCAGCATGTCTTCTTACCCCATAATCGACTATCACATTAGCTGTTTCAAAATATTTTGTTTGCCCATTAATTTGAACCCCCTCCCCCACCCCTAAATGTAGGGCTACAAAGCCCATTTACGAACTCGACTGGTCCGCCGACCCAACGAATCCTCACACCAAGTTTCATCAAAATATCTCATTCCCTTCGAGAGTTATCGTGCTTACAGACGGACGGACGGACAGACAGACGGACAACTTTTGCGATGTCATAGGTATCCCTCAACTTACGTTTTGGGATCCCAAAAAGGACTCCCTTTCAGATTCGGAGGGAATCAATTTTTACTGGTGTTGGAGCAATGTAAAATAAATAAAAAAAAATCAGAATACACAAAACCAAAAATAAAGTGGATCCAGACTAATTTCGTCAACTGCGTATTTTTTGTTTCGAACAAAATCCATTTCGGAAGCATTCCCCGTGTTCACGCTGTTTCTGTGCGCGGAGCCCGCGTGGCGTGACTCCCTCTATTCTAGCCGTTCCCTTCGATTCCCCGAGGAGTCCATAGGAAGAAATTTTTTAAGACCCGATTAATCCCTTTTCTTTCTTTTTTTTAATGTTTATTTTTTATTTCATGCATTTACTACATTACGACATTTACGACATGCATTTACTACATTACTGAAAGCTCCGTGTATTTTTTCTTTTTATTTGTCTGTGCTGCGCTATTTACCTCATCTTAAGTGCGTAAATAAAATTTCATCATCATCGTCATTGCTCTGGTTCAGGAGTAAACAAGAACGGATAATGATAAGAACCTTTGTCTCTCAGCCAGTGGCGAACCTCTGTCACTGGGTTATCTGGGCCCGGTTGCCCCTTAACCTGGCCAGTATGGGGTAGTGCTTCCACTTTCCACGATTTATCCTGAAATTCAGGATTTTTGGATCCCGACAGGATGTTTGTCAGGATTTAGCAGGATTTCCAGACTTTCAGGATTTTCCAGGAATGTTCTTATATTTTAGAGACTTCAGTAAGAATCAGGGATTTTGTGGAAGACGTAACCATAATAGAAGCTCTATTGTAGCTATATGGCTACGTTCGACGTTCCGTTTTTGTCAGACATTACCACTGAAAACCAAACTCCTTTTTCATAAAAAAAAAAAAAAAAAATGCTGCTTATTTCTGTCGTTTGAAAGCTATGCTTCTGATTGTGTCGTCGTTTCGGATCGCTAAAAGACGTTTAACCTTCAGTGTTTTCAAACAAATTTGCCTGCGGCGCATTTTAGACTTAATCCCCCCCCCACCCACCCAGTGAAAGGCTAGTGACACCCTTGTTTAATGGTAGTCTTGGAATTTACAGTATGTAGTCGTTTAATATGCATTTAATATTACGGCAAAAATGCCCTTGTCCTCCCAAACGACAGAGACGATACATTTAACTACGTGTGTTCAAATCCTCAAACTTTAGTCTTCACAACCCTCTCTCAAGTAGTCAACTAAATAAAAAAAAAAAACTATCCCTGCTGGGGACGTTATGTAAATAGTGTTAAATATGTATATTCAAACAATAAAAGAACTATGGAAACGGTTTTGTTCGTTTTTTCGGCAGGGTTTCTTGGCAGGATTTTTGGACTTCCCTGGAAGGATTTTCAGAATTTTTGGGATTCCCAGCAGGAAGAGAAGCATGTGGAAACACTGGTATGGGGGTGGGACCCCTAAAAGAACAACTAGAAACTAATGCCAAAAAGCATACCAAGTTTTGAGCTGTCATGGTTCACGAGTAAAGAACTCCAACAAAAACAAGACCAAAGGTGTCGATGGGATCCCAAAAATCTAATATATAATGTAGATAGATAAATAATTTAATTGTAATATTTAGGAACGATACTTAAAAACTAATTGTCTTTTACAGATTGGTGCGCTTATCAGATGAGAAGTTTGACATAATGTTAATTTGAGGCACCGCTGGATAAGTTGTTGATTATTTGGTGTGATTAGTCCAACATCTAATCAACTTTAAACAAAAATTTAACTTATAAAAAAAATTTCGGTTTCAGCTGGATTCCGGACGAACTACATGTCCGGCTAAAAAAAAATTTGTCGTAATCGAATTCAGCATCTATTTTTGCCCCTATGTCGGACATCTGATCAACTACAAATATACCCCTATAAGTCATATCTGTTTTGACGAAAACTTCCTGCCACTTCTGCCAATTTCCCGGTTTCGGCCGAACTCTAGAACTACTTGTCCGGCGAAGAAAGAAAGCTCAAAAACGAACTCAGGGTATCTTCTTTCCCCAATAATGAACATCTAATCAACTTCGAATAAAAATTTGACTTATAACAAATTTTCCGACTCCAGCCGGATTCCGGTCGAACTATATGTCCGGGTAGAATATGATTTTCACACACGGATTCAGCGTCTCTTCTTACCCCTAAATTGGTTATCTAATCAGCTAGAAATAAAACTTTAACTTCTAACAATTTTCCGGTTTTGGCCGGATTCCGGGCGAACTACATGTCCGGGAAGAAAATTGTTTTCACATAAAAGTTCAGCATGTCTTCTTGCCCTAAATCGGACATCTGATCAACTCCAAACAAAACTTTTAATTTTAACAAACTTTCCAGTTTGGGCCGGATTCCGGGCGAACTAATTGTCCGTCGAGAAAATGGTTTTCACCATCGTCTTCAGCATGTCTTCCTACCTCTAAATCGAACATCTAATCAACTTCAAATAAAACTTTTACTTTTAACAAACTTTCCGGTTTTGGCCGGATTCCGGGCGAACTACTTGTCCGATTACAAAATGGTTTCCACCATCGTGTTCAACATGTCTCCTTACCCCATAATCGACTATCACATTAGCTGTTTCAAAATATTTTGTTTGTCCCTTAATCTGAACCCCCTCCCCCACCCCTAAATGTAGGAGTACAAAGCCCATTTATGAACTCGACTGGTCCGCCGACCCAGCGAATCCTCACACCAAGTTTCATCAAAATATCTCATTCCCTTCGAGAGTTATCGTGCTTACAGACGGACGGACGGACAGACGGACAACTTTTGCGATGTCACAGGCACCCCTCCACTTACGTTTTGGGATCCCAAAAAGGGAAAAAGGAAAACCGGCTACAACGGCCACAAGAGTTGATTGTTCACAAATGAACTTTCCACTCCAGGGCTGCCCTCATCAAGGGCTGTAAACATAATGAGCCTCACACCAGAGATAATAGGATAGGAGGGGAGTGCCGGGAGGGGGGGACAGAAAATATCGTTCGAAATTATAAGCTTCGGGATCCTTTAAGGCTAGTCACTTCTACTGGTCGGAACGTGCAAGATGTGCTGAAAAGCTCGTGCCCGGTTTCGTTACCGAACTCCAGCTAGCGTAAAAGATTTGATCAACTCACTGACAACAACTTCCTGGGTTGTAGAGATATCCCTTACCAAGAAGCACCCAATAAACTTAACATCCAGTGCCTAGAACAAAGATTGTGCGATCTCGTCATGAGGTTTGGAAAAGCATTGCTTTCAAACCCAACCCATCGAGACATCCTACCCGCAGACGCCCCACCAAACAGCAAAACCAGACAGAAACTCAAACTGGCCTCTATACGTGCGCGGACAAAGCGTTATTCTAATTCATTTGTGCCTTTTTTTTACGTCTATGTTTAACAGTGCCTAGTTTTTGTATGTAATGTTTTGCAACTGCAAATTAGCCAAGAGCTACGAAAGATGTATGATAAACCGCTCTCTCTCTCTCTCTGACTAGGAATAAGCCTAGGCTACAGTCGGCTAGGCTCCAGCCTCCCATTTGTCGCATTACCAGGACAATAAAGTTGGCCTCCTAGGACTCTTATCGCTCTTGCTAATGACAAGGTGTAAGTTCCTAAACTTCATGATGCCATCCTCCGGCACTGCTCTCCCGAGCTCCCAAATAGGGTTCTTGACAGTAAAATCATCAAGAATGGAGTGCCCGCTCATTCCTCTAAAGCAGTGGCTCCCAACCGGTGGTACGCGTACCCAAAGGGGTACGAGAGGCCCGCGCAAGGGGTACGCGAAGGTCCCAAAATCAAGTCAGTCTGGAGCTTTAATATCTCGTCTCAATCTTTTATGAGTCTTCTGAATTAGTTGCAGTGTTGCTCTCAAGATCATACACCCTTTCATACGCAATTTCCGATACACATTTACGCCTTATCACTGATGACAATAAATATAGTCTTTTTTACGTTCTGACGGTGGTTAAATATCAAAGCAACGATTCGTCAAAAAAGGGGTACGCAACGTTTTTGAACTTTGATTTTAGGGGTACGCGATACGGAAAAGGTTGGGAATCACTGCTCTAAAGTACCTGCATAGGCCTACTAATCCCTATTACCGATAGAAACCCATAACGTTGCCATATTTGAATGAATGAATGAATGAAAAAATTTATTTCCCATCAAAATTGGCCCGAGGGGACCTAGACGGAGTAAACAAAACAGAAAAGAAGAGAAAAAAACAACAACAACACGCAATACAACATTTTAACATAACAACAATCTAAGAGGATACGAACATTAGCACGTAAATGAGTTGTATGAACCGTGGGATCTGTTTAATGAACTTTCAAACTTTTTTATTCTTGCCTCAATCGCAGTCACAGGATCGGCAAGATGGTATTTTGTACTGATTTTTGTATTCTTTGCCCATGGGGGGAGACTCAACAGATACTTGGCGTACCGATAATAATAAGATCTAATATTCTGACGTTGGGATTGTAGCATTATATGCCAAAGTGGTGCCAAAGCTATAACGTGTGGCAGAGCCACAGCATTGTAGAGACGTGCCAGAATATGTTGGTTATACACGCACTTACAGGAAACTAGGGTACCGTAACACTTCCGTACTTTTTCTGAAAAGTCGGTGACTAGACCAAGCCTTGTCGATTTTAGGTCTGAGTAGAAAGGCAGACCAATTTGATAGTGCAAAACGGATACGTCAGTTAAATTTTATTACAGATATATTTCGGCCCTTCTTGGCAAGGGTCCTCTTCAGACTTAAGCCACTCAAACTGGAAAATGAAAGTTTTATTTTTACATAGGGCCGAAATATATCTCTAATAAAGTTCCACCGAACTCATAATTTCTGTGCTAAACTCGCAACTTTCGATTAACCTAACACCAATTATATTTTAATTTTTTCAGCATACTGAACTTGAGGAGATTTCGGCATCTTGCCGTCTCTGGGCTGTTTTTGGAAAAAAAAATATGAATTAGAAAAAGTAAACGCAACGAAAAAAAAACGAAACGGCTAAAAAAAAATGTACAAACAAATGACTTAAATAACTGGAGTGGCTATAGTGAAGATTCCAAAAGAGACGGAAACTCGGGAAGTTCCAATCGTAACTTGACTATCTCTCCACCTAAGAAAATTTCAGAACAAACAAATCTATCAACGCAAACCAATTTCGAAGTGTTATTTCCGGGGCTAACTGTATGTCCGGGTAGAAAATTATTGTCAAAAGCGGATTCAGCATGTCTTCTTACCCTAAATCGAACATCTAATCAACTTCAGATAAAACTTTTCAAAAACAAATTTTCCGGTTTCGGACGGATTCCGGGCAAATGATACAAAAATAAGTTGGCTTTTCAGTTAAACTTTAAGTTACACATCCTTGTATAACTGTTATGAAACTTCTAACAGTATAAAGCTTCTGAAGCTTTCAACGAAAATGGAAAAAAGATATTCCTATCCTACACTCTTCGGCCGAACCTAGAAGAGTAATCTGTTTCCCGTCAGCTTAGGATACGAGAAGCTCCCTCTTCACCGGAATGTGACGTCAACTCTGTGCTATTTCTAATGATTTTCCTGAAGACTTCGCGAAGGATTAAGTCCCGCTTTTGTCCCAGGAAAACCGATCCCCCAAACGCGGAATAAAACAGGAAGGGACCTTATGTCGAGACGACACAATCTGATTGGAAAGGGTGAGAAAAGGTCCGCCCCCCTTTAGGATGTATTATACATAAACTACGAGAAATAAACACATTCAGTCCGTGACACGGTGGTAATCGGCTTGCGCTGATATCAGAAAGCTTTCTGCTCAATCAGGCAACTTTCGCGAAAACATCATTCATCCCAAATTTAGACATAAACTTCCTATTACGGTACCAAGGGGGGAGGAAAAGACAGAATTTACAAAACCGAAAATACTGGACACGCACAGAAGAGATATTTTTCTTTTTTAACAGAGGGTAGAAACTAGTCCTAAATACTTTAGTATTTTTAAAACTCAGTTGTGTTTCAATTTCAAACTCCATTGTTTGAATATATATCCCTATTTCTAAATTCCAAACTGAAACAGGGATTTTACGAACTGGCAAACAAAAATCGAAACAAAGCAGTCATGCGGAAATATTCAAAACAGTGGGAAGGAAAATTCAATTTTCCGTCATTCTTTGGCTCATATCCGTCGCTTCGCAGATACACTGCCAAAAATGGAACACATGGGCTGGTATTGTGCTTTAACGCCTACTGAAGAGTACGAGACGAATATTAAGTCATTATAATTCAAGAATGACAAATCGAGCAGTTGAAGAGGGCTGGCCAAACACCCTGGCTGGTTTAGCTAGACTTTTAGAAATCAGCCATTCGGTATTGCATTTTCAAGACGTAAAGACCGATGAAAAATTTGTAGCCTGTGTAGTTGTATGATAGTTGTACAAAAAAGTTGCATGTACTGATATGTAAATACTATCATTGTACCTTAGACCGGCACAATCTTAAAGGACCCCTCGCACTATGTACTCTTTAACTTCCAGTATTTCAAAATGATTGAATACGTTAAAACTAGGCTCTGCGTTCAACAAATTATCCACGGCTTTCGCTGTTTTGAGCATTTTTCGATACCCTTCGACTCGTAGCGAAAACGGGGAAAAATTAACATAACCGGTTTTTCTGATGGAAAACTTCTCGCAGACGACCGTCGATAGCGCGATACGCATCGAAGGTAGCAAAACACGGCAAGTTAAAAACTCAGCGAGTTTTTGTTACAGGGGTTAGAATGTACCGTACGAAATTCGGGTCTCCGGGTTTAGAAATGGATGGAGTGATTACGGAAGTAGGTTATGTTAGTATTATAGGAAAGACAGGTCCTTTAAGCCAGTGGTTCCCAACCGGTGGTACGCGTACCCGCGGGGGTACGCGAGACCCTTGCAAGGGGTACGCGAAGGAACGAAAATTGACTTAGTCTGTAGCTTAAAAACTCGTCTCACTCAATTTAGATTGTGGAAAGCCTAACGTTACCAGCAGAGGCATAACCAGTCAAAATGTATTTTAAGGGGGTAAGGTATTTGTACTGACCAACAGGTCATTTTTACCGACATTTCATTTTCAAATATCTACTTTTAAGAAAAATTGCGGCGCTTCGCGCCGATTCTTTTCTTTTTAACCGTCTGGCCGACAACGATGCGGCCAGGGAGGGGTCTGACGCCTCTGATCACTAGCCCTAGTGAAAATCTGTGAAATAATGTTGATTCCAAAACAGCTAGCCTAGTGCAGTAAAATCTGTTCCTGTGTCAAACAGTATTGTTTCAAGAAGAAATCCAAGTGAAATTGTCATTCAGGTTGCGAAACAAGCTAACGAAAAATTTTGCGATGCAGCTTGATAAAAGCACGGAGAACATCCAAACTAAACACAGAAACAGGCTGACTGTAAAAAATATTGCCGTTAATGACGTCGAGCCGAGATCCGACAACATTTTTAGCTACAAAGCAGCCTCAAGTGATTGCAAAATTGATTTTGTCTATATGCTAATGGCTATCGTCTTTTTCACGTTCTGGAAAAGGGGGTACGCAATGTTTTCGATCCTTGATTAGGGGTACACGGTACGGAAAGGGTTGGGAACCACTGATTTAGTGCACAGGCGAACTTTCAATCAACTGAATTTTACAAACGACTCGTTAACTTCCCATTCCCCCAAACTAACACTACATACTTATAATTATCTTACTTAAATGGTCCAGAAACGCACCAATCCTGCGTGTAATTTTACGGTTTGTACTATTAAGCGCATCTGCTGCTGACTTTATTCCATTCACAACTCGAATGTTAACTAGAAAATTCACAACTCCTAGCACTTGTAAAGTAGATGGTCTGGATCTCCTACATCAACTTTGCAAGATTGGCACCTCGGTTTCTTCCTTGCCCCCAATCTTTTAATATCCCAATAGTCCCCAAAGCTGGGAGACAGTTTACCTCGCAGCTGAATCCAAGAAAGAAAAAAGTGTACCGAGCGAGAACAGCTTTGTAATTGCTCTTCGTAGGTAATTGTGAGTGGCTCGTGTCAAATTTAGAGTTCTTCGAATTCTTTCAATTTTGGTTTTCTTTTTCGACTGTCCGTTGGTTCTCCGCTTTGTTTTGCTTTTGTTTCGTCTGATGTTCTTCATGCACTTTTGGGCATTTTTCTTCGAAATTCTCCGTCGGCGCTGAAGAAGGGAGGCGGTTGCCATCCCAAAATATTCGCTTCGTTTTCCATCATTTTCGATGGCCTTTAAAAAACTCCATTTTCGTCTATTTTTCCCTCTTTTCTTGTCATAAGAACCACTGTGTTCCCTTGTCCGTGCGGAAACACTTTCCCTGAGTGATCTAGTTTTATCACGAATGACCCATCCTAAAACTGGTCCATTTTTGGCAATTGCTTCCTCCCTTGACCAACAAACCATTATCTTCATATCGTAGCTCCATGTTTTTGGGATCCCAAAACGTAAGTAGAGGGCTACCAATGACATTGCAAAAGTTGTCCGTCTGTCCGTCCGTCTGTGAGCACGATAACTCTCGAAGGGGATAACAATTTTGATCAAACTTGATGTGAGGATTCTTTGGGTCAAGGGAAAGGTCAAGTTCGTAGATGGGAACTGTAGCCCTACATTTAGGGGTGGGGGAGGGGGTTCAAATTAAGGGGCAACAAAGCATTTTTAAACAGCTAATGAGATAGTCGATTATGGGTAAGGAGACATGCTGAACACGAATATGAAAACCATTTTCTCACAGGACAAGTAGTTCGCCCGGAATCCGGCCAAAACCGGAAAGTTTGTTAAAAGTATAGTTTTATTTGAAGTTGATTAGATGGCCGATTAAGGGGTAAGAAGGCATGCTAAACAAATCATTTTCTACCCGGGCAAGTAGTTCGCCCGGAATCCGGCCAAAACCAGAAAATTTCTTAAAAGCAAAAGTTTTATTTATATTTAATTAGATGTCCGATTTAGGGGTAAGAAGAAACGCTGAATCCGCATATGACAATGGTTTGTTCACCCGGACATATAGTTCTCCCGGAATCCGGCTGAAACCGAAAAATTTGTTATAAGTTGAAGTTTTATTTTAAGTTGATTAGATGTTGGATATAGGGGTAAGGGGATACGCTGAATTCGTTTTTGAGCTTTGTTTTTTGGCCGGACTAGTAGTTCCGGAATTCGGCTGAAACCGGAAATTTGGCAGAAGTAAGGCACGAAGTTACGATCAGTTTCGTCAAAATGGATATGACTTATAGGGGTAAACACACTATTTGGCCTTAATCTGTTTCTAACTTTTAATAGTAAACATGTTCAAGGAGTCTGGCGAAGACAAGACCCAACTGTCTGGATAAAAAATTGAATTTTTGGGATCCCATCGAAACCTTTGGTCTTGTTGTCTAAGTTGCGACAGCTCAGCATGTCCCATGTGAGATATGCCCCCTCCCAAATGTTGTAGCACTCCCTTCACTCTTCCTCTGGGAACATTAAGACCAAAATTGCCCAGCAACACTTTCAGAAGTATCCCATCCTCTCCCAAGTGACCAAAGTAAGAAAGTTCGAGTAATCTAAGATGATTTTCGCTAGTTCTTCAAGTACGGGCGACTCGAATAATGTCTCCTACGCCAAAAAGATATCCTATGAACTAGTTGTCCTGAGTCTATATTTCCAGGTCTGAGATTAAATCACTTATATATTTTTTGTATTTATTTCAAAATATAGACATCTGGGACTTCTACATAACAACCCATTTTATATACACACACACACTGGTCTTGGTTTTATAATTTATTTGTAATTTTATTAAACAGTTGGAGCATTAGATGGAAATTATTATTTTGACCATTGGCTCCCTACGTGCCATAACAGCTGCTCGGGATAATCGGCTGAGATTTAGTCCAGACAGAGTTATTTCAAACCTAGGAAATTTGGTGGTTTTTTTTTATTTGCTCATTGTTTTACGGTGTTTTTAGTGGTTTTGAACATTCATAGAGACAGTAGGGATGGTTAGCATTGTGTGTGTGGTAGAAAGACCATTTGTTGTGGTCCGCTTTAAAGGACCTGTCTTACATATAATACTAATGCAACCTACTTCCATAATCACTCCATATATTTCTAAACCTGGAGACCCCAATTTCGTACGTTCTAGCCCTTCTGACAAAACCACGCTGATTTTCTGACTTGACTTGTTTTGCTACCTTCGATGTGTATCACGCTCTCGAAGGTTGTCTGCGAGAAGTTTGTCCATCAGAAAAACCGGTTGTGTAAATTGTTTACCTGTTTTCGCTATAAGTCAACGGGTCTCGGAAAAGGCTTAAAATAGCCAAAACCGTGGGTTATTTGTTGAAAAGCACAACATAGTTTTAAAGTATTCAACTATTTTAAAATACTGCAAGTTGAAGATTAAATAGCGACGGGTCCTTTAAGGATGTCACGCGAAGCTCCTCAACTAACAGCGCTCAACTGAAACTATTAGTATGGACCATTCCAAACACTCTTATTTGTATCATCTAAAGCAGTTCTATCTCGGAAAATCCTTTATAAGGCTTCCCTTTCCCTGGGTTCTATGCGATCATAATACGAATTGGGAAAACCTTTTATGGCAATAATGGATAAATAAGGAAACAGTACTCGCTGCGACAACAGAAACGTGGGAGCAATAAGAAGGTTCATTACCAAGGGACAGGGAACAAACAGACACGGAGGGACGCCTTAATTAGGGGAGAGCGGTCTTGATCGGGACACATCTGTATATCGCGATGGAATTGTCCAAACCTCGTAAATACATTTTTTTACGATTCTTAGGTTCTGACACTGTCCTATGTAATTTTTCATGGCGGATCGAATGGTGCAAACCTTGTATTTTTATCTAATTTTCTTCGTCGTCAAATCTCTGAAAAACTAACCACGTAAAATTATATTATTACTGGATTTTACTGTTCTATCAGACGGCCCCAAATCAGTTTTTTTCGTCTCCTGAACAATTTGCTATTTTGTATTTACGAGGTTTGGACAATTCCACCGCGATATGGGACATTTGGGGTTTTCTGATGAAAAGTTTGAGCGAAATTCTAGTTAATCCACTGCTGAACCGTTATCTGGCAGCGGACATTTGAGTCTAGTTACGGCCATTACTGGATCACGTTTGTTTCAAAAAAAAAATTCGAAATAATTTTTTCGACCCTGTTTGTTAATTCGATGGGGAACTTTTAAGTTGGGCAGATTTTCACAGGATTAAGATACTAGATCGAATGATAGCTCCAAATGAAGCCTAGTTGTTAGGCTTCTTTTGAGACATCACAATTTCGTACGTGAGCACAATCTATCAACAAATTTCAGGTCATATTGACTTCAGGTCAAAATATGATGACTGGGACATGTGTACCAGCCATGTGTGGGACAAACAGTATGCGAACCAGAAATGGGATGTCGGGGACAATGCAAATCGGGCTCTTTATCCACTATGTCCCAAAATTTGTGTGCACAGATGAGAAATCTGTGGAAGAAAAAAAAAGTGTTGTTCTTAAGTTAGAAGATCCTGTGAGTTCGGGTGGAACGGAACGAGCCGTGAGGCACTTCGTTACTGCTGAAGATCACCCACAAATTGAAGTTTGATGTATTTTTTCTTTTCATCTCCTTTCTGCACCTTATGTTCCTATTTGCATTTCTTATGCATGTTTAAATAATTACCACATCTGAAGTAATGGTGTCCCAATGAGCCCTACCATGATGTCCCAGCCCCTAGGGGTAAACGGCAAGTTGATGACTGGGACAAAATGGAGGACTTTGCTGTTTCTCTTTCTACTCTTAAACTAACAGCAACTCAATATTGCAAAAAATCTGATAAGCAGAGTGTAGATTAGAATTCCATTTGCCATACTTGACAAGAAAATCAGTTCACAACTTTAAAGTTATAGCAAACCACACATTTTTTGTCCCGATCATGGCTGGTGTCCCCTACTCTAAAAACCAACTGAAAGGTCCCGAGTTCAGGTTAAGGACGACTCAATTTTCCGGATTCCCCCTCCCTCCACTCCCTCCCAGATGGTCGGGTCGGGAAACTGATTTTTTCCAAGTTGATTTGGTCGGGTCCCTGAAATGCCTGCCAAGTTTCATCGTCCTAGCACATCTGGAAGTGCCCCAACTCACAATCGTGGGACAGACAGATGGAATTGCGATCGGCATGCGGCACTTGAGCCAGAGGCTGCAAGTGCCACCAAAACATAACACAAGCTTTCAAATGATTTTTTTTTTCTACCTTAAAAATACGAACCGTGTTAAAGGAGCATCGACCGAAGCTTTTTCAAATATATTCTCCTTGTCCAGGTGGTTGATTCCACTTTTAGGGGAGGAATGTGTGTTGTTTCGATGATTACAGAACAGTTAAAGAATAATAAATCCAAGCAATCGGTCACAACAGGTCAAAAGGTGGTTAACTACGCTAATTTTCTCACTTGCCGGGTTTTGCTACCTTCGATGCGTATCACGCTGCGACGGTTGTCTGTGACAAGTTTTTCCATCAGAAAAACCGGTTATGTAAATTGTTTCCCTGTTTCGCTACAAGTCAACGGGTCTCCTCCATGACTTTTCGAGAAATCTTTGTGAATCAATCAACAGCCATTGGACAAACGGTGTCTGTGATTGGTTGGCATGTAGCGGAGGGACGCTGGGTGGTTTTGGGGTAAGAGTTCAGCAGGCCTAAAAGTTCGGTTAAGTTCACACCAGTACACTTACCTTTTAACTTCTTTCTCACTTTATTTGCTGTTTTCTTAATGTCTGCCATTAGATCCTCTAGTCCCTGTTTGACTTTTTCATCCGTCTGAGGCGCTGATAGAATTGAACTATGTTTCATTTTAACCTCCTCCACATTGGCCTGGATCTTGTCAATATTTTCTCTGATTTCTTCGACCTGAAACAAGGAAAGGCAAACTAGTGATTTCTCTGCTGAACAAAACTTCTAGTGTGTTCAAAGAGTTCCAGCGTTCTACCAGGGTAAATACGGGCTCGACAAGCTGGAGCAGCGATCATTTCTTCGGAACATTCAAATAAATCAGAGAAATATTTGCAGTAGGGTGATCAGCTTCCTGAATCCCAGCCGGAACAGCATTCCAAGTGAATGTTCTTTTCGCAAAAGATAAAAATGGTTGGTAAGTGGGCTTGGTTAAAACATGTGGTTAAAGTTTAACTGAAAAGGGCAGAGATGGGACAGCCTTGTTACCCCTCACTTATTCACTTAAAGAGGCTTGAAGACCCGATGAAAATGAGCTACTTCGTTGCTCCGCTATTCACGAATAATCAGTTTTCAAATAGTGGAATTTCCCTGTCTGATTTGTGGTACTACCTGTGTCGCATGCTTGACGAAAAAGATTTATGAAATTTTTTTGTTCAGGCACTAAGCAGTGTTCACCAAGCTTATCACCTCCCACTGAAAAGCCGCGTTTATGTCCAGATTCAAATTTCCCGCGTCATAGTAGAATTTGCGCTGTGGGGACAGCCGTAGATGTTCTGAACCTCACTACGAGAGCAGAAAGTAGAAAATCAAAAAATTTCTTAGTAGAATCCAAATAAGGCAGGCTATCCAACTAAATGATACACAAATAAGTTTGCTTTTCAGTTAAACTTTAAAATGGGCAAAAACTTATATTATTCCCTCGATATCGCCCACTCAGAATCCCCACAGAATATGGGGTATGTAAGATATGACGCAGAAAAGAAGGCTTAACAGCCTCTAAGCTTAGAGGCTAATGGTTGCATCAGATTCACGACACAACAACGAAACGTCCACGCATGGGAGTAAGGCTGCCCCAAATAATTCTCTGAGAGAAATACAAAACATTCTCTGTGATCCGAATGTTAACCACTTTTATGACTGAATTCAGTAGGAATCTTACCTCTTGGAAGAACTCGTCCATGACTGCGTCTCGAGACTCAACATTGACAGCAACATCGTCGGGTCCCTCTTCATCTTCAGACTGGGCCTAAAGTAAGAAGAAGAGATAAAATTATTCTAACATGAAAATGCAAAAATCAGCTCAGACAATCACATTTTGCTGGCAGAGGTTTGAATAATTTAACAGCAAGACTTGATTCTCTGCCAAGTAGTGACTGGCTGCTGATAATGTAATCAGTACGAGATTCCCTTAGTTTAAAAGCTAATACTCTAAGAGTTACATATATTTTAAGAGTTGCATTTACCCTATCGAATATACAACACCACCCTGTGGGCCTAAAGTAAGAAGAAGAGATAAAATTATTCTAACATGAAAATGCAAAAATCAGCTCAGACAATCACATTTTGCTGGCAGAGGTTTGAATAATTTAACAGCAAGACTTGATTCTCTGCCAAGTAGTGACTGGCTGCTGATAATGTAATCAGTACGAGATTCCCTTAGTTTAAAAGCTAATACTCTAAGAGTTACATATATTTTAAGAGTTGCATTTACCCTATCGAATATACAACACCACCCTAGTTGGCTAACTCAACATGCAAATAGGGTTAGTCATCTCACATCATTTATGGTCACGCCTAGCCATTAAAATACATCCAATCTTCAACACGTACACCACATTTTTGCTCAGTGCCCTTCTGATTCTAGGACAACTGGTCACAAGACAATTCGTCACAGACAATTTTTCACAGGGACACATGACAATTCGTCACACGGACAACTCGTCATGGGACAGTTCGTCATTAGGACAGTTTGTCAAACTTTAGAAGTTTTTGATTAGGATATAGTTTGAAAAATGGAAACGCAGAACACTATGCAAATTACTGAATTACCGTGTCTTTCATTTAAAGATTAGACCTTCCAAGAAACAACAATGTTGAAGAATGGCATCCAGTTTCAAAATCCACTGGAGCAGGTCGTTCAAATGTTTGGAACTTCATATCCTTTCTGCTGCAGGAGCAGGGTCAAGCGAGGAATTGCTCATAACTAGATATTTTAATCTATTAAATAGCCACCTTGTTTTCATGTAACTGAGTATTTAATAATATATGTCTTAAATGAAACTGAACTAGAAACATATTATGATGTAATGTCCGTATGACAAATCGTCCTAATGACGAATTGTTCTTGTGAAAAATTGTACTGTGATGAACTGTCTGTGGCATTACCCTGTAGCGAATTGTCATGTGACGAATTGGCCGGACACCTGCTGTCCTGCATTCAACTGAAACATGGAATATCAAACATATATGTATGTATGTATTTATTTATAACCCATCTACAACAGCTACAAAAGCATGAGACGGAGTACAGAAAAAGAAAAGAAAAAAAGAAGGAACTAATAAACTCATACCCAAATACAAAACAACACCAAATTCGATAAATACTAAAATAGAATGCCGCTCCAGGGGTGGTGAGACGGCTTGTCAGCAGTCATCCGCTTGAAGTGTTCGGCCATTTCAGTTACCGGTTCCCGCAGACCGTATTTTCGAACTAGAGGTCTATTTCTTGACCAAGACGGGATTCCAAGGAGATATTTCCCATATTTAAAATAAATTTTTCGGAGTTCAACTTTATCACTGTCACTTAATATGTCCCAGAAGGGAACGATATACAGAAAATGGCCCATGACTGAGCTGTTGAATATTCGAGTAAGTAGTTTCCTACCCAAATTTAGCTGGGATACAACTACGGAAACGTAAGAATTTCGCACTTTATTCTCAGTGTGCTGTACCAGAAGCTTCCGCGTAGCAGCAATAGTCCGACCGATTGGGATACCCAAGTACATGAAGTGATCGACTGGAGTAGCAAGTATCTCCCAAATTAACCGGAGCTTCAATAGGATCTTTGCAATTAAACAAAAGCACTTGGGATTTATCTGGATTCAAAGACATACCAATCTTATCATAGTTAGTACTTAGATCCCGGAAATACCGTTCAAGACCAGCAACAGTTCGACTTATGTTAAAAAGATCATCCGCATAACAAAACTTCGAAACATCTAAACCGCGGAATATACAAGACGTATCAATGTTACTTTGGGCAGGCAGAAGCGCATTGTTAAACACAATAGGGGACGTTATCGACCCTTGTTTGATACCCTTTTCTACCGGGATATCAATAGTTAGCTTTTGTGAATGAGGCAATTTAACCTGCACTTTAAGTTGACGATACATGTCGTAAAGTGGGGCTACCACATCTATTTCAACTCCCGATTTTATAAGTTCTAGCATAGCTTGGGGATGTATAATCGAGTCAAAAGCACGTTGCACATCATAAGTACCAATAGCAAGCATTTCATCGCTTTCATGTGCATCTTTCAAAACATTACATAGCGAACGGAGTAATTGTGCGCAACCTAGGCCCTTTATGAAACCAAATTGAAAACCGGGCATTTTACATTTCGCTTTTATCCTTGAAATAATAAGTAACTCGAATAACTTACACAGAACACTTGAAACTGTGATGGGTCTATACGATGAACAAAAACCGCTCGGTTTTCCCTTTTTTAAAATAGGAGAAATAATTCCAACGCAAAAAGAGTCCGGAACAAAACCAACATTGAAAATTATTTGGAAAAGAACCGATAGGTGGGACACAAGTAAGCGGCCTCCATGTTCGAGATGTTTACCACAAATGCCATCAGCACCCATAGAAAACTTTTTCTTCATGTTTTTAATCGCGTCGAGTATATCACCTTCTTTCACAGACAACTCGCACCGGGTTCCTTTTGACATTAATAATTCCAATTCTTCAGAAAATGCATTCTCAACCGACGGGTCTGGGGAAGAGAATTCACTAGAAAAGTACGATACCCATGAATCTTGCGGAATTTCAACGGTAGGTTGGCTATTTTTTAAAGGTTTTGG
Source organism: Branchinecta sandiegonensis (assembly GCA_030848855.1). Classification (NCBI taxonomy): domain Eukaryota; kingdom Metazoa; phylum Arthropoda; class Branchiopoda; order Anostraca; family Branchinectidae; genus Branchinecta; species Branchinecta sandiegonensis. The sequence continues at coordinate 13,233,606 of JAUPMV010000014.1, forward strand.
GCGACACTTCCAAAGCAGATTAGTATCTGCAGCAATTTTGTCCGCGAGATCTTCCTTAATTTTCACTCTATGCTCATCTAGGGACTTGCGGAATTTACGCTTCGTATATATGCGCACCGAGTTTACGACACCGCTACGGGGTTTACCGCACTGATGCCAAAGATTTAGCCAAAATTTTGAATCGTTACACACTGATTTTAAGTTCTCATTTTGAGACCAGCCAGATTTTTGGGTATCAGGGCGAACACGTCTAGAAGGCACAGCACACTTTTCGGCGCACTTTAGGGCATGTGTTATTTCAGCGGAATAAATATTGAGTGATGCCCGAAGTTCCTGCTCTGCATAAATCTTATTTGCACTGATCTGAAGAAGATGGAATGGTACTTTAATTTTACCCAGTAAATCATCACAAACATAAGAAAATAGATCAGTATTAATATTTTTCCAAGATTTACGGGTATGCCATTTTGGTTTACCTTGCGTATGCGGGGGAAGTTTTCCGGGGAGAAGAGAAACCGAGATCGGTAGGTGATCATTATAAAACCCATCCTCTCCAACCGAAACAACAGAATCACAATCCATAGTAAACAATATATGGTCCAAGTTTGATGTCGTACTACTACACGATACAAATGAATACGGTTTATCCTTGGGCAATACCTTAAAATTTCTATTAAATGCCTTATTAATAACTGCTGCTCTTTTACACTTTTCATCCAACAGATTACAGTTAAAGTCACCAGCTATCACACAGTTTTTATATCGCTTTAAGATTCGCTTCACAGTTTTGAATAGTTTTCGGCAAGCCAGGTTAAACTTGTTTTCCGAATTTTGATCACCATAATTTGTAGGGAGGTAAACATTTATGACAGCTACATCGGCTATTGTTACAGCCATGAAATTTTTTATAGGCTAATAATCACCTTGCCCCCCACCCTTCTATATAGGTCATATCAATATCTATGGTTTGCATGCATTTCCTTAAGCTGTTTCTTGCTTTTTGTTTTTTGTACTCCACTTTTTGCTTTGTTAAGTGGGCACTAATAATATATATATATACGTATATGATAAATATAATGATTATGTTATATATATACGTATATGATAAATATACATATATATATATTTATATATAGGAGTCACCTGCTACATCTCTTATGAAATTGACAGCCTAATCGGTAATTAGTAAACACAAATGATTATGTTCGATTAGGGCATGCTGGGTGCTATTGCACTCTTTCCCACCTGAAGATGCCCCAGAGTTTGACATACCTTAACTGGCGTTTGACAAAGGTTATGCCAAATCACGGATACCAGAGCTTTGGTACATCTTGGACATAACTTATTACATAGCCTTACAATGACTGAGTTCTTATTTGATGGTGCAAAACGGATACGTCAGCTGAATTTTATTGGAGCTATATTTCGGCCCTTTTTGGCAAGGGTCCTCTTCAGGCTCAAAACCGCTCAAGTTGGAAAACGAACTTGTGGGAAACACCAAAATCCCACAAGTTCATTTTCCAACTTGAGCGGTTTTGACCCGGAAGAGGACCCTTGCCAAGAAGGGCCGAAATATAGCCCCAATAAAATTCAGCTGACGTATCCGGTTTGCACCATCAAATATGATTCGCAGTCAGCCTGGGCTGAAGGAATATTTAGACTGAGTTCTTTATGGGAAAATGTCACATTCAATAAAGACTGATTTAATTTAATTTCAAAATTTAATTTCAAAATAAATGCGGCACAACATTTCATGCGCGAGCAAATTAATTGGCACTTGTCACTAACCTACAACTAAAACATATATACAATTGTCATAAAATAAATACAGTAATTCAAGTAAGGTTGTTGTGATACAAGGTAAACTGAGGCACAAAACTACTACGGTACCTTTCAGTTTTAAGACAAATTTACAAGGCTTTAGTTTAGGCAACTAAGTACTGAGTAATGATCCAGATTTACAGTGAGAAAAAAACTGGGGCTTGGTTAACTAGAAATGTAAGCAGGGTAACAGATGTGTAAACTTTAAATTATCCGGTTGCCGCCAGATTCGGGCCGAACTATAGGCTATATGTCCGGGTAGAAAATAATTGTCATAGACGGATTCAGCGTGTCGTCTTACCCTTAAATCAAACATCTAATCAACTTCAGATATAACTTTTACTTTTAACAAATTTTCCGGTTCTGGCCGGATTCCAGGCGAACTACTTTTGCGTCGACAAAATGATTTTCATATAAATTTTCAGCATGTCTTCTTACTCCAAAATCGATCATCTAATCAACTTCAAGTCCAACTTTTACTTTTAACAAACTTTCCGGTTTTGGCCGGATTCCGGGCGAACTACTTGTCCGGCGAGAAATCGATTTTCATATTCGTGTTCAGCATGTCTCCTTACCCTTAAATCGACTAAAGCATTAGCTATTAAAAAAGATTTTGTTCGTCCGTTAATTTGCAACCCCACCCCTAAATGTAGGGCTACAGAGCCCATCTACGAATTAGACCTGTCCCTTGACCCAAAGAATCCTCACACCAAGTTTCATCAAAATATCTCATTCCCTTCGACAGCTGTCGTGCTCTCAGACGGGCGGACAGACGGACGACTTTTACGAAGTCATAGGTATCCCTCCACTTACGTTTTGGGGTCCCAAAAACACACCTTGAGCAATGTTTTCGCAACTTTCATTCCCGTTGTTATCAATTGTATGAATAGAAGTATGAAAAACTTTCTCCATGCATCATCATAGAGCATAACAGCTATTAAGAATGACAGGAGCCTGCACAGGTGCCTTCGAGCGTGTTCCCCCCTACTTACCGTAGTTACTACGCATGACGTCACGGATTCTGGCTTCTTGGCATCGATGCTGGAACGAATTTTTCTAATCTGGGCAAAATATCGTGCCACGGGCTAAACTGGCGAATCACGTCACAGAGATCGTAGTTACCATGCTTACTGCGCTCTCGAGCGTGGCAAGCAAATAGTAATTATTAGTTACTATTTCGAGTAGGTTGGAACCGTCAGCGTAAATAAACCCTTCATTCATTCAGCTTAGTTACTTTTTACGAGGTTGCAACGAAAATAGTAACTAATAGTTACTATTGTTAGAAGGGTGCAAAGGTGCAACTAACTCTTCATGTTCTTGTGATGATTTGCTCTTCATTCATGACCTCAAATTTTGTAGGACCTGTATTATGCTGTTACAACCTGTGGCAGAACGAGCAACCCACTGAGTGCCTTCAAATGTTTAACAGTGTCATTTACATGAATGAATGAGCGAATTTATTGCACGAAAAAACCCTTGGGGTCATGGCAACAAAACAAGAAAAAACACAACAAACTACAAAAATCACTCTCTATGGGACAAACCAACTCGGAGGAACCTAGCCACCTTACGGATATCCCCCATATTTGTGCTTCTAATTTTTTCTAGTAGCCACTCCTCCCTAATAATTCCCACCCCAAATAATTCGACCATTCAATCACTCAATCCTTCACATTCACACATAAAGTGGAACACATCCTCATCCATCTTTTCGCACATCCGGCAAAAGTAAGGGCCATTCTTTAATCTATTTTTTCTTATAAACCTTCTTTTCTCCCCAATAGCTAATCCTCCCCTCCTCCAACTCACCATCCACTTTAAATACAACAATACATCGTCAATTATGAGATGGTTAGGGCTAAAAAGTTTTAGAGCTTTGACATTCCGTAATGCCTGAGATATCATAGAACTAATTTTGAAGTGAGATTTCTGGTTTCGCTTCTTAGCTCAGTACGTCGAGGCAACTTTAGATATCGCATTTTTCCTTATCATCGATGCACAAAAAGATGAAAGCAGACAGGAATGTAAGGAGCGGAAAGTTAGCAAAAGGTATGCTAGCGTTGCAAAATAAGATAAACCTGTGGCTGTCAACAAACGTTCATCAGTTCAAGATTAGTCATTCAGTAGTAACTTATAGCATACTAGATTTTAGTGACACAATTCACTGTGTCACTTGATTCAACCCTGAATTTCAACCAAACAGACAGAAACCAATCTCCCCTGTACTGTGCCAAGACTTGGGCAAAGGAACAAGTACTGGAGCCTATACTATTTCTGTCAGAATTGAACTTGCTGGTTCTGTTCTCCAAATTTGAGTATCTTTTTCTGACCAAGAAACTTTAAAGAATGGTAAACAGTATCTCAAAAGAAAGCCTGCGAGTTCTTCTTTGTTGTACATTCTCTTCTGAGATACCAACATGCAAGCAGCATTACCAGTAAATAAGTTTCTGCAAGGGCGTACAAATTTTCGGATGAACGTATTACCATAACAGCCAGTCACCCAAATTTTGCTTGTCTCGTCATCAACTGTGGATACTTGAAAAAATAATGTGTAGGGGAGAGGCCGGTATATGACGCATTTTTTTCTTTGTTTTTATTTCCCTGAAATATGTATGTGTGTTGCCACTAGGCCTACTAGGTTCTGCATAGAATCTTTCTGATTTTTTTCAAACTTTTCTCTCTCTCAATTTTTCAGCAGTAGGCTTAATTCTGGACATGGTCACTGCGTCATACTACCCGCTGGTGGAGGGTAGTATGACAAACCGGGGGTCATGTATGACACATTATTATATTTGCATTTTCTTTTTGCATTTCAGCCTAAAATTTTCATAAAAAAACTATAAAAAACTGTAATGGAGTTATCACTTGTAGTAAGTTTTAGTAGCATACAGTAGTAACTGTTGCCTTTCCATGCTTGTACTAGCAAAACTAGATGCTACTATAGCAAGGCAGGATGCTACCGGATACTACTGCTTAAGATTGGCCCAGTCTGACTCAAGTTCAATCAATGTACTCCATGCTCTACATACCAATACATGACTAGACAGTCCAAAATTTGTTCATTGGGCAGTATGGTGTTCTCAGCAAGATTAACTAAAAAAGAACATTCCAAGTTTCATGCCAGTCACCCCAGCGTTTGATCCCTAGCTAGGTATGCAGGGTTCCTGCAGCCCCCCCCCCCCCCAGACATACAGTGGTCAAATCCAGTTCCGACAGATTATCTAGGCTAGGGCATCTTCTCATACTGCCTATCAAGTTTCACTATTTCCCATCCCCCTCCTACTCCCCCCCCCCAACTAATCCAATCTGGTCAGGACCATTTCTTACCACCCATTATGTTTCACTATAATCGGTTGAACTGTTTGCAACCTATGCATGTCACAAAATTACAGATTCCTTCTCCCTCCACCCCCACATGGGTGATTGAATCCGAAAAACGAATGATTGCTACAATTTTTATATGGCTTATTGTATATTTATTAATTTATTTATTTCCCTGAAAACTGAGAAGTACAAAATATATGTATAAAACAAAACCATGACTAAACCAACTGATCCATTCAGTGACATATAAATACTATAAAAATAAACATGATTTCGACTGCTAACATTTGTTTATGTACTACATTATTCACTTGATAAAAATGTGTACAGGTTGTGGTTTGGAGGGCTTCCGATGCCTTTTTATAAAAGTTTGTCAGCTTTTTCTTCAAATTATTATTTTCAATACTTATATTACTGAATTAATAACAGAACCATCCAGATACAATAGTCAGAAAGTCAGGTACTATGGCACGTGTCATTTAAGCCGACAAAAAGTGTGTCATACTACCCGATTCCCCCATTTTTATGGAATCTGTATTTCCTCCCAGATTGTGTCCATACCCGGCAGTTTCTTAACTGCTTATGATAATTAACACCCTTACCTAGGTCCCCGCAAGAAATGGTCATTCTATGTCATAACACCTTATCCACATGGGAGTTGGCAGTTAGACAAAAAAACTTACTTTGAGGGTCAAAAAGTATGTTTTTTAGCATAAGTTCTGAGTGAATAATTATTTTTTTAAACTCATTTCATCGTTTGTATAGTAAATGTCTTTTAACTGCTGTGAGAAGAGATGAACAAAACCAATAGTTCCGAGAGTGTGTCATACTACCCTACTCTCCCCTAATTGTCAAAAACAAACATGTATTCACTATAAGAAAAACATTTTGTGTTTAGAGAAAATTTTTAGGTTTCCAGGCTCGAAGTTGACTCTCTTTTACTGTAACTGTCAGAACAATGCCAGAATTTCTGGATTAGAAAGATTTTTATTAGTGAATACGTTTTGAAATACATTTTCCAACAGGTTTAACTATTTTAGACATGTCTTGGTGCATCTAAGGCACAAAACTAATTCTGCTGGGTCCTTACGGGATTAAATTTCGAAAGTAAGAGAATAGGCTCCAATATTTGCACCCAAACCTGAGGGTCATAGATTTTACTTAACTGCCAACATTGTCCTGACATCTTCATTGTCAAAGAAGTCAAATGAGAGAATGTTAGAATCAAAGAGACGAAGAGTAATCTAGACCTTTCTTTCAAGATACTTGAGCCTATACTATTTCTGTTGGTTTCTATTTCCGTACACACCCTACGGAATTCGTTTTCTAGCTTAGATGTGCCTTAGACGCACCAAAACCTGTCTAAACTAGTTAAACCTGTTGAAAGATGTGTGTTTAAAATCATATTCACTGATAAATCTTTCTTAATTCAGATATTTAGGCACTGTTGTGGTCGAAATGAAGTCATGGCATCCTGAGTATTTACAGTGCAAGAGAGTCAACATCGATGTCTGAAGGCCAAAAAGAAAAAGATCTTCTCTGTTTAAGACACTAAATGTTTTTCTTATACTGAATTCATGTATATTTGCTTTCATATTTTTCCAAGCACCTACGGTTAAACAATGATTACCTTTGTATTGAAAAAAATTCGTTTGACCAGCCGTAACCGTATCCAAGTCCCCGGAAATCTATTGGGTCATTGCAGAAATTCATATACTGGCAATGCAGCTTGCACTCTATTATCTCGGAAGAAAACCTACAATGAAGAAGAAGCTGGCTTTCTTTTGAGATACTGTTTACCCTTTTTGGAAGTTTCTGTGGTCTGGTGAGATAAAGACAACCAAAGCTGGGCAATGTAATAAGCAGGTTAAATTCTGACAGAAATAGTATAGGCTCCAGTCTCTGTCATTTTATGGACAACTCTGAATTGAGAAAGAGACAGTCAAGACTTGGAATTTCTTTGATTATTTTTGAACTGTTCTGTATTAGTTTGACTGTTATTTTGTGTGAATTTCTGACAGATCCTGAACATTCTTTTATAGCAGTGGTTCCCAGCCTTTTCCATACCGCGTACCCCTAATCATGGTTTGAAAAGACATTTATTCAAACAATGTTTACAACGGGTACGTCAGCTACGATTCTTCATCAGCGATATTTCGATATTTATTTGTAATTTACAGGTTTGTTTCCTTCACCGAAGTTGAACCAGAGGATTGACAGCCTGACGAGGACCTTGCCAAAAAGGGCCGAAATATCGCTGATGAAGAATCGTAGCTGACATACCCGTTGTAAACATTGTTTGAATAAATGTTTCAAAGTCAGCTTGGGCTCAAAGAATATTGAAAAGACTGCGTACCCCCTTTTTCAGAACATGAAAAAGACAATAGTTATTATCATAAATGGAAAAGGCATACATGTGTAAAAATATACACAAAATCAATGAGGCAATCACTAGAGGCTGCTTCGAAGGAAACATTTTGTCAAATCTCGGCTCGACGTCATTAGCGGCATATTTTTTACAGTCGGTCTGTTTCTGTGTTTGGTTTTGATGTTCTCCGTACTTTCATCAAGCTGCATCGCAAAATTTTTTGTTAGCTTAATTTGCAACCTGAATGACGACAATATGTCTTTGACTCTTCTTGAAACAATATTGTTTGACACAGGAAAAGATTTTACGGCAGTGGGCTAGCTCAATATTATTTCACTGACTTTCACTAGGGCTCATAATCAGAGGAGTCACGCACGGGTTGACAATATCCATTCCTCCAAAAAGGTCAGCCAGACGATTAAAAAGAAAAGAGTCGTCGCGAAGCACCGCGCTTTTTCGTAAAAGCCGTTACTTAAAAAAAAGAAGCTGGTAAGAAATGACCTGTCGTGCCAGTAAAAATACCTTGACCCTTAAGATACATTTTGGCTGGTGACGTCTCTGCTGGTAATATTAGGCTTTCGGCAATCAAAAATGAGTGAGGCAAAATTTTTAAGCTACAGACTAAATCAATTTTGGTTCCTTTGTGTACCCCTTTCAAGGTTCTCACGTACCCCTTGGGGTATGCATACCACCGGTTAGGAACCACGTTTTATAGGGTCTGCACAATGCCAGAAATTTGTTGCAGGTTATTTAAAATCAGCATACAGCATTTAGCAGGTTATTGTGCACACTATTCCTAGGCTCAGAAGAATTGTAAAAGCAAAACAAAAAATGTAAAAAAAAGACAAGAGAAATGCAAGTGTCACAGGGTTTATTCAAACAATGTTTACAACGGGTACGTCAGATATGATTCTTCATCAGCCTGATGAAGAATCGTAGACGTACCCATTGTAAACATTGTTTGAATAAATGTTTCAAAGTCAGCTTGGGCTCAAAGAATATTTTGTCACAGGGTTATGAAAGTCACAAATGTTAAAGAAGACCTACCGCTTTTAAAGCTGCTAATCTGTCTTTGGTCATAGTCCAAACAATCCAAGACAGTAGAAGAAATATCCGATTTCACACTCTCACAACATTCAATCTCAACAAAAATCCAAAACCTACTCCATGCTGAAAGTGAAGAAAAGAATCGATACGATGTGTTTTAGCTCCTTGCAACCCGAGAAAAGACGCGTTTTAATCACTATTTCGCCGCGAAAAATCGCAGAGAAAGGGGTTGAAAGCAGGTTGCAAGAAAAACTCCCAAAGGCGTACTCTCGCCCTTCCGCAGGACGGACACTTTGGGGAGTCAAGGGGGACCCGGGGGGAACCACGAGGGTAGAGGGGAATCACTACCTGTGGACTCGGAAAAGATCGCAAGCTGAGATAGGCAAATTTCATGCCTCCGCGTAAAAAGTAAGCCGCTGGTTCGCTGTTTTTATGGCACTTTCAACTTCCAGCTCAAGCGCCACATAGCGATCGTAATGTCTGTATATCCGCCCGTCGGTAAAGCGATTTTCGTTCGTCCGTCGGTCTGCCGATCGGTCAGGGTTTTGCTAGTTCGGGCACTTCCACACAAGCCAGGACGATGAAACTTGTCAGGCATATTCAGGGACCCGACCAGATTAACTTGGAAAGAATCACTTCCCCGACTCGGCCATCGTTGGGGGACTGGAGTGATGGGGAGGCCGGAAATGAGTAACATGCAGAGCTTTTGAACAGGTAGTCGGACATGCATGGAACTTGACAAGTATAAACAACGAGTGTCTCGGGTGTTCAGTTTCAAATTCGGACCGGATCTGATAACTGGGGAAAGGGCAGCTGGAGGGGGGCGCCGGAAGACTAGCGAAACGCTGAGAGTTGAGGGAACGGGATGGAACCTGGTGGAAAGAACAAGCATACACCCTAGATACATTATTGACAAAACAGGACCAGAACATGTCACATTAGGGGACTTGGAGGGGGTTTCCCGGAATTCCGGTGATCGCGAGTTATGGTAGCCTACTTCCATGCTAGGACCATGAAACTTGGCAGGCATATTAGGGACTCCACCAGATTGAGTTGGAAATAGTCCCTTTGCCGATCCGATCATCCTGGGGGGAGTGCAGGGATGGGGAATCCGGAATCTAGTGACATGCATAACTTTGGAAAGGGTAATCGGACTTGCACGAAACTTGACAAGTGTCTTAGATGTTCAGTTCCAAGTCGAGACTGGATCTGATCACTGAGGGGGGGGGGGGTCGAGGGATCGGAGTGGGACATAGGCTGGGACAAGCGTAAACCCTAGATAAATTGTTGACAGAGCAGGACCAAGTCTGGTCGCTGTTGCTTCCACATGTGCTAAGAAGACGAAACTTTTCACGCATGTTAGGACACGACCATATTGATTTGGAGTCTAGTCCCGTCCCCGACTCGATCATCATATAGGGGAGGGAATTCGGAAGCTAGTGACAGTTATAACTTTAGAACGGGTGATCGTATGTGAATTATCGAATTGACTTGACTCGAGAACAATTGTCTCACATGTTCAATTTCATGTCTGGACCGGGTCCGATAACTAGTGGGGGAGGTGCAGGGGGTACTGGAAATCTCGTGAAACTCTTAGAGCCGATGGATCGGGATGGAGATTGGTGGGGACAACAAGCATAAGCCCTAGATACATTACTGACAGAGCAGGACCGTACCGGGACATTGTGGGTGGAGCTGGAGGGGGTTTCTTGGAATGGCATTGATCACGACTTAAGAGTCCTTCCAGGTTATCTATGACGACGAAACTTGGTAGTCATATCAGGGACCGTACCAGATTGACTTGGAAATAGTCACTTCCCGGAATCGATGATCGTAGGGGATGGATGGATGAGGAATCCGAAATCTGGTGGCACGGATAACTTTCGAATGGGTTATCGGATGTGAATAGGAATTGAGAATTGCCAGGAGCTAAAGTCTCACATGTTCCATTTCAAGTCCGACGGTGAGTCTGTATATGACAATCATTTTTTAGCCGGAATTTTTGTTAAGTCAAAGTTTTATTCCAAGTTGATTAGATGTTCTTTGCAGGGACAAGGAGAAACGCTGGATTCATTTCTGAATTTTCTTTTTTTGCTGGACTAGTAGTTCGCTCGGAATACGGGCGAAACCGAAAAATTGGCAGAAGTAAAGCAGGAAGTTTCGGTCTGTATCGTCAAATTAGATATGGCTTATAGAGGTATATTTGAACTTCGTTTTCCTGATGATTAGCCTGGCGAAGACTGGATCTGGCGAAGACAAGTCCCAATTGTCTCGATCAAATATTAGATTTTTGGAATCCCATCCACACCTTTGGTCTTGTTCCTTCGGCCACGGTATATGGGGAGTTGAACGGGGTATCGGAAATCTTGACCACGTCTAGGGACATAGCGAGTGGATCTCTTTGGTTGAAACTTGGAAGGTTGCGATGGCTTGGAGTGATGTCGGAAATTTTCAGACTTGAGTGAAACTAGGTATCCTAATTCTAGGTCCGAACCGCATTCTGGATGACGAGGTGTTACTGTCAAGTTCTCTTCTACTTTCTTGTCCCAACTACTCGTTACAAGTGCTATATGAGCTCGTAGCTCTTGTTTTTTTTTTTAACAAGAACGCCAGAAACTCCCAGAATCGACCCCTCAATCTGAAAGGGAGTCCTTCTTAATGATGGTGATGATAATCGGAGCCCTTCCCGTCTGTGGGGACTCGCGAGAACACGGGGAGTGGGTCCCTGGAACAAACAAAAACGCGGGTCGCTACTGCGATCATTATTGCACTGTACCCCGTCATTTACTCTTCGAGATTTATGAACATACCAAGAACCGACCAAGAAAAGAAAAAGGATCCCCCCCCCCCCCCCCCGAACTCTCCCACAGCTGTCGAAACCGGTCTGGACTTCAAACGAGACATCAGAGACACGTCTTTTATTCAGTTACTAAGTTTCATTCGAATCCAATCACCCGTTCGAAAGTTGCGCACTACTCAATTTTCCGGATTCCCCCTCCCTTCTCTCCCTCCCAGCTGGTCGGATCGGAAACTGATTATTTCCAAGTTAATTTGGTCGGGTCCCTGATCTTGCCTGCCAAGTTTCATCGTCCTAGCACATCTGGAAGTACCCTAACTCGCAATCGTGGGACAGACCGCAGGACCGACAGACGGAATTGCGATCGGTATATGGCATTTGAGCCAGAGGCTGAAAGTGCCATAGAGAGTAGAAATAACAAAAGCGTACTACAACACTACATTAAATGACTGGAAATCGTAACAAGTAGTGGGAGCCAAATAATCGAAAGGTCACGGAAGTCCTGTCGAAAAACAGGCGTGAACAATATCTCTTAAAGCGCATATCTGCACCTGACAGGTTGGGTACCTATTCACTTGCATCAAGAAAACAGATTATTGTAACGAAGATAAAACTAAAAAAAATGCCCAGGTATAACAGTTACGACTTGCGCGACATACAAGTCCGCATATTCCTCGGCCAATAAATCATGCTTCGCCTTCTTCTTGCAAATCTGAAGCACTTCGGTTCTAACCTGGGACCCTTTAGGCTTAATTCCTTCAACTATAGCCACGCTACCATGCTGTTTTCAAATTTCCCCGCGTCCATTTTAAATTTCAAAAGTTTTAAATTTTCTCTTCGTTGTTTTTCTACAAAAATTTAACTAATTACAGATTATTCTACGTGGGACGATCAATTTATATCTTATATAGCTGCTAACCTTCCTGTCATCTTTCAGTCATAAAGGTACAAAACCAGCCCTTTTTATCCTCCATTCTTGGTACAGCTTGGAAACTGTAATGGGCGGAGCTTACTCTGGCAAAGGCAGAGTAAGCAAAGGTGACGACTTAAATCTTCGAGCAATTTGTTAACGCTTTTCAAGATTCCCTCACCGAAAATGTGTGTGTTATTTGTTACCAGTATTGCGTGTGTCGACGTCCCAGGGACAAGTTGCCGCTGGGTTGGGGGGTTTGCTACTTGTTTTAGCGTTCAAATGTCTGTGTGGCGTACCGTCTATTCCAAGTTATTGCCGTGGCAAGATGTCCTGGAGTTGAACATAGAGCTTGTGGAACACAAACCGTTAAAAATCCCAGAAAATACATCCATGCCAATACATTACGTAGAATTTGGGGTTGCAAATTTGTCATAAAATCTCGTGTTGGAATGTGATAGTCTCCCAGGGGATCCTCGACAAAAGTGTCCTGACAAACTTTTGTCCTTATGGTTTAAGCAAACAGGTAGTATTTTCGAACGGTCGCTCACATATGCTCGATCCACCTTCCGTAACAGTCTCGGATCCGAAAACCTCATCAAGTTTCTCCATATCCGGGGGACTTACCAATTATCGGACTCAAGGCCGTTAACCTTGGTTTCCGGTCCGATCTTCGCAACCGGAGACACTGATTCGAACCACACCTGAGAATACGGCTCCCTGCTAAATAGCGTTTGAGTTCATCGGAATACTGAACCCGATTTTCTAGAAACCTTGCTTTGCTCTTGTATATTGACACAGCGCGTAAAAAAGATAACCAAACAAACAAACAATAAAACGCGAATAAGATTAACTTCAAAGTCTGACAGAAAGGGTCGGTTCAACTTCTTTTTTCCTTTTTATACAAGACAATTCTCCAAATTGGACTTTTCTAACTAAGTCTAGGAGTAGAAATGTGCTGATATTTCCGAAGTCTCATCAAAAGCTGTCGGCTTACTATGCATTTCGGAGGAAGTTCAGAACCCCCTCCCCCGGACGCGTAGACCATATACAGTAGCGATATGCCACTCTGAAAACTTCTCTGGACGTTATTAGACCACCTTGGTTTTGTTTTTCGCCTACATATACATAAATAAGTGTTTTGATCAAAAGTGATCTGATAAAATAAATTAAAATACAAGAAACTAAGTACTTAATGTCAGCTACGAAACAAGTGTTGCAGCTTTCTTCTGAAATGAGGACCGAAAATAAATTACTTCACTGTAATATGTTGTTTGATTTTGTATAACGTGCAAAAAATGCAAAATTTTTAATCCCAATTCTCGTATTTCGCGTTTTATGACTATTGAGAAGAAGCCAATTCTCCTTTTTTGCGTTTTTGTCAGAAACGAGAACGAGGAACGCTTCACGATTCTGCAGAATCGAGAAGTTGCTTCGATAGTCAAATCCCGATTCTCCTTCTCCGTTCTCCGTCCTGATTGGTCAACAAAGGGCGGATGTTCAAACCGCATAAGCAGGTTTTTACGGGTGGCTAAATTAGTGTTTTTGTCAGAAAGCGAGAATGGAGAAGCGAGAACAGCGAAAATAGTAATCTGTACGAGAATCGAGAATCCAGATAAAAAACACAACTACTGTTTGCAATACTCCGGAAGCCAGAAAGCAACTGAGCAAAAAAAGGGGGTACGGGTTTAGTTTTTTACTTAAATTATCATTCGCGCTCAGTACCTCGAATAACGATAGCTTTCATTTGGTCATACTTTTTGGCGTCAACTGAATTAATGTCCAAAGTACTTCTACTGTAGGCTACATATACGTCCTTTTTTCCAAGCCCTGGCAATGTATCCACAATCAAGCTTCTCACGAAACACGCGTTACTCTTCATATCACGGAGACCAGGCGTCGGTCCAGATTGCGGGCACACTTAGCGACAAACTCCCCCTTTCACAAAAATGGTCCCAGTAGTGTGCTAGGACAGATGGACATCAATACATTCCCCCCCTTCCAAGTCCAAATCCACAGGCGTTGATCCAGAATCGAGCATTTCACCATCAAACTTGAATTTCAGTTTACTCAACGGCTGTCCAGTCATTTCCGAGTACTTCTGCATTAAGACACTCATAGGGTCATCTTTCATGACTTTAAGTGTGTGAGTTTTTTTCCTGTCGCTAGATTGCACCTTAATTTCGATTTCATTTGGATTGGCAGTAGGTTCAGGTGGCATCTCGACAGCTTTGGAATCGCTAGTTTCGTTGATTACACCAACAACTGAAAGAAAACACCATAAACAAAACAAAAAAGTGTTTTTGTAGGTTTTCCCACAAATTCGTATTTTCAACTTGAGCGGCTTTGAGCCTGAAGAGGACCTCTGCCAAGAAGGGCCGAAATATAGCTCTAATAAAATTCGGCTGAATTTCTGCACTATCAAATACGTTTTGCACTACCAAATGCAGCATAAACAAAAAAAAATGTTTTTTTTGTGGTTTTCCCACAAATTCGTATTTCCAACTTGAGCGGCTTTGAGCCTGAAGAGGACCCTTACCAAGAAGGGCCGAAATATAGCTCTAATAAAATTAAGCTGACGTATCCATTTTGCACTATCAAATATACAGCATAAACAAAATGAAAATTAACGCTTTACAGCATTCAGCACTTACTGAATCACCAACACGTTTTATTAAAGGACCCCTCGCACTTTTTACTCTCCAACTTACAGTATTTAAAAATATTTGAATACTTTTAAACTATGCTGTGCTTCCAACAAATAACCCACGGTTTTGGCTGTTTGAAGCCTTTTCCGAGACCCGTTGACTTGTAGCGAAAACAGGGAAACAATTTACATAACCGATTTTTCTGATGGAACAAGACCGACGGACAGCGGTGCCGGAACAAGACGTAGTAAATATACAAATGTAGGAAGAAAAGGGAAGGTTATTGATATTTGTGGTTGGGATGCATGAGATATTTGAAATGCAAAGGGGACATCTAGGAATCTTGAAGTATGGCAAAATTAGCTGTCATCATTATCACGAAAATATGAAAAGGTTGGCTTAACTATGCGGAATGCCCGGACATATAAGTAAGTAAGTAAGTAGTTTATTTCTGACCCGCGATTTGATAAGCGGAGTATGTAAAATAAAATAAAATGATTAAATAAAACACAACAAATACAATATACAATTTTTCGTTCATCGGCCAGAAAAGAATGTAGTCATGTGCTGGCTGGGCCCTGTCGTCCATGATTTTTGGTAGAGCCGACGAAATTTCCAAAAGTGTGACGCTTGCATCTTTAACTCGGAAACGCTCCGTTAGCATGTGGCTGTGGTACAACTTCGGCAAACAAAGCAGGTGCTTCGCATACTTAAATCATCTTCTGCAACTCCTTCTTCCATAGAACATGTGCGACATCAGAGCGAAATAAAATGGATATGGGAATCTGGGAGACTGGCCTGGCTTTTATCGCATGTTCGCACTATTACAAGGTGTATCCCTTACCAAATATGTCAATGATCGGGTTGAAGCAAAGGGACTCCGGTGTGTCATTGTGGCTGACAGACTTGTCCCTCAGCGTGAGTAGAATTCGCTTCACCGTGACTCCCGAGAGGCTGGCAAAGTAACTGAAGACATCAAGAAACTTCTGGTTCTGTGGAAAAGACGGTGGTTGAGATTCACATACGTTATTATTATTATTGTTATTAGTATAATAATAAACTGTGTGTGTATGTGTTTTATTTATTTTCTTTCATTCACTCCGCTTTTTCAAAATGGTCGGTTATTATTAAATTACTTACTTATTAGTAGTAGTATAATTTTAATAACAAGTGCGCAAGCGCTCAGACGTGGAGTGTGAAAGTGAAATGTTTATCACATTTTATATACAGACAGCTTTAGAACCAAGACATTTCACATCCCCTATAACCGAACAAGTATTGAAATAACCTAATTTATAATCATCCCACTTTAAAAGCTTTAAATGCAAACAAACCGCAAGTTTAAATCCAAAGAAACGTTGAAAATCTTGCACGAACAGCTTGAGCCGGTCCGACCCTTTAAACCTCTTTTCCATTAGCAAGGTAATAACTAGTGCAATAAACCAGATCATAGCAGCCTAATAACCCCTTTGTCACAATTCATTAAGGACGGCATATCATCAATTATATGACAAAAACAGTCCAGTTTCCAACTGTTCATTAAATTGGGGAGGAGTTATTTATATTGTTACATTACAGTGAAAAAGGGAGTTCCACAGGGCAGGGTCCTATCGCCACAGATTTTTAAATGCACGATTGCTCAGTGCCTAAGAAAGCTTACGCCAACTTTTAACTTCCGTGGAATTGATGTTAGCTACCTGGCCTATGCCGACGACGTCCTCCTTATCAGCCGATCCAGAAAGGGCCTTGAAACAAACGTTGCTAGCCTGAACCAATCCCTGGGCAAGATTGGCCTATCAGTCAACGCTAGTAAATGTCAGTACGTTTGTTTCAATGCTCCTGCTACTCCTCGGAAACCCTCTCTGAATGTTGGAGGCAATGTTCTCATAACTGAGGAAATAATTCGATGGCTAGGGATTACAATTGGGCAAACTATGCGAAAGGCTTGCGAGGAAGCAGTCAAATCAGCCGCTAAAGGAATCAGATTTGGTTACTGCAAAATTGTGCCGAACCGTTCCAGGCATAGCAGACCTGGGCTTGGGAAGTTATATACTGCCTTTTGCACACCGTATGTTAACTTCCTTGCTGGATTGCATTCTATACTCAGAAGAAAGCACTTTCGACGCATACGCTCGACATACTTCAGATATCTGAGATTTCTTCTCTATCTACCACGGCGCACGCGGAATCGCTACCTGATCCGCCGTTTGTTGATTTCCGGCCCATTGTTGACGCTCGAAGCCCTATCCTCTAATTTGTGTTCTCCGATTGGAAACTTACCTGTCCACGATCCCATCAATGTGATTCTAAATTAGTGAAAATACTTTTGTTTTGTGATTATTTTATATTTCTTTGTCCTTTTTTCTGCACTTACGCCCTTGGGCAGTGCGTCATAAATACTTCATTCATTCATAAAGATTAAGGTACGACGCGTCGTCTTATTTGTTGCTGTTGCACCAAAATCCTCATCCATAGGTATATCTCCCCAAATATACAAGAGTTGGACTTGAGACATGTCATATACGAACATAATTCACAGGAAACTGCGCCCAGCTGCCAATAAACGGGAGGGGGGGGGGGGGGGGAGGTCGGGAACCATCAAAATGCGTATTTACACCTCTATTTCCTCAAGTATACCAACTTAGAGTTAGATTCCAGTCACAGGTCAAAAACTTTTTTCATGGGAAATTTCGGTCCACTTGCCCATGAGCTTTGAAGTACACCGCATGGTCTTATTGGTTGCTGTTACACCTCTGCATCTATACATACTCTTGTTAGAAATGGGTCGCATCTACTGAAATCTTTCTCGGTCCTGAGGAGATTTGCGATTCCCGTGAAACAATTAGTCCTAATTTATTGCTGTTATTTCAGGCCAAGTCTTGAATACTGCTGCCAGCTATGGCATCCCGGTTTGACTAAGGAGCAATCCAGTAGACTGGAGCTAATCCAGAAAAGAGCAATTAAGATTATTCTGGTCCAGTGTAAGTTAGTTGTGAAGAGAGCCTTTCAAGTCTCGGTCTCCCTTCACTTGAGCAACGTAGACACCATTTAACAACAAGTTTTGGCCACAAATGTCTAAATTCTGAAATTCACAGATCAATGTTGCCTGAGTATTTTGAACAAAATAAAAACAGTTCCAACACGCGTACTCAAACCCCCTCAAACAAGGCTAAATTAATAAATTATCCAGCGGATGCAACTGAAAGATGTTAACTCGTTTGTGCCGTACTTTGTTCGTTCGTTAGTCGATAGTTCTTAGTCAAGTTTATCTGGTATTATTCGTAATTGGTCATTTTATATCCCGTAGAAAGTGTTAGGTTGACTTACCTATGCTAGCTATCTTTGCTATTATGGTCAATAAACGATACCTCTATATATTGTTATGGAGACATCCCATAGCACTTTGCTCTACAATAGTCCTCCTAGTTATTCCCTCCCTCTATCGCCTACTTTTCTATATATCGCTTCGGTTTTCATCACTATCATTAATTTCCCGGCATCGTGACAATAGGTCACTCGGTCTTTATCCGCTAGCTCCAGTTAGCTGCTGGCTAATCCGAGGTCTGATTATTTGAAGGGCGGTTAGTGAACGCCAGGTTTTACGCCCAATCGCAACGATTACGGAGCAATCTGCTCCATGATATGATATGATATGATTTATTTGCTTAAAGCCCAAGGGCCATCGCATACAAAAACAAAAAAAAAACAAAAACACCAACAAATAAACAAATCTCTCCCCCCACAAATCCTAATTACAGAAACTCTTCCCTGTGATTCCACCCTAACCGCAAAAACCTTCCAAGTTGTCTAACCCCAAAAACACTTTTATCCTTAAACTTTTCAACCAACCAACCTTCCTCAAAAATTCGCTCCCCAAATATTTCCACTCTTAAATCATTCAACTCCACACATTCACACATAAAATGAAACAAATTTTCATCCATACAACCACACACTGGACAAAAGTAAAGACCACTCGACCGCCCCTTAACACTACCCATATAATTTCTACGAATTCCCAAAGGAAGGCTATCACTACGAGCGCATGCCATTAATTTTAACTCCTCAGAAGATAACCCTCCCTTGAAAAACATTTCTAATCCCCAACACTCTTTGGCCTTAGCGTAAAAATACATCGACGGCTTCGAATCCTTTTCATGATGCCATTTCTGGATTTCCTGATCTTGTAGGATCCGCTGGACCACTTTACTTACCTCGCCTTGGGGGGCACCCGGACCCTGGCCGTCACGCCACTGGTCAGACAACCCGCATAGATCAAGGATATTTTTTATCTGGAGTGGCCATGAATCACCTGAAGGGTCTCTTAAAGCTTCTAAATACGCAGCTTTCAGAGGTCTTATTCTAGGTAAACTAATAATTTTTTCCCAAAATCTTACCATTTGGACTAGCCTACTACTACGTAATGAAAATAATCCTAGATCACCCTTCAGTACCGTTGGACTTGGTATCGCTGTGTGACGCGCCTCTGCTTCTGCCACAAACACCAATAGCTTCGAATTATTGTCACGTCGACAATAATATCCCAGAATCTTTCTTACCACGACCAACGACAGAAGCACCAATGTGTCCTCGTATATCGCCGCCACATTTTGATAATGAGGCAAATCCGCTCGAGACAACTGTCTTTTGCGAGGCGCCGGTGTTAAGGCCCGCCTCAGTTACCCCTACTACTCTCCCTCCCCGGAATAGCACTCCGAGCAGGCAATGTTTCTCTTCCAGGTGTCATCGCCGCTGGTGGACCCGCGCCAGTCGCCGCCCCGTGCCGTACAGTCTGTATTAGTACTGATGATCTTTAGTCTGTAAAGGTTCATACGGCGCAAGCAACCGGACCGACTTTCGGTCTCGGTTTGACGCCATTTCTTAATTCTACCACAATGCACATTAAATAAAACAAATCTAATTAAAGATATTCCAGATTGTTTGCAAAATTTCCATTTTCCAGTTCGTTTTCAAGTTCTAATGTAAATTTTCCAGTTTGTTGAAAATTTCTAGTTTGATTCAAAATTTTCAAACGTTAGCAATTAATCTTTAATTTACAGTGGTCTGAATCCAATCGATTTTTTTTTCAAACATTTGTTTATATTTACATTTTTGGACGGACTTTTTTGTATGGCACGCAGGTTGCGACAGAAGAAGCAGTGGCGCTGAGGTCCCAGCGTCTTCGAGCGTCAAGGCACCACCGATGGGACAACTTACACCGTCAATGCCGCCAACGGAGCCTGTAACGCCGCCGACAGTCATCGTCACGCCGCCGACACCGCCAACCTTGCACGTCACGCCGCCGACGCCGCCAACCTTGCACGTCACACCACCGACGCCGCCAATTGTGCGAGCAACACCGTCAACGCGTCACGCCGCCGACGCCGTCAACCTTGCAAGTCACGCCGCCGATGCCGCCAATTGTGCGAGCAACACCGTCAAAGCCACCATTACTCGAGAAAATGTCTCCCCTCTACGGGTCAAGCCTACCCTTCCAGCCCTCCGAAAATCCAAACGCTTGCAGAGACCACCAAATCGATACCAGTCTGCCGACTTCCGTACAGAACCGCGGTCCCGCCTACACGATGTACCACAAGCTAAAGCCACCAAACCAACTTACCCGCAACAACCAACTAAGAAAGGAAGAACCTACTCTACTACATATCCTCACTCCAGCGATACAAGCTCCTAGAGTCATCATCAACGCCATCTAAATCCAAGATCATCAGCACCATTCTTCTATCGGCTCTACGATTCCAGCTTTAAACCAACAATTATTCCACCATCAACTCAACCACCTATCACTAGTCAAATCCTCCAAATCCACCTCCATTAATCCGTATCACCTGGACTGGACACCATGACAGCCAAGTGGAAATGTAAATATTTAGGTAGGAGAGTTAGGTCCGCGTTCTCCCGCTTGCAAGTGCGGCGATTCATAATTGTCCGCTTAGGTATACATATGTTCATCCCTCCCCCTTCTTACTTTAACTGTGTAGGCCCCTTTTTCAAGTCGCTTTTGTACTAATTCTACGCTTGCTTCGTTACGCCCTCGCAGTAACTGCGCTATTCCTTAAAGCATCGCTTGCCTCGCTTCCGCGCTTTCCATTCAGTTTGTGTAAGTTTTTTTTTCGGTCGATCTGACTGAAGCCGTTCGCCGGCCACCGCTATAGCTTTTGTTTTCCGCGCTTGTTGCCTTATGTTTATGCACATAATGTATAGAATATCAATCATCAGATTGACGCCGCGTCTTCGGCCATCATACTTGAAAATGCTTTGCGCCTGTCTTTTGCGCTTTGATTACTTGCGTGCCCTTACCCTTAGTGTTTTATTTTGCGGCTTAGAGTGCGTAGGACCTCCCCATTTCTACTTCAAGTTTTTTGCATCAAGGCCTTACCTTGGGTCGTTGCGACAGTTAACTGGAGTAATTTTTTTAAAATTGCGGCCTTTCTTTTTCCCTTTCCTCCCAAATTCCTCCTAGTTTTCCCTTTTCCCTTTTCTATTTTTAACAAATCTCAGAGACTTCTCTTTTGGGACGAGTTGTGGTACTGGCAAAATTTCCCCAATATTTGCCTGATAATTCCTTTTTAAAGTTTCTTCCAGCCCCTAATTTATTTTAGAACTTAAAGGCATCGACACTTCAAATATTAATTCTGCCTTTATTTCGTCTTTTGTATTTGAATTAGTTTGGTTCATGTGGTCAGGGTAAGGTCAGTAGGACTGAAGCTCAATAAAGGACCCTGAACTAACTGAACAGAGAGTGGGCTTTGATTTTTCACACTTATTTGATTGCCCCCTCTGTCAGAAACCTGGGTTGCCGCGAATGGAAACATTGTAGAATTTTTTTGTTGCCCGTATACCACTCTTCCCAAGGGGGGGAGGTGTGTTATGGAGACATCCCATAGCACTTTGCTCTGCAACAGTCCTCCTAGTTATTCCCTCCCTCTATCGCCTACTTTTCTATATATCTCTTCGGTTTTCATCACTATCATTAATTTCCCGGCATCGTGACAATAGGTCACTCGGTCTTTATCCGCTAGCTCCAGTTAGCTGCTGGCTAATCCGAGGTCAGGCTTTGATCCATTTCATTCTAAGTATTTTGGCTACGGAATGAGTCGTAGCCAAAACAGTTCTCTTTGATTCTTGGTCCAAGCAGGACCTCTCTATATTATAATTTATGGGAAGGACCAGTTTATATATTTAGTTAGGGACCCATTAGTGCTGTATTATTTATGTCTACTCTTGTACATGATTTGCCGTACGAGTAAACTGATATACGTTATGGTCCATCTCGGCTAGTAGGCCTCGGGCTTGACTGGATATGTGAATTTCAGCTTCGCTAGGATGTGTGAACCAGCTTGATTAGGGATTTCTGGATTGACTGCGGCTGAGCTATAGAATTCCCTGAGACTTTCCCTTGTCTCTTTTGTCCGGTTTCCTGACTGCTCCTGGAGCTAGTGGGCACCTACGGTGTCAGAATGTCTTCAGCCCACACCCCAGGAACCATTAACTTCATTAAACCTCGCCTCCACTCGTCCATCCTCACAACAATGGCATCATAAGTGGGATACTGGAGTTTTTTCCCACTCCATCCTTCACAACAATATATATAAAAAATGGATACGACTTATAGGGGTAAACACACATGTTGAACCCATATCTGAACTTGATTTTCTCAGATGATTAGCTATTTGGCCTCAATCTGTTTCCAAATTTTAATAGTAAAAATGATGAACGAGTCTGGCGAAGACTGGATCTGGCGAAGGCAAGACCCAATTGTCTGTGTCAAATATTAAATTTTTGGGATCCCATCGAAACCTTTGGTCTTGTTTCTTGAGACGCCAGCGAGCCACCGGAGGGAGGCGCCGTGATTCGCTATGATTTCTCAGCATTTAACAACGGCGCGTACTTGTCTAAAATTTTTCGGGAGAAAAACAAATATTTTTGCGCGAAGCCCGGCCAGAGGCAGCAAGCGCTAACAAGAGTTCAATTAAGTTTGTTAACATTTAACACAAGGATTCGCACCATTGTGTTAACTGTTATCAAACTTCTGACAGTGTAATGGGACCGTTGAACTAGGAATGGCAAGTCTGATTATTTTTTAAAAACATTACTTCTGGACCATTTTATCGTGACAAAGCTATTTCTAGTAAGAGCTGTGCTTTAAGGGATGCGAAAGTCGAATCGGATGACGACCAACGAGGGCGCAAACTCTATCAAGGCAAGTGTGGAAAGAGTTACTTTAACATGAATCTGTTAAGGTTCTTAAGTTATTAATGGTGCACTTCAAGCCCTCAAGCCGGAACTTGAATTGTCTGCACAATGTCAAGGAACAATTAGGGACAGCTGATAACATCACACGTTAGTTGCGTTTTTGCAGATACCATGGTATCTGTTACCACGGTAACTGAATCTCCAATTAGTCGTTTTTGCAGTTACCGTGGTATCTGATACACGGTTGGTCTGCAAATACGACTATTGCCGAAACTGCGCTTTTCGAAGTCATCCCAAAAGAAAAACTGATATCCAGTTACATCAGTGAGTGCTCAACTTCTTTCTCACCAATTTGACAAAATTTGATGAAAGTGGGATGACTTTTCAGATACCACGATCAGCTACCACGGCCGGACCGCGGTATCTGAATATCAGATACCACGATAACTAGCCAGATACCACGGTAACTGCAAAAACGCCTTTAGACCGTGGTATCATATACCATGTTATCTGCAAAAACGCAACTAATGTCAAGGAACAACTACGGACAGCTGATAACATCACATATTCTTATTCAAGGGTTTAGCGTATACTCCATATGACTAAGTCCAAAACACGCCAGTGATCCTCAGGAAGGATGAGAAAACGTCTCACTAACGACTCAAACATAACAACTCAAATCCTGTGTCAGTCAATCACGGCGATCGCTAGGGACAGCTGTAGTGCCGCTTCCGGCTCTTCCGCTAGGTACACGGCGATTTCGCATCGGCAAGGAGAGTTGGTCTTCAAGAGTATTCCCGGAACTGTCAAATCCCAGAAGTATGCCCTTGGAATATTGGGAAATAAAATGAGCTCCTTACTTTAAACAGTTCCAACTTGACTACTTCCAAGTTCCAACGGACTTTGACGATAATCCGGCTGTCCTCTTCTAAGCCGAACGATCCAGTACTCAAGTTGTGCTGTAAGACGAAACTGCGGATTACATTTCTAGGCTTATTAATTTTTTTTTTACTTTTTTATAACCCGCTGAAAAGACAGAATATTGGAGTACAAACAATGAAAAAGAACAGAATATACTTAAAAAAACACTAAAGTTCACTATAGAAGAAGGGACAAGCCGTGATGTGCGGGGAAGCTCAGATAGGACGTTTTGGAGAATTTTTTACTTAAGGCCGAAAGTGTCGGCGATATATCCGGAAGCTTGTAACGCGAAATCAGATGTCTGTTTTTGTACCAGGGGGGTAGAAAAGGAGGAATTTTGCATATCGGTAATAACAAGAACGGAGGGATCTTTTTTCTTTAAAACTGAGGAGAGGCCAGAAAGAAATAAGATAGAATGGTCAGTAAAACTTAGAGTCCTTCATCAATCAGTCCCTACGTCAGGGGAGGCAGGGACCAAAGAGGGCCAGGAAAATTTCCTGAAAATTCAAAGAGATCAAGGGCCACTACAAAATGAGAGCTAAATTGTCAAAAGTTTGGTAGCATTTTGGTAGCCTTTAAGTATGTATCATCGTCCTATGAATAATCTGGAATATCTTTGTAACCTTTTTGACCTAATACGGGACATAAATCTAATAAAACAGCCAGAAAATTGACATAAATGGCCGCAGTAAATAGATTTCCCAGTCCTTGTCTGTTATACCACGAACGGTTTGGTACAACTTTGCTGCAACCAAAACGAACCACTTTAGCAGCTGGTTTAACTGCCTCCCACTGTCAGAAGTTTCATAACAGATAACACAAGGATGCTCGGTTTTAACAGACAACACTTGGGATGTAATCTGATGTGATTCTGAAAACGTTATGCATTAAATGTTGTGCATACCAAACATTGCCAGGAAGAGCCGAAAGCATCTGTTGCCTTTTTTGTTTATCGTCACGATATCGGAAAAGTCGGCAGATGCTTTTTCGACTCTTCCTGGCAAAGCTTACGGTGAAGAAACATTTAATGCATAACGTTTTCAAAAACACAACATATTACATCCCAAGCGTTGTCTTTTGAAACCGCGCATCCTTGTGTTATCTGTTAGGAAACTTCTGACAGTGTAGCAAACCCTTCACCTGCAACTGATCCTTGTGGTAGACTAAGGTAGAGGTATGCTTATGTGAAAGTCTGCTAACACTGAACGATCGCCGAAGAAAAAACTAAAACCCAAACCAGGCATTTTTTCCTATAAATACTAGGAACAATCACTCACGCTTTTGTCACTTTTTGAATATTTTACTAATTCACGGCTGAAAGTGACTCAGCTGACACCTCGAGCGTGTTCCACCCTTCTAACAATAGTTACTATTAGTTACTATTTCCGTTCCATCCTCACGAAAAGTTACTACGCTGACTGTTCCAACCTTGTCTAAATAGTAACTTATAGTTACTATTTGCTTACCATGCTCGGGAGCGTAGTAACCGTAGTAACTACGCATCTCTGTAACGCGATTGGTCGGATTCGCCCGTGGTATGATATCCTGCTGGAAAATAGAAAATCGTTCCAGCCTTGACGGCAAAAAGCCAGAATTCGTGACGTCAAGCGTAGTTACTAGGGGTAAGTAGGGTGGAACACGCTCCTCGTTTGCTTTTTATTAACTTGAAAAGTTTGCCACGAGGAACGCACCTTCAGTAGAGAAGATGGCGGTCCGAACCTGCAGATGCCTTCAAAAGAGGAAGGACCTTTTTAGTAAATTCAAAATCAAAGAAAGTTAATTGAATTTCTACTTCAAGTTTGTGCCAGGATAACCCTGAAATAGTTGGCTGTTAGCTGATATCAAGTTTGTTATTTTTCTTTTTTGTATGCAAGTAAGAAAGCCAAGCTAGTGGAACAGTTATTGTTCAAATAAGCATACCTCTACTGTACCTGACTCTTCTAGACTGGATGCGGACAATCGCACAAAGCGAGTTTGGGAAAAAGAAGCAGCGTACCACCCTTCCGCCTTGAAAGGCAAAAACTCCTTAGCAAGGAGCGACTCTAACTAGTCAACAGAAATTGCCGCATCCCTTTGGTCCAAACTCTGTATGACTAAGGTAGCGTTCCAGCAACTTATTATTAGTTACGATCGTTACTGTTCTTGTTATTATTGCTGTTCCAGGGCGCGCCGTAATAAGTAAATTGGCTCCTCCCACTTATTATTTTCGTTCCACAACTGTTGCGATCGTTACAATTTACTGATGATGGTCGCGAGCATCATAAGTGATAATAACTATCGATTCTGCAGAAACTCCCGTAAGAGTGATGACGTATGTCCGCGTTGTTATTATTTTCGTTCCAGAGAGGTAGCGTTCCAGTGAAGTTATTACAAGTTACGATGATAAGAGGAGGGGCGACCGCCGTATGGTCGTAGTTATCACGCTCTCTGGAACGAAAATAATAACAACCCGAACATACGTCATCACTCTTACGGGAGTTCCTGCAGAACCGATAGTTA
Organism: Branchinecta sandiegonensis; assembly: GCA_030848855.1. NCBI lineage: Eukaryota > Metazoa > Arthropoda > Branchiopoda > Anostraca > Branchinectidae > Branchinecta > Branchinecta sandiegonensis. The sequence continues at coordinate 13,260,155 of JAUPMV010000014.1, forward strand.
TCATCACTTATGATGCTCGCGACCATCATAAGTAAATTGTAACGATCATAACAGTCGAACGAAAATAATAAGTGGGAGGAGCCAATTTACTTATTACGGCGGGTTCTGGAACGGCAATAATAACAAGAATAGTAACGATCGTAACTAACAATAAGTCGCTGGAACACTACCTAAGTCTGAAACACGCCAGTGAACTTCGGGAAGAACGCGAAACGTCACCCAAAGGAATCCTCAGACTTGATTCAAATCCAATGTCAACCAACCAACAACGTTTGTTGCGTGTCGCGCCAGTGAGTAGTTTATAGAGAGCGTGTCCGAAAGCTTTCAGGACTGTAAATGCTGGATTTAATGCTGAATTTTTATTTTTATTTTCGTCCGAAAGCTCTTACCTTATATGCAGCATTAAATGCAGCATTTACAACACTAAAAGCTTTCGGACACGTTCTTTATTTCTTCTCTGACACTCCTAATTCCGAAATTTAGCCTTAATCGCCAGCTCCCCAGTTTCTTCTTGAAAATTCAGCGTAAAATTTAGCATCTTCGCTGAATTTTTCGATGAATTTTATGCTGAATTAATGCTGCATTAACTGAGCGAAAATTTAAGTCCGAAAGCGAAACGCTGCATAAAATGCTGAATTAATTCAGCATTTTCGTTCGTTTCCGAGCTTTCGAACACGCTCAGAATAGTTTTCGTTCTCCATCTGTCTGCAACCTTTCCGGAATTTTTGGTATACTGAGACGAACAGATTTAAAATCTATCAGGACTTATTATTTCAAATATTGTAAATTTCTCTTGTACCTTCCTCGATGTTACAGGAATTCCCGTATAACTGCAACTTTTTTGCCCTCTGACCCTTGTGCAAAGTTATCTTCAATTGCCCAGTACCTTCACGTTTCTGCCCTTGGTCATTTCTCCGCATTCCATCTAGGAAGAAGGTTCTTAGACCCGATTAGTCCCTTTTCTTTGTTTTTAATGTTTATTTTTCGATCTTGCGCATTGACTACATTATTCACTGTATTTTTTCCTTTTATTTGTCTCTACTGCACTACTTTCTCTTCTTAAGTGCGTAAATAAATCATCATCATCAGTGACGTTTCCGGCTCTTCGCTAGGCACACGGCGATTCTTCATCGACGCGAAGAGTTAGTCATCAAGAGTATTGTGTTCAGTTTTAGCTGCTTTCTTTGTCACGGGAGTTCTCACCGGTGGTCTCCGGTATTTCTTATAATCCGTTTTTGCATCCACCGGTGACTACTCACCAGTCTTATAACCCGTTTTCGAACTGAACGAGTTCCGGTTTTACCTCACCGGTGCGGATTAACCAGAAACTGCTAGGGAGCCCGGCTTCAGCGAGGAGTTATCAAGTTATCATCAACTCACCGGTGAACCAAAAAACACGTTATAAGAGAAGAATCGGACACTGGTTACAAAACACCAAAGACAGCCCGGAGTGCAACGAACGCAGTTATTGTCAACTATACAGATAAAATCACGAACAATTCATATTAGACGGTTCTTTGTACTTGCGTTATAGTTTATTTCGTTACGTATTATTGCCTTATCGGCCGGCATTTGACTTAAATAAATAAGTTGACTTGATGTGAAAAAGTACATATCTAAAGAGAAATGTGACCCAGGCCACCCGATGAAAAATGTATCTCAAAATAATAGTATGAAGTTTTACGAAAAAGTAGCATGCAGTAGGAACCGATGCTACTACATGCTTCTATGTCAAGGCTACCGTGTTCCTGCATTCTACTGCATGCTACTATTAGCAAGAGTGGATGCTACCATAGCAAGACAGGATGCTACTGGTTACTACTGCTTAAGATTGGCCCAGTATGACAGTCTACCACAAACCCCTAATTTTGGGAAAGCCTATGCCAAATGCTGGGTATATCTAGCGTTTGGTATACTATATGCCTAACGCTGGATACACTACGCCAAATGCTGGATACTGAGACCCAATAAAATACTGATGATTTGAGTGAAGCTTAGAAATCAACCAATCAGAATTCAACTGTAGTGAGGTAGGTCAGGGTTAGGGTACCAACAGCTATCCAGAAAAAAAAAAAAAAAAAAAAAATATTTAGCTATCCAGAGTTTGGCATAGGGTAGGCTATCCAGCGTTAGGCATAGGCTATGCCAAACGCTAGATATACCCAGCGTTTGGCATAGGGTATCCAAAAATCAGGGGTTTGTGGTTGACTGCAGTATGAGGCACATTAAATGATAGTATTCTTTACTATTACATATAAATACATGCAAATTTTTCGTACAACTATCATACAACTGTGCAGGCTATAAATTTTTCATCTGGCATTTGGCCTTTTCAGGGGGTGATGTGTAATTTTTTATTCGGAATAGACCCTTCCAAGGTATTTTGAGGTCTACCACAAAAAATCAACAAAGACACCAACGAAAATGGGGTTTGTATAGGCCAACGAATATACTATATATTCGAATATACTTTATATTCGAATATAGTTTGTAGGCCAACGAATATACTTTATATTCGAATATACTTTACAAGCCAATGAATATACTTTATATTCGAATATACTTTACAGAACAACGAATATACTTTATATTCGAATATACTTTATAGGCCAACGAATATACTTTATATTTGAATATACTTTACAGGCCAATGAATATACTTTATATTCGAATATACTTTATAGGCCAACGAATCTACTTTATTAATGTTATTTCAGTATATTCGTTGGCCTATACAAACCCCATTTTCGTTGGTTTCTTCGTTGAATTTTTGTGATATGTCAGGCCATTGTGGTTTACGAAATTATCTTTAAGGTCTAAGAGTTGTAAAACTGTCCGAAGAGCATGTAAAGGATCCTTCGAATAGGAGATAGGCTAGTTGTTTTGATAAGTTACACAGACGTATTTATATGGTGGGCTTGCGACGGTGTGCTGCCCAATCGCGACACAATAGTTACGTTAAATATTCCTTCAGCCCAAGGTGACTGCGAATCATGTTTGATAGTGCAAAACGGATACGTCAGCTGAATTTTTTATTGGAGCTACATTTAATATAAATATCTAAGTTCGTTTTTCCAACTTGAGCGGTTTTGAGCCTGAAGAGGACCTTTGACAAGAAGGACCGAAATATAGCTCCAATAAAATTCAGCTGACGTATCCGTTTTGCACTATCAAATATAATAGTTACGTTTTTGCATATATCACGGTAAGTGGATCAGTTATCGTGGTATCTGATACACGGTTGCTCTGCAAAAACGACTATTGCCGGAATTGCACTTTCCGAAGTCATCCCAAAAGAAAAACTGAAATCCAGTTACATCATTAAGTGCTAAACTTCTTTCTCACCAATTTGACAAAATTTCATGAAAGTGAGATGACTTTCCAGATACCACGATTAGTTACGACGGTCGGGCAACCACGATAACTGCAAAAAAGCCTTTTGACCGTGGTATCAGATACCACGGTAACTGCGAAAACGACTTTAGACCGTGGTATCACATACCACGATAACTGGTCAGATGCCACGATAACTGCAAAAACGCCTTTCAACCATGGTATCAGATACCACGGTAACTGCGAAAACGACTTTAGACCGTGGTATCGGATACCATGGTATCTGCAAAAACGCAACTAATATCTTTCATTCCATTTCGTTTCCGTAATCCTAATATCTTACCACATCCATGTTGTCCTGCAGGATCTGCGTCTTCGCTAAGCTCAACATTGCTTTACTGCAGCTCTCCTCCAGCCTTTGTGCCGCTTGGGAGTAAGAAGAGAAATCAGTCGCTTTCGGACCAGACGGCAACTCAATCTTCTGCTGTTTACCTCCCCTTCCTCTCCCCCGCCGACCTCCTCTTTGAGCTCCCCGTCCACGCTTTATTCCTCTCGTGGGGACTTCGGGGGTGATAATTTCAGGTAAAGGGGATGTTTCATAAAGTGGGGGCGTGACTTCTCGGTATTTGGCTTCTTCCTCTTTTCTTCGGTAGTCCTCGTCACACGAACTGCAAGAAATGACGGAATAATGCATAGCCTATTCCAGGAGCAGAGTTCAAAGCTGCCCGTTTACGAGATGAGCCCGCAGAAAGCTGAAGCTTCAACATACCGTGACGTGCCACTGTGGTCGGATATGGACGATTTAACTTCCAGCCAGCGACAGATTTTACTAGAAGCACTAGCGTATTTTGGGTGGCGGTTGGCAGAGGCGTTACTAGCTAAAATGTTTGGGGGCGGGGCAAGGTTTTTACCGACTGGATGGTTATTTTCACCGACTATTTTAGCAGAAAAAACGACCGTTTTCAAGAAAAAAACGAATTTTTCACGAAAAATCAACTGATTTAAAGACGATGATTTTTTTACGAAAACACTTACCGTTTGGACGAAAAATTTCCTGATTTTCAGAATTAACAATTCGTCCAAAATTTCACTAGAAAGGGATCAAAACAGTAAAAAACATTTCGTCCTTCTATCGAAATGGGATTCCCCCCGTTCACGAACTGTGCAGAACAGGTTTCTTTTGTTGATCCGCCATTGCTGTGATTAAAAAATTAAAACGAGTTTCAGGGTTTATGGCGCTTTCATTCAAATAAAGTAGTATACACCGGATACGTCAGCTACGATGCTTCATCAGCGATATCTCGGCCTTTCTTTGGCAAGTTTATGGCACTTCAGCATTTTTACATCGAGGAGGGGGGGGGGGGGGGGGCAAACTAGAAAAATATCTGTAATGGTCAACGGACATATACTGCTGCAATATCAGCAGGTTTGGCTACACATACCGGCTACATATAGGTCTTATGAAAGTGTTCAGGCAAATATTAAAAAGCCTAATACAGTTTTAAACAATATGTATAAGATAGTTTTACTCTTGGTTTTACTGAGCAGAGATCCCTACCTTGAGTCAATTTCTTGATGGGCAGTTTCAACTTTTCGATTAGCTTTAGCTTCTTCACGATCGCTATCTGACTCTGATACACCACGATTTTTTCTTCCGACATTCTTCTTACGACCACCCACAATTTTTTTACGAACCACTTCAACAGGTTTCTTCTTCTTCTTTAGTTTAAGTGCACTGTCAGCGCCACTCTCGGAGCTACTGGATAGGATGCTTACATCTTCCACAGCAACTGCTTTGCCTGGAACACCCATAACAGGGGGATTACTATGTGGGACTAGCTCTCCAATTGCTTTAGTCGAGGCAACCATTTTTGCAGTGAATTCTCGATGAAGTTTGGTTGATCTCGAATACAATGGTCCATCATCTGAATCTGAGCTCATTCCAGAACTGGTCTAGAAATCCAAATATACTAGGATTAATGAAACGTTCCTTATGCTATGTTTACACACTGAGTAAATCCGAGCGTATTTATCCGAGCGTATTTGAAATCCGAGCCTATTTTGCGCTAAATATTCCTTCCGCCCAAGCTGACTGCGAATCATATTTGATAGTGCAAAACGGATACGTCAGCTGAATTTTATTGGAAAAACGAACTTGAGCGGTTTTGAGCCGCCTGAAGAGGACCCTTGCCAAGAAGGGCCAAAATATGGCTCCAATAAAATTCAGCTGATGTATTTTACGCACGTATTTGGGCTTGAAAAGATCTCTAGCAATACGGACGTATTTTAGAAACTGGTCCATCTTATATAAGTACGTCCGTATTGCTAGAAATCCTTTCTAGTCCAAATACTTGCATAAAATACGCTCGGATTTCAAAATACGCCCGGATTTTACGCAAAGTGTAAACCCACCATCACTCTTGAGGGCCAGGGGCTCAGGCCAACAAGAATATATAATGTCATTGAACGACTCTAAAGCCCCATGGTTTTCTGTGGTGTAACTGTGTCTTATACTGGGCATATCGACGAAACCCTTGAAACTATGACAAGCTATATGCACTCTTTTCTTTTTTTTACTACATACTGTATATCCAAGTAAGGACTGAGGATTGACAAACCTGTTAGGTCATACAGCCATACAGCAGGCAAGGCCAAACTCTGGCACTTGCTGGCCCAGGCCTTACCTTTGGAAATCTTTTGGAAGGGTGTGCTGAGTACTGAAAGCCGAAAGGTTTGTCTTATATTTTGGCAAAGTCCCATGGTTTTCTGTGGTGTGAGGTGTGACTGTATCCTAAACTGGGAACACTGAAGAAACACTTGTAATTATGGCAAACTGGCTGCACTCAGTCTTTTCACCTACATACTGTATAGCCTATCGGTGAGAAGTAATGATTCTTTTTAACAGAGCCCTAACAGACAATATGAAGCCAAACACCACCAGGCAACAGGTTGGTATGCATTTAGCAGGCAGGACAAGCTCTGGCACTGGCTAGACCAGGTCTTACCTTTTTTCTACCATTTGAGATGTTTTTTTAAATAAAAGAACCTGAATTTGGGAATCCTCTGGAGGGGGCTACCGGTTGCTCATAAGGTGTACACAAATTATGTTGAATGGAGCCCTAATTATATTTCTTAACTTGAGTGATTTAGCTGGAATCCAGTATCTTCAAACAAACACCACTCTTTGAAAAAATCTGCTGGATCTAAAGAACATGCAGATCACAACATGTTTGACCCTGAATTACACAGCCTCGAAATTGGCCTCAAAATGTTAAAAGGAAATTTGTGTGCAGTTCTGTATAGTTTGCTCTGAACAAGTTATTTCCTTTGAGCATAGATTTCCTTTTAACATTTTTATGGCGAATTTCAAGGTTATTTAGTTCAAGGTTGATAAGCCTACCTCTCTTGTACAGAAAATGGTTAATCCTGGTAAGCAGTTAGTTTTCTCCTCTGGGCCTCTGGCTCTGCTTTCCAAGAGAACACCAGTTTTGATACTCAGATCTCTAGACATTACTCATTAGAATTCAGTAATTTCTTAATTTTCATTTTAGATAGTGCCAGTCTCTTACACTAGCCCTTTTTCAGTCTCGGTGCTCAAACGTCAAGCAACATGCCTGAGTGCTAGACGTCTGAGCACTGTACCTTGAAATTCATGCATGGTGCATGGATTTCAGCATACAGTGCACACATGAAAAAGCACAATTTCTATCGTTACACACTAAATACTGGCTCGACATGCCTATGCTCATGTGTGCACTGTATCAGCAATGTATGCTGAAATCTATGTGAATTCATGCATGAATTTCAAGGTACAGTGCTCAAACGTCAGGCATGGTGCTAGACGTTTGAGCACCGTGACTGAAAAAGGGCTAGTGTACTAGACTGAATAGTACAAAATGGATACGTCAGCTGAATTTTATTAGAGCTATATTTTGGCCCTTCTTGGCAAGGGTCCTCTTCCTGTCCTCTTCAGGCTCAAAACCGCTCAAGTTGGAAATACAGACTTGTGTTGTCGGATAACAAACTTGTTGTGGTTTTCCCACAAGTTCGTATTTCCAACTTGAGCAGTCTTGAGCCCCCCACATGTGATGCCCCTGGCCTAGTGTATTGATATTTAGCATTTTCAGGTGCTAAGACCTGGGAGAAAGCTTCAAGCTGGTCTAGCCTGATACATGGCAACAAACTGATAAGCCTGCTTCATTTCTCCATTGACAGTCAAAGATGAGTAATCGATAAGCTAGCAGCTATACTGCACTTACTTTAAAATCCGACTGATCTGTTGATGCACAGTGTTGAATAGCAAATTGGCTAGTTACTACACGGAGACCTATATAGAGAACCACGTTACATTAGGATTTTAAATTTGACGATGGATTTCGCCGCCAAAGCCAGTTTGAGAGCCATCTGCCGCTGTACTAACACCACAGCAAAAATATCTAAAGCAATAAACAGATGGCAGAACGTGAGCCCAGTGAAACAAAGTCAGTTTCACCCCCGTCAACCTTGTCCGATCACAAATAGTGTAACTGAATCTGGATCTGACGCGTTTGGATGGACTCACCTCCTTGCCTTTCAGGCAAATTCAGATTCCTAATCCACTGAATCGTATCCCACTAGGATTCACTTCACTTCCTCATTCCTGACTCCTTTTCGCTTCTGGAAAATCAATGCAATTGCTGCTAGCCTTGCCTGCACCATCTAACCTAACCACCATCTTAACCACAAATATGTAATATGTATGCTGCTTGTGATTTGTAAAGTCTAGCTGGGATCCAGATCCAAACTCGCGGCTGTATTCGCAGTTGGGTGGCTGGTAGCGGACGCGAGATCTGTCAATTTGTGGACAGTCAGAAAAACAAGATTGATTGAAGGAGATTTCAAATGTGGTAGAGCACCGGGTTTGGTAAGAGGAGAGGTCAGAGTATGACCGCTGTCTGTTAGATACGGGTCGCATGTTTATTCGGAAAGTTTTTCGGAATTCGGGCATCAAAATCGGAAGATGTGGACGACGACACATTTGTGGGAGGGACCACGGAAGCTGTGCATTATTTTCTTTTTGGGTTACGTGCTGTCAGACAAGTACGTTTTAACGCCGTTTGCCACGTTACGACATTTAGGGATGAACGTCGACACTACATTCCCAGTTTCGTAGTACCGGAAGGTAATGTAGTAAAAGTCACTGTTAAAACGGGGGAGCTAAAATGGGTTATGGTTTACGCTATTTTGCTCCAGCAGGCACGAACAAATAAACAAAAGAACCTCCGTCTCCCGATCTCTCTAATACGATCATGAGGAATAGATTCCCCATGCCCTGTCCGATGCAAACGAGCGGAGGTTGGGAGCTACGCGGAACATGACAGTTCGTTACCTCAGCAACCAGCTCATCGCAGTAGGGAAGCAGAGAAGAAAAGTCGAGAGTAACAGACTATTGGTTCTTTAACACTGGGATGTCACTGCAGAGGCGGGTCATACACGCCTTCTACGCTCTTTTCCTCTCAATGCGCAACGACTAAGATGGAAGTAGTCGGGTGCCAATTCAAAGCTCAGCAAGTGGCTCTGGCTCTGCTCAGTTTTGTCGGGGTATCCATAGTCGGTGCATGGGACCAAAGACGGAGGTTCTTGACTTATTTGTTTTTGGTACAAATATCCTCCCCTCCCAAACGAAAAGCTAGTTTTATATTACACATAAGTATTCCTTCTGACCCCATAGTGACTGCAAATCATGGTTGGTGGCATTAAATCGAATAAGCCAATAGAACCTTGCCAAGTAAGGCCGAAAATATCGACGAAATAAATCCAAGCTGACTTGTCCATACAGCACCGTCAACTACTTGCACAAATACAATGAAACGGGCTGAGTTTTATTAAATTTAACAAACAACAACATGCACAAAATCTTTCCCAAACATCATTATCTTGCCTCCAAAAAATCTTCCCTCTCTGCATCTTCTTGGCCGCCTACCGGCAATTTTCTTCCCGAAAACATTCGCTCAATTTCTTCAATCGTTTTCCCTTTTGTTTCCGGCAAAAAAACAGCAACAAAAATGGCGCTCATAACACAACTGGCACCGAAGAACCAAAACGTTCCATGACTTCCTATCGAGACAACCATGTATGGAAAGGCTTTAACCATTACGAATCCCATGCAAAGGTTGAAACCGGAGCTTAGTGCACTTAGACTGTTGCGGTATTTTACGGGGAAAAGTTCGCCCATGAGCAGAAAAGGGACACTGTTGAACCCAAACGAGAAGGCAATGGTGTAGATCATAAGGGACGCTAGGGGTAGCCACCCTATCTCGGCGGCGACATCCCAAGTTGTTACGGTGTCCTAGAGAAGAAAAGAATTGAATAACAAATTATTTCGTAAACAAAGATGCGATGCCGGCCACAATAGTGGCGGCAATTGCTTAATATTTACCATTCAACAACAAATTATTTCATAAATATGGGTGCGACAACGACAAAGAATCAACAGAAATGTAGAAAACAGTCCTCAGTGCTTAGCCTACTGATACTGCGAAGGTAAGTACTCTAGCCATCAGGGATCATGGAACAAGATTTTCGCGGTCATTACTAACTTCGAAAAAAAGTGAAAAGCTTTTCTAAAGGTCCAAGGGAATCTGATAGCTATCCTCCATCTTTGAACGGGTGTAATATGTGTTTTGCCCCTCAAAACTTATCACCTTCTATGGTTATCAAGAACTGCTAATCAGCAAAAGAAACACTCGGAACTACATTTGAGTCTCATAAAATTTACACAGGGATGCGCAATTTCAACGGATAATTTTTTGCTAGAAGTAACGCTGATAACCGCGTTTAATGTTAACTTCAGAGCAGAGCAAAATACCACTAGGGAGTAGCGCCAAGACTTGACAAAATGGACACACACTCAAATAGTAGCGATACTAGCACCATTAGCGATAGAGAGCGTCCCTACTGAAACTCATTTACAAAACGGTATACCGGTAGATACAAAACGGACCGATTTCTCAAATACGTCCGTATTGCTAGAAATGTTTTCAAGCTCAAAACGTGCGTAAAATACGCTCGGATTTCAAAATACGCTCGGATTTTACGCAGTGTGTAAATGGACCATTAGTCGTTCACCAACGCTTGCTCCGATAACTTCATATCCTGAACATTGCAAAAAATGATACAGCCTCTTTTGTTTCCAAGGTGTGTGCAGATCGCACCTTTGCTTTACTAGAAATTTCCAAACCCGCAAGTTTGTCTCAGTTTGAATGCCGCAAGCGTACACTGTAACTTTCTCCGAATAAGGATGCAGTATTTGCTACTGGGATTAATCTTATTTCTACTGGGATAAGATTAATCCAAATTAGGGGTAGTCTTATCTCAATAAAGATAAGATTAATCCCAGTAGCAAATACTGCAAGATTTTTTTTACAGTGTAGTGGGCGGCGCTACGAATATGGCCCGTTTGCAAAGCATGGAAAGCATAGGTCTTGGGCTACTCTGTAGTACTACTTTCTTCTGATTTAGGGATGCTTAACACTGCAAGGAAAAAAAAGTATGATGGGCAATAAATCTATTATTACTATTCTTTTTATAATTTTCGACAGATAGTCTTACAGTGGTAGAAATTGCGCATCCGTGTGAGTATTATGAAGATTCTGAAAGCGTAACCTAATATCTATGCTAAATTTACCGCTTTTAACTAAATTCTTCTGGCTTGTTGATTAGTCGGCTTTGTTTGAAAGGGTGGGCGGAATGGAGGGACCAGAATGACGAAAGACTCTTCTAGCGCTCGCCGATTATACTAGGTACGAAACTTTAAAGTTTAACCGAAAAGGGCTGTGATAGGACTATCTATTTACCCATCACTTATTCACTAAAATGGGCTTGAAGACCCGCTGAAAATGCGTTACTTAGTTGTTCCGCCATTCACGACTAATCGATTTTCAAATAGTGGAATTTCTGTGTGATTTGTGGTACCTCTATGCGCTTGTATTTTTGTTGTATTCCTTACGAGAAAGTTTTATGATTTTTTTTTGTTCGGGCATTAAGCAATCTTCACCAATCTCACTAATGCCACTGAAAAGCCGCATTTCTGTTGAGACTAAAATTTCCCGCGTCATCGTAGAATTTTCGTTGTGTTCAGGCATTAAGCAATCTTCACCAATCTCACTAATGCCACTGAAAAGCCGCATTTCTGTTGAGACTAAAATTTCACGCGTCATCGTAGAATTTTCGTTGTGGGGACGGCCGCAGAGATTCTGAACGTCATAACTAGAGTATCTAGTGGAAAATAAAAAAAAATCCCTTTGCAGAATCCAAACAAGACCAAACTTTTCGATGGGATCCCAAAAATTCAATATCTGATCCAGACAACTGGGTCTTGTCTTAGCCAGATCCAGTCATCGCCAGAATCCTTGAACATTCTTACAATTAAAATTCAGAAACAGATTAAGGCCAAATAGCTAATCATCTGAGAAAACCAAGTTCAGATATGGATTCAGCATGTGTGTTTACCCGTATAAGTCATATCTGTTTTGACGAAAAGTTCCTGCCACTTCTGCCAATTTGCCGGTTTCGGCCGAACTCTAGAACTACTTGTCCGGCGAAAAAAGAAAACTCAAAAACGAACTCAGGGTATCTTCTTTCCCCAATAATGAGCATCTAATCAACTTCAACTAAAAATTTAACTTATAACAAATTTTCCGACTCCAGCCGGATTCCGGTCGAACTATGTGTCCGGGTAAAATATGATTGTCACACACGGATTCAGCGTCTCTTCTTACCCCTAAATCGGTTATCTAGTCAGCTAGAAATAAAACTTTAACTTCTAACAATTTTCCGGTTTTGGCCGGATTTCGGGTGAACTACATGTCCGGGTAGAAAATTGTTTTGACATAAAAGTTCAGCATGTCTTCTTGCCCTAAATCGGACATCTGATCAACTCCAAATAAAACTTTTAATTTTAACAAACTTTCCGGTTCGGGCTTGATTCCGGGCGAACTACTTGTCCGTCGAGAAAATGGTTTTCACCATCGTCTTCAGCAAGTCTTCCTACCTCTAAATCGAACATCTAATCAACTTCAAATAAAACTTTTACTTTTAACAAACTTACCGGTTTTGGCCGGATTCCGGGCGCACTACTTGTCCGATTACAAAATGGTTTTCACCATCGTGTTCAGCATATCTTCTTACCCCATAATCGACTATCACATTAGCTGTTTCAAAATATTTTGTTTGTCCCTTAATTTGAACCCCCTCCCCCACCCCTAAATGTAGGGCTACAAAGCCCATTTACGAACTCGAATGGTCCGCCGACCCAACGAATCTTCACACCAAGTTTCATCAAAATATCTCATTCCCTTCGAGAGTTATCGTGCTTACAGACGGACGGACGGACGGACAGACGGACAACTTTTGCGATGTCATAGGTATCCCTCAACTTACGTTTTGGGATCCCAATAATTAAGTATATTCAATTAATGACACAAAAATAATTTGGCTTTTCAGTTCAACTTTAAAGGATAACCCGCAGCAAATAATGTTCTACTAGAGATGTTAGCAGAAACAGCGTATGTGTTGGTAAGCTCGCTTTTGGCATCTTCCTATCACAGCCTTTTATAAATAAGGCCTTTTTCCGCGACACAATTGTGGGCAACACAATTCTGAGTGTTTGTCGCGGAAACACGATTATGTGCAACACAGTCGAGCCACTAGTTGAAACTCGCAGAAACGGCGTTTTGTCTATTTTCTTGGCGGTAATCTCAAATATCTGAAAATACAAATAAAATTCATGTAAAATCTCAATAAATAGAACTCCAGGCTGATTTCCTTACCATTCTTTACAAAAAGCATCCTCATTTTTAAGTGTATATGCTTGAAAAAGTAGTAAGCTTTATTGTTTAGACACTATTTTGTTGCTTAATTTGAATTGCCCGCCAGAATCGAGCCACAAAATCGACAATCACCTCGCCAGTTGTTTGTCGAATTTGAGCCACAAAGCTAGCCACGAAAATCTTGTTGGTCGCGGAAACACACTTGTGGGCCGCACGAAAGACCGCGGAAACACTCTTTTCGAGCCACAGCCGCAAACTGTTTGTGGGAGCACGGAAAAACGCCTTATAATGACGTCCCTGGCGCGCAGCTCACAACAGACCCGAGGACGGTAGACTTATCACTTACGCAAACAGTTGGTGCGAGGTTTTATGGGTCACTAATAAAACACACACAGTACAGATATGATATAATACAGTCAAGGCTCAACAATCCGGTTGGAACTAGTGAAAATGCGCCCGGAAAAATTAAGCCTGATCGTCTGATAACAACAGTAGAGAATGAAAATTAGTCAAGTTGCCTTAAGATAAAAGTAGGTCCCCATCGAGGTCAGCGAGATGCACATGAAGATGCAGGAGCCAATGAGCAGGATTCTGCGTCCAGCGCGGTCCACTAGAGGAATAGACAGTGCAGTACAAACTGCCAGAAGGACGCCAACGATAACAGTACTGATATTTCTGTCGAGCGTGCTGCCAGTCGACTTGAAAATAGTTACCTGTAAAAGTACTATGGATTACAGATGTGACAAAACCGAAAAACAAGACATAGAACATTTTCGTCGAATTTCTCTGCACAAATTCCACTTCAATAGAACTAAAGAATAATAACAATTCCGAACAGCTACTGGAATAAACTAATAACAACTTTTTGAAATCCGACCGTAAACGGACGTTGGAGCACCAAGAAAGGGAACGAAAGAAAATACGACTATTGTTTTTATCAGGTTAAAACACCATAATCTATAGTTGCCATGAACGACGAGCCAAAGAGAAGTTGTACCAGGGATGATAAAGCTGTTCTGTTCGTGTAACTGTGTTCCATGATGGTAAGCGTAGCAAAAATCTAACGTCATGGAAGAGATCGAATTCCTAGAATGTCTGATGGAATATACGACTGGCAAGAACATGATTCTAAGCACTAAGCAGCGTACGTTATTAACATTTGCGTTTTTGCAGATACCATGGTATCTGAACCACTGAAGTTCATAAAATCGGATATTTAAGGGAAGAATCTTTATTCACAAGTTCATTTTCCAGCTTGAGCGGCTTGCGCCTGAAGAGACCCTTGCCAAGAAAGGCCGAAATATAGCTCTAATAAAATGTAGCTAAGTTATCCATTTTGCACCGTCAAATACCACTGTCTAAAGTCGTATTCGTAGTTACCGTTGTATCTGATACCACAGTCAAAAGGCGTGTTTGCAGTTATCGTGGTATCTGGACAGTCACCGTGGTAACTGGTATTCAGTCTACCACGGTCGGACCATGGTAACTGGTCGTGGTTTCTGAAAAATTAATCTCAACTTTCGTCATATCACTAACACAAGAGTCTAGTTATTGTCAAATTGGTGGGAAAGAAGTTATGTCACTCTGGATGTCAATGAATATCAGTAATTCTTTTTGGATGAGTTCTAAAAGTGCAAATCCGGCAACTGTCCTTGCAGAGCAACCGTAGTACCAGATACCACGGTAACTGCAACAAGAGCTGTAAGCTCATATGGCACTTGCAAGCATATGTAGTAAGCAGAGGCGTTACTAGCCAAAATGCTTGGGGGGGGGGGGATGAGGCATTTACCGACTGGCTGGTAATTTTTACCGACTTTTTCTACAGAAAATACGACTGTTTTCAGCAACAAAATTACATTTTTGAAAAAAATCGACTGATTTTCGGAAAAAACGACCTTTTTCATGAAAAAAAATCGACTGTTTTACCGACTCGCCGGCAGCATTGGGGGGGGGGCGTCCCCCCCTCCCCCCCCCCCCAGTCGTGACGCCCCTGGTAGTAAGTAATACCCCAACAAGAAAAAATTAAGTGGGCTGAAAATTCAACCTATGGTTTCACTTTAAATATAGAAATAGGAGACAGAAAGCAAAAGGAAACAAGAAGGAAAACAAAAACTGGCAAGGCTGGGTCAGATGGAAGTATTCGGTTAAGATGCACCAAACTTGCAAGGCTGGGTCAGAGGATGGAAGTGATGGTCAAAAGTTTTTTTTTTACTTTTCGGTACTTTTCGGTGTACTTTTCGGTGGCTAGTAACGCCTCTGCTTACTACATATGCTTGCAAGTGCCATATGAGCTTACAGCTCTTGTTGCAGTTACCGTGGTATCTGGTACTACGGTTGCTCTGCAAGGCGCACTTTAAGGGTGCTAAAACTTAATTTCTAAGCAAAATCCTTGAGGCAAAAAGTCTCATGTAGGTACTCATGGCGATCTTGAAAAATTAAATTTTGCTTAAAAGTATTTTTTGTATTTTGCGGTTAAGATGAGTTCTTTAAGGAATGGTCGGATCGGAGAAGTGACGATGTCGAACCCAGTGATGTCAAGTTTCTAATGCTCCAGCAAAGTTTGATCGTCCTAGCACATCTGGGAGTACCTTAACTCACGATCACCGGAATTCCGGACACCCCCGTACAGCCCCCCCCCTCGGTTCCCGAATCCGGTCCGATTCTGTCACTAATGCACCTAGGACTTGTGCCTGTATTTCCCACCAAGTTTCATCCTGATCGCTCCACTCTATGCGTATCACAAGATTTCCGGTTCTCCCCTCCACCCCCCCCCCCTCCCACTTCATCGGATCCGGTCCGGACTTGATATGGGAAATCTGACAAATGAGTTCTTTCAAGATATCAAGTTTCATTAAGATCCGGTAACCCGTTCGAAAGTTATATGAATGCCACTAATTTCCGGATTCCGCCGTCTCCCCCTTCCCCCACGACAGTCGGATCGGGCGGGTGACTATTTCCAAGTTAATCTGGTCGGGTCTCAGATATGCCTGCTAAGTTTTATCTTGCTAGCCCACCTGGAAGTACGTCAACTACGGATCACCGGAATTCCGGAATCCCCCTCAAACTCCCACCACAGTGTCCGAATCCGGTCCTGTTCTGTCAGTTATTTATCTAGAGCTTGTGCTTGTTCTTCCCACCAAGTTTCATCCCGATCGCTCCACTTCGAGAGTTTCACACGATTTCCGGCTCCCCTCCGACTCCCCTTCAGATTCATCGGATCCGGACCGGACACGAGGTCTTCCCAGGTATCAAGTTTCATTAAGATCCGATCACCCATTCGAAAGTTATGCATGCCCCTATTTTCTGGATTCCACAACCTCCCCCTCCCCCCACGATGGTCGGATCGGGCATGTGACTATTTCCAAGTTAGTTTGGTCGGGTCGCTAATACGCCTACCAAGTTTCATCGTCCTAGCATATCTGGAAGTACCCTAACTAGCAAACACCGGACTGACCGACCGAACTACCGACAGACCGACGGAAAAGTGATCGGTATATGGCACTTGGCCGGAAGGCAAGTGCCATAAAAACGACTAATTGCAGATCTAGATATCTGCAAAAACACAACTAATGTGGCCATGTATTTGCATTTCACTGTATACCAGCTGACGAATCCGTTTAGCACAGTCAGCTTGGTCTGAAGGGATACTTTGCTGTAGTTCAAAGCCAAATAACACTAGGGAGTAGCGCCGAGACCTATGCTTTCCATGCTTCGAAAACCGGCCATACTCATAGCGCTGCCCACTACGCTTGCGTCATTTAAAGGGAGACAAAACGGGTTTCGAAATTTCTAGTAAAGCTAAGTAAAGCTTTCACAGAACCCAAAATACTTTGCTGTCTTACCGAAACTCCGGAAAAGATAAAGTCCCAAATCAGTACCAAAGAGGCATTTATTCAATACCATGTGATTGCGGAAAGCGTTACGTAGGAAGGACAGAGAGAACTTTCGGAAAACGACTTGCAGAGCATGAGCAAGAAATTGACCACGCCCCCCTCCAACGGACACCGTCATAACTATACTTTCAAATCTGCACTTGCAGGACATATTTTCGAAAACCAATCCCATTAAGTATATTTTGGAAAAGCCCAAATTCTTGCAACATGCACCGGACTCCATCAAACCATTCGAGAAGCCGTTGAGATAAAGAAAAACCGAGCAGGCATTAACCGAGATACAGGCGAGTACTCCCTACCGGAAACGTGGAACGGGGTTATTAAGGGAAGAAAATTTATGCCTCAGTCCCTTATTAACAACAAAACCGAAGTCGATCAAAATGCAGAAAAAATGTTTCCTGCCGTCGCCCCAATCGTGCAGCAAAAACAGCAGCCGTGTCAAAAATTAAATCTCAGCACTAGTTTTTCCGTGCAGTAATTATTCAAAGCAATAGATACAGGCGAGTACTCCATTATAGAAATGTAGAACGAGGTTATTAATGAAATAATTTTTAAGTTTTCAGCCCCTTATTAATAACAAAACCGAAGTTGATCAAAATGCAGAAAAAAACCTTTCTTGTCATCACCCCAATCGCGCAGCAAAAACAGCGTTCGTGTCAAAAATTAAATCTCAGGACTAGTTTTTATGGCACTTGCAGCCTCTGGCTCAAGTGCCATATACCGATCACAATTCCGTCTGTCGGTCTGTCGGTCTGTCGGTCGGTCCGAGTTTTTTGTCCCACATATCCGAGTTAGGGTACTTCCAGATGTGCTAGGACAATGAAACTTGGCAGGCATATCAGGGACCCGACCAAACTAACCTGGAAATAATCAGTTTCCCGATCCGACCATATGGGGGGGGGGGAGTGCGGGGCGCTGGAAACTTGCAAATTTAGGGCATTTTGTCACTTTTTTCTGAGTTAGGGGACTTCTAGATGAGCTAGGACAATGAAACTTGGCAGGAATATCAGGGACCCGACCAAACGAACCTGGAAATAATCAGTTTCCCGATCCGACCATATGGGGGGGGGGGAGTGCGGGGC
The DNA here is from genome assembly GCA_030848855.1 of Branchinecta sandiegonensis. Classification (NCBI taxonomy): domain Eukaryota; kingdom Metazoa; phylum Arthropoda; class Branchiopoda; order Anostraca; family Branchinectidae; genus Branchinecta; species Branchinecta sandiegonensis. The sequence goes on from JAUPMV010000014.1 coordinate 13,278,272, forward strand.
GCTGGAAACTTGCAAATTTAGGGCATTTTGTCACTTTTTTCTGAGTTAGGGGACTTCTAGATGAGCTAGGACAATGAAACTTGGCAGGAATATCAGGGACCTGACCAAAGTAACCTGGAAATAATAAGTTTCCCGATCCGACCATATGCGGGGGAGTTGGGGCGCTGGAAACTTGAAAATTTAGGGCATTTTGTCACACTTTTTCGAGTGAGGGTACTTCCAGATGAGCTAGGACAATGAAACTTGGCAGGAATATCACGGACCCGACCAAACTAACCTGGAAATAATCAGTTTCCCGATCCGACCATATGGGGGGGAGTGCGGGGCGCTGGAAACTTGAAAATTTAGGGCATTTTGTCACACTTTTTCGAGTTAGGGTACTTCCAGTTGTGCTAGGACCATGAAACTTGGCAGGCATATCAGAGACCCGACCAAACAAAATTAGGAATAATCAGTTTTCTGATCCGACCATTTTGGGGGGGGGGGGGGGGTGGAGGGCAGGGGAATCCGGGAAACTGAGAAGTGTGTAACTTTCGAACGGATGATCGGATTGTAATGAAACTTCATAACTGAAGAGAATATATATCTGTAATGTCCCGTTTAAAGTCTTGACCGGATTCGGTAGCCAGGGGGGAGTTGGGGGGGGGGGGGAGACCGGAAATTTCAAGAAACGGTTAGAATGGAGGGATCGGAGTGAAACTTGCTGGGAAGAACAAGCATCTGCTCTAGATAAGTCCTTTAGACCATTGTACTGGATCCGGACACTTATGGGGGGGGGGGGATCCCGGAATTCCGGTGATGGTGGTTTTTTGGATTTTCACGATGAAACTTGGCAGGCATATCAGGGACCCAATCAAACTGACTTCAAAATAAAAATATTGTCGATCAGATAATGGTGGGGGAGTGGAGGGAGGGGAATCCGGGAAATTGAGAAGTGTGTAACTTTCGAACGGATGATCGGATTGTAATGAAACTTCATAACTGAACAGAATATATATCTGTAATGTCCCGTTTAAAGTCTTGACCGGATTCAGTAGCCAGGGGGGAGTTGGGGGGGGGAGACCGGAAATTTCAAGAAACGGTTAGAATGGAGGGATCGGAGTGAAACTTGCTGGGAAGAACAAGCATCTGCTCTAGATAAGTCCTTTAGACCATTGTACTTGATCCGGACACTTATGGGGGGGGGGGGGGTCCCGGAATTCCGGTGATGGTGGTTTTGGGGATTTTCACGATGAAACTTGGCAGGCATATCAGGGACCCAATCAAACTGACTTCAAAATAAAAATTTTGTCGATCAGATAATGGTGGGGGGAGTGGAGGGAGGGGAATCCGAAATTTTCAGTCATGCGTTATTTTGGAATGGGTGATCGGATTCGAGTGAAATTTAAGAATTCAACAGAGGACATTTCTCCGATGTTTTTTTTCATATCCGGACCGGATCCGGCAACTATTGGGGGGGGGGGGGAAATACGTGCCCCGTTTAGAATGGAGGGATCGGGATGGAACTTTGTGGGAAGAACAAACAGATGCTCTAGGTAAGTCATTTGCTGAATCGGTTTGGCTACGTGCACCGCGGGGGAGCTGGGTGGGGGGGGGGGTGTGGACCGGAAATCTCGAGAAACGGTTAGAATGATGGTATCGGAGTGAAACTTGCTGGGAAGAACAAACATCTGGTCCATGTAAATCTTTTCCATAATTTGACTGGATCCGGACACTTGAGGGGGGGGGGAGGAGGGGTTTCCCGGAATTCCGTTTTTTGGGGATTTTCACGACGAAACTTGGAAGGCATATCAGGGACCCGGTCAAACTGACTTGGAATAAAAAAAAAATCCTCGATATGATAATCTTGGGGGGGGGGGGAGTTGAGGGAGGGGAATCCGGAATATTGAGTCATGCATAACTTTGGAACGGGTGATCGGATTCGAGTGAAATTTAATAATTAAACAGAGGACATTTTTCTCTTGTGACCTTTTTCATTTCCGGACCGAATCCGGCAATTATCGGGGGGAGGGCGGAAAATACTTGACCCGCTTAGACTGGTGTGATCTGGATCGAACTTCGTGGGAATGACAAACAGATGCTCTGGATTAATCATTTACAGAACAGGATTGGCTCCGGTTATTGTGGGTGGAGTTGGAGGAGGGGGAGGGGGGTCTGGGATTCCGGTGATCGCGCGTTAAGGTACTTCCAGATGTGCTAGGACGATGAAACTTCGCTGGAATATTGGAGACTCAACAACATTTGCTTAGAAATTGCTACTTCCCAAATCCGATTATTCCTTAAATTACCAATCTTGACCGCAAAGTAAAAAAAATACTTTTAAGCAATATATGCATTTTCGTGATGCCCATCAGCCCATTAGCAGTTTTGCCTCAAGGGTTTTGCTTACAAATGAAGTTCCAGCTCCCTTATAGCGCGCATCTCAACCGCAAAGTCGAAACTTACTTTTGATCAATCAAATCATCTTGACACATGCAAGTGCCATATGAGCTTACAGCTCTTGTTTCATTAAAGTGGTATTTGAAGGTAATTTATTTTAACAAGATATTTATAGTCGGTAGAAGGTTCAGTTATTTATTACAAGTTTGTTTCCTTCCCCGACGTTGACCAAGAGGATTGACAGCCTGACGAGGACCCTTGCCAAGAAGGGCCGAAATATCGCTGATGAAGAATCATAGCTGACGTATCCGTTGTAAACATTGTTTGAATAAATGGGAGTCAATTGTCTCGGAATGGGCGAAGTTCTAATACATGATCAGGATCAGGCACTTTTATCAGAAAGAAATCTCGAATTTTCAATATGGAACTGATGATGGTGCCGAAAATCCAGTCAGGAATTCCAGTCACCGAGCACCTGATCCTGATCGTCTGTTCGGCTTAAAGGACCCCTCTTGTTTTTTCTGCCTTTTACAATATAACTGGCTCCCTTATGGGATTATAGACTTCTAAAATCCCCACCTTTCTCCATTGGTCCGTTTTGTGCCTACGAATTCTTAGGGCTTTTTCATCCGTGCCAAGTCTGCCCGTTACGCAACGCAACGTTTGCCAGAATCTTCGACGTCCGCTGACAGCTCTTTCACATACGAGGATATGAGAATATTCTGATTTGGACTTATTTTATTTGCTTAATTTTCCTAATTTTTAACCACGGTACGTTCAGTTTTCGCACCCAGCAGTCGCGTCGGAGAGCAGGAAGGATGGATAGAATGGACAAGCGCTAACAAGACAAGCGCTAAATTCAGATGGAAAGTAATGGTATTCTCGCGAAACGTTTTTCTGATCCGTTCCATAGTGAAAAAATCGTTTCTAGTAAGAGTTGTGCTTTAAAGACTGATGCGTGACACTCCCTGCTAATCAAATAGCGGCGGTCACCGATGGAGCAAAAACGGGATAGAGCTACGGTGCAGTACAACCAAGAATAAATAAGAAGCAGAACCTCCGTCTCCGGATCTCTGTAATACGACCATGCGGAGTCGAATAGATTCCCGATGCCCTGCCGATGCAAACAAGCGGATGGTAGGAGCTACGCGTAACGTCGCAATTCGTTACCTCTACAAACAGCTCGTCGCAGCAGAGCCCAGGATAAGAAAAGGAGGGAGTAAACAGAGAAAGTGGACGGGCTTCAACTCAAACCTCAGCAAGTAGCTCTAGCTCTGCTCAGTTTTGTCTGGGTATCCATAGTTGGTGCATGGAACCAACGACAGAAGTTCTATTGGTTTATTTGTTCTTGGTACAACTCGCCGTTCACACAGTTGCTTCAATAGAGGTCAGAGGGAATCAAGTCAACAAATCGAGGACGTAATCGAAAGAGTGTTGGAGAAAAGTGAAATAAGGGGTGGGCTAGTGACGTAGAAGGGCACTCACTGTATAATAGATAATTGGGTTGAATCCGGCAAGCTGCTGGAAAAGCATGATGCTGAGAGATAAGGTGATCGGTTTGATCACCCCGGGCGAAAGCATTTCCCGAAGGGTGACTTTCCCACTAGATTGCATTCTGCTGATGTTGTCCGATATCCTGTTGAATTCTGGCTCGATGTTGTAGTTCCTATGGAAGAGAACCTATTAACCCAAGGATTCACAGATACCCAGTTTGTCTCAAATAGTAGTACGAAGTTGTACGAAAAAGTAGCATGCAGTACGAACTGATGCTACTACATACTTCTGTGCCAAGGCTACCGTGTTACTGCATATTCTACTGAATGCTACTATTAGCAAAACTGGATGCTACTATAGCAAGATAGGATGCTACCGGATACTACTGGTTAAGATTGGCTCAGTCCGAGGCAAATTAAATGATAGTATTCTTTACTATTACATATGCAACTACATGCGACTTTTTCGTACAACTATCATACAACTACGCAGGCTACAAATTTTTCATCGAGTAGTCCTGCCTTGATGAGAGAAACCCCTGACTTAGGCACGCCTTGATGAGAGAAACCCCTCACTTAGGCACTGCTACAGGAACCGCCATAGCTACTGATGCTAAAAAAAGAAGGTCGTGAAGGGCCGAGAACAAGGTATAGAATTTGCTAAAGTTGATGGCATACAATTTGCTCAGGTTGAGGGCATACCATTTGCTGAGGTTGAGGGCATACAATTTGCTGAGGTTGATCGAAGGGTATCTGCTGACAGAAACGCGTTTTATTAGGAATTCTGAATGGGTAGTTATAACATCTTAAATCAGACACTTCAACAATGGCGCTAGTCTACTAAAAACTTTAACCACTTGCTTAAAATACCCTCTGACTATGATTCTGACGTATGAAGACCCGGCAGGTATCTACTCCCTCAAGTCTGGAAAATAAATAACAAGCTGAAGAGAGATTTAGAGCGTGTTCCACCCTACTTACCGTAGTTACTACGCATGACACCACAAATTCTGGCTTTCTGTCGTCATGGCTGGAACGATTTTTCTATTTTCCAGCAGAATATTGTTCCACGGGCGAATCCGACCAATCATGTTACAGAGATGCGTAGTTTTCACGCTTACTACGCTCCCGAGCATGGTAAGCAAATAGTTACTATTTCGAGAAGGTTGGAACGGTCAGCGTAGTACCTTTTTACGAGGCTGGAACGAAAATATAGTAACTACCAGTTAATATTTTTAGAAGGGTGGAACACACTCTTAGAAACTGCGTAAACTGAGCACGACGCAGGATCTCCAAATGCTTTAGAACTAGTGAAATGGAGACAAAAACGCTCCTAAGGCAGGATGTGAACCCTCGATCGTCGGAGGCCGTTAGGCTAGCGGCAGCGCGGACCAGTGCGCTAGCACACCACACAAAGCGGGTCCTTATGTAGCTCCCTGAGTTCGTATTTGTGAAGTGATCCATCGCAAATGTGTCCTCACCCCCAGATATGTGAAAATTAAGAGGTGTGATTTTGTACATCCCAAGTTCTATTGCTGTAATATTTATAGTCTGGGGCAGCTCCGATTGGAGGGGGAAAAGACCGACGATTAGAGACCAAGTTGTGTTGGTTTTCAAGAGTTTCAAACGCTGGGAGCGTGTTCCACCCTTCTAACAATGGTAGGCTGTTGTTTACTATAGGCTATTAGTTACTATTTTCGTTCCAACCTCGTGAAAGTTACTACGCTGACCGTTCCAACCTTCTTGAGATAGTAACTATTTGCTTACCACGTTCGGGAGCTTAGCTAGCGTGGTAACTACGATCTCTGTGACGTAACTGGCCGGATCAGCACCCGGCGTGATATTTTGCCGAAAACAGAAAAATTCGTTCCAGCCCTGATGCCAAGAAGCCAGGATCCGTGACGTCATGCGTAGTAACTATGGTAAGTAGGGTGGAACTTGCTCTAAGTCAGCCTTTGAGTGAAACACAAACGAATAAAAACCGGGGAATAAATTCTTACTTCCCGCGAAGCCGCTGTAGTGCCACTCTCGCTTCTGCTGTCTTTCCTCTAGTTAACAGCCACGCAGGGGAGCTAGGGGCGAAGAACATAGAGACGGACTGAATAATGGGAAAGACGGCAATCAGCATAGCTTCGTAGTTCCAGGGCAGGAAGCACCCGAAAACGTAGCCAAGGAGGATGCCGAGACTGAGGAAAACCGCTGTGAAGCTGCTAAGAGCCCCTCGAATTCGAGGTGAAGAGCTCTCAGCGATCTGAAAGGGAAAACAAATAATCAAGGGATCATTTTCATTTCGGATGAAAGATTATGCAGTTTCTCTTATTTTACTTATATTTTGCTTTACTTGGGTTAGAAACTTTATTTTTTCTCACCCGCGGGACCGCAATTGACTGCAAAGTCTTTATCTTCTTTTGTCAGTAGGTCCTACGCAGTGGTGTTAGTCGCAAATTTTCATTGATTACTGACACAGAGACGTCGCGTGAGCCAATCGCAGAGAGCGAGTTTGTAACTATTTCTGGGAGTCGCTGCCACACTGTCAGAAGTTTTATAACGGATAACAGAAGGGTGCGCGGTTTCAACGAACAACACTTCGGATGTTGTCTGTCGTGTTTGAAAATGTTATGCATAACAAGCGTTGCCATCAGGAAGAGCCGAAAAATCACCAAAAGGCATCTGCTGAATTTTCAAACATGATGACGACGAACAAAAAAGGCAGTAGATGCTTTTTGGCTCTTCCTGGCAGTGCTTGTTATGCATAAGATTTCATATATAACGTTTTCCAACACAATAGATAACACCCCAAGAGTTGTCTGTTACGCACTGTCTGTTGAAACCGCGCACCCTTCTGTTGTCTGTTATGAAACTTCTGACAGTGCACAGTGCAGTACACGAAGGTTATTCAAGGGGTTGAGAGGGTCTTCACGCGCTTCGAAGTCGATTAAAAGTGAGGCTTCACCTTCCACATTTTTCTTCCGGATTCAACACATCCGTTTTCGTCGAGAAGGAATGAATGAAAAGTTTGTAGCCTGTGTGACACGTACGGTAGTTGTACGAAAAAGTTGCATGTGTTGATTTGGAGTAGTACAGAATACTTCAATTAAATGTGCCTCACACTGCGCTAATCTTATGCAGCAGTATTCAGTAGCATCCCGCCTTGGTCCAGTAGCGTGTAGCATCCGTTCGTACTGCATGATACTCTTTCGTACAACTTCATACTACTATTTTGAGATAATTTCGGCACGCCAAAAATGTCTGGAAGTCCGGGGTGCTGGACAACCGAGTTTCCGGAAATCTGGAAGTGTCATAGAGGCAACAGATTTGATAGACTCAATAAATATGCAAATGGAGAGTAGGAGAAAAAGGAAGAATGATTGACGGCTGTGACTGGGAAGCAAAATCTATTTCAAGGAGACACCTAGGAAATGCTGAAGGATGGTGACATTAGCTATCATCATTATCATAAAAATACGGAAGGGTTGGCTTGACTGTGCGGAAGGCCTAGATATCTGGAAGTTGAAGCCTCGTGACTGTTCGCCTCGATCTGCTGTTTTCGCAACTGGCACACAACTAGCAACAACCAAGTTTACTACCGACATTAGTTGCGTTTTTGCAGATACCATAGTATCTGATACCACGGTCTAAAGTCGTGTTCTCAGTTATCGTGGTATCTGATATCACGGTCAAAAGGCGTTTTTGCCGTTATTGCCGTATCTGGCAAGTTATCGTGGTATCTGCCCGATGAAAAATTTGTAGCCTGCGTAGTTGTATGGTAGTTGTACGAAAAAGTTGCATGTAACACTATGTAATAGCAAAGAATACGATCATTTAATGTGCCTTAGACTGGTCCAATCTTATGTAGTAGTATCCAGTAGCATCCTGTCTTGCCATAGTAGCATCCAGTCTTGCTAATAGTAGCATGCAGTAGTATGCAGTAACACGGTAGCCTTGAAGTAGAAGCATGTAGTAGCATCAGTTAGTTTACTGCATGCTACTTTTTCGTACAATTTCGTACTACTATTTTGAGATAAATTTTTCATCGGGTGACCATGGTCTGGCCGTGGTAACTGGTCGTGGTATCTGAAAAGTCATCTCACTTTCATCAAATTTTGTCAAATTGGTGAGAAAGAAGTTTATCACTTAGTAATGTAACTGGATATCGGTTTTTCTTTTGGGATGACTTCGAAAAGTGCAATTACGGCAATAGTCGTTTTTGCAGAGCAACCGTGTATCAGATACCACGGTAACTGCAAAAACGACTAATTGCAGATTCAGTTACCATGGTAACAGATACCATGGTATCCGCAAAAACGCAACTATTAATTTGGCATCGGCCATATCACCCGCAGGTAACTTGTCGTCCGACCGATGAATGTCCTCCCCGTCGGGAGGACATTCAACCACTGATCGGTACCGAATCCGGAACCGGAATAGACTTCTCACCGCAGGATAAGGGGATAAAAAAATACCACGAAAGCTGTTTTGGGGAAATAGTGATGATTCGATGAGCCTGGAAAATTACCCAGAACTGACATTACGGTAGTCGATCCTACAAAGATTAACTTAACACAAACCTACAACCGCGTTCTAGCTCAGTGTACTAGACATCTTTTTATTTTGTTTTACATTTTTTTCTTTTTCTTATTTGATACAGAACGCTAATAGGCTACGCCCTTCCAAATGTCCCTTCCGGATTAGTTCTTTTTTGCTGCTAGATGCGCTAGTGTAATACAAAGCAACAGAAAAGGCTTTTGACTCGAATAGCTCAGAGAAATTCTGAATAATCGAACTCATCAGGGTTAAAATCCCATCAATAATGCACTTAAAACTATTGATCGAATCAGCATGAACCGCATCTTCGGTACGGCTGTTCCAGGGATCACCAATTCTGTTTCCAAAGTTCCAATTATAAACGTCCTTGTGGAATCTTGATTTTGCAATGTACGCGTGCCCCCCGATGATGAAGGTTAATGCTGAATCTTATTCAATCGGTCACTTCAATGTTGTCATAACTTCCATTGATTAATTTGAATGTCTCAATCAAGTGTAAAATTAACTCAGTCATGTGTAAAGTAAACAACGACACGTTACTACTTGAAGTACGTTTAACCAGGATTGTTTGGCAATTTTCGATTTCTTTTATAATTTGCCTCTTAGGCCTGGCCATGTTTAAAACTGTTTAAAATGCATCTGCCTCCATGTGTGCTCTATCTACCCATCTCTGTTCGGTCAAACTTCATCAAACTTGTCAATTCTGGCTTCCAACTTCAGTGCTGACTGACTTTTCCACGGGGCTAATGAGCGACTCAGTATGAACCGAAAGCCTAATCGCTTATTCCCCCTTAAGATAACTTATACCAAGATCTAAAGTGTGATTGTTATTCTTTCTCTAGCGCATCTGGCGGCAATTCGTCACTGGATTTTAAGAAGGGCGCATATGTAATACACTGTATTAGGTTGCACCAGGGACCCATAAATTGCCTGTAATGTCTCGCCATTCAGGGGGCTTGTCAATAAGAGATTTCTGATGCGTTCTTGACCGAGCGCCAGATAGTTCGAGAAATACCCACGGGGATAAAATACGCGACTATCCACATAGACAAAATTTTCGCAGCTGTTGTGCTGAACTAGGAATATTTCTCTGTAATGGAAAAGTCTCCTGGATATTTTGTCCTAGCTTAGGTACCTGGTGGCATGCTGAATAGTCCCAACAAATTTTGTCTATCTGAGCAAGAACGCCGATTCGACCCAAGCGGATTTTTTGGAAACTAGGTGAGGCTCGGGAAACATAGCAACACAGAAGCATAGGAAATGACAAGCCCCCTGAATGGCGAGTTATTACAGGAAATTTATGGGTCCCTGATTGCACGTTATAAAATTCATCCGTCTCATTCACTTACATAAACCTGCGACGCCGGGTTCCCGATGCCGCTCATGAACCCGGTCAGAACTCGACCAATCAAAATGAACCATTTGTCAGTACCAAAGCCGATAGTCAGCCAAGCCGCACTGAAGAGCGGTCCAGCTATGATAAGCAGCTTGCGTCTTCCCAGTTTGTCCAAAGGGTACCCGGCAACCAAACTGCCGATGAATGCACCAACCAACGCGATACTGCCTAGAAATAAAAAACAACTTTAAAGCACGCACGACACAGTAAATTATTGTGATCCCAAAACGTAAGTGGAGGGATACCTATTTTTTTTTCTTGTATATTCCTCTTCTCTTATTACTCCCCCCCCCCCCTGTCATAGGGATACCTATGACATCGCAAAAGTTATCCGTCTGTCAGCACGATAACTGTCGAAGGGAATGAGATATTTTGATGAAACTTCGTCTGAGGATTCTTTGTGTCAAGGGTAAAGTCAAGTTCGTAGATGGCTTCTGTAGCCCTAAAAATACAAAATATAAAAACACAAAATATTTTTCAATATGTTCAAATACAAAATATTTTTAAACAGCTAAAGTGATAGTGGATTGTGGGTAAGAAGACGTGCTGAACACGATGATGAAAACCATTTTCTCGCCGGACAAGTAGTTCGTCCGGGAATCCGGCAAAAATCGGAAAGTTTGTTCAAAGTACAACTGTTATTTGGGATCGACTAAAACCAGGAAGGGAAGGGAACGCGAGAAAAACAGGAACGCATACTAAAACCAGGAAGGGCATACTAAAACGAGGAAGGCTGTCGCCAGAATTCGACGCACCGTTCCCTTCCTCTGTTTAGTATTTTTCGAGGGGTTGGCAACTTTTCAAATTCAAAGTTCACCATCCCTTCCTCGTTTTAGTATCCTAACATGGGTAGGCATTAAGTTTAGTGAGGGGTCGGCAACTATAAAAAATTGTAATTAACCTTTTCATTTCTCGTTCTGACGGTAGGCGACTAACCAGAAAGGGCATACTAAAACGAGGAAGGCTGTCACCAGAATTCGCAGCAACGTTCCCATCCTCTATTTAGTATTTTTCGAGGGGTTGGCAACTTTTCAAATTCAAAGTTTACCATCCCTTCCTCGTTTTAGTATCCTAACATGGGTAGGCATTAAGTTTAGTGAGGGGTCGGCAACTATAAAAAATTGTAATTAACCTTTTCATTTCTCGTTCTGAAGGTAGGCGACTAACCAGAAAGGGCATACTAAGGCATTAAGTTCAGTGAGGGGTCGGCAACTATAAAAATTGTAATTCGCCTTTTCATTTCTTGTTCTGACGGTAGGCGACTAACCCGAAAACCAGGAAGGCTGTCGCCAGAATTTGACGCACCATTCCCTTCCTCTGTTTAGTATTTTTCGAGGGGTCGGCAACTTACCAAATTCTAAGTTCACCATCCCTTCCTCGTTTTAGTCTCCTGACATGGGTAGACATTAAATTCAGTGAGGGGTCGGCAACTATAAACTTCTAATTCACCTTTTCATTTCTCTTTCTGACGGTAGGCGACTAACCAGGAAGGGCATACTAAAACCAGGAAGGCTGTCGCCAGAATTCGCAGCACATAATGGGTAGGCATTAAGTTCAGTGATGGGTCGGCAACTATAAAAATTGTAATTAACCTTTTCATTTCTCGTTCTGACGGTAGGCGACTAACCAGAAAGCGCATACTAAAACGAGGAAGGGCATCCTAAAACCAGGAAGGCTGTCACCAGGATTCGCAGCAACGTTCCCTTCCTCTATTTAGTATTATTTGAGGGGTCTGCAACTTTTCAAATTCAAAGTTTTCCCTTCCTCGTTTTAGTATCCTGACATGGATAGGCATTAATTTCAGTGAGGGGTCGGCAGCTATAAAAAAAAAAGGTGATTCATCTTTTCATTTCTGGTTCTGACGGTAAGAGACTAAAATCATCCGAGGCCAGCGAGGGGTCGGCAACGAAGATATTTCAAGTCCACCGTTTCCTTCCTCGTTTTTGTACCTTGAAAGTACAAAACCGAGGAAGGAAATTGGAAATTTTAAACTAGTCTTTTTTTGAGGGGTCGGCAACTTTTTAAATTCAAAGTTCACCATCCCTTCCTCGTTTTAGTCCCCTGAAATGGGTAGGCGTTAAGTTCAGTGACTACATCCACTATAAAACTTTAAAAATTCTACTTCACCTTTTCATTTCTCGTTCTTACGGTAGGCGACTAAAATCCTCCCAGTCCAGTGAGGGGTCGGCAACTAAGATATTTCAAGTCCACCATTTTCTTCCTCGTTTTAGTATCTTGGAAGTACCGAAACGAGGAAGGAAATCGGAAATTTTAAATTATTTTTCTTTGAGGTGTTGGCAACTATCAAAATTCTTAGTTCATCGTTCCCTTCTTCGTTTTAGTGCTTTCAGGGGCTAGCAACTAAATTCTCAGTCCAGTGAGGGGTCGCCTACTCAGATATTTGAAGTCCACCATTTCCTTCCTCGTTTTGGTACCTTGAGAGTACGGTACTAAAACGAGGAATGTAATTGGGAGTTTTAAATTATTCTTCTTTGAGGGGTCGGCAACTACCAAAATTCTTAGTTCACCGTTCCCTTCCTCGTTTTAGTGCTTTGAGGGGTCGGCAACTATGATTCTCTGTCCAGCGAGGGGTCGGCAACTAAGATATTCAAGTCCACCGTACTCTCAACGTACCTAGGGGTAGTAAAAAAATTGCTAATTCTAAATTCTTTGAGGGGTCGTCGGCAACCATCAAAGTTTCAGGCTCACCATTTCTTTCCTCGTTTTAGTAGCTTCTCACGGGTAGTATTAAAACGAGGAAAGAAATTGTGAATTCAATATTCTTTTCTGTTTAAGTAGCTTGTAAATTAGTACCTGGATAGTTTCTTCCAGTACTAAAACGAGGAAAGAAATTGGGAATTCTAGATTCTTTGAGGGGTCGGCAACTATAAAAATTTAAGGTTCACCATTTCTTTCCATGTTTTAGTACCTTGTAACGGGTATTACCTAAGAAGTATCATGTGAGGGGTAGGAAACTAACACGCTTAACGTTCACCATTCTTTTCCAGTGATTCTAGTTCCTATGATCTCTGAGTGACGTCATTCGGCGATTCTGGCAAGCAGGGCCACATCCGGGACAGATAATGCGCGATTCGAAACCTTTGAAGCCAGCAGAAATCCCGATTACAAATCTAAAGCAACACTGCCTTAAAAGTGGGACTCTTCACCGACAAATGATCAATAATAATCAGATGCTAAACATATTTCCCAATTTGTGCGAAACAGTTCCCAGATGATCCCAGGCGGCGAAGAGCCGCACTGTCAGTGATTGTTCAGCCACATTCTTAGGGACGACTAAAACTAGAATGCGGACATAGGCAAATTCTCTCCTCAAGCCTGTGGTGCATGGGCAGCTAAAGGGTTGGGCCCCTTAAAGCGTGAATCCTCAAAACAGGTCAGCAGTAATTTCGGGTGTCAGCCCTTGCAGCCCTTCTGCTCTACCACACAAGATAAAAGTTTAATTTCTATTTCACTTATAAATTTTTACTATTATATAAATCCATCATCCCCTTCTCCATATCTTCTCCATTCCTCCAGCTTTCCTCGGAATATCGTCTGATTCGTTTTCTTCAATTTTTCCTCGCTTTTGCCCTTTTTACGTCAATGTAATCTCCAAGGCACTGAAATGTAGAGGTAATAATTAACCACACAAATGAGTCATCGCCCCCTCCCCTCTCCACTTATCGACGGATGCGACTGGGACCGAGAAACGGGAAATTAGGTTGTCTTATTTTCACAAGACCAAAGGTTTCGATAGAATCCCAAAAATAGAATATTTACTGAACTTCTTGAACCAGAAAATCGGGTCTTGTGAATTTCCGGCCTTCGCCAAACCCTTATGCAAGTTATTGATAGCCTACCTAATCAACCATTAAAATTGTAAAACAAAGGATGCTCGTGTCATTTGACGGACTACGACTAAACGTTGTCGTAGTCGTACTGGAAGCATACGACAGCTGATTCTGTTTTAGCGATAGTTCAGCCCTTCTTCGCTGGAGTCCTCCTAAAAGATTCCCTTTTAAGGCTAAACGACTAGATTCACTTCAGAAAACCAGGAACAGGTTTGAAATCACCATACGTCTGTAGCCATACTTCGAAGCTCTAATCGACTTTTTTTTTAAATCTATCAAATCATCATGTTTTTCCGAATTGCATGAAAATTACGAAATTCGGATGAAAAAATTAAGTTCAGATACGGACTCGGTGACTATATTTACCTACCTGCCGAATTTTCAATCAACTTCCGAACAATCTTTTACTTGGGCCTCTACCAATTTCCCGTAAGGCCAGATACCGGGGCCAAAACTTGTCAGGCATGAAATAAGAATAATTAGAGCTAGAAGCTCATATTATACTTGCAAGGCCTGTTTAGAGGATGTAAGAGAAAATGTGTGGATTCGTTGTTTATTATAGTCCTCTGCAAGAAAAAAACCACGATCACGTGGCCGTGGTGATCCCGAGAATGAATCGTTTAGAGTGTTTTTTGCACCTAGCCGCAGTGATGCGCACCTTAAAAGAGCTAGGAATTTCGTTGTAAGCAAAACCTCTGAGTCACAAATGACCATGTGCCCTTAGAGATCATGAAAATGTACCGTTTGGTAAAAATTATATTTTATACTTTGCGGTTGGTTGAGTACGCTACTATAAGGGATTATTTTGAAAGAAAAAACCTCGAGACAAAAATGATCATGAGCTGTTGGGTATCATTAAAAATATATCATTTGGTTGACAATAGTTTCTGCACGAAGCGCACTTCAAGAGGGCTAGCAATTCATTTGTAATCAAAATCCTTTGTGGACCAAATGACCATGGGCCCTTGCTGATTATGAATCTGCATCGTTCGCTCAAAAGTGTTTGTTTGTACTTTGCGGTTAAGGGAATTCATTTGTACGCGAAACCCTTGAGGCAAAACATCATGAACCCTTAGGTGCGTTTTTGCAGATACCATGGTATCTGATACCACGGTCTTTCGCAGTTACCGTGGTATCTGGCCAATCACTAATTGCAGATTCAGTTACTTTGGTCATAGATACCATGCTATCCGCAAAACCAAACTCCTGTTAATAATAAAATTTGAAGTCTGGCCAACTTTTTTGGGCACAAAGCGTTAACATGAGCACTTTAAGGTGAAGAATAATTCACTTTTAAACAAAAACCTTGAGGCACAAATGATAAGCACTTCACAACATAATATGCACTTCAAGAGTGGTTTTCAAGCTCCGTCAGAATCAGATTTAGGCACCCTATCCCCTTCAAATGTCCCAATAGTGGCCGGATTCGCTTACATTATATGAACTGACACGTCCTAGGGCTTGTGCTTTATCTCCCGTCAAGTTGGGTCTCGATCACTCCATTATTGGCAGGCAGTGGGATTTCTGTGCCTGATCCTCCCTCCGATAGTTGATCTGATAACGGGTTCGAAAGTTACTACCGTCCACTGCCCCACAGAGCCCTGATCCTTTTCGGCTCTGTCAACAATATATCTATGCCTCGTGTCTGTTCTTCCCTAAAAGTTTCATCCAGATCCCTCCACTCCAAGCTTGTCACAAGATCTCCAGTTACAACCCTAACTCCCCCCAAAGTCGCCAAATAAGGTCGAAAGTTACAGTGCTAGCAAACGGATGGACTGACTCCAGAGTCAGACTACGCTTTCTAGGATACAGTACTTTCAAGTTCTTACCTGTAGTTGTTGTCTTATGTTTGTTTGTAACTGCTTTTCCTCCTTCTTCGTTACGGAATTCTCACAAGTCCTGAAATGTAAAAGTATGATTTAAAGCAATAATATAGTTGTTTGTACTTGCTCGAGTTCGAAAATAGTATTCCTAAAAATAAGGAATTCGCTTCCGCAATTGCCCAACCCGCAGCAGTTTCTGATGATTGTATGTTAGACTTAAACAAGAGCTACGAGCTCATATGGCTCTTCTTACGAGTAGGCGGTACAAGAAAGTATATGAGAACGTCACAAAATACACCCGCCATTCAAAAATGCGGTTCGGAAACAGAAATACCTATTTAGTATCACTCAGTTCTGAGTAGTTCCAGCATCGCCTCCGATTATCTGTAGGAAAGACTCAAACTTCCAAGTTTCAGCCCAACAAATCCACTCGTCTGATCCTACACGTGCTACACGATTTCTGGTACTCCCTCCATCTCCGCCTACCGTGGCCGAATCTGATTTTGACTCAAAAATGGATCGTCTAAAGCATCTTCTTTTATACGATCTATCAAGTTTCATTCGAATCTGAGCATTTTCTGAAAATTCCAGTACCACCAGCCACCGTTGTCGGATCCTGTTAGGACCCTAAAATATATCGTCTAGGATATATAATATCTCTACATTCCAAGTTTCATTTAAATTGATGCACTCGTTTGACCCCTATGCCAGCCTCAAAGTTTCCGACAATCTCCCGCTAACTCCCCCCACTGTGGCCGAATAGGACTTGGAAACATAAATGTCGTATTTTTAAGACCCCCTTCCCGTCCATCAAGTTTTACTGCAACCGGAGCATGGCCCATCAGCCAATTTCCGCCCCCCCCCCGACCTTGGCCGAATCCGGCTCGGACGCCGAATAACAAATCTAGGCCGCACAAACTCGGCACTGTCCAACTTGCATCCCATTCGGTCCATCCGTTTGGTTTTGTGCATATCAAAAGTTTCCGCCCTCCCCCAATTCCCCCAACCGAGGTGGAATATAGTTCGAACGCACGCTTTACACGTCTATGTCATCGATTCTTATCACCCATTCATTTTCATTCGAATCAGACCACGCGTTCAATTTCCATATTGACACAGATACAGAATATCTCAGGCGATAGCTCTTTCCGCCTTACAAGATTCATTTAAATCCGATCACCCGTTCAAAAGTTATGCATGCCACTAGATTCCGGATTCCCCATCCATCCACTCGTCCCCCCTCCCCCCCCCCCCCCCGATGGTCGGATCTGGGAAACGACTGTTCTCAAGTCAATGTGTTCGGATCCCTGACATACCTGCCAAGTTTCATCGTCCTAGCACACAAGGCAGTCTACCGAACTCGGGATCGCTAGATGTTTCATCAAAATATCCCCAAAACATTCCCATGTTTCATCAAAATATCTCATTCCCTTCGAGGTTATCGTGCTCCCAGACGATAAACAACTTTTGCGATGTCATAGGTATCCCTCCACTCAAGTTTTCGGATCCCCAAATCTTGAGAAATACTTGTTCGGAAGAATCTTTGACTGAAACTTAAAAAATTCTTGAAAAATATACGCCATAAACAAAATCAGCCTGATTTTAAATTTAATCGAGAGATGTTGGTATGCTACACAACACTTCTGTTAGGACTTGGGTTGAAACTGTGCCCTGAAGCGCGAAATTCATCATTTGAAAATTGTCTTTTGCAAATCTTACAATCATACTTCTCAGCCGGACAAAAAATAATTGAAAAATTCACCAACAAAATTCGAACAACTAGAAATAGACCGCTGCCTCTGTATGTAAATCTGGCAAGCTAGAAACCTGCGACTGAGAATGCAATTCCTTAAATCTCAATGGATCAAGAACCCAGAACCGGAGGTGCCCAAGCTGGATGTCAACTTAGTTTTTTGGTAACCTTGAACTTAGTATTGTTTCAATTTCTGGGCATACTACCAGCCCCCCCATTTGGATTTCGTGGGTGAGTGTCCAGCTAAGAGCTTGGTCACACTGGGCTCAAAACGGCGCAGAATTAGGCTCCGAAGTGGTCACACAAGATCCAAGAAAAGGTAGCTTTTTGAGCTGCTAAGTTTGAAAAAAATAAAAGTGCAAGATACACCACACCTAGTTCTGAATGATTTAAATTCAGGAGATGATTTAGAACAAAACAGCATTTCTGATTATGTTCCAGGAAATACACTGGTATTTTTAGTGCTGTTGACTATAAAAATAATGTAAATAAGTATTTTATTCACTTGAAAGAAAAAGGAAATAGACATCAAACCGGTGCTTCTTTCTTATTTTTTGGCACAAAGTAAAAAATAGATGTGACTGATGGCATTTTGAAATATAGAAACTCTTTACTTTTCTCCCCAAATATCTTTTGTTAATCCTGGAATGTTGAAAACAAAATCATGATAGTTCACACTAGCCCTGCACAATTAAAACTGAACTGTTGCTAAACTGTTCAAGTTTCGATTCTACAATCCTAATTGCAGTCCCCTCATTATCCCCAAGCTACCTCAAAGCCATCAACCGTCGCACCCCCTGAGGATTTTCAAAACCTCACTGGTGACCAACCCAATCTACGCAGATTTGTAGACCCATTTATAGCCGAGAAATTTGCTCAGATTGTCAAAACGGCGCCCACTGTGACCAGGCTCTAAGGTAATTTTTTGTGTTTGGGCGCTCAGAGCGCCAAGTTAAGCTGAATTTTTTGGGTCTGCTGTTCTCTGAGTGCCCAGTTCAGCTCAATTATTGTGGTAGGGTGCAGAGCATCCCGTATTAGCTTCTTTATTTCTTCGAGGAGTGGTTGGTAGTCCCCCCCCCCCCCCCCTATATGGACGTCCCTGACTGTTGCACATTGGAATGCAAATATAGAATAAGGCCTATCTATATTTGAAAAGTCAACATTAAAATATAGATATTCTTTAATATTTTGATTACTGGATCGAGTATTGCCGAACATTAATTGAAATAAGCATACCTTTTGGCCTTTCCCAGTTTCCTCTATTGTCTCCTGTCTGCCTGAGAAAAAATAAATCTTTGTTGCTGTGACATCTTTCTTGAAAAACGAGCAAAAAGGAACATTTACATACTAAATTAGAATATACTAATAATTAAGGATATCCTGGTGGAAGCTCTAAGGCTAACTCTACATTTGTTTTGACTGCAGTGTTGCCATCGATCGCAGGATTGTTCGATTCGTTAGATGTTTGATTTCATTCAAAAAGATTTAGAATTCTGCAATCGGTAAGACTGTAAGAAAAGCGAAAACCAAGCAAATATATATAATTATGAACCTAAAGAAGAAAACCCTGGAGTTCTCTCGATAGTTAATTTGTAAGAAGAACCCAAATTTCCTTGGCGCCGGGAACAGCGCCGGAATGTCATGTCTGTTTTTTTGCCAAATAAAAAACAAAACTCGCAACTGGCAGCAACGCAGAAGAAAAGAACTCTGTTTCCTACTGAATAAAAAGCAATATTCTTATATTCTTATCACTGCTAATCGTTGATACTGTTATTAAGAACACCGTCAAGAAATATGTGGAGGATAGTCATGCTTGTGAACATTGAGAATGGTAAGTGATAGCTTATATAATGCTACAACATAAAACTAAGGACTTGCAACGACCGAAAGATGGTCTCTTTCGACCTTTTTTTTTTTACTCTAGTGGAAGAACCGACTACAGGAATTCCAGCTTGGTCACACTGGGCTCATCTCTGTGCAGAATTTGGCGTCAAGTGGTCACACTAGATCAAAGAAAAGGCTGTTGGTACCCTAACCTTGACCTACCTCACTACAGATTATTTCTGATTGATTGGTTTCTGAGCTTCACTAAAGTAATCAATATTTTTATTGGGTCCAGCGTTAGGCATAGGGTATACCAAACGCTAGATATACCCAGCATTTGGCATAGGCTTTCCCCAAAACCAGAGGTTTGCAATAGACTGTGTCAGTTCATCCTATTTATTCTGTGGGGTAGGCCAGACACTCCAGCCGAAACTCAGGCCACAAATGGCCCATTGTCTCAATCCTCCAATTCACAATTGATGGCAAGCCATCACTCGGTAATAAAATCGATGAAAACACCACTCTACCAAAACAATTGATAAAAACATCACTCATTCTACGGCTTTTGTCTGTTTTGTCTAAAATCTGTGCAGAAATCAGATTGTCAAATAGGTTGCCTTTTGAGCCCAGTTAAAATTTTCAAATATCTTTTTTATTTTCAGTGTTTGATCTGATATATCATTATCACAGTGTTGTATATTGCCCAGTACTAACATTAATACCATGAGACGTTAGCAGAATGGGATTTGTCATTCCAGGAAGCCAAGAACAGCTTAACAGGGAGCCTCGATTGGTGTTTTTTTTCGGGGGGGGGGGGGGGGGTGAGATTTTCTGATAATCCTTCATCCTCTTAAAAGCACCCTCTTGTTTCTGTCAAAGTTTCTCTTCTTCTCATGAAATTGGGGCAAGTGCTTTCAAAAAACAACTTGGCAGTTGATCAAAATGTTAAGTAGAGGTATGTTTATGTGAACAGTTACTTTAATGTGACCAGTGTTGTTTTGGACCAAACAGTAGAATGAAGATAAAAAATACCTATTCAGGTGTTTTCAGATGGCTTTACTTACCTACTTTGGCTAACTGGTATTTAGCTCTAGACACAACAAGTGAATGAAAATGGTGAAGTCCAATGTCAACAAACGTTCACACAAGCATATGAATACTGTAAAATCCAACGAACAGTCAGGTTGTTGATTAATGACCAACTTGACAAGCGCACTTCTCTCTGATGAAACCTGTAAGGTTTGGCCGCCTAATCAGTGACATTCTGGTTCCAACTAATAACGATAAGCCTTCTTCATCATCTTCATACTTATATGCCTTAACTTTTTGCCTCATTATGCAAATAGCAGTTAGTAACCAGTTGCAGTCTGGCTCGCTTTGTCGGAGAAGTGAAATCCATGATTAGTGTCAATACTGATTTCATCTCATCAAAAGTTATCTATCTACTATACTGTTCCAGTGCAAGATGACATCTGCTCCAACACGAATTTGATCGATATATTGTGTTTATTTAACATGCCAAGTTTTATCTGCTCCAACACGAATTTGATCGATATATTGTGTTTATTTAACATGCCAAGTTTTAGCTCCTTCCACGAGAAAAGTTGGTTGAAGTTTAGCAATGCAGATGAAGGTTAAAGAGGAACTTTTGTAATACCGTGTTTTAGTGGAGTGTTCCTTGGAACAATCCACTATTGCGAACGCTGTAGCAGTTTTCGGTTTCCGGTAATCACTGTATTTTGTGGAGCTCATAACTCCTGAACCAGTGCAAGTATCAAGTTCAAACTTGGTATACTAGTGAGTATTGGGGTCTAGTGGTGCCTTTTGGGGGTCCCACCCCCCACCCCACCCGGTTCTGGGGCAAATGGGCCAAGATTGCCTAGTGAAAAATGTTCATAACTTGACCAGAACTGGACATACGACGATGGAATTCCTTTTACATGTAGATGCTAGGGCTGGGAAATTGCTTTGAAAGTTGCACCTCCCCCACCCACCACGTTCATGGGCAACTGGGCCCAGATTGCCCAGGAGTAAAGTTGGTTACCCGTGCCAGGAATCAACAGGTATCAAGTTGAAACTTGGTAAGACTGTGAGCATTGGGGTCTCTTTTTACTTTTTGTGGATCCCAAACCCCACCCCCACTTGGTTTAGGGGCAATTGGGCCCACATGGCCCATTTTTTAAAGTTTTTAACTTGACAGTAACTGGAAATAAAGCAATGAAACTCCTTCGTGCTTTTCGATCATAGGGGTTGGAGAGAGTTGAAGGTGTAAATACCCATTTGATGAGCCACGACCCCCCCCCCCCCCCGCTGCCATTCTTGGGCAGCTGGGCCCAGATTTCCCTTGAGTTAAGTTCATCTTTGGCAGGTCTCAAGTCCAATTCTTGTATATGTGGGGAGAAATATCTATGGATGAGTATTTGGTGTAACAGCAACAAATAAGACGACACGACGTACTTAAGTCTTTAATTACCAGTTGGAAACTGGACTGTTTTGTCATATGATCAGTAATAGGCTATGCCTTTCTTAATGACAAA
Organism: Branchinecta sandiegonensis; assembly: GCA_030848855.1. NCBI lineage: Eukaryota > Metazoa > Arthropoda > Branchiopoda > Anostraca > Branchinectidae > Branchinecta > Branchinecta sandiegonensis. The sequence goes on from JAUPMV010000014.1 coordinate 13,299,873, forward strand.
GTGGGCATTAGGCTGCTACGATTTGGTTTATTGCACTTGTTATTACCTTGCTAATGGAATACAGGTTCAAAGGGTGGGACTGGCTGTGGAGGGAGTTGGACGGGGGGGGGGGGGTCCGGAATTCCGGTGATCGCGAGTTAAGGTACTTCAGGATGTATGCTAGGACGATGAAATTTGGCTGGAATATTAAGAAATTCGACAAGACTGGCTGAGAAATCGCCACTTTCCAAATCGACTATTCCTTAAAGTACCAATATTGACCGCAAAGTAAGAAAAATACTTTTAAGCAAAATATACATCTTCATGATCCCCACGAGCCCATCATCATTTTTGCATCAAGGGTTTTGCTTACAAAGGAAGTTGTAGCTCCCTTAGAGTGCGCATCTTAACCGCAAAGTCGAAATGTAATTTTGATCAAACAAAACATTTCAACCCATGCAAGTGCCATATGAGCTTACAGCTCTTGTTGTATATAGGCTATATTGGTAAGGAACCTTCACAATCCTTGCAAGCCTGTGGCACAATTTAATTCTTACAGACCTACAGAAAGCTTGGGTCGACACATAAACATTAAAATTCACCATATTTCTCCAGTCCAAAAATCCACAGTGGTTAAGATAAGTCTGAATTGTTCCTCATAGTGTGGATTCCTCTTCCCTCCACTCCCCCCACGATTTTGATATCAACCTTTGTACATATCTTCAGTATTATTACACACCTGTTCCAAGGAATTTTTTTAAAGCACATATTCTGTTTCAGGAAGGAATTTATATGACCAAAATGTACCATACAATTCTGAGATACCATTTTAATTTACGGACTCTTCTGCCGGTACAGATACAGTACATGAATGGAGGACCAGGAATACTGCTCTGGAGCATTTGTAAGTGAAACTTTAATATCAGTAAATCCGCCATGGAGCCAAGGATATTTCACCTTATAATCAGAAGAAATAAGCACCAGAACCTCAGCCTCCCTGTTTCTGTAATACGACCATTTGGAGTCGATTAGCTGCATGTTCCCTGTCCGATTCAAACAAATGGAGGGCAGGAGCTACGCGGAATATCACAATTTGTTACCTCTTCAAACAGCTATATCCCAGTAGAGCCCCGGACAAGAAAGTTCCAAAGTGGAAGCCAAACGTGCAAGGAGCGTGTCAGCGCACAACCTTCACTTTTTCCTTTGATATGCCTTGCGGCACACACTGAAGTAGATCTACATAAAAAAATAAGCACCAGAACCCTTTTTCCCGATCTCTGTAAAACGACCATGCGAAGTCGAATATATCCTTACTCCCTGCCCGATACAAATAAGAGGTGTTTGAGCTACGCGGAATACCAAAATTCATTACCTCGACAGACAGCTATGTCGCAGTAAAGATTCCGAGAAGAAAGTTCAGAAGCAAAACCCGAAAACCCGGGTCAGCGCGCCTCTTGCACTTTTCCCTCAGATATGCCCAGCGGCAAAGAGAGAAGTAGGCGTGCATTAATTCAAAGCTAGAGCAAGTAATTAAAGTTCAGCTCAGTTTTCGCGGGGTATCCATAGTCGCTGCATGGGACCAAAGAAGGAGGTTTTATTTGATGATCTTCACTTAAAATAAAATTCACTACCCAAGTAGCAAAAACAGTTGTACCTTGACACAGTAATTTGAGGTCCGAATCTTCTTCCGGTCTTCTTGAAAATAAATATAATAGCATCACTGCAGCTCTCCCCAGCCAACGCCGTTGATTGGTTGACACAGAATTGGAGTCGTCGTTTGGGCGACGTGTCTTGCTCCTGACATTCAATGGCGTGTTTTTGCCCTTTTAAAGATTTAAAATTCCGACTTTAGTTAATTCGGCAATGGCGTCACCGCAGTTCTCCCCAGCCAACGCTGTTGATTGGTCGACAAAAAATTTGAGATACAAAACTCCGAGTTAAGTTAGTCCTCTTGATAACCAACGCTATGAGCAGAAAAGAATAAAATATTGCAAGGAGAAACTTGCAACGATGGGTAGATTGTGTTTGTTTAACTGGCAAAGTTTTCGTTCTTACATCATCAACGCATCTTTCAGCAGCCAACACCGTCGATTGGTTTCCAAAAAAACGTGCATCAACTCAAAGCTCGAGCAAGACATCTAGCTAAGATCAGTTCTGTCGGGGTATCCAAAGTCGCTGCGTGGGAACAAAGACAGAGATCCAACGGTATCTCCATGCAAAGAAGGAAGAGAGCGGAGCTATAGTTCATTATATGGTTCCTAATGCACGATATATAGTTGCGAAATACCGAGTATAGTCAGTCTTGTGATTAGTAATGTTGATAACCAACACTAATAGCATCACCGATCAGCTCTCAGCAGCAAACGTCGTTGATTGGTTGACGAAAAATTTGAGTCGTCGTTTGGACGACGTTTATCGTTCTTCAAGATATTTACTGGTTTGGTTTCTGTCGTAGGCCCTTTTAAAGATGCAACATTCCCATTTTAGTTAATTTGGTAATAGCGTCACCGCCGACGTAAACCCGAAGTAAAGTCTATGAGAAATAAGTTTCAAAGTAGTGGACGAAAGCGCGAGGGAGCAGGTCACAGCGCCTCTAGTGCTTTTTCCAGTTATATGCGCAGACTCGAAGAGGGAAGTAGACGTGCATCAACTCAAAGCTCGAGCAAGACATCTAGCTAAGATCAGTTCTGACGGGGTATCCGAAGCCGCTGCGTGGGAACAAAGACAGAGATCCAACGGTATCTCCATGCAAAGAAGGAAGAGAGCAGAGCGAGTCCATGAGATGGTTCCTAATGCACGATATATAATTGCGAGCGAAACATTGATGGCCGTTGCATGGACAAGAGCCAGAGGTTCTACTATTTCAGGTTCTTGGATATACTTATACATTTAGTTAGAACACTTACTTAGCAAATATCTCATTTCAGGAATCAAAGTCGACGTACTTGGGCGAACGATCTAACACCATTAAGGAATCCAGTGTCTTCGAAGTACCAGGAAAGCTGATTGCCATTAAAAGCGAGTAAGACACATTTATCAATGAAAACTGCCATAGAGCAATTTGACTTCCAATTAGCAATCAAAGATTCTATGAATAAAGTGGATACCAAGCTTAAAGATTATGTAAATATTAAAACTGAAATGCTCCATGGCAGTACTGTTCAATTCAGTAGCTTCAAACTTATGAGAAATGATGAGAAAACAGCAGAGGACTGATGTAACTAGCTGAAGACTAGTTTCTGGTGTTGCGAAAAGTATTCGAAATGGCCGATTTTTTAACATCTGCAGCGGGACATCTTGACCTTTTGCAGCGAAAATGAACTTGGGAATAAAAAATAAACAAAGTAAAGGTTATAGCTTAGCTTTAAACATCAGACGAATCATTGGAGTTGAAAAGGATGTTATGATTTCAATTCGGACACAGCTGCTGCTTTTCTTCTCGATTGGACCGTTGATGGGGTATTGTTTTATCAGCAATCGAGTTGACCTTGGCCTTGCTGTAGAGAGAGCTTGTTTTTTAGCTCCCCTGTTTTTTCAGAAAAAAATTGCCGATTTGCAGTTGCAGCGGAAATAATTTATAAGCGTATAGTAGACTGTTCATTGAGTTGTGTGCTGCTTCGTCGTGTGCAAGAAACACGCCAGGGGTTAAACGCGCTATACGAAGGAACTATCTGCGATTCGCTTCTCCGTGCGTTGATATCTTTCGGCCCTCCTGTCGCGTGCCAAAGGTAAAAACAAGATAGGAGATTGACAGAATAACTTTACTGAGCAAATCGCTGATTTTTGGTGGTCTGAATTTCCTTCCGCTGATGATGCCGCTTCATGATTCTGGTGCGTTAATGTGTTCTGACCCACCTGGTTTCACAGAAAAAAATCGTCGATTTGCAGTTGCCGCGGAAAATAATTTCTAAGCGTATGGTAGACTGTTCATTGAGTTGTGTGCTGCTCCTGGGTTTTTCTCCTTAAGAAAAACGCCAGGGGTTGAACGCGCTATACGAAGGAACTATCTGTAATTCGCTTCTCCGATGCGCGTGTTGATATCTTTCGGCCCTCCTGTCGAGTGTCAAAGATAAAAACACGCTAGGAGAGTGGCACATTTTGACCGTTTGCCGCGGAAATAACTTCTAGCGTACAGTAGACTGTTCAGTGAGTTGTGTGCTGCGACTCGTGCGTCAAAATCTTAAGGTCACGTTGGCCATAAGAAAAAACGCCAGGGGTTAAACGCGCTATACGAAGGAACTATCTGCAAATTCGCTTCTCTGGTACTCGCGTTGATATCTTTCGGGATAGAAACACGATAGGAGAGTGGCCGACAAATCGTAGAGAACAAATCGATGATTTTCTTGGTCTAAATTTTATTCGTATTTAGTGCTCGATTGTGTGTCTCTGTCTAAATTGGAATCGAAAATGGGTTCTGCCAGTCCCAGTTGGAAGAGTTTGTTCGTTGTTCGTTTGTTCGTTGTCCATTGAAAAAGTCGTGGTCGATCTCATGGTCATGTTCTGCGAGCATTTTTTCGAAAGTTCTCTGACTTGCCGACATAGCGCAAATCACAGTAGCAGGGTATCAAATAAAAACCTCGTTGGTTTTGGTTTGGAGATTCATCTTCGCCGGTGTTAAGGTACGACAGTAGATTGTTTTTGGTCAGGGTCTGTTTGGAGGCCGAATGAATCTTGAGTCTCCTTCGAATTATTGTCTTCGACCAGCGGAATGCGATATTTTTTGTCTGAAGTACGTCCCGAATGAGGTTCATTGTCTGGGAGTGTTTCGTATGAAATCCTAGTATTCTGGTTGTTACGAATCGTAACAGACTATTTGTCGCTGTGAGTGAGTTACCTGTATACCGAACAACTAAAATTAGTTTGTACGTGGTCGTATCAACACGTATAAATATTTTAGCTTTAGGTCGTCATTCTCAATTTTGGTGTTGAACTGGATTGTTGGTTCGACTAGAACGTCGACAAACGCAACAGTTTCTGTTATTTTTACTCTAACACGCTGTAAAGCCATCGTCAATATAACGTTTGTAAAAACGGAGATTCGTTGGGGGTATGCTGAAGGCAAATTGCTCAGTTATTCTCATGGTTAATTCTGCAAATTCTTGGGAAATAGAACTCACCAATGCTGCAGCCGTGTCCAAATATAGCAGCAACCTTATCAACTACAAGCAACTCTCCCAAAGGGAATAACAAAATTCAAATATTTAAAGCTAAGCTAGAATCTTTAATTTGTTTGTTCACAAGTTCCACTTTCCAGTTTCAGCGTAAACTGAACGTTGAACTGGGTGTTTTATATTGTCACGTAGCGGGGCCGTGGACATCCTATGTATCGGCTGTCTAAACTCTGTATCTCGGAACTACAAAGATAATGTAGTTAGTAAAGAAACTGATCTCATAATGTAAATGAGAAATCATATTATGATTCGGAAAACACGAACTGTCATACTTAAATTTGCAGGTCGGTGTATGCAGCTACGTCAGTAGATTCGTCGACAGATGATACACATGGAAACCTATGGAGGGGCAGCTAAACATGTAATTGCAAGGAAGCGAATAATTTGTCCGAGAAATTTGAGTAGAAAAATAGTCTGTTCACATGGTAAAAGTTAATCACTCAAGTACTAGTTAATCATGGAAAATAGGGTAAATAAGAAGTTTTGAATATGGAAAGGTACTAAATCACTAAGCACACAATCTGGTCTAAATAATTCTACTAATCAAAGCTAGTGAGAATAAAACTACTTGCAATTACATTAGGCTTCCAATACAAACAGCACAAAACTCTTTAAGGTAAGTTGCTTGAATATATTAGCCTGGTAGAGCTGAGCACCGGTCCGGATCTGACGTCGGTGAGGGAGCGGGGGGGAGTGAAGTTTCTCGTATTTTTGCCACAATTGATGCTGTTCCAAGGAAAATTAATACGTGGTTAGACCAAAAACGGGGCATTCATGTGTTTGGATCAGTCATCGGTGGAGAGTACGTGAGATTTCCTTTTTCAGACTGTTTTAGGGAAATAAAATATCATCATACGATGATGGGTGTGTATCGTTAATGTAGAAAACCGGTGCGCTTCGGTGACGACGGGATTCTTAAGCTATGAAGTTTTAGTGGCCGGCGATGTTTAATCTACCTTGATGTGATTCGACTTTGCTAAGATTTTTTTTATTTAAGTCTATGCTAGTGGCAATCAATTTATTATTTGCGGTTCAGGGACAGTGCGGTTCAGCGACACTGTTGTTCTGAGTAAATCTATTCAAGGAATGCATAAAACGGATGTCAGCTACGATGCTATATCAGAAATGTTTCGGCACTTCGTGGCAAGAGTCCTCGAGAGTTCATACTCAAGAGAAGATGAGAAAACAGCAGAGGACTGACATTTTTTTACGCGTTTTGTTATTGCTGGGGGTTCCATTTTTCCATGTAGTGGTAGACTGAACCTTACCTTAGAACTTGAGTTATCACCACCCACAAGAGGCAAAAAAGGCATCGTACTACCATGACCTCTTCCCACTCAGGTTTCACCCTTTAGTGAAAGTTTTGCTCTGAAAGTCTGGAATGTCTGTTGCTTGCTGGTTTCAGTGATGTCTGTAGTTATGAAACCCGGAACTAGTAGGGAAGTAAAAATATGATCTAAACAATGAGACTAAATTTGGTGCTCTACATTGACTTCGTTTTAAGGGCAAATACGCTAGGTTAGTGAAGTAGGTTAAGGGACTTACCGAGAGCAGAAGTTGCAAGAAGAAAGAAATCGACACGAGCACGAGGGCTCTTGTCAACATTAATGGATATTACGTTATCACAGACAGTAGAAGCTAGAAGAAAATAAGCGTGAGATCAAGACTCGTGATACATATACGTTCACTAGAGTAATAGGCAATGTATCAGTTGTAACAAGCAAGGCGAACCTCTGATCTACAAGAACTGGAATTTATCGAATCTAACCGCATACGAGACAGTATAAAACTCGTAGAAGTTACGGCAGACATAGGCTAACGATTAACAATTTGCAGGCCGAGGTACTACGAGACGTCAAAAGTCCCGTCTTAGAATGGTCAACGATGGAACAACAAGAAATATATAATTAATTGCATGGAAGATTTTCTTTGGAAATGAATAGTTCCGTGATGGAAGAAAGAAATTCAATATGTGACTTGAGTCACATCATGGAAGAATAAATATTAAAAATAATAAGTTCGAGTAACATCTATAAAGTGATCTTATGAAGTTTTAGTAAAATGCCTTTGTCATCAGTTATATTTTGCAATGCAATTGAATGCATGATATCTAAAGATTGAGAATCCATGCAATTACAGTAGATTTACCTCTCATTATTTGGAGGCAAACTACATCAAGAGGAAGCACAGGAGCTGTGGAAGGTTTTTATAACTTTTATAAGATATACTGGTTTAATTACAATCATTTATCTTAGTACAGGCATTTCGTTTCCTTCACATTTTTGGTCGATGAAGATCTGTAAAGAAAGAAATTGAGATCAAAAGAGGTTGAAAGCTCATAAAGAACCAACATGGGAATGTTCTAGATCATAATAAGGAATTACCAGAAACTGGAGGAGAGCTAACAAATTTCAACCTCTTAACATTTCCTTTTCTTCCAAGTTAACTTCCAAGTTAATCTCTAGCACGAAACTTCAACGAACCCTTTTACATCATCGTCCTTTTCAAGCGGCTAGGCGATAAGAGGTATGACAAGAGCACAAAGTTTCAAAGATACAGATTGTTCCAGCTAAGACCAGCTATTATTGAACAAGAACTTACAAGGGGTATAATATTGTCTCATAACATTTAACACACGGCTGCGACACAAAACTTCTGGCAGTGTTGCTTTAAGATTTGCTTTCGCGATTTCTGCTCGGTTCAAAGGTTTGCAATCGCGCATCTCCTTCTCGGATGCGGTCCTGCTTGCAGAAATCGACGAATGACATCACTCGAGATCACAGGTAGAAGAATCACTGGAAAGGAACAGTGAACGTTAAGGGGATACTATAGCCGCATTCGACTTAACCTTGTCTCAGCCCTGTCAGCAAAATGCAATTTTGTTAAACTGTCTTGTCTGCTTAATGTCGTTTTATTTGTCATGTCAAGCTGACAATTGTCAGAGCCCTGTCACAGGGCGCCTTGAATGACGACATGATCAGGGAGCAAGTTTCGATTATGTAGATTTCTCGACTGCGTTTTATTTGTTATGCTCGACCGTTGTATTGACTGGCAAGACTAATAAAAACGGCTTTAAACAGTGACAAGGCAGTAACACGATGTAGGGACTGAGACAAGAAATACTCAAATCGAAAGCAGCCAACAGGAAGAAAGGTATGGTAAACTTTGAATGTACTAGCTACCTAGCTCTCGCTAAAATCAAGAAATTAGTGGCATTACACTGTCAGAAGTTTCATAACGGATAACGCAAGGATGTACGGTTTCAACAGATAATGCGTGAGAGATAAACCCTTCGGCTGATATTCAAAATGTTATGCATAATATGCATTACCGTCAGGAAAAGCCGAAAAACCGCCAAAAAGGTACTGCTGAGTTTTCTGACATCGTGACGATAAAGAATAAAGTCGATAGATGCTTTTTTGGCTCTTTCTAAGAAAGATTGTTATGCACACCATTTCATGCATAACGTTTTCAAACACAACAGATAACATTTCAAGTGTTATTTGTGACGCATTTGCTGTTGAAACCGCGAATCCTTGTATTGTCTGATATGCAACTTCTGACAGTGTAGTTGAAATTATACTAAAGTTATTTCCCGACACCACAAGCAAATTAAGAAAGAAAAAACGTTGTATGAATACCTATGACAAGATATTAATGTCAAAAGAAAAAAAGGGTCAAAATGAGGAAGGAAAGGTTGAAATAAGAACTTCGGTGGACTTAGCTTATGATTATTGCTGACCCCTCAAGGACTTCACAGAATACACCATTTTCTTCCTGTTTTTAGTCCTTGACCAGCTATTAAAACGAAGAATGAAAAGGTTAATTACAATTTTTAAAGATGCCGAAACCTCAACGACTTTTAATTGAGAATCCACCATTACTTCCTCTTTTTAGTACTTGTACGATCCGAGCCAAGATACTAAACAGATGAAAGAACTGGTGGAATCTATAATTCGATATTTGCTAAATAAGAGTAATTTACTTGTCCTTCCACGTTTAGTACTTTCAAGGTACTAAAATGAGGAAGGAAATGGTGGACTTGAAATATCTTAGTTGCCGACACCTCGCTGGACTCTGAGGATTTGAATCGACTACCGTCTCAACGAGAAATGAAAAGGTTAATCACAATTTTTATAGTTGCCGACCCCTCGCTGGGCTGGGAGGATTTTAGTTGACGATGTTGCAAAGAAGACTAATTTAAAATTTCCTTCCTCGTTTTATTACTTTCACGGTACTAAAACGAGGAAGAAAATGGTGGGACTTAAAATATCTTGGCGGCCGACTCCTCGCTGGCCTCTTGAGGATTTTTGTCGCCTACCGCCAGAACGAGAAATGAAAAGGTGAAATTCAATTTTTATAGTTGCCGACCCCTCACTGAACTTAATGCCTACCCATGTCAGGATACTAAAACGAGGAAGGGATGGTGAACTTTGATTTTGAACAGTTGCCGACATCCCAAATAATACTAAATAGAGTAAGGGAACCGTGCTGCGAATTCTGGCGACAGCCTTCATGGTTTTAGTATGCCCTTCCTGGTTAGCCGCCTACCGTCAGAAAGAGAAATGAAAAGGTGAATTAGAAGTTTATAGTTGCCGACCCCTCACTGAACTTAGTGTCTACCCATGGCAGGAGACTAAAACGAGGAAGGGATGGTGAACATTGATTTTGAACAGTTGCCGACCCCTCAAATAAAACTAAATAGAGGATGGGAACGGTGCTGCGAATTCTGGCGACAGCCTTGCTTGTTTTAGTATGCCCTTCCTGGTTCGTCGCCGACCGTCAGAACGAGAAATGAAAAGGTGAATTTCAATTTTTAAAGTTGCCGACCTCTCACTGAACTTCATGCCTACCCATGTCAGGAGACTAAAACGAGGAAGGGATGGTGAACTTTGAATTTGAAAAGTTGCCGACCCCTCACTGAACTTAATGCCTACCCATGTCAGGAGACTAAAACGAGGAAGGGATGGTGAACTTTGAATTTGAACAGTTGCCGACCCCTCAAATAATACTAACTAGAGGAAGGGAACGGTGCTGCGAATTCTGGCGACAGCCTTCCTCGTTTTAGTATGACCTTCCTGGTTCGTCGCCGACCGTCAGAACGAGAAATGAAACGGTGAATTACAGTTTTCATAGTTGCCGACCCCTCACTGAACTTAATGCCTACCCATGTCAGGAGACTAAAACGAGGAAGGGATGGTGAACTTTGAATTTGAACAGTTGCCGACCCCTCAAATAATACTAAATAGAGGATGGGAACGGTGCTGCGAATTCTGGCGACAGCCTTCCTCGTTTTAGTATGACCTTCCTGGTTCGTCGCCGACCGTCAGAACGAGAAATGAAAAGGTGAATTTCAATTTTTAAAGTTGCCGACCCCTCACTGAACTTAATGCCTACCCATGTCAGGAGACTAAAATGAGGAAGGGATGGTGAACTTTGAATTTGAAAAGTTGCCGACCCCTCAAATAATACTAAATAGAGGAAGGGAACGGTGCTGCGAATTCTGGCGACAGCCTTCCTCGTTTTAGTATGACCTTCCTGGTTAGTCGCCTACCGTCAGAACAAGAAATGAAAAGGTGAATTACAGTTTTCATAGTTGCCGACCCCTCACTGAACTTAATGCCTACCCATGTCAGGAGACTAAAACGAGGAAGGGATGGTGAACTTTGAATTTGAAAAGTTGCCGACCCCTCAAATAATACTAAATAGAGGAAGGGAACGGTGCTGCGAATTCTGGCGATAGCCTTCCTCGTTTTAGTATGACCTTCCTGGTTAGTCGCCTACCGTCAGAACAAGAAATGAAAAGGTGAATTACAGTTTTCATAGTTGCAGACCCCTCACTGAACTTAATGCCTACCCATGTCAGGAGACTAAAACGAGGAAGGGATGGTGAACTTTGAATTTGAAAAGTTGCCGACCCCTCAAATAATACTAGATAGAGAAAGGGAACGGTGCTGCGAATTCTGGAGACAGCCTTCCTGGTTTTAGGAAGCCCTTCCTCGTTTTAGTATGCCCTTCCTGGTTAGTCGCCTACCGTCTGAACGAGAATGAAAAGGTGAATTACAATTTTTATAGTTGCCGACCCCTCACTGAACTTAACGCCTACCAATGTCAGGATACTAAAACGAGGAAGGGATGGTGAACTTTGGTTTTGTAAAGTTGCCGACCCCTCGAAAAATACTAAACAGAGGAAGGGAACGGAGCGTCGAATTCGGGCGACATCCTTCCTCGTTTTAGCATGCCCTTCCTGGTTTTAGTATGCGTTCCTGTTTTTCTCGCGTTCCCTTCCCTTCCTGGTTTTAGTCGATCCCCTGTTATTTGAAGTTGATAAGATGTTCAGTTTAGGGGTAAGAAGACATGCTGGACACTTATGTGAAAAGTATTTTCTACCAGGACAATTGGTTCGCCCGGGATCCGGCCAAAACCGGAAAATTTGTTAAAAGCAAAAGTCTTATTTGAAGTTGATTAGATGACAGATTTAGGGGTAAGAAGAGACGCTGAGTCTGTATCCGGTCGAAACCGGACAAATTTGTATAAGTTAAAGTTTTATTTGAAGTTGATTAGATGTTCTGTTGGGGAGATACGCTGAAGTCGTTTCTGAAATTTCTTTTTTTGCTCAATTCAATTTCAATTCAATTTAGTTTATTCATTAAAAATCTTGAAACGGCGGTAAGCCGACTAGTTGATTTTACGTCAACAATGTATACACTAAAGTTATAATATTTAAACTGAATTATATATATAGCTAAATCGCATATCACACTATGGCCAATAACTGGCCATTTGTCTGTCAGGTCACGTTACTTGTCACCAATGATTAATCTCACTTAATCTTAGTGTCAAGATTCATAATATTTACAATTAACAACAATTACGCTAAAATAACCAAATTAACAACAATTAGGCCAAGATAACCAAAATATAAATGACCTTAAAATCTAACGGAAAGGTTCGGAATCAACTGTAAATCCATTGTTAAAGAACTTGACAAAAGAAGGGACAAAACTATTTAGATACCGGGTGTGGGAACATGCAACCGGTTGCTTTTGAGGAATGAAATGGTCAGAACAACTGACTTCTCGAGGTTGAATATCATTGTATCAATTGCTGCTTCCTCGCGGATGTCACTCATTAGTGCTGCCGCACCACTTTGAATGTTTTTGTAGCAGCATTCCGTGACGGACAGGTCGTCTGTATTTCCCACGATCTGGTATGGTATTTGCCAGATCGTTTATCATTACTAGGAACAATAGTGGTCCCAGCAGAGATCCCTGCGCCCCGCAAAATATGGGTAAAGGGTCTGAGTAACACGATTTCTACTTGGTACGTTGGGTTCTATCTGATAGGAAATTCGCAACTATTCTTACAAGGAATGTTTGTACACGTAATTCGCTCGGGTAGTTCGACAAGTAGTTCGCTCGGGATTCGGCCGAAACCGGAAGTTTGGCAGAAGAAAGCAGGAAGTTTCGGTCAGTATCGTCAAAATAAATATGGCTTATAGAGGTATATCTGAACTTGGTTTTCTCAGATGATTCACCTGGCGAAGACTGTATCTGGCGAAGACAAGACCCAATTGTCTGGATCAAATAAAAGATTTCTGGGATCCCATCGAAACCTTTGGTCTTGTTGTTCCTTAATATTACAAAGGCCTCAAAATTCTTCAAAACACTTCCCACTATTCTAGGGATACAATAAACCAAAAATTCAAGTACGAAATATTAAATTCAAGACGCAAGTGTTACCCTTTTGGATGTTTCGTCATCACTTTCCAAACTCATGGACAACAAGGCCCAACCAGCACACGATGTCGTCCACTGCTTCCTGACCGAAGATTAAAAATTAAGTTTCTTTTTCTGTGTGTATATATGTGTTTTGTTTATTTTCTTTATTTTCGTCATTTACTCCGCCTTTTCAAAATGGCGGGTCATAAATAAATTACTTACTTATTTACTTACTTATATTGACCTGTTTCGCCGACCACCTACAAATATACGCAGATGGGTCTGTGAAAGGCAAGAAGGCAGGGCAGCAGCCTGTATTACCGAGTACAATTTGAACATTGCCATTTGCCTCCTTGAAGGCACATCCATCCTTACAGCGGCAAAACAGAAATCACTAGAAGTAATGACCCAAATGCCTCCGGAGTCGAGAGAAATGGTGATACTGTCGCACTTTCAATCAGCACTACAGCTAATACACAAAATAAACTTGCAAGTGACACAGACCTCAGGAACATCAGAAAAATCCTTCAACTCCTCGAAGGTCAAAATATCAGATGCAAATTTAGACATATCCCGAGCCTTAAGGGAAGCCAACACACCGAAGAAGCGAACGCCTTGGCTACTAAAGCAGCGGACAACCCAGCACAAAGTACAAACTACAAACGATGAGAGACAACATGCGAAACCGTACCCCCTCGAAGAAAATGCGGTTACACCCGCCACGCTTTCTAACGCGTCATCAGTGCGTCTACTACAGGCTTGAGGCAGAGGCCCTCCTGCTCTGACCGTGGAGGAGGTCAGAGCAGCTAGAACACTTTAAAGCGGGACTGAGAAGGGATGAACCCGACTTTATAACTGCAACGCGAAAGTATCCAAAAGATGAGAGGTCCCTACTTCTGTCCCGTGTGTCGTGGTGGTGACGCGAGGAACTCGATGAATGGAAAAGGGAGGTGTATGGTGCATGGAAAGGACGAATTCAATAAGTACGGATGGTAAAGATGATGAAAGCGATTTTTCCTGAGTGTGAAAGACATTGAGGCGTAACTTGAGGTTTGCGATGGAGCATAGAATAAGGTTCTTCTACTATAGTTTATTTTTTACACTTACTAAAGGTTAACTTACGACAACGAGGTTGATATCGGCAAATTACACTGAGACGGCTACTTGGGTAGTGAATTTTATTTTAGTCAAGTGGCAACCTCTTTATCCAAGAGCCATCTTATACATTTGTGTAGCAAGCAGATGCCATTGAGCGGTGGAATTTTGTATTTTGTCGGACTTTTATACACTGTTCGCGCTTAGTATCAGTATGAGCGTGTTCCACCCTACTTTTTTCCGTCAAGGCTGGAACGATTTTTACATTTTCCAGCAGAATATAATGCTACAGGCGAATCCGACCAATCACGTTACAGAGATGCGTAGTTACCACGCCTACTACGCTCCCGAGCATGGTAAGTAAATAGTTACTATTTCGAGAAGGTTGGAACGGTCAGCGAAGTAACTTTTACGAGGATGGAACGAAAATAGTAGCTAATAGTTACAATTGTCAGAAGGGTGGAACACGCTCTATGTTTGATAGCACATCCGCGCAAGAAATTTGAAATCGAAGGTCGACGTGTGTGATGATAAATACTTTCAAGCCCAAGCCTTTGAGAATGATTACTTTTAAGAAAGCAAAGGAAAGTAATATGTTGTTTCAGTTGACAAGCTTTATTTCCAGTGAGAATGTGATTGTAACAAGGTGTGGCTAGTTGGCTAGGAAAGGGAAATGTTCTTTCAGTTTTTAAACATTTTTTTTTTATAATGTTTGTTAATGTTTCTTTTTGCGTTTTCCTTTTTGAAATTAATTGTTTTGTATTTATTTGCAAGGGACCAGCTTCTCCTTTCCATTATTTGAGGAAAACGGCTCCATGCATTTCTGCGCCCTGCGAAAGTTGATACGATATCGTATCAACCTTGACAAAAGTCTTGTCATAACACAAATACCTTAGGGACACAGGAAGATATGCATTACACACCGGTTCGAGAATAGTTATTATAATATTTTACTGATTTTGTTGCCATGGCCCTCGGGCTTTTATGCATCAAATTCAATTCGTTCAAGTAATTATTCGCATACTTAACGGACCATAATGAATTATCACGCGAAAGACAAGAAGAAAAAGACCAAAGGTTTCGATGGGATCTCAAAAATTTAATATTTGATCCAGACAATTTGGTATTGTAGATACCCGGTCTTCGCCAGACTCCTTGAACATTTTTACAATTCAAATTTAGAAACAGAAGAAGGTCAATGGCTAATCATCTGGAAAACCAAGTTCAGATATTGATTCACCATATGTGTATTTACCCCTAGGCTATATGTTATATCTACTTTGACGAAACTGATCAAATTTTTCTGCCTACTTCTGCCAAATCTCTGCTTTCGGCCGGATTCCCGGCGAACTACTTGTCCGGCAAAAACTAAAGCTCAAAAACGATGTTCAGCGTGTCACCTTACACCTATATCGAACATCTAATCAACTATATGTCCGGGTAGAAAATGATGGTCATAGGCGGGTTCAGCATGTCTTCTTGCCCCTAAATCGAACATCTAAGCAACGTTATATAAAACTTTTACTTTTATCAAACTTTCCGGTTTCAGCCGGATTCTGGGCGAACTATATGCCCGGGTAGAAAATGGTTTTCATATTCATGTTCAGCATGTTTTCTTACCCCTAAGTCGACTATCTCATTAGCTGTTAAAAAAAATTGTTCGCCCCTTAATTTGAAACCGAACCCCCGAACCCCCGCCCCTAAATGTTGAGCTACAGAGCCCATCTACGAACTCTACCTCTCGCTTGACCCAACGAGTTCTCACACCAAGTTTCATCAAAATATCTCGTTCCCTTCGAGAGGTATGGTGCTTATACAGACGGACCACTTTTGCGATGTCATACGTATCCCTCCCCTTACGTTTTAGGATCCCAGAAAGTGCAAACAATTTACACGCTGATCCAGGATATGTACTCTAAATCGAGTTCCATAGTCTCGGATTCCACCAAGCAGCACCCCTGCGAGTGCTGATAAGATATCGTATCAACTTTGACAAAGTTATTGTCACAATGTACCCTGTGGGACATACTTCACGGGCCATTAATAAATTACCAAGAGAAAGAAAAGAAGAAAATGCGCAAACAATTTACTCACTGATCCAGGATATGTCCTCTAAATCGAGTTCCATAGTTTCAGATTCCACCAAGCTCGGAATACCAGGGGAACTCCATCCTCGAATAAAACCTGTGTTCATAAATCCAACCGCAGCAGCAACAGATGCAAATACCTAAAAAGAGTAATCCTACTACTAAAAGTCCTCTGAAGTCTACCAAGCAGCAAATATCCTAGCGACAAAAACATGGATTATAAGAAGATTATCACAATCGTGTATGTGGTAAATTTCCTTTCCTTTTTCCTGGTCCATGACATACTAACGAGATCACGAAAGTCAAAACACACTCCCGTTTCGGACCCCACAGAGGCATTCCGTATTGGGATCGACTAAAACCAGGAAGGGAAGGGAACGCGAGAAAAGCAGGAAGGCATACTAAAACGAGGAAGGACATACTAAAACGAGGAAGGGTGTCGCCAGAATTCGCCGCACCGTTCCCTTCCTCTGTTTAGTATTCTTCGAGGGGTTGGCAACTTTTAGTTTTTAGTACTTTAGCGTTTTAGTACTTTCAAGGTACTAAAAGGAGGAAGGAAATGGTGGACTTGACACATCTTAGTTGCCGACCCCTCGCTGGACTCGGGGGATTAGTCGCCTACCGTCAGAACTAAAAATGAAAAGGTGAATTACAATTTTGATAGTTGTCGACCCCTCACTGATCTTAATGCCTACCCCTGTCAGGATACTAAAACGAGGAAGGGATGGTGAACTTCGGGTTTGAAGAGTTGCCAACCCCTCGAAGAATAATAAATAGAGGAAGGGAACGGTGCGGCGGATTCTGGCGACAGCCTTCCTTGTTTTAGAATGCCCTTCCTCGTTTTAGTATGCCCTTCCTCGTTTTAGTATACCTTCCTGCTTTTCTCGCGTTCCCTTCCCTTCCTGGTTTTAGTCGATCCCTTCCGTATTGTGGCGCGTAACCGCTTCGTGTTAAAAAAAATCTTCACAATAAAATTATCGCACCGAGGATATTTGCATATGATGATTAAGTTGCGCTTTTTTCCTGATCCACAAAAAACATTCTACTTAGAAACAAGTATCGATCGAAAAGTACAAACAACAATCATTTATATTCCAATCGCGCTGGGTACAGAAATGATAATTTAAACGCCGTTAGAATATTAATTTGTAGATGATCGCGCAATTACTCAGCCAATTCCCGGTATGAAGCAGCAATATGTTTTAGTAAGAATATAAACTCCAAACACGGAAAATATACTTTCAAATTCAGCAGCAAAAAGTAAAGAAGAGGAGCGGATTATAGAATTCCCGGACAGTTAAATAGACGAGGGTGAGGAGTCTGGGAACTATGGCTATTTAGCTTTCTTCATCGTGAGAGTTGTGTTTCCGGACACATTGATTGTCAACCGCTTATCCTTACTATTTACTATTATTACAACTATTTTTTTACTATTACTATTACTATTTTTACTGTGCTTGGATCTTGTACACCGCCCTTAATCTATCAAGTATAAACCACAGAAATATCGGACAGTGCAAAAGGATACGTCAGCTGATTTTTTTTTAGGGCTACATTCCTCTGCAACAAAACCAAAGTCAACTCAAATACGGAAAAATCTCTACCCTATCAACGACCCAATCGAGCAGTAAAAACAACAGCCTTGTTCAAAATGAAATCATAGTACCAACTTTAACAAAGAAATCTACAAATCAGACAGTTAAGGCTAAGCTAGAATCTCCAGTTGTTTTTCCAGAGCAAAATAACACTAGGGAGTAGTGCCTAGACCTATGCTTCCCATGCTTTGAAAAAAGGGACATAGCCTACTCGTCAGGCCGCCCATTACGCTTGCGGCATTTAAAGCGAGACAAACTTGCGGGTATAGAAATTTCTAGTAAAGCATAGGTGCGGTCTGCACACACCACGGAAACAATGGAGGCTGTCTCTTTGTTCAGAATATAAAGTTATCGGAGCCAGCGCTCATGAACGACTGAATGAGTTTCCGTAGGGACGTTCTCTACCGCTAGTGGTGCTAGTATGGCTGCTATTCGAGTGTGTGTCAATTTTGTCAAGTCTTGGCGTTATTACCTAGTATTATTTTGCTCTGTGTTTTTCCACGAGTTCAGTTTCCAGCATGAGCCTGAAGAGAACCCTTGCAAAGATGGGCCGAAATATAGCTCTAACAAAATTCAGCTGACGTATCCGTTTTGTACTGTCAAATATGATTTGCGCTTTGCAGTCAGATTGCGCAGAAGGAATATTTACAATGATAGAAATACACGGAACGAACATTAATATTTTGGTCAGTCGATCTCTTTTCTTTACTAGCCAAGGGACCACAATTTTCTCCTTGATGGCTGTATAAACGTTCAAGGTTGTTTTTATCCTTAACACTAAAACAGTGCACAAAACATTATTTACGCAATACTCTGCACTCAAAATTATTTCAGGGTTTGAAACCGAGAAAAACTATAGCCTACCGAATGGTTCAAACCATACCCAAGGGCGTATTTTGGTCTATGCTTTAACATGAGTTCAACCTCAAAACAGTGTCACTTTTGACCACTAACAGATATCGTACTGAAGGAGTAAAATTTAAGGAGTTTAATTTTTTTTTCAAATTTAAATTTTTGTAACATATATGTGATTTTTATGACTATGTCGACCATGTGTGACGATCCACCACTATTTTTGTTAAAAGATATCATGGAAATAAACGAATTTGAATTTGAATTTGAATAAAACATGTTGCTGGACGCCGTCCCAATTTATACTTTGCTTTTGCATTTAGTGGGATCTGAAAAACATTTTCGGCTATGTCAAATCTCTGAAATGGGTCTCCCCTTCGTCATATACTAAGGATCATAAAGTTAGTTTTCGAAGATTCTTATCGCTGTGACTAATAACCAGTCTTAAAAGGTAGCCAAAGTGCTTAGCCATTAGCCAAAAAATCTCACGGTATGACAACTGATAAGATGTTATAGGATCGTAGTATTACGCTCGGTTCTGCTACAGAAACAAATTCTAACTAAAGTGTGAAACTAAAGGATGACAAAGGTTTTACGTGGAAACACACGGACCAAGCACAAGACAGCCATTCCCGAAGGAATTGACATGCAAATTAATGCTTATCATACAATAAAAACCGTGAACAAACAGAGCTGCTTACTTGGGGCAAGACCTTCTTTGGGTTCCTGAAGTAGAACCGGTCCCGCATCGTCCTAGCTTCGCCTCTTTCACCCATCTCAGTGTACGTTAGCGAACTGAGCGGCTAACAGATTTTCAAACACACCTGACTTTTTCTGTCACATTACTCGCATATCAATCGAACTACTGGAAAACATTTCAGTGTACCTTTGTCAAAAAATCTCTGTGTAAAATACACGTACGAACAAGCGGCTACCAGTAACACTGACCTACGCACTGTTATTTCTCGATTACAAATTCGACATCGGTTGAGAATGGAGAGAAAAAATGCCGTTAGAAAAAAATCACGTTTTTAAACAATATTCTTCTAGGTTCAAAACTTCGTAAACGGAATAACCCTATCACACAACAGAGGGAACTACCGGGGACTGCACCCTACCGGCAAAATAATATATACAAATAAAGTTCTATAGGGAATGTTCTTACAGAATTTTCGAGGAGATCAAAAATATGCCTTGCAGAAGGTAATTTGTATTCTACAAACAACCATCTGGATATCTCAATTTGAGCGTGAACGGTCCTTCCCAATAAACCAAACCTAGTGACTTACACTCACGCTTGTGGGTATAGGCGAGCTTAGCCCCCCAAAAGAAAACCTGCCCCCACCCCCTTTGGTACCAGCGGGTACCAAAGGGGGTGTGAGGGTTCTTCGGGTCAAGGGTAAGGTCAAGTTTGTAGATGGGCTCTGTAGTCCTACAGTTAGGGGCAGGGGCGTCCCGAGGGGGGGGGGGGGGGGGGTGCAGCACCCCCCCCCCTTTGGTACCAGCGGGGGTGGGTGTGGGGCTGGGGCTGGTACCCGGGCTTTCGCGGGGTGGCAGGGGTCGTGTCCGTTTGTTTTCTCGGGGAGGATGGGCAGCCGGAACCCCACGGTTGCTGCTTTTTCATTGGATGCCTGCGATGCGCGCGGATCCAGCTACGACCAGACAACCGAAACTCTATGAGAATCTAACAAAGCTGCGTAGCTGAAGATGATATTCAGCTCGTTGATTTCTCGACATCGGGAATTGGTTCTCGATGACTGTTGTAAGACCCCTGCGTTTCTGTTCACCTAATTGGTCCGTCTATCTTTATGCCATTTCCCATTTTTAACTCTTGGTGCATGACTTGTATTATATCACACCTACTCATTATCATCACATGTTGTATACATTGCACGGCATTGCTTTGATATGTGTTACGTCATGACGATCCTCTGCTAGCCATACTCTGGTTGAGCTACTATGGAAATAAAGAGTATATTTGTATTTTACTTATCCATGATCATTCTCCTCTTGCGAGTTTCTTTTGCACTGGTTAAATATTTGTCTGTTAAAGTTTAACTGAAAAGCCAACTTATTTTTAGGATCCCAAAACGTAAGTGGAGGGATAGCTATGACATCGCAAAAGTTGTCCGTCTGTCCGTCCGTCTGTTAGCACGATAACTCTCGAAGGGAATGAGATATTCTGATGAAACTTGGTGTGAGGGTTCTTCGGGTCAAGGGTAAGGTCAAGTTTGTAGATGGGCTCTGTAGTCCTACAGTTAGGGGCAGGGGCGTCCCGAGGGGGGGGGTGGGGGTGCAGCACCCCCCCCCAGAAAGCCTGTGGGAAAAAAATCCGGTAAATTTTGACTGGTGCGGCGAAGCCGCGCCAGTCAAAATTTGTCAAATTCAAATGAACTTGATGATTTTTAGGGAATCTACCGGATTATTGCTCAGGGAACCTACCGGATTTTGCTCATGGAATCTACGCTAAATCTTTCACAAGGAATCTACCGGAACTTGTCTCAGGGAATCTACCGGAATTCACCCCTCGGAATCCACGAAATTCGGCTCAGGGAATCTACCGGAATTTGTGCGAAATCTTTCACAAGGAATCTACCGGAACTTGTCTCAGGGAATCTACCGGAATTCACCATACGAAATGTACCAGAATTCAGCTCAGGGAAGTACCGGATTTTGCTCATGGAATCTACGCTAAATCTTTCGCAAGGAATCAACCGGGATTTGTCTGAGGGAGTCTACCGGAATTTACCCCACGTAATCTACCAGAATTCGGCTCAGGGAATCTACCGGAATTCGGCTGAATGTGAATCCAAAATCGCCGACAGCTTTCTCGACTCCTTTCCGGTGATACCGGTGAACCAAGAAGAGTTCAACAAGAGCTGTAAGCTCATATGGCACTTGCAACTGTATGTAGTAGGTAAGGGCTCTGCCAGATTCAACAGGTTCCTGACATGCCTGCCTGCCAAGTTTCGTCTTGAAAAACGCCATCACCGGAATTCCGGAAGGCCCCCCTCCACCTCCACCTCCACCCCCCAGTGTCCGGATCCAGTCCAACTGTGCGAACGATTTATCTAGAATAAATGCTTGTATTTCCCAGGAAGTTAAACTCCGATTCCTCCATTCTACCCATTTCTGGAGATTTCCGATCACCCCCTCCCAACTCCACCATAGCTGTTGAATCCGCTATTATAAGTTGAGATGAATCATTTGATAAAAAGTACTTTTCGACATTGAAGTTAACATGCGCACTTTAAGGGAGCTGGAGCTTCATTTGTAAGCAAAACCCTTGAGGCAAAAATCATAATGAGCTCATGGAGATCATGAAAATGCAAATTTCGCTTAAAAGTATTTTTCTTACTTTGCGGTCAAGATTGGCACTTTACGGAAAACGGCTTTGGAAAGTGGCGATTCCTAAGCCAATTTTTTCAAAACTACTCGATTTTCCAGATTCCCCCGCCTCCACCCCCCCTCCAGATGATCGGATCAAAAAACTGATTATTTCCAAGTTAGTTTATTCGGGACCTTGGTGTGCCTACCAAGTTTCATCGTCTTAGCACATCTGGAAGTACCCTAACTCGAAAAAGTGTGACCAGCTGCCCTAAATTTCCCAGATTTCCCCGCCCTCCACTCCCCCGCAGATGACTGGATCGGGTAACTGATTATTCAAAGTTAGTTGGGTCGGGTCCCTGATATGCCTGCTAAGTTTCATCGTCCTAGCACATCTGGAAGAACCCTAACTCGAAAAAGTGCGACAAAAAAACCGGATCGACCGACAGACGGAATTGCGACGGTATATGGCAATTGAGCCAGAGGCTGCAAGTGCCATAAAAACGAATTAGCCTTCGACGTGATGTAGAGAGTTGCCGGGAGAGCCTCAAAACAAACAAAAAGTTTGAAGATATATTCGAGGTCTCTCGTCAACTGAAAGACGTCTTACCACTAGCATGGAAAGCGTTCAAGCTGGCTAAGACAATCCCTGTTACCTCAGCAAAAGGGAAACGAATTTTTAGCAAGATGAAGGTGGTTAACACCACCTTGCGTTCGACAATGGCTGACCAGCGTCTTGAAAGTCTGCTATTAATAGTATGTGAAACAGATCTAGTTGATGAGTGTGAAATTGGATGTGTTGAGGATAAATGGAAAATGGTTAAAATGCGTCAAATAAACGTTTAGGGTGTGTTGAATGTCAGATTTTTGTTTTGTTTTAAGTGTTAACGAGCCTTTTTTGTTTACTATTGTTTACAATACGTGATCGAAGTCAGAACACGACAGTATTCTAGACTTTCTGCAGAGATTGTCACTACGAGAATTTTCGGTAAAACCTCGAAAAATTCCGGTAAAAGCTCGAAAAATTCCGGTAAAATTCTGAAGCTGCACCCCCCCGATCAGAAGGGTGTCGGGACGCCCCTGGTTAGGGGTGGGGGAGGGGGTTCAAGTTAAGGGAGAAACAGAATATTTTTAAACAGCTAATATGACAGTCGATTATGGGGTAAGAAGACAATGCTGAGCACGATGATGAAAACCATTTTCCCGCCGGACAAGTAGTTCGTCCGGAATCCGACAAAAATGGAAAATTGGTTAAAAGAAAAAGTGTCGTTTGAAGTTGATTAAATAACTGATTTAGGGGTAAGAAGACATGCTGAACACGATTGTGAAAACCATTTTCTTGCCGGACAACTAGTTCACCCGGATCCGGCCAAAACCGGAAAATCTGTTAAAAGCAAACGTTTTATCTGAAGTTGATTAGATGACAGAGTTAGGGGTAAGAAGAGGTCTGTATATGTCAATCGTTTTTTACCCGGACATATAATTAGTCCGGATTTCGGTTGTAACCGGATTTTTTTTTAAGTCAAAGTTTTCTTTAAAGTTGATTAGATGTTCTTTATAGGGATAAGGGGATACGCTGGATTCGTTTCTGAATTTTCTTTTTTTGCTGGACTAGTAGTTCGCTCGGAGTTCGGGCGAAACCGGAAACTTGGCAGAAGTAAAGCAGGAAATTTCGGTCAGTATCGTCAAAATAGATATGGCTTATAGAAGTATATCAGAACTTGGTTTAAATATTCTTTGAGCCCAAGCTGACTTTGAAATATTTATTCAAACAATGTTTACAACGGATACGTCAGCTACGATTCTTCATCAGCGATATTTCGGCCCTTCTTGGCAAGGGTCCTCGTCAGGCTGTCAATCCTCTCGTTCAACTTCGGGGAAGGACACAAACCTGTAATAAATAACTGAAGCTTCTACCGACTATAAATATCTTATTAAAGTAAGTTATCTTCAAATACCACTATAATGAAAAAACTAGTCCTGAGATTTAATTTTTGAAACGGACGCTGTTTTTGCTGGACGATTGGGGCGATGCCAGGAAAGGTTTTTTTCTGCATTTTGGTCAACTTCGGTTTTTTTTATTAATAAGGGACTGAAAACTTGAATATTATTTTATTAATAACCTCGTTCTACGTTTCTATTATCGAGTACTCGTCTGTATCTATTACTTTGAATAATGACTGCACGGGAAAACTAGTGCTGAGATTTAATTTTTGACACGGCTGCTGTTTTTGCTGCACGATTGGGGCGACGGCAAGAAACATTTTTTTTCTGCATTTTGATCAACTTTGGTTTTGTTGTTAATAAGGGACTGAGGCTTAAATTTTCTTCCCGTAATAACCCCGTTCCACGTTTCCGGTAGGGAGTACTCGCCTGTATCTCGGTTAATGCCTGCTCGGTTTTTGGGATCCCAAAACGTAAGTTGAGGGATACCTATGACTTCGCAAAAGTTGTCCGTCTGTCCGTCCGTCCGTCCGCCCGTCTGAAAGCACGATAACTCTCGAAGGGAATGAGATATTTTGATGAAACTTGGTGTGAGGATTCGTTGGGTCGGCGGACAAGTCGAGTTCGTAAATGGGCTTTGTAGCCCTACATTTAGTGGTGGGGGTTCAAATTAAGGGACAAACAAAATATTTTGAAACAGCTAATGTGATAGTCGATTATGGGGTAAGAAGATATGCTGAACACGATGGTGAAAACCATTTTGTAATCGGACAAGTAGTTCGCCCGGAATCCGGCCAAAACCGGTAAGTTTGTTAAAAGTAAAAGTTTTATTTGAAGTTGATTAGATGTTCGATTTAGAGGTAGGAAGACATGCTGAAGACGATGGTGAAAACCATTTTCTCGACGGACAAGTAGTTCGCCCGGAATCCGGCCCGAACCAGAAAGTTTGTTAAAATTAAAAGTTTTATTTAGAGTTGATCAGATGTCCGATTTAGGGCAAGAAGACATGCTGAACTTTTATGTCAAAACAATTTTCTACCCGGACATGTAGTTCACCCGAAATCCGGCCAAAACCGGAAAATTGTTAGAAGTTAAAGTTTTATTTCTAGCTGACTAGATAACCGATTTAGGGGTAAGAAGAGACGCTGAATCCGTGTGTGACAATCATATTTTACCCGGACATATAGTTCGACCGGAATCCGGCTGGAGTCGGAAAATTTGTTATAAGTTAAATTTTTATTTGAAGTTGATTAGATGTTCATTATTGGGGAAAGAAGATACCCTGACTTCGTTTTTGAGCTTTCTTTTTTCGCCGGACAAGTAGTTCTAGAGTTCGGCCGAAACCGGCAAATTGGCAGAAGTGGCAGGGACTTTTCGTCAAAACAGATATGACTTATACGGGTAAACACACATGCTGAATCCATATCTGAACTTGGTTTTCTCAGATGATTAGCTATTTGGCCTTAATCTGTTTCTGAACTTTAATTGTAAGAATGTTCAAGGATTCTGGCGATGACTAGATCTGGCTAAGACAATACCCAGTTGTCTTTTTTCTGTACATAGTTCGCTCGGAAGTCGGTCGAAACCGGAAACTTGGCAGAAGTAAAGCAGGAAGTCTCGGTCAGTATTGTCAAAATGGATATGGCTTATATGGCTGAACATGGTTTTCTCTGATCATTAGCCTGGCGAAGACTGGATCTGGCGAACACAAGACCCGACTGTCGGAATCAAATATTAGATTTTTGGGATCCCATCGACACCTTTGGTCTTGTTCTTTATCTCAACGGCTTCTCGAATGGTTTGATGGGGTCCGGTGCACGTTGCAAGAATTTCAGCTTTTTCAAAATATACTGAATGGGATGGGTTTTCGAAAATATGTTCCCGAAGTGCAGATTTGAAAGTATAGTTATGACGGTGTCCGTTGAAGAGGGCGTGGTCAATTTCTTGCTCATGCTCTGCAGGTCGTTTTCCGAAAGTTCTCTCTCTCCTTCCTACGTAACGCTTTCCGCAATCACAAGGTATTGAATAAATGCCTCTTTGGTACTGATTTGGGACTTTATCTTTTCCGGAGTTTAGGTAGGACAGCAAAGTATTTTGGGTTCTGTGAAAGACTTGGATGTTGTACTTTTTCAAACTTTTGGACAATTTTTCGGTTACTCCGCGGACGTAAGGAAGGTAAACGCGGGCATTTTTTTCCTCAGCCTCACCATTACTAGTAGAACTTACAGGATCTTTGGAGGATGAATGCAGCTTCAGTCGTCTTCTGATGATCTGTTCAACCAGTTGAACGGGGTATTTGTTTCCAAATAGGACGTCCCGAGTGTGGCTAAGTTCGTCATCTAGGAGATCTTTGTCGCAAATTTTGATGGATCGGTCAACTAGTGAAATAACTACTCCGCGTTTCACATATTCGGGCTGGTAAGAATCGTATGGAAGGTATCGATCGTTGTGGGTGGGTTTTCTGTAGACTGAGCAGACAAAACTTCCTTCACTGTTAGCAATCAAAACATCTAGGTACGGCAGGTGCCGGCTAGGAGCCGTACCTAGATTCCCTTTCCTGTCATCGCCCCAATCGTCCAGCAAAAACAGCGTCCGTGTCAAAAATTAAATCTCAGAACTAGTTTTTTCATTATAGTGGTATTTGAAGATAACTTACTTTAATAAGATATTTATAGTCGGTAGAAGCTTCAGTTATTTATTACAGGTTTGTTTCCTTCCCCGAAGTTGAACCAGAGGATTGACAGCCTGACGAGGACCCTTGCCAAAATGGGCCGAAATATCGCTGATGAAGAATCGTAGCTGACGTACCCGTTGTAAACATTGTTTGAATGAACTTGGTTTTCTCTAATGATTAGCCTGGCGAAGACTGGATCTGGCGAACAGTTGTCTGGATCAAATATTAGACTTTTGGGGTCCCATCGACACCTTTGGTCCTGTTGTATCATTGAACTGAATACACTGCATTATTTGGATTGCTTTAAGGGATTTTTTTATTTTTCAATATTTGCTCTAGTATGACGTTCAGAATATATACAGCCGTCCTCACAACACAAAATTCTACAAGACGCGGAAAATTTGAATCTCATTACAAACGCGGCTTTTCACTGGCCAGTGACCAGCTCGCGGAAGGTAGCTCACTGCCTGAACACTTATTTTTTCGTCAAGCGTTTTCGTCAAGCATACAACACAGGTACAAGCGCATGGAGGTACCACAAATAACACGGAAATCCCACTATATGGAAATCGTTTATTCGTGAATAGCAGAGCAACGAAGTACTGATCCCTTTGTGGCTGTGGCCCAAAGCCGTGCCGAATTTGCCGCTTCTCTAGACAGGTGCCATCCGTGTTATAGTGCGTTTGTATAGTCGTTTCGTTTAGTTTAGTCGGATCTTTTTCTTTCCTTTATTGTTTTTTCATATACAGTAGAGGTATGCTTATGTGAACGTCTGGTAAAATGTGAACGATCGCCGAAGAAACAAGACCAAAGGTTTCGATGGGATCCCAAAAATCTAATATTTGATCCAGACAATTGGTCTTGTCTTCGCCAGGCTAATCATCAGAGAAAACCAAGTTCAGATATATCTCTATAAGCCATATCTATTTTGACGATACTGACCGAAACTTCCTGCTTCACTTCTGCCAAATTTCCGGTTTTGCCCGAATTCCGAGCGAGCTACTAGTCCAGCCAAAAAAAAGAAGAAAGCTCAGAAACGAATCCAGTGGATCCCATTATCCCTATAAAGAACATCTAATCAACTTTAAATATAACTTTGACTTAAACAAAAATTCCAGTTAAATTCGGATTCCGGACTAATTATGTGTCCGGGGAAAAAAAATGATTGTCATATACAGACTCAGCGTCTCTTCTTAACCCTAAATCTGACATCTAATCAACTTCAGATAAAACTTTCGCTTTTAACAAACTTTCCGGTTTTGGCCGGATTACTGGCGAACTAGTTGTCCGGTGAGAAAATGGTTTTCACCATCGTGTTCAGCATGTCTTCTTACCTCTAAATCGAACATTTGATCAACTTGAAATGAAACTTTTACTTTTACCCAACTTTCCGGTTTTTGCCGGATTCCGGACGAACTACTTGTCCGACAAGAAGATGGTTCTGACCATCGTACTCAGCATGTCTTCTTACCCCATAATCGACTATCACATTAGCAGTTTAAAAATATTTTGTTTGTCCCTTAATTTGAAACCCCTCCCCCACCCTCAAATATAGGGCTACACAGCCCATCTTCGAACCTGACTTGTAATTTGACCCAAAGGATCCTCCCACCAAGTTTCATCAAAATATCTCAATCCCCTTGAGAGTTATCGTGCGGACAGACGGACAACTTTTGTGATATCATAGGTATCCCTCCACTTACGTTTGGGATCCCAAAAACTAAAACCCAAACAAGGCATTTTTTTCAATAAATACTGATAAATACTGATTTTGGCTATTTTTTGCATTTTTCTATTTTTGGCAAAAATATCGTGCCACAGGCTGATCGGGCCAATAACGTCACAGAGATCGTAGTTACCATGCTCACTACGCTCCCAAGCGTGGTAAGCAAATACTTATTAAGTTACTATTTCGAGAAGGTACAGTCAGCGCAGTAAATTTTCACAAGGTTGAAACGGAAATAGTAACCAGTCACGCCGTTTGCACTTTTTGAATATTTTGCTAATTCACTGATGAAAGTGACTGAACTATCAGCTGATTTCCTTTGTTAATTTGAAAATTTTGCCAAGTGGAACGCAACTTCAATGGAAAAGATGGCGGTCCGAACCTCCAGATGCAGTCAAAAGAGGAAGAAGATTTTTATGAAATTCAAAATCAAAGAAAGTGTCTTGAATTTCTATTTCAACTTTGTGCTAGGATAACCCTGAAATACTTGGGTATTAACTGATCCTAAGTTTGTATTTTTTCTTTTCCATTTTACTTTTTTACGTGCAATTGACAAAAGCAAGGTAGTGTAACAGTTAAAAAAGTGTTCACATAAGATAAGCATACCTCTACTGTACTCAGTATGGGCACGTTCTGTGGGTTAATAAAACTATTGATTGATTGAGTAACGCATTTTCATGGGGTCTTAGCCTTTTAGAGGAAATAGAGGAAAGTGTAGGTGACGCTAGATAAATATTCCTTCAGCCCAAGCTGACTGCGAATCATATTTGATGGTGGAAAACGGATACGTCAGCTGAATTTTATGGAGCTATATTTCGGCCCTTCTTGGCAAGGGTCCTCTTTAGGCTCAAAACCGCTCAAGTTGGAAAAACGAACTTGTGGGAAACACAAAACTAAAGATTCTAGCCTAACGTTAAATATTTAACTTCGTAAATTCCTTCGTGAGTCTTGCTTGGAGTTAAAAAGGTTGCTGTGATATCATTTTGGACACGGCTGCTGTTTTTGCTGCTCGATTGGGTCGTTGGTCGGGTAGAGATTTTTCAGCATTTGGGTTCAGTTACGTTTTGTTGTAAAGAAGAGCTTGGGGTCTGAATTTCCTTTCACTGATGATGCCTTTCCATGTTTCTGGTAGTGAGTATTCGCCTGTGTCTCTGTTGATCCATGAACGGTTTTTCATAATTTCAACGGCTTCTCTTATAGTTTGATGAAGTCCGGTGCGTGTTGCAAGAATCTGGGCTTTTCCAAAATGTACAACGTGGGATGGGTTTTCGAAAACGTGTTCCGCCAGTGCTGATTTGAAGATGTAATTTGGATAGTGTCCATTGGAAAGGGCGTGGTCGATCTCCTGTTCATGTTCTGTGAGCCTCTTTTCGAAAGTCCTCTCTGTCCCGCCAACAGCGCTTCTCGCAGACTCTCGCAACATAGTGCGCTAGGCTAGAATCTTTAGTTTTGGGTTTCCCACAAGTTCGTTTTTCCAACTTGAGCGGTTTTGAGCCTGAAGAGGACCCTTGCCAAGAAGGGCCGAAATATTCCAATAAAATTCAGCTGACGTATCCTTTTTCCACCATCAAATATGACGCTAGATATTTAGATCGGTCATTGAAAAAAAAAAACAACTTAAAATATTAGATGTTAGGACCGTTGGCGTCACCGAGGGAAAGTGGAAGCGTAGTCACCAGGCCAAATCATACTGGACAGGAAGACCGGAAAAGATAGTACGTGGCAAATTAAAAAAAGAAAAGCCTCTTCAAGTGAATAACTGATGGGTAACTATGTCGTCCTATCTCAGCCCTTTTCGGTTAACCTTTAAGGCGGGGTTTCGGGTCGGGTGTCTGTGTTAGAAAGGATTAATTAGGTTGTGATGAAGGGTAAAGAGGGATTTGCGGGCGTCCCCAGTTTAAACCCCGACCGTGAACGGAGAGTCCGGCATAATTAACTAGGTCGGACCCGTGGTGAGCGGACTCTTTTTCAGTCGTTGGTTGAATGGCTGAGAGTTGAGAGTCAAAGAGAAGGAAGTGAAGGTCGAAGTAAAAGAAGAAAAAAGTTCTGGGCGCTCTCTGGTTGGATTACGTGTCAAGAGACAAGATTACGTGAAGTTGGATTACGGGTCACTAGATGTCAAAAAGTAACCTATCACAAGGAAAGATACAACACGCCTCTGTTTCCAAGAGTTATATGTGGCTTCGGCTGATCTCGCCACACTTCCGGCCCCTTGGCTTCGATCGCAATCGAGATAAGATGGACGGGTGACCAACGAATTTCCGAAAAAAACTGTAGCCAACTGCCTATCGAAAAGAACGAAACACAGCAAACGAGAAAATCAAACTAATGCTCGGGCCCCACTATAGTCAGTCACACCTGGTAATAACGCCGGAAATAAGACCGTCTTACGGTCGAAACTGGGAAGAAAAGACGCTGAAAACATAAAACAGACGAGATGGAAAAATCACCATTTTGAAGGTAGGTAGCAGTCACGGACTTTAGATTTACCTATAAGTGATGATGATGGTAATATATATAATTTCTTCGTCCCAGGTGTGACCAGGATGAGACGTAAGAATGGGTAATAACCAAACTAACGAACTAAACTACGTACAGGTGTGACTGAATGTGGCCGGGCAAAATGTCACCAAGGTGGATTGCAATCAGAGAACTGGAGAGGTGAGGCAGTATATGCGATTAGTATTATAGGTACACCAGGTCATTTAAAATAAGATGTTTCTTACTTGAGATCTGATTTACAAAAATTCCTCCAATTCGGCCTCCTCACAAACCTCCCTCTCTGCAACGTGTATCCCTGAAAACATCTTCTCGATTTCTTCTATCGACTTCCCTTTCGTTTCGGGCAAAAATATTCCGACGAAAAACGCACTGCAGAGACAGCTAGCGGCATAAAACCAAAACGTTCCGTGCCCCCCGATAGAGTCCATCAA
This sequence comes from Branchinecta sandiegonensis, assembly GCA_030848855.1. Classification (NCBI taxonomy): domain Eukaryota; kingdom Metazoa; phylum Arthropoda; class Branchiopoda; order Anostraca; family Branchinectidae; genus Branchinecta; species Branchinecta sandiegonensis. The sequence continues at coordinate 13,330,977 of JAUPMV010000014.1, forward strand.
AAAGGGGAACGCCTTCGCCATCGTAAAACCCATGCAAAGGTTGAACCCATTACTCAACGCACTTAGACTATTCCGGTATTTCACTGGAAATATTTCACCCATGATGAGAAAGGGGACGCTGTTAAAACCGAAGGAGAAGGCGATGGTGTACAGCATTAAGGATGCAAGGGGGAGCCACCCGATGTCAGCGGTTACGTCCCAGGTTGTGACAGTTGCCTGAAAACAAAAATTATCGAGTAGGTTTCAACATCTTAGAAGACATGGTGCTCTTAGGTGCCCACAGAACACGACTTCGCGTTCTCTAGGCGAATTCGTCATCGCAAGCGAAAAAAAACGCGTCACCCGGCCCAAAATTCACGCCGCGCCGTTTCTTCACTTAAGCCGCGTTTTATTTGATTATCACTTGTCTCGTCTTGTCTCACTTTTTGGTCTTGTCATAGCCTAAAGGCGGCTTCACATTGCCACTTAAGAACTAAAGTTAAGTAGCAAAAGTTACATTAAGTTAAGTAAGCCTTTCATACTGTACTTAGGCCTTTCCCACCAAGGAGCTGAAGCTAAGTAAATTTTCTTCATTTCTTCCTAGATTTTCACCCTTTTCGTCATCAGCGAATAATTCATGAGCGAATAGCTTTTCTCCTCTCTTCCTTAAGTGCACTTAACTTTGAGTGTAAAAAGTTGAAAAATCTTCAACTTTGAAAAACACTAAAGTTAATTGAGATTCCTTACGTTAAGTGCGACTTTAGACGCATAAAGTACACTTAAGAGGCCCAAGTACTCCAGTGTGAAAAGGGTCTTAAGTCATTGAGAAGCCGCCTTAATACCGTTTTATTTAGGCCTTGTCAGGTAATGACTCTCATGACAATTAAATAAAACGCAGTTTATAGTTCATTTGGCAATATTTGGTCATACTTAGGTACACCAGCTGCTACTTACCTCTAGCTTATCTGGAGAGAGGGCAGTTGTAACGTGAACTCTAGTTTTCAAATTTTGAGCCCTTTTTTCTGTGACCAGACCGCTGACCAGAGCTGCTGCATGATCTTTGGATTCGCTGCCTGCAAGGTTTCTTCTCGACTGAAGCTGCACCTTGCAGGGAAGCACGGACTTGGTCGGTGAGCAAGTCCGCGATTGTCGAGAAGCGCTCGGAAGCACTGGAGTGCAAAAACGCCATTTTTGGCCACAAGTGAGCCAAAACGAGGCTCAGAACAAAAAGCTAGTCACAAAACAGGACCTCCCTGTCTGACAGGAAGAAACAGCCTTTTCACAAATTAAACGGCATTTGCAAGATAAGACCGGTAACTAAAACGGCATTTGAGAGACAAGACCTTGACAAGACTCAAACTGTCTCAAATAAAACGTGGCTTTAAGTAGAATTTTACGCGGTCGCATCTCAATACTCTGTATGACAAAGTCCAAAACCCGCCATTGAATCTCAGGAAGAATGAGAAAACGTCTCCATAAGCATTGTCCTAATAGGTGTAATCAGCTGAATAACGCTATACGCGATGTTCACGTCTTAATACACACGCCTGTTCATATACAACCCAAGAGGTTCTTATCAATGCGGCGTTCGGTGTTGCCAAGTTAATACAATTTTTCGAGCTCTAAAAATATCCGAAAAGGTTCTTAGTACTACTTGAAGTACACGAGTACAATATAACGCAAATTATACTGTAAAATAGCTATAAAAATAAGGGATGGACAGCGTTGATCCTCGAACTGACGAAAAGCAGTCGTAATAGAACAACAAGACCAAACTTTTCGATGGGATCCCAAAAATTCAATATCTGATCCAGACAACTGGGTCTTGTCTTAGCCAGATCCAGTCATCGCCAGAATCCTTGAACATTCTTACAATTAAAATTCAGAAACAGATTAAGGCCAAATAGCTAATCATCAGAGAAAACCCGTATAAGTCATATCTGTTTTGACGAAAAGTTCCTGCCACTTCTGCCAATTTCCCGGTTTCAGCCGAACTCTAGAACTACTTGTCCGGCGAAAAAAGAAAGCTCAAAAACGAACTCAGGGTATCTTCTTTCCCAACAATGAACATTTAATCAACTTCAAATAAAAATTTGACTTATAACAAATTTTCCGACTCCAGCCGGATTCCGGTCGAACTATATGTCCGGGTAAAATATGATTGTCACACACGGATTCAGCGTCTCTTCTTACCCCTAAATCGGTTATCTAATCAGCTAGAAATAAAACTTTAACTTCTAACAATTTTCCGGTTTTGGCCGGATTCCGGGCGAACTACATGTCCGGGTAGAAAATTGTTTCACATAAAAGTTCAGCATGTCTTCTTGCCCTAAATCGGACATCTGATCAACTCCAAATAAAACTTTTAATTTTAACAAACTTTCCGGTTTGGGCCGGAGTCCGGGCGAACTACTTGTCCGTCGAGAAAATGGTTTTCACCATCGTCTTCAGCATGTCTTTCTACCTCTAAATCGAACATCTAATCAACTTCAAATAAAACTTTTACTTTTAACAAACTTTCCGATTATGGCCGGATTCCGGGCGAACTACTTGTCCGATTACAAAATGGTTTTCACCATCGTGTTCAGCATGTCTTCTTACCCCATAATCGACTATCACATTAGCTGTTTCAAAATATTTTGTTTGCCCCTTAATTTGAACCCCCTCCCCCACCCCTAAATGTAGGGCTACAAAGCCCATTTACGAACTCGACTGGTCCGCCGACCCAACGAATCCTCACACCAAGTTTCATCAAAATATCTCATTCCCTTCGAGAGTTATCGTGCTTACAGACGGACGGACGGACGGACAGACGGACAACTTTTGCGATGTCATAGGTATCCCTCCACTTACGTTTTGGGATCCCAAATACGTGTTTTTTTAAGAAAAGTTGTTTCTTTAGCTTCCAACAAAGTAGAACTGTTGTGCATTCTTTGGCAACTCTCCTCGGCCCGCTGGCGGAACTAACCAAGCGATCTGATCGGCTCTGCATAAGGAAGAATAGGGCCGAGCTCTATTTTCCTTATTCACCTTATTACAGCGCGCCCCGAGGAAAAGAGGAATCTGTAATAAGGCTTATACGCGGTAATACACCTTACAACACCTATTAGGACAATACTATAACGACTCAAACTTAACAACCCACATACTGTGTCAACCAATCAGGGCGATCGTTGGGGACAGCTGTGGTGCCGCTTCCCGCTCTTCCGCTAGGCACACGGCGATTTGTCGGCAAGGACAGTTAGAGCGTGTTCCACCCTCGTACCAATAGTAACTATTAGTTACTAAATCCGTTCCAACCTCACGAAAAGTTACTACGCTGACCGTTCCAGCCTTCTTGAAATAGTAACTAATAGTAACTATTTGCTTACCACGCTCGGGAGCATGGTAAGCGTAGTAACCACGAATCTCTGTCATGTGATTGGTCGGATTCACCTGTGGCATGATATTCCGCTGGAAAATAGAAAAATCGTTCCAGCCTTGACGACAAAAAGGCAGAATTTGTGACGAAATGCGTGGTAACTACGGTAAGTAGGATGGAACACGCTCTTAGTAATCAAGAGTACTCGTGACATCAATTTAAAGTATGTACTTCACGGTATGGTCCGCTGTACCTGAAGGTACATACTTTACGTAAAAGATCGCACAGGTTAGACCCTTACCACTTTCCAGGTATAACCTGAGATCCGCGGCATAGGAAAAAAAAAACAAGAGCTACGAGCTCATATGGCACTGGTTACGAGCAGGTGGTGTGAGAAGCGCGAAAATAAATCTGAGAATTTTTCCTGCAGTTCCGGTACCCCTCCCCACCGTGCTCGGATCCGGTCCGGAACCTAAAATATGCCATCTAACGCATACGATCTCTCTGCTTTCCAAGTTTCATTCAAATCACTCCACTCGTTTAACCCCTATGCGAGCCACAACATTTCTGGGACTCCCCCTCCAACTCCCCCCACTGTGGCCGAATACGACTCGGACACATAAACTTCGCGTCTCTAACATCTCCTCTTCCCGCCCATCAAGTATAACTCGAACCGGAGCATATCTTCAAATTTCCGGTTCCCGCTTCATCCTCCCCCTACTTTGGTCTGATCCGGTTCGGATGCCAAACAACAAGCATCGCATTCGGCACATCCGTTTGATTTTTGTGCATGTCATAAAGTTTTCGGACCCCCCCCCCCCAACTCCCCCACAGTGACCGGTCCGTTTATGTCATTCGCGTATCTAGGACTTGTGTTTGTTCTTCCCGCCAAGTTTCATCCCGGACCCTCTTCTCTGAGCGTTTCCCAAGATTTCCGGGTCCCCCTCGCAACCGGATCCGCTCCATACTTAAAATGGGGCGCCTGAGACACGAGGTCTTTCTATATATCAAGTTTCGTTAAGGTCCGATCACCCGTTCGTAAGTTAAAAATACCTCAATTTTACGGATTCCCCCTTCCTCCCCCCCCCCCAGATGCTCGAATCGGGGAAATGACTATTCTCAAGTCAATCTGTTCGGGTCCCTGACACGCCTGCCAAGTTTCATCGTCCTAGCACAGCAGGAAGTACCGAACTCGGGAGATCACTAGACCCCCCCCCCCCCCTCTGACTCCCCACAGTGAGTGGATCCGGTTATGTCAATCACGTATCTAGGACTCGTGCTTGTTCTTTCCACCAAGTTTAATCCCAATCTCTCCGCTCTAAGCGTTTTCCAAGATTTCCGGTTCCCCACCTCCAACTCCCCCCAATGTCACCGGATCCGGTCCGGATTTAAAATGAGACGTCTGAGACACGAGATCTTTCTATGTTTCAAGTTTCATTAAGAACTGATCACCAGGTCGTAAGTAAAAAATACCTAACTTTTTCGGATTCCCCCTCCCTCCACCCCACCCCCCCAGATGCTCGGATCGGGAAGTAACTAATTCCAACTTAATCATTTGAGGGCCTTGATATGCCTGCCAAGTTTCATCGTCTTAGCTTATGTGGAAATGCCCGAACTAGCGAAACCTGGACAGACCGACCGACGGACGGACAGAAATTGCGATCGCTATATGGCATTTGGCCGAAGGGCAAGTGCAAAAAAAAATGGACAAAAGTGTTGCTCTCGCAGCACAATATGCCAATAGAAGCCTATAGAACCTCCGTCTTTGGTCCCATGCAGTGACTATGGACACCCTCGACAAAACTGAGCTGAGCTAGAGGATTTGCTGAGCTTTGAGTTGATGCCCGTCTACTTCCCTCTTCGCCGCTGCGCATATCAGAGGAAAGAGTGACCCGCTCTGCAGCGCATTCAGATAACCAATCGACTTTTACTTTGTAAATTTCTTCTCCAAGGCTGTATTGCGATATAGCTGTTTGTAGAGGTAACAAACTGTGATGTTCCGCGTAGCTCCTATCCCCCTCCGCTCGTTTGCACCGGGCAGGGTACAGGAATCTACTCGGCTCCGCATGGCCGTATTACAGAGATAGGGAGACGGAGGTTCTGGTCTTATTGGTTCCTGGTCACATAAATGAAAACATTGGCTAAAAATGGACATTCAGCTACGATGCTCCGTCAGCGATATTTCGGCCCTTCTTGGCAAGGGTCCTCGTCAGGCTGTTACGATTGCTTATGCTGGTTAGCTTGTAGATCACCTGCATCGCAGATCCTTAAAGGAAACCTGAACAAGGAAACCATACTTGAACACACCATGGAGAATGCATTTACAGACATGACCACGTAGAGCATTCTTCTCCTGAGCGTGACGTTTTCAAAATAGGGATGTTCGATTCTCGAGATTTGCACATACAGACTCCAAGACAAAAAAAGCGCAATTCATTCAAATCTTGCACAGCGCTGGCCGGATTGTATTGGAATTTCTTCTAGATATACGTTTGGGCTTAACTGGTTAACAAATATTCCAGAAGAAGGGTTGAAGGGTTGACATTTGTTCATTTCTAAAATTGTTCGGTAGCCTACCGAAATAAGAACAGATGCAAAATGGAGCAAAAAACATAGCTTGAAAACACTATTTCGTACTTCGACTGGGTTTTCTGCAGGCAATGTTAACGGAAGTCATACAGATAGGGATGATACTTGGTACTCTTCATTCAGGTGTCCTTTAAGTGAAAAAAAAAAAAAAAAAACAAAGAGTGGTCACCTTCAGGTAGAAATAAGCTCCCATGGCAGTAAGTGCGATGCACATTGACACACTTGAGCCAATAAGAAGGACTCGACGGCCTGCTCTGTCGACTAACGGAATGGAGAGGGTTGTGCAGACAACCAGAAGTAGGCCAACTATGACAGTACTAAGGTTTCTGTCGATCGAACTGCCGGTAGACTGGAAGATAGTGACCTAGGAAAGAAATAATGAACTCCAAACCATTATGAGAACCTTAAACTGTGTTCGTGACGACGTCAGTTGGTGCTGCATCGGTCATAGCACTTTGGCGCATAGAGCTACAATCCAATCCGACTTCAGATCTACGATACGCTTCATTCTCCCTACACGCGGGCTTTCATCCGAATCGGGCGCAACATCCGAGGGGGGATCACTAGTGCTCCAGGACACACGGAGGCAGGACAGGAGGCCTTGTCATAGGCAGGGCTTGGATTTGCCGTCTGTCCGTCCGTCTGTGAGCCCGATAACTCTCGAAGAGAATGAGATATTCTGATGAAACTTGGTGTGAGGATTCTTTGAGTCAAGGGAAAGGTCGAATTCGTAGATGGGCTATGTAGCCCTCTATTTAGGGGTTGGGGAGGGAGTTCAGATTAAGGGGCAAACAAACTATTTTAAAACAGCTAATGAGATAGTCGAAGACATGCTAAGAAGACATGCTGAACACGATTATGAAAACCATTTTCCCGCTGGACAAGTAGTTCGCCCGGAGTCCGGCTGAAACCGGGAAGTCTGTTAAAATTAAAAGAACAGAACAGGAGGCAGGACCGGGGGCACAGAACCTAGTACACCTAGCGACGCCAGTAATCTCCCCCTCGGCAGCAGATCATTTCGCGTGCTGTATAAATCGAATCAAATCGTTTATTGGCAAACCAATTTCGTAGCTTTCTTCTCAAGAAGATACTAACTTACGCTGGTCATTACAGTAATAAAATAAATACATTACACGAACTATTCACTTTGTCAAAAGTTCAAGCGAGTTCAAGAACCTTGTAGTTCCTGCTTTGGAAGGTACTAATTTACTTTGCTACCTTTCTGCAATTTTTTTTTGTAGTATCAGGGGGGGAGGGAGCAAGGACGAAGTTAAAGTTTAACTGAAAAGCCACTTATTTTTGTATCATTTACATTTTTCATTTTTTGGACTGTGTTAAGGGATTTTTTTATTTTTCACTATTTGCTCTAGAATGACGTTCAGAATATCTACGGTCGTCCTCACAGCGCAAATTTCTACTATGACGCAGAAAAACTGAATCTCAATACGTACGCGGCGTTTCAGTGGTTAGTGATCAGCTTACGGAAGGTAGCTCACTGCGTCAACACTATTTTTTTCGTAAATCGTTTTCGTCGGCATACAGCACAGATACAAGCGCATAGCGAATACAAATCAGACAAGGAAATTCCACTATTTCAAAATCGATTATTTGTGAATAGCGAAACAACGAAGTAACGCATTTTTGCCGGGTTTTCAAGCTTCTTTAAATGAATAAGTGATTGGTAAATAGACTGTCATATCTAAGCCCTTTTCAGTTAAGTATCATGATTCTCTGGGTGACTGCTCGGGTACAGATAGGACAGTATTGCTTCGGCTGCGTTTTGTGGGTGGTCTTCCCTCTTATCCTAAACTAGGACGTTTTTCTTTCCTTTCATGAAGGAAAATAATTGGCATGTCTCTTCCAATATCTAGATCCCTGAAGCAAGATGAGTTACTGCAGCTTTGTCCCAGAATCTTTTTTTTCTTTTCGGGATCCCAAAACGTAAGTGGAGGGATACCTTCCGTCCATCCGTCTAGACACTAAAACTCTTGAAGGGAATGGGATATTTTGATGAAACTTGATGTGAGGATTCTTTGAGTCAAGGGAAAGGTCGAGTTCGTAGACGGGCTCCATGGCTTCCAGGCTTCCATGGCTTCAACTAGATGGGCTTCCACGGCTCCTTGGATTTACGGGAGTTTAAATCAAGGGGCGAAATAAAATATTTTTTAAAAGCTAATAAGATAGCCGAACTGGGGTAAGGAGACATGCTGAATCAGAATATAAAATTTATTTTCTCGCCGGATAAAGTAGTTCACCTGGAATCCGGCAAAAACCGGAAAATTTGTAAAAAGTAAAAGGTGAATCTTAAGTTGATTAGATGTTCGGCTCTGGTAAGAGGACAAGCTGAATCCGAATATGAAATTTTTTTTTTGGCCGAACAAGTAGTTCGCCCGGAATCCCGAAGTTTAGCATGAAATTGTAAAACCCAATGATATAGTGAATGTAGGAGACATGCTGTTGCGTGTTTGATATAGTGAACACACTAAAGATAAACAAAAATTGTACGCAATCAATTTAGTTATCTTCAAAGTCCCAACTTTTACTGTGTCAAAAAGGCAGAATGCATCCCAACAACTGTCTGGTGAGCAATATAATGAAAATCTGTCGACAAATTTTCGGAAAACACCAGTCCCTACCCTACCCCTTTACCAATACAAGCGAAAGCTCTATGTCGATGACGACGCATTTTACACCTAGCGTAAGTATTCTTTGGGTTTAGTCATGGCGGCAGACACACAGAAGTCTGTCGTGTCGGGCGGGGGGGGGGGGGGGGGGTAAAGGGGTTGAGGTATGTTGTTCAAACTTCATATGAGGATTCACTGGCAAAGTACAGGCCAAGTTGTAGATGGGTCCTTTAGATGTTTAGAGGCAGAGGAGGGCGTTTCGAGTAAAGGGTTAAAAAGGGTATGTTTATAAGCTAATGAGAGTCGTTTCAGGGGTAGGCTGAATCCATATCAGAACTTAGTTTTCTTGCCGGACAAAGAATTCACCCCAAATTCGGCCGAAACTGGAAATTTGGTTGAGCTCATGTTGTTTCTGAAGTCGATTAGAGATTCGGTATCGGGGTAAGGAGACATGCTGAATTGAATTTTGAACTTTACTTCAATGACAGAGTAGCTGGCAAAATTTGCAAAACCCGAACATTTGGATTGAAAGGTTCTCCTCTCTATGTCACTAGATCTTTTGCTCTGCATGCAGGTTGCCGGGAATGCTGCTAAAATACGAAGAATTTTGTGAAAGTAAAGGACCTTTCTGAAGTTGATTCGGATGAGATACTGGAGTAAACATCCTTGCTGAATCCATACCTGAAATTGGTTTTCTCATCTGATTAGTTTGTTCTGCCGTAAGTTGCCACAAACTCGAAACGGTAACATTATTTTTTGTACATATTCAAGAGGTGGGTTGTGGATAAATAGCAAAAGGCTGAAGGAGTCTGGCGAAGACTCGGAAATCTGCAAAAGCCGATTGTCTGGATCAAGAAGTCCCCAATAAATTTTAGATTTTTAGGATCCCATCGAAACATTTTGTCTTGTTTCTCTAGCTGTCTGTAAGCTATGACTCTAGTTGACCTTTTGTTGTTTGTACTTGAATAATTTGTGAAATTATTTTAGGATAATAGCTATCGAACAAATGTGAAATGTGAACCTGACAACTGACACGAGCACATGTCCCAGACGCTCTGTTTCAGGTCTAGACTGGATCCGATAATTGTGGGGGTTGGGGGGAGCTGGAGGGGGGTACCGGAAATCTTGTGCAGCCGTTAGAGCTGATGGATTGGGATGGAACTTGGCGGGAAGAACAAGCATAAATCCTACATATACGATGTATAAAGCCGGACAGGATCCCGGCACTATGGGGGCATTGAAGGGAAAGGGTGGGGGCGGGGGTCATCAGATCCGATTTGAATGGAAGTTGGCAGTTAGCAACAGCAAACGTGCTAGACGTTCCTGTTTACCTGATGAAAAATTCTTTGACTTTGTAGTTGCATGGTATTTGTACGAAAACGCTGCATGTACTGATGTAGAGTAGTAAGGAATAGTTTGATTTAACATGCCTCCGACTGGGTTAATCTGAAGTTGTAGTATCCGATAGCATCCAATCTTGCTGTAGTAGCATCCAGTTTGCTAGTAGTAGGATGCAGTGGCAACGGTTACTACTGCATGCTACTTTTTCTTACAACTCCATACGACTAATTCCTGAAAAATTTTCATCGGGTATCTCGAGACCTGATTCGACCATTGTGGGGGGAGTTAGAGGGGGAGGGGCGGCGGAAATCTTGTGACATGCTTAGGGTTAAAAGATCGAGATTGAGATTGGCGGGCAGAATTTTCATATTCACTTGCTTGCCGCTTACAGATCCGGACTGAATCCCAGCATTGTTAGGGGGGGGGGGGGACTGGGGTGGGGGGGTCTAAAAAACTTTGATGCACGCATTTCTCACGAACGATCCACCCGATCAGGACGAAACTTGGTAGGCTAATGGCAAGAATCTATGTCTCAGATCTTCTACTTACAGGTCCAGAATGGAGCCGATTACTTAGGGGGAGATGTAGTGGGGCGTATAGACGTTACAGCTTTTGATCGAAATCCCTAATCTGCAATCTGGATGGAAATTCATAGCTGTGTACAGATCCTACACGTTCAGTTGACAGTTGTGAACCAGATCCTATCACTGTATGTTGGGGGCGGGCGGGTAGAGGAGGGGTCCAGCTATTCCTGCAGTACGCTAAATGGGTGGAGGGATTGGAACGAAACATCGCGGCCTGGAACTGCATGGCACCACAATCTCCAATATCCAAATCCTGACCGGACTCGGTGACAGGGAGATGCAGGGAGGGACGGTCAAAACTTGGTAGGCGGGACATGTCATAATGCCCAGATCTGCAATTTATAAATCCGGATTAGATCCGGCCACTTGGAGGGGGATATTGGAAGCGCCAACTGACCTTGATAGCGAGAACCTTGTTTGAAAAACGGACGACGCCAGCAACTCCCCAAATCGCCTTGCCCACCAAAATTCCGAAAGGAATCTCTTTTTAGGATCCCAAAATGTGAGTGGAGGGATACCTATGACATCGCAAAAGTTGTCCGTCTGTCTGTCTGTCCGTCTGTAAGCACGATAACTCTCGAAGGGAACGAGATATTTTGATGAAACTTAGTGTGAGGACTCTTTGGGTCAAGGGTAAGGTCGAGTTTGTAGATGGGCTATGTAGCTCAACATTTAGGAGTGGGGGAGGGGTTTCAAATTAAGAGACGAACATTTTTTTTAAACAGCTAATGAGATAGTCGATTTAGGGGTAAGAAGACATGCTGAACATGAATATCAAAACCATTTTCTCGCCGGACAAGCAGTTCCGGAATCCGGCCAAAACCGGAAAGTTTGTTAAAAGTAAAAGTTTTATATAAAGTTGATTAGATGTTAGATTTCGGGGTAAGAAGACATGCTGAATCTGTTTTTGACAATCATTTTTTACCCGGACATATAGTTCGCCCGGAACCGGAGAATTTGTTAAAAGTAAAAGTTTAATCTGTAGGTGATTAGATGTTCGATATAGGGGTAAGGTGATACGCTGAATTCGTTTTGAGCTTTGTGTTTTGCCGGACAAGTAGTTCCGGAGAAGAACCGGAGATTTGGCAGAAGTAAGTGAGAAACATTTGATCAGTTTCGTCAAAGTAGACATGACGTATAGCCTAGGGGTAAACACACACATGGTGAATCCATATCTGAACTTGGTTTTCTCAGATTTTTAGCCACTGACCTTCTTCTGTTTCTAAATCTTAATAGTAAAAATGTTCAAGGAGTCTGGCGAAGACCGGGTATCTACAAGACCTAATTGTCTGGATCAAATATTAAATTTTGGGATCCCATCGACACCCTTGGTCTTGTTTAAGACGGTGATCAAAGCCCGAGCATTCCCCATCCGCAGAAATTTGCGAGTATGCAACAGTGAGCCTGAGGGAAAAAAACGCTAGTGCTCTTCTATGGGAGTCCCTGGGATACGATAGGCCTATTGGAAGGAAAGTTCAACAGGGTCGAAATACTTACTGTATAATAAATTATCGGACTGAAACCGGAGAATTGGTGAAAGAGCATAATGGAAAGAGACAGGAACACTGGTTTAAGGACACCCGGTGAAAGGACCTCTCTGATCGTCACCTCATCGCTCTTTTGCGATTGGTTGATATTACCAGAAACACGAGTAAATTCTTCGTTAATGTCCCCTTTCCTAGAAAAAATCGATCGTTAGCGCCATATTCTGTCTGACCATATTCTGTGGAGTAGGTCCATTTCTTGGCCACAGCTTGGTAGTCTTTGGCGATGCCAGGGAAGAAAAATAACCACAAATTTTAACCCAAACTTCCCGATTCCACGGCAAGAAGCTTGAATATTTGGAAACTAGATAGTTCGAGGGGGAAGAAATAAATTTTGTCTTTCAGAAAACAACATCGGATACTTGATTAGTTTTGTACCTGCGGATTTTTTTTGTACTGTGATCAAACTAAAAAGCTCAATGCAATTCGTGGTTATGTTTTTGAAATCCCCTTCCATTAGTTCCCGACGGAAATCAGTATTCGTCAAGAAGATCACCAGTTCGGACGTCTTTTGGAGATGATATAAAATGATTTCTCATTTGAAAAAAATTAAGCTAAGCTTATAATTTGTCCTTGTGGTTTCATAGATGAAGAGTCCGAGTTCTATGGACAAAATCCAACGAGGCGAGACGAGAACAAGACTTTTTTTTTTTTTTTTTTTAGATAAATCTTTTTATTCGCCAAAAACTGATCATGGCTCTCTCCAAATTTGTTTGGTATAGTCATGGATGACACCAAATCCAATGTTGCCTATTCTGCCTTTTACATGTACCTCCCTTGGAATTATAAGCTTTGGAAATCCCCGTCTTTCGCAGTTGTTTCGTTCTATACCTACTACTTTTTACCACTTTTTCGGACGAGTCGAGTTTTGCCCGTCAAGCAACGCAAACTTCGCCAAAAGTTTCAAGGGCCGTCGACAACTCATCTCACATAAGGACATGAGAAGCTTCGAAGTATTGTTTTTCACTTTCGAAAACATGGTAGGTCAGGTCTATCTTTATTGGGGATCGACAAAAAAGAGGCACGGCACGGCACGAAATAGTGTAGGAGGCACGAGTACTAAAAGGAGGCACGAAAACTAAAAGGGCCCTTTCAGGCTTCAGAGTGACAATGTTCTAACATGCCTTCTTTTAGGCTCTGGAGTTACGAACTGTCACCTACTTGTCTACTTCTGCTACTTGTTAATCTCTTTTTATTACTTGTGCTTCCTCCGCCATGCCGTTCCGTGCCGTGTTTCTTTTTAGTCGGTCCCTCTGTATTGGACTTCTTTTATTTTGCTTGGTTTTCCCATTTTCAAACCAAGGCGCGTTCAGTTTTCAAATATTTTGCGTCCAGTTGCCGACGCGGATCGGCAAGAACTAACAAGATAATCGCTTATTTCACGTGGCAAGTAATGTATTTTTGTAAACCGATTTTGAACCACTTCATCGTGAAAAGATCATGAATGAATGAATGAACTTTACACTTTCAGAAGTTTCATAACAGATAACACGAGGATGCGCGGTTTCAACAGATAATGCGGAACAGATAACACTTCGGATGTTATCTGTTGTGTTTCAAAATGTTATGCATAATAAGCGTTACCATCAGGAAGAACCGAAAAACCGCCAAAAAGTATCTGCTGAGCCTTCCAACATCATGAGGATAAGGAATAAAGTTAGTAAATATTTTTGGCTCTTCCTAACAAAGCTTGGTATGCACAACATTTAATGCATAACGTTTTCAAACACAATAAATAACATCAGAAGTGTTATCTGTTACTATCTGTTCGTAACATCATAAGTGTTATCTGTTACGCATTACCTATTGAAACCGCGCATCCTCGCGTTATCTGCTATGAAACTTCTGACAGTGTGGTCGTGGTATCTGAAAAAGTCATCTCCTTTCATCACTTTTAGTCAAATTGGTGGGGAAGAAGTTTGGCACTTAGTGACGTGACGGAATATCAGTTTGACTTCGGATGACTTCGAAAAGCACAATTTCGGCAATTATCGTTTTTGGAGAGCAACCGTTATTCAGCTACAACGGTTAATGCAATAAGTTTGGAGTCCTAAACATTCGGCCAGGACGGTATAATACAAATAGCATCGCTTAGCTAATCTCTTTCCTTGGTCACTGAAGATGTCCGTGGGATTCGAAATTTGCTGGACTGGGACATTTAATCGTACTCCGGACTCGGATTCCGAGACAAAAAGAATCCGAATCTGCTTTATAGCGACAAGACCAAGAGGAGCCCGAGTCCACTTGTAATATATGTATAGGCATCCTTCTCCGAATATTCTCATGACAAAATAATCGTTTTTTAGTGGAGTGTTCCTTGGAACAGTCCACTTTTGCAAGCGCTGTAGCAGCTTTCAGCTTTCAGTTTTCGGTTTTCACCATATTTTGTGGAGCTCATAACTCGTGAACGAGTGCAAGTATCAAGCTCAAACTTGGTACACTTGTGGGTATTGGGTTGGGGTCTAGTTGTGCCTTTTGAGGGTCCCACCCCCAACACACACCCGGTTCAGGGGCAAATGGGCCCACATTGCCCAGTGAATAATGTTCATAACTTGACCAGAACGGGACATAGGACGATGAAATTTATTGGGCGTGTAGGTCCTAGGGCTGGGAAATTGCTTTTAAGGTTGCACCTCCCCCACCCACCCGGTTCATGGGCAACTGGGCCCAGATTGCCCAGGAGTAAAGTTCGTTACCCGTGACAGGAATCAACAGGTGTCAAGTTGAAACTTGGTAAGATTGTGAGCATTGAGGTTTCTTTTTACTTTTTGCGGGTCCCAAACCCCACCCCCACTTGGTTCAGGGGCAATTCGGCCCAGATTGCCCATTTTTTAATGTTTTTAACTTGACATTAACTGGAGACAAGGCGATCAAATTCCTTTGTGCTTTTGGATCATAGGGGTTGGGAATAGTTGAACCACCCCACCCTCCCCGTTCATGGGCAAGTGGGCCCAAATTGCCCATGAAAAAAGCTTTTGACCGGTGACTGGAATCAAACTCTAAGCTGGTATACTTGAGGAAAAAAAGGTGTAAATACAGATCTTGATGGGTCCCGACCCCCCCCCCCCCCCCCCCCTCCCGTTCATGGGCAGCTGGGCCCAGATTTCCCATGGGTTAAGTTCGTCAATGACAGGTCTCAAGTCCAACTCTTGTATTGGTGTAACAGCAACAAGTAAGATGATGCGACATACTTTAATCTTTAATGAACAGTTGGAAACTTGACTTGAAACTCACATATGATCGATGATATGCCGTTCTTAATGAATTGTGGCAAAGGGGGCATTAGGCTGCTGCGATTTGGATTATTACATTTGTTATTACCTTGCTAATGGAAAAGAGGTTTAAATGGTGAGACTGGCTGGCAGACTATTCAGTGTTCGAACTAATGCTATTCGTGCAAGATCTTCAACATTTCTTTGGATTTATCCTGGCGGTTTTGTTTACATTTAAAGCTTTTAAAGTGGGATGATTACAAATTAGGTTATTTCAATCCTTGTTTGGTTACTGGGGATGAGGAATGTCTTGGTTCTAAAGCTGTTTGTATGTAAAATATGATAAAAATTTTACTTTTACACTCCACGTCTGAGCGCTTGCGCACTTGTTTGTGAGTGGGTGTGTTTGTATTTGTTTGTTTTTATTCAGTTATTACTGCGTTAGGGTAGTATTTTAGTATCTATTTATAAAAATCGTCTTCTTAAGTAAGTGCCATTTTTGCATGCCACTGGCATGTCTAGCACTTTCTTTGACTCTACTGATGATGACGATGAAAATTTATTTACGCACTTAACAAGAGGAAAATAGCGCAGTACAGACAAATAAAAGGAAAAATTCACCGAGCTTTCAATAATGTAGTAAACGCACAGGACAAAAAATTAAAACATTAAAAAGAAAAGGGACTAATCGGGTCTAAAAAATCTTCCGTTGCAAGAAAATTCCTACTGAAACAAGAAGACCTCACGACAATGAAAGATGCTCTATTTTTTTGACATGCTTTCACTCTATAGCCTACCAGTTGAGGTAAACATTTTTCGAAGTACACGATTGAAAGCACAGCATCTATCAATATCCTATCCCTATCCCTACCGAGGCTGCCGCCCTTAGCCACAACGTACATCAGAATCTTATTTTATATCGCTAAATGGATAAGTCAGCCAAGATTTGTTCTAGCAACAGTTGCGTTTTTGCGGATACCATGGTAGCTGATACTACGGTAACTGGATCTGCATTTTGTTGTTTTTGCAGTTACCGTGGTATCTGACACTACGCCTGCTTTGCAAAAACGACAACTGTCGAAATTTCGCTTTTCGAAGTCATCCCAAAAGAACAAAACCAAAGGTTTCGATGGGATCCTAAAAATCTAACATTTGATTCAAACAATTAGGTCATGGCTTCGCCATTCATTCTTCGTCAGATCCCTTGAATATTTTTACTGTTAAAAGAAAGTTCAAAAATGGATTCAGCATGTCTCCTTGTCCCGTTACCGAATCTCTAATCGATTTCAGAAACAATTTTGAGCTTCAACCAAATTTCCAGTTTCAGCCGAATTCGTGATGAAACATTTGTCCAGCAAGAAAACTAAGTTCAGATATGGATTCAGCGGACCTCCTTACCCTTCAATGAATATCTTATTAGCTCATAAAACATATATGTTTTTAACGTATGTTTTTAATCCAAAACCCTCCTCTGCCTCTACATATAGGACTAAAGGACCCACCTACGAACTTGACCTTTGCCAATCAATCCTCATACTAAGCTGGAACAACATATCTCAACCCCTACTAAGCTTGAACAACAGATACCAACCCCTTCGACCTTTGATTACACTATCTTTCTCCAACATTCATAGATTATGTAATCATCCACGCATATACTAGTGTGAAGAAAGGGGAGGGACTGCTATAGCCCAAAATTGGTCGACAAATTTTGTGTCCGGTTTTTGCCGGATTCCAGGTGAACTACTTGTCCGGTCAGAAAATAACTTTTATATTCGGATTCAGCATGTCTCCTTACCCCTAAATCAACTATCTCAATAGCTTTCAAAAATTTTTTTGTTTGCCCTTAATTTAAAACCGCCTACCCCACCCCTAAATGTAGGGCTACAGAGTCCATCTACGAACTCGACCTTACTCTTGACCCAAAGAATCCTCAAACCAAGTTTCATCAAAATATCTCATTCCCTTCGAGAGTTATAGTGCGCACAGACGGACAGACGGACAACTTGTGCGATGTCATAGGTATCCCTCCACTTGCGTTTTGGGATCCCAAAAAATACTTTAAAGCAAGCTATACATTTTCATGATCCCCAAGATGAAATCATAGTTTTTGTCTCAATGGTTTTGCTTTGAAATGAATTTCTAGCTCCCTTAAAGTGCGCATCTTAACTGTAAAGTCAAAAAGTATTTTAGATCAAACGATGCATTTTGGCCGATGATTATTTGTACCACAAGGGTTTTGCTTAAGCTAAGCTCAGCCAAGTTAAAAAATAAAATACTTTTTACCAAACAATACATTCTCGTGATTTCCAAGGGTCTTTGCTCATTTTTATCTCTAGCGTTTTGCTTACAAACGATTAGAACAAACCCAAGAAAAGACAGATTCATATTTCATACTCTGAACCAGCCTTGCACCAGGCCCAGGCC
This sequence comes from Branchinecta sandiegonensis, assembly GCA_030848855.1. NCBI lineage: Eukaryota > Metazoa > Arthropoda > Branchiopoda > Anostraca > Branchinectidae > Branchinecta > Branchinecta sandiegonensis. The sequence goes on from JAUPMV010000014.1 coordinate 13,348,638, forward strand.
CAGCCACAATCAGTTACCGCAGTCTGAATATCAGATACCACGGTAACTGGCCAGATACCGCAATAACTGCAAAAATGCCTTTTGACGATTGTATCAGATACCACGGTAACTACAAAAACGCAACTATTGTTTCTGACATTGCTAGCAGGGGTCCTCTCCAGGCTGGGAACAGGAAAAACAAACCTGTGATCAGATCGATAGAGGATATCTCAGCTGACCTATCCGTTTCAAATAGTATTCACAGTCAGCTTGGCCAGAAGGAATACTTAAAGGACCCCTCGCACTATTTACTCTTCAACTTACAGTATTTTAAAATATTTGAATGCTTTGAAACTAGGCTGTGCTTTCAACAAATAACTCACGGTTTTGGCTGTTTTAAGTCTTTTCGAGACCCGTTGCCTTATGGCGAAAACAGGGAAACAATTTACATATCCGGTTTTTTTTATGGAACAATTCCTCGCAGACAACCATCGACAGCGTGATACACATCGAAGGTAGCAAAACACGACAAGTGAGAAAATTAGCGTTGTTTTGTTAGAGGGGTTAGAATATACCGTACGAAACTGGGGTCTCCGGGTTTAGAAGTATATGGAGTGATTATGGAAGTAGGTATGCATTGGTATTATAGGTAAGTCAGGTCCTTTATCAAAATCGGGCAAAGAGCGAAGCATTAGGAGCGGAAAGGCTGTGAGCAACTGACCTTCCTCGCAGTCTTTGAAGCGACTTCTTCGCCTCCACCTCTCTACCTTTCATCAGAAGCCACGTAGGTGTAGCCGGGGCAAAGAACATACAAATAGACTGGACAATCGGGAATAGCGCTAGCAGTAGCGCTTCGTAGTTCCAGGGCATGAAACAGCCAAAGGTATAGCCAAACAGGATCCCACAGCTGAGAAAAACTGCGGTGAAGCTACCCAGAGCGCCGCGTATCCTCGGGGAAGAGATTTCTCCAATCTGTAAGAAAAGGGTAATAACATCAAGATCAAATCATCAGATACAACTTCTGTCTTTAGTCGCATGCAGCGACTATGAAAACCCCGACAAAAATGAGCGGACCTAGAGGTATTTATTACTCTAGTTTGAGCTCCTGTTAATACCCGTTTACTCCTCTTCCGTCTTCGCCGTTGCTTATCGCACAAGAAGTACTGAAGGAGGCTAGCAGGAGGCGTACTCCTCGCGCCGACCCGCTCTGGAGCGCGTACATAGAACCAATCAGCTTTGACTGCTAGATTTCCTCTTCAGCGACTTGACAGCGATATAGCTATTCGTTTGTAGAGGTAACGAAACAGCCACAGCTTAATCATGTAGGCGCTAAGCTAGTAACGTCCGCTCGTTTGCGTCGAGAGTCGGCCGTTTTTTTCTCGATTAAGCAGGTTTGTGTGACCGAGATAGGGAGACAGCAGTCCTATCTCGTTATTTGTTCTTGATAACATAGAGGCAGTTGGCCTCTTATTTCGTTTTCGTGGGCAACACAGAAAAGACATCCTCGGGTCATTGTTCACCGCCGTTGCTTTACCTCATGGTCATTTTGCTGCAACAATCGTGGAAATTTTTCCAATTTGCGACATATCTGTTACTAAAATTTCATATTTCAAATTTCTCCTTGGGTTCCCCGTTTCTTCCAGTAATTCGCAGTTGGTTTCTGATTTTAAAGTAAAAGACCCAGTTTTAATTCTGAAGAAAAGGATGACAAACTTTTATAAAAAGGCTTCGGTAGCCCCCTAAACTCACAACCTGTATCCATATTTTAACAAGTGAATAATGTAGTACGTAAACAATTGTAATTTAGTTGTCGAACTCCCCGATGAAAAATTTGTAGCCTGCGTAGTAGTATAGTAGTAGTGCGAAAAAGTTGCATGTAATAGCAAAGAATACTATCATTTAATGTGCCTCAGACTGGTCCAACCTTATGTAGTAGTATGTAGTACCATCCTGTCTTGCCATAGGAGCATCCAGTCTTGCTAATAGTAGCATATAGTAGTATGCAGTAACACGGTAGCCTTGAAGTGGAAGCATGTAGTAGCATCATTAGTACTGCATACTACTTTTTCGTACTACTTCATAGTACTATTTTGAGATAAATTTTTCATCGGGTCAGGTGTGTTTTTTATAATAAATGGATCAGTTGGTTTAGGAACAGTTCTGTTTTATACATAATATTTTCTACTCCTCAGTTCTGAGGGAAATAAATAAACAATAATAACTCATTTATTTCCTTAATAGCATTTATAATTGATAGCTGCGGATCGTCAACACAACATATTCCAAATCACGGCTGGCTGAAATTTACAGACAGTTAAAATTACATATAAGATAAGGCACAAACGAAGATAAATACCTTTTAAAATAAAAACATTTTTTCCAAAGTTCATCGTCAGTTGATGTCTTCTTTCCGAAAAGGTCGGCAATTGAAGCATGAACAGACCATCCTCATAAGAAACATAATCTAGACCAAGCGTCACTTTAGCTGCGTTCTATGTCAGGGAAGTTCTCACCGGTGAGTAGTGTAAAGGCGTATTGTAGAAGACGGATTTTCCTATACCTGACCGTCAGTCTGTTACCAAGCCAAGGCGCTAAGAAGAAAGTTCCTATGCTGAGAATCCGCCAAACACGGCAAAAGCATCTTCTGGGCGGGATGGGCGACTTCCGGCCGAGAACGCCGCACGCGGATATGGGAATACGGCAGCCTCCGTCCGAGCGCGTGGTAGTGGTCGAGAATCCGCACCGAGCACGTGATTGGCTGTGAGGGGTGCTTTAAGGAGACCCTATGAGGAGTCCTTGAAGTAGAAGATGGGACTCATCGATTCTATACATACTAGTAAACCAAGTTCCCACCCCAACACCTCACATTGTAGTTCCCCCTTGTGCAACCCAAAAGGCGGGAACATGGGATCGACCGTAGGACCTTTCGGTCTCAAGAATCACGCTCTACAACCTAACCCATTAGAGCTTTTAATTAAATGTTTAAGAAGGTATTGCAGAGACAGGTTCGCACCCACCCCACTCCTCCACCTATCAATCCTAAACTCACATTCCAAGACCTGCCCAGCGCCCTTCCACATTCCTAACAGACCTGCCTAGACGTGATTGCGCAACCTCCCTACCAGGGGCGTCCCGAACCTCTCTTCATTGGGGGGGGGGGGGGCGCACCTGGTAAAATTGACCGAATCGGTACCTGATTTTTACTGAATTTATTAAAAAAATTTTGTAAAAACACAGCGAGTTGCCTTCATGAAGCTACAACGTAAAAAGTTGCAGAGTATATACAAACGAGTCTAAAGAGAAAAATTGGCGCGTTTTCACATTTTTCCGCTTCTGTTTTCTTTTTCATGGATACGCCGTCACTAGCCTTTTACCTCTGGAAGACCTTTCCAGTTTTGCCAACATGACTTGAAATAATCGCAAAAACGGTGTTGCTGCATAGCGACAACGTCTAACCGCTGTGCCCATGATTAATTAAGGCACCGCAGGCGAAACTTTTTTAATCCACCTTTTTTTCTGGCAACATTTAACTACTTCCCATGCAAATTCTAGCTTTTAACACAGTTCAAGCCCCCCAAAATTCCAAGCCTCAAACGCCAACTAAACGAGGCAACCTTTGTCTAACTAGTGGAGACTGCGAAATGCGCCGCAGGCGAAATTTTGTGGAAACACTGATGATGAAAGTGCCTTTCTGCTATCCCAAGATTACCTATTCTCAACCCAGAGTTGTCTGGCAACGAAAGGGGCGATCCAGGGTAAAGTGGATACAAAGTACAATTGTTCTGAATTTACAGCAAACAGAAGTAGGCTAGTTTTCACGTCAAGAGACGTGCTTATAACTGAAGTACTGCAATCCTAAGAAGTAAAAAAATGAACAGCACCTAGCTGAAGCTACCGTAAATGGTAAAGAACGAGAGCTAAATAAATGCCACTTAATTACCGAATTCAGTAACTGGGTTGAAGCAAATAATGAATTCGTAGTATACCGAAAAACTAACTAAAAAAATAAGGAACAGATCGAGAGCGGTATTACAACCGAATTTCATAATGGAATAAAACTCTTGTTGAACCACCTAAAACAACCGAATTCGGCAAGTCTAGTAACAGAAACGGACTAAAAAAAAATCCGGCGTATTACCGTATTCGGTAACGAATCAGAACTAAATGAATCTCACCGAATTTAATTATGAAATGGACTGACCGAATGCGACCGAATTACCGAATTCGGTAGGGAATGAGACCAAATAAACAGGTTAAATCACCCGATTTACGCAGGGACGGACTGAATGCGGCGAAATCGATGCGGACTAAATGTTCGATGAATTATCGTATTCGGTCACGAATCAGAACCAAATGAATCTGATTAATGACCGAATTATCAAATGGACTGACCGAATGCGACCGAATTCGGTCAAGAATGAGGCCAAATGAACAGGTTAAATCACCGAATTTACGCAATGTCGGACCGAATGCGGCGAAATCGATGCGGCCTGAACAAAAGTTGGATGAATTATGGAATTCCGTCACGAATCAGAACCAAATGAATCTGATTAATGACCAAATTATGAAATGGAATGAACGAATGGAATAGAACAGATACGGACTTGAGAAAAGTCCGGTGAATTACCGAATTCGCTAACGAATGAGACCAAATAAACAGGTTAAATCGCCGAATTTACGAAGGGAGAGACCAAATGCGGTGAAATCCATGCGGAGTGAACAAAAGTTGGATGAATTAGAAAAGTCGATAAAGAAAGGGGAACCAATAAACACGTTAAGTCGCCCAATTTCGAAATGCGGGGACAAACGATTTTGTCGAAAGGGCATCACGGCTTCGCCGCGATGCCCGTTTTGACCGAATTTTTCGCCTTCGGCGAAAAATTGACCGAATGCCCAAAACGTAGGGGGGGCGCTGCGCCCCCCCCTCGGGACGCCCCTGCTCCCTACTCACCCACCGCCACCACAGAATTCGAGAGATGTATTTCCATCACTCGTCACCATGCAAAACTCGACCTGTCCAACATTGGCGTCATGTACCATTCTTTCGCAAGGGGTGTATCTTTCGCTAAAGCCTAAGCCCTCTCTCCCACCCTTTCCAGTGTGAAATATGCCAAGAGGTGTGTAACCCATCATCTGACAAGCTTCAACCCATTCACTCTCTGTTTCCTTGAAAATCTCTATGTCTCACTAATGAGGGTTGTCGTGAACCGACGAGGGGGTACAGCATTCAGGGGGATACAGGGGCAATCTGAATAACATACTCTCCCACTGGCGATACCTACCGAGCATCCTCAGCCTAACCCTCCATTTCTCATCCTCTGACAAGCCTAATACAGTATACAAAATCCAATCCTAATTTTGGCACAAAACCTAAAACTGATCATGGCAGATTTTCCATCCCCTGACGAATCTAACATGTCGCGCTTTTCTTGCAAGGAGAAGGGTTGCGCACTCTCATCCCCTCTCACTAATAGGTTATGAATTATATAATAATCAGTGTAACTGTGCAATTTGGCAAACAAGTCAGCGAATTTCTTTTCTTTCCATGGTGGGATTTCTCTTCGATGAACAGTCCGAAACTCGTTCATTTGTAAATTATTATGGTACTAGCCCCTATGTAACGGGCCATGGAGCTTTGTAGGAGTCGAAGTTTATTTTGTTCCTTTACTTTGAATTTAATAAAACTGAACTGAACTGAACTGAACTGAACCTGCCAAAGGCAGTTCCATTTGACCAGACAATACCTGTCCACTTGACTGATGTATTTCCAAACCCTTAACAAAGCTACCTCAACCTTTTCGTTTAATGATTGTCGTTGAAAAAAAAATGTTACTTAAAGCACAACTCCTACTAGAAATGATCTTTTCACTATGAAGTTGATCAGAAAAAACTTTCTCAAAAATAACATTACTTTACATCTGAATTTAGCAATTTTCTTGTTAGCTCCTGACGACTCTGAACAGCCTTCCTGGTCTCCGACGCGGAGGCTGGGCGCAAAACACTTGAAAACTTGAAAACTTAACGCAAAACTTAACGCAACTTAATGCTTTTAATTCCATCAGGGAGCTAGGTATATTATAGAAGGCAGGATAATCAAGAGGGGTCCTTTAATGTCATGAATAAATAACACACCAGGATGAGATGCAAACTCTGGAATGCGAGTTCACTTACCAAGATTTTCTACAACCACTGAGGAAGCGAAATGGTTTTACAAAAGAGTATGCGTGTCTTATTTCTTCGGTAGGGCCTCGTGTGACACTTGCAACCTCCGACTTAACTAAACTTTCTTTTCCTGGACCCGACGATCCGCGTGGGGTTATGGGGATGAGTAAACCAGAATCTTCTAACCCGAGTAAGTTGTGAGCAGGTGATACGATTCAAGTGAAACTTGCTGTATGGTATGATCAGATGTCAGTGATGGCACCTGATTTGTATTATCGGGAGCGAGTTTGACCATCATGGGAGTTGCCCGGAGTAAACATGTTTAGGGAATAAAGGAATGGAGGAGTTTGGATAAGACTTGGACGGTACATTGCTCGTGAATCCTAGATATTTGGAGGTCTGGACGGAATCTGGTTTCAGCTTGGGAAGTTTAAGCGAAGAACAGAATTTTTTATGGAACACGAAAGGATGCTGAGGCCAACAACGCCTTTCGAGAGAACATTACAGTTCGTCAGCGTCTGGACAAGGGAATGTCCGTAAGATTTACTGGTGGATCCTAGACCTGTCCGTTATTTCGTCTAATAGAATAGATTAGTCTTTAATTTTTACTCACATCGTCGACAAACCAAATAGTTATTTGTAATAGTAATTATAAATAATAATATAAATAATAGTAATTAATAGATACTTATAATACATATTATAAAATAATTATCGTCGGAACTAAGAAAAATAGAACACATTTTTTTTAAAATAAAGAAACATAACAACTGACAACTGACTTTCTACCATACATTAAGCGCCAATCTTACACAAAGCAGAAAAAACAATATTCTTTGAGCCCAAGCTGACTTTGAAACATTTATTCAAACAATGTTTACAACGGGTACGTCAGCTACGATTCTTCATCAGCGATATTTCGGCACGTACAAACCTGTGATCACAGGTTTGTTTCTTTCCCCGAAGTTGAACCAGAAGATTGACAGCCTGACGAGGACCCTTGCCAAAAAGGGCCGAAATATCGCTGATGAAGAATCGTAGCTGACGTACCCGTTGTAAACATTGTTTGAATAAAAGAAAAAACAATTTTGAGAAACGAAAATTTTTTAAGATCCCCAAGGGCCCATGATCATCTGTGCCCCAAGTATTTGGCTTACAAGTTCAATTCTAGAAATAACCGTTAAGTGCGCACCTTTGGTCGCAAAATGCAAAGCAAAAATACTTATGTTCATGACCCAAGGGCCCATAATCATTTGTGGATCAGTGCTTCTGATTACAAAAGGGATTCCTATAGCCCCCTTAAAGTGCGCATTGTAACCGCAATAATCGTCTGTGCCTCAAAATAGCCCAAATCTTAGATGATACCTTACCTACTGCGTATGCTTGCAAGTGCCATATAAGCTTACAGCTGTTGTCTATTTTCACTCACTTCGTCAACAAGCCAAATAGTTGATACTTGTTAAACATATTATAAAATAATTCTTGTCGGAACTAACGAAAATAGAATACATTTTGTTTTTAGAAATAAACAAACATAACAAATGACAATAAGACACAGATGGCACTTTACACACTTTACACCGTGACATAGGAATGTGAACTGGTTAGATGAATTTGCCTTCGGGCGGGATCACTGTTCCTATGGTCGGCTTCTACCAGACTATTGTAGTGGTTTGCGCACTCTGTTCACAAGCCAATCGGTAGCTCAAATGGTTAGAGCGCCTGCCTTGTAAGCAGAGGGTCCTGGGTTCAAATCCCGGCTGAGGAGCATTTTTGTCTTTCAGTTCACTACTTATAAAATAACAAATGACATTGCTCCCATATACTTACATAAACTTGAGACGCTGGATTCCCCACACCGCTCATGACTCCCGTTAGAGTTCTACCAGCGAGAATGCACCACTTATTCGTTCCAAAGCCAATAAGGAGCCATCCAATGCAAAAGAATGGACCAACGAGAACGAGCGTCCTTTGCCTGCCCAGATGACTCATGGGGAATCCAGCGAGGATGCTGCCGAAAAAAGCACCAATCAGAGGTACGCTGCCTAAAAACAAGAATTATAAAGCGGAATTAGCACCTATGGCACACACCAGCGTTGCCACATGTCGCACGATAGTGTGAAATAGTCACTCTATTTTGTTTTTGTCACTCTTGTCCTACGGAGGACATACAAATCACTCTATTTCAGAAAATGACCAAATGTGTCATTTTTGCAGCAGGGATTCCGACCATAAGTGACTATTTCAAGTTTTTTTCATGAAAGTAAGATTAAGATGTGTCATTTTTATAGAGGCGGTTCCGACCTAAAGTGGAAATTTCATAAAAATAAATTTCACTCCCAATTCACTCTCTGTTTTGGGCCTAAAGTCACTCTAAATATTTTTGATGTGGCAACCCTGGCACACACTCCTGTTCTCGTCGGACGAGATTCCGCTACTAAATTTAATTTTTTGTTTGACTGTGTAACTCTTTTTATGTTCAACTTGTGTTGTCACGTGACCCGGTCACGTTAACCTGAACCGGTGCCAGCTTCGTCCATCACGGTTGCAACAACCGGATCAACAAGTCCAGCGTTGACCCGGTTCAAGCGAGGTTATAGATAGATTTATTAATTGCTAAGCAGCCCGAGGGCCATGTCAACAAAAAATCACAAAAAAATATCACATACTAGAAGAAAACTCACAAAACAAAACAAGAACACAAAAAAAGAGAAAAAGCTCCTCCTTCATCTTAATCTTTCTCTTCTCTAATAACCATTTTCAATATTTCTTTGTTATTTCCCTAATCCAAAAATCTACTTGAATGGTATGGTATGGTATTATATGAAAGCATATAATACCATGCTTTCACTGTGGTAATTCTACTCTCTTTGGATTGTGATATAGGCTGAAATCACATTTGTAACTTAGGCATCGTGAAAAGCCGTATATGCCACCATTTTCACTAGAGAAATATTTTTGAAAGTCGAAATTTTTTCCACTTTAAGATGTAAGTACAGAATCCGTCCAAGAAAACTCGGTTATATATATTTTTGATCTGTAGCCCGCAAAATGCACAAGGCAACAGCGGAGTAAAAAATAACAAAAAGAAAACCAATATTTCGAACCAAAATGCGGGACTAAAAAATTCTGTCCGAATCACAAAACCAGACCCACTTACTTATCCATGAGATGTCATCCGTCGTGAGTTCCATGGTGTTTGATTCAACCAGACTGGGAATGCCTGGGGAGCTCCATCCTCGAATGAAGCCGGTGTTCAAGAAGCCGATAGCGGCAGCAAGGGAAGCAAGAACCTACAAAGGTCGAACCTCAGAACAAGAACATGGCCTGACTTACTTTCTGCCAAAGAGCGTATAACGATTAGTGGTTGGGGGGGGGGGGGGGGGTCTGCGTCCAGGGCATGCCCACTTAGAGCGTGTTCCATCCTACTTACCGTAGTTACCACGCATAACGTCACAAATTCTGCCCTTTTGTCGTCAAGGCTGGAACGACTTTTCTGTTTTCCAGCGGAATATCATGACACGGGTGAATCTGACCAATCACGTGACAGAGATTCGTGGTTACTACGCTTACCACGCTCGGGAAGGCTGGAACGGTCAGCGTAGTAACTTTTCGTGAGGTTGGAACGGATTTAGTAACTAATAGTTACTGTTGGTACGAGGGTGGAACACGCTCTTAATAGCTATGTGCTTATAATTTACCACTACGGTTAAATAAAGAACATTGTGGCTTTTGTCTGAGGAGAGGGTGTAGCAAACCGGCGCAAGTACAGAAGAACACCCGGCTGTGCTTTTCTTGGTTGGTCTGTTTGACGTTTTTGATAAACGGATCTATCTAGAATACGGACAGAATATTTCCGTTCCTGTAAGTTTCTTCTGTATCTGCCCCGGTCCATTTTAATTCTAAGATCATTAAATCTTACGGAGCTACCAACATTTTATCACGGCTGCAAGAATTGCACACTGATTTCCCTCAGAAATCTAGTCTATAATACATCTGTTGCCGCATCACCGACTGATTAGACTATTTTTGGGATCCCAAAACGTAAGTGGAGGGATACCTATGACATCGCAAAAGTTGTCCCTCTGTCAGCACGATAACTCACGAAGGGAATGAGATATTTTGACGAAACTTGGTGTGAGGATTCTTTGGGTCAAGGGTAAGGTCATGTTCGTAGATGGGCTCTGTAGCCCTAGATTTCGGGGTGGGGAGGGGGTTCAAATTAAGGGGCAAACAAAATATTTTTAAACAGCTAATGTGCTAGTCGATTATGGGGTAAAAAGACACGGTGAACACGAAGGTGGAAACCATTTTTTCGTCGCATAAGTAGTTCGTCCGGAATCCGGCGAAAACCGGAAAGTTGGTTAGAATTAAAAGTTTTATTTGAAGTTGATTAGATGTTCGATTATGGGGTAAGAAGACATGCAGAACACGATGATGAAAACCATTTTCTCGTCGGACAAGTAGTTCTCCCGGAATCCGGCCAAACCCGAAAATTTGAAGCGAAAGTTTTAATTGAAGTTGATTATATGATAGATTTAGGGCTAAGAAAAGACGCTGAATCTGTATATGACAATCATTTTTTACCCGGACATGTAATTCGTCCGGTATCCGGTTGAAACCGGAAATTTTTATGAGTTAAAGTTTTATTTGAAGATGATTAGATGTTCTTTGTAGGGATAAGGAAATACGCTGAATTCGTTTATGAATTGTTCTTTTTTTGCTGGACAAGTAGTTCGCTCGAAATTCGGCCGAAACCGGAAATTTGGCAGAAGTATAAAGCAGGAAGTTTCGGTCAGTATCATGGCTTATAGAGGTATATCTGAACTTGGTTTTCTCAGATGATTAGCAAGGCGAAGACTGGATCTGGCGAAGAGAAGACCCAATCGTCTGGATCAAATTTCAGAGTTTTGGGGTCCCCTATCGAAACCTTAGGTCTTGTTTTTATTGATAGTTGTAGGCCTATTGTATGTTTCGTAAGTTATCCTCCTGTTGTCTTTGTTCTTTTCTTTTTTCTATACCTTTCTTTTGTTGTAAAACATTTTGTGGATTACAAATATACTATACTAATGCAGCTTGATGGCTCCGAAGTGCGAGTTAAGGTAATACACTGTAAAAAAAAATCTTGCAGTATTTGCTACTGGGATTAATCTTGTCTCTAAAAAGACAATCTTATCTCTAATTCGGATTAATCTTATCTCAGTAGAGATAAGATTAATCCCAGTAGCAAATGCGGCAGTTAACTTTAATCCTTACTCGGAGAAACTTTTTACAGTGTATTCAATAATATTCATAATGTTTTGCAACAATATTGGCCTTTCAAAATCGTTGCGCTGTGAACAGGGCTTCACGTATGGGGGGGGGGGGGGGGGGTAACAAAATAGCTGAATCGATCGCGGCGGCCGCGATTTTTCTTAAAAAACAGTCGTTTTTTCTGCAAAAGCAGTCGGTAACAAGAGCTGAAAGCTCATAAGGCACTTGTCAGAACAGTTTGCATGTTTGTCAGTTTGTCCTCCTGCAGGTACCCCCCCCCCCCCCCCCCCCCAGTGATCAGACCCACACCGGACTTGAAACTGAACATTTGAGACACTCGTTCTTGACACTTGTCAAGTTTCATGCACGTCCGATCACCCGTTCCTAAGTTATGAATGCCACCTGCTTCCGGATTCCCCATCCTTCTACTCCCCCCACGATGGTCAGATCGGGGAAGGGACTATTTTCAAGTCAATATGTTAGAGTCCCTAATTGGCCTGCCAAGTTTCATGGTCCTAGCGCATCAGATTATAATTGGTAGCCATAAAATGCCGTACTCGTATCTCCTAAAGGACTGTAAGCTGGAACCCCTTTCTGTTCGTAGAGAACAGCTGTGCCAACGTTTCGGAACAAGTCTGTCATCCCACCCTTTCTACCGAAATATGCTTCCTCCACCCTTTAAACCGGAAAGAAACAGACCTCCAAGAGAAGCAGCTATGAAAGTACCAAAACTCACACCTGTCGCTTGTAAAACTGAAAGGTACCGTAATAGTTTTGTGCCTCAGTTTACCTTGTATCACAACAACCTTACTTGAATTACTGTATTTATTTTATAACAATTGTATATATGTTTTGTTGTAGGTTAATGACAAGTGCCAATTAATTTGCTCGCGCATGAAATGTTGTGCCGCATTTATTTTGAAATTAAATTAAATTAAATCTGGAAGCACCCTAGCTCGAGATCACCGGAATTCCGGGAAACCCCCTCCACTTCCCCCACCGTGACACGATCCGGTCCTGTTTTGTCAGGAAAGCATCTAGCGTTTACGCTTGCTCTTCCAACCAAGTCCAACTCCGATGCCTCGACTGTAAGCGATTCACGAGATTTCCGCTGCCCCCTCCAGCCCCCCCCCCCCTCCCAGTGATAAGATCCGGTCAAGACTTGAAACTGAACATCCAAGACACTTGTTCTTAATATTTACCAAGTTTCATGCACGTCCGATCACCCAATCCAAAGTTGTGAATGTCACTAGATTCCGGATTCCCCACCCCTCTACTCCCCCCACGATGATCGGATCGGGGAAGGGACTATTTTCAAGTCAATATGGTAGAATTCCTAAACTGCCTGCCAAGTTTCATGGACCTAGCACATCTGGAAGTACCCTAACTCGAGATCACCGGAATTCCTGTAAACCCCCTCCAACTCCCCCCACCGTCACACGATACAGTCCTATTATGTCAGAAATGTATCTAGGATTTAAGCTTTTTCTTCCCACCAAGTTCCATCCCGATCCCTCGAATCTGAGCCTTTCAGGAGATTTCCGGTGCCCCCTTCCAGCCCCCCCCCCCCAGGTATCGTATCCGGTCTGGATTTGAAAAGGAACATCTGAGGCACTTGTTCTTGACACTTGTCAAGTTTCATGCACGTCCGATTACCCCTTCCAAAGTTATGCATGTTACTAATTTCCGGATTCCCTATCCCTTCACTCTCCCTACGATGTTCGGATTGGGAAAACGACTATTCTTAAGGCAGTCTGTTCGGGTCCCTGATATGCCTACCAAATTTCCTCGTCCTAGTACCGAACTCATGGGATCACCGAATTCCCGCCCCCCCCCCCCCCCAACTCCCCCACATTGCCCGAATTCGGTCCGGTTATGTCAATGATGTATCTAGGACTTGTGCTTGTGCTTCCCACCAAGTTTCGTCCCAATCCCTCCACTCTAAGCGTTTCCCAAGATTTCCGGTTCCCCCCTCCAGCTCCCCCAAAGTCACCAGATCCAGTCCGGATTTTAAGTGGGTCGTCTGAGGCACGAGATCGCTCCAACTATCAAATTTCAACTATCAAATTCACTCGTTCAAAATTTATAAATTCTTCAAGATTCCGGATTCCCCCTTCCTCCACTACCCCAACGATGGTCGGATCGGGGGAAATGACTATTTCCAACTAAATCATTTGGGGTCCCTGATATGCCTGCCAAGTTTCAATGTCCTAGCTTGTGCAGAAGTGCCTGAACTAGCAAAACCCGGACCGACCGATGGACAGAAACTGCGATCGCTCTATGGCACTTGGCCGAAGGGCAAGTGCCATAAGAATGACCAGCCAGTCGGTAAATACCTTGCCCCCCCCCCCCCCCAACATTTTGGGTAGTAGCGCCTCTGGTTGTGAATATTAAAATCGTACTATGGAGATGGTTTGAGAGATCCCCGTCAAAATTACTGCATATGAGACTCCACTGGGTGTACTCCGGTACTCGGCGGTACTATCTCTGCCAAAAGACAACATAAAGACTAACCTGGGGCACGACTTTATCCGGGTTTTTGATCTGCAGACGGCTCCTCATGCCATTTTTCTCTTCGACCATCTTGAGGCCTAACTTCCCACTAAGCTGCAAAATAAACAGAAACTGATACCCATTCTTTCACTCTATTGTCCCAACAGCTGAAAATTGCATTGATCGAAGAACCTGTTTTGCAATTAAGTTTAAACGCATTACCATAAAAGAATGAAACATAAGCACGCTATCGCGCTGCGAACCCCAAGACCACACGAACTTAGAAGCCTGATCCTTCTGGAGAGTGGATTCACCCATTTTCAGTCCCATAGCCTATTGCAATTTTGTATGTAGGCCTATGCTTGGATGCATCTTACACGAAAAGCACTAAGGAAGGAGCCACAGTAGGCTACGTAAACAAGAGCTGTAAGCTCATATGGCACTTGCAAGCATACGCAGTAGGCAGGCAGTAGGTAATAGTAACAGCTAAGATTCTTGCTGTGTTGAGGAACAGACGGTTATGGACCTTTAGGATTCATGAAAATGTATGGTTTAGTAAAAATATGCCATGAAATTCGCGGTCACAATGCGAAGCTTAAGGGGGCTAGGAATCCTTTTTGTAAGCCAATGCACTGGCACGAAAGCATTTCATTCGCTCGAAAGTATTATTTTTTTTGCATTTTGCGGCTGACATGAGCACTTTAAGGGGTTCGAACTGAACTTGGAAGCAAAATACTTCAGGCACAGATGATCATGGGCCCTTGGGGATCCTAAAAATGTTTAGTTTCTTCAAAATGTATTTTCAAATTTGCGGTAACATTGGTGCTTTAAACATGTTGGAAAATCATTTGCAAGCAAAAGCCTCTTTGCAAAATTATCACGGGCCCTTGGGAATCAGGAAGATGGATCTTTTGGTCAAAAGTATTTTTTCACTTTGCAGTTAAGATACCCACTTTAAGGGGGTTAAAATTCATATACTTGAGGTACAAACGATCATGGGCAGTTGGGGGGGTTATGAACGTATTCATGAGATCAGAAACACGTCCTTTAGTCAACTGTCAAGTTCCTTCGGATCCGTCCAACCGTTCAAAAGTTATGCGGGAAATTCTGGTAGTCCGGATTCCAATTCCCACCACTCCCCCGAAGATGGTCGGATCGAGGAACTGACTGCTTCCAAGTCAATCTGATTGGGTTTCCAATACACCAGCCGAGTTTCACCGTCCAAGTGCATTTGTAAGTACCTTAAATCGCGGTCATTGGATTTCTAGAAAACCCCTTCCAAGACCCCCACAGTGCGCCAATCCGGTCCATTTCTGTCAAAAATGTATTTACAACTTGTCCTTGTTCTTATCACTAAGCTTCATCCCGGTCCCTCCACTCTAAGCCTGTTCTGAGATTTTCGATCCCCCTCCAATCCTCCTCCCCCCAAAGTTATCGGATCCGGTCCGGACACGAAATGTTACATCCGTGACACGAGCTCTTTCCAACTGTCAAGTTTCGTTTGTGTCCGATGCCCTTTTCGAAAGTTATGCTTGCCTCAAGATCTCGGTTTGCCCCCCCCCCCCCCGATGGTCGGATCGGGGAATTTTCTTAAGCCAATCTGGTCGGGTCCCTGGTAAGTCTGCCAAGTTCCATCGTCCTAGCACATCTGGAAGTACCTTAACCCGTGATAACCGGAATTCTGGGACCAAGAATCCACCCCCCCCCCCCACAGTGCCGGATCCTATCTGGTTATGTCAAAGATAATATCAAGGATATGTGCTTGCTCTTCCGAGAAAGTTTCATCCTGATCCCTCCACTCTAAGCGTGTCATGAAATTCCCGGTACCCTCCCTCTAACTCCCGCACAGTTCTCGGATCCGGTCCGGACGTAAAATGGGACATATGAGGCATGTGTTCTTTCTACATATCAAGTTTTATTCAGATCCGATCACACGTTTGAAAGTTACGCAAGCCTCAGCATTCCGAATTCCCCCTCCTTCCACTCTCCCCGATGGTCGAATCGGGGAAGTGACTATTTCAAAGTCAGTTGGTCGGGTCCCTGATATGACTACCAAGTTTCAACATCCTAGCACATCTGGAAGTACCTTAACCCGTGATAACCGGAATTCCGGGATCCAGCCTCACCCCCACAGTGACCGGATCCGATCCGGTTATGTCAACGATGTATCAAGGATATGTGCTTGTTCTTCCCACCCAGTTTCATCCCGATCCCTCGCATCTAAGCGTGTCCCGATATTTCCGTACCCCCCCCCCCCCTCCTCCAACTCCTCCCACAGTTGTCGGATCCGGTTCGGACGTAAAATGGGACATGTGAGGCATGTTCCACATATCAAGTTTCATTTGGGTCCGATCACCCGTTCAAAAGTTACGGATGCCTCAATATTCCGGATTCCCCCTCCCTCCACTCCCCCACGATGGTCAAATCAGGGAAGTGACTATTTCCAAGTCAGTTTGGTCGGGTCCCTGATATGCCTGCCAAGTTTCATCTTCCTAGTACATCTGGTAGTACCCTAACTCGTGATTACCGGACCGACCGACCGACCGACCGACAGACAAACGGAAAAGTGATCGGTATATAAAAACTGAAAAAACAGTATAACCTTATAGAAAATCAAAAACGCTTAGCTAGCACATGAAGATCAAGACCAAAGGTTTCGATGGGACCCCAAAAATTTAATATCTGATCCTGGCAAATGGGTCTTGTACATATCCGGTCTTCGCCAGACTCCTTGAACATTTTTACTATTAAGATCTGGAAACAGAAGAAGGCCAATGGCTAATCACCTGAGAAAACCAAGTTCAAACATGGATTCAGCATGTGTGTATTTACCCCTAGGCTGTTCGTCATATCTACTTTGACGAAAATGATCAAATCTTCCTGCCTTACTTCTACCAAATCTCCGGTTTCGACTGGATTCCGGGCGAACTACTTGTCCGGCAAAAACGAGAGCTCAGAAAACGAATTCAGCGTATCTCCTTACCCCTATATCGAACATCTAATCAACTTACGATAAAACTTTAACTTTTGACAAATTTTTCGTTTTCAGCCGGATTCCGGACGAACTATCTGTCTGGGTAGAAAATCATTGTCAAAAGCGGATTCAGCATGTCTTCTTACACCTAAATCGGACATCTAATCAACTTCAGGTAATACTTTTCCTTTTAACAAATTTTCGGGTTTCGGTCGGATTCGGCGCGATCAACTTGTCCGACGAGGAAATGATTTTCATATAAACGTTCAGCATGTCTTCTTACCCTTAAATCGAACATCTAATCAACTTTAAATAAAAGTTTTAGTTTTAACAAACTTTCCGGTCTCGGCCGGATTCCCGGCAAACTACTTGTGCTGCAAGACAATGGTTTTCATATTCGTGTTCAGCCTGTCTTCTTGCCTCTCAATCGACTACCTCATTATCTTTTAAAAAAAATTATTCACCCCTTAATTTGAACCCCCTTCCCTACCCATAAATGTTGAGCTTCAGAGCCCATCTACGAACTCGACCTCTACCTTGACATAACAAGTCCTCACATCAAGTTTCATCAAAATATCTCATTCCCTTCGAGAGCAGACAGTCAGACCGACAACTTCTATGAAGTCATAAGTATCAACAGAAAGAATGAGTCACACCAATAATTGGGATTCATCATTTGACTTTCAGATCTTCTCGTTCCAACATTTAAAGTTACAGTGACTTACTAACAGAAAACTGCTGAAGCAAGCTCCTTGGAAACCATCATCAGATATGATTCAGTTGCAGCATTTGTTTACAGTAGAGGTATGCTTATTTGAATGTTTGTTGATAGTGGACTTTGCCATTTTCATGCACTTGCTGTGTCTAAAGCTAACTACCAGTTAGCCAAAGTAGGTAATCAGGGCATCTGAAAACACCTCTATAGGTATTCTGGATCTTCATTCTACCATTTAGCCCAAAACTGAACTGCTCACATTAAAGTAACTCTTCACATAAGCATACCTCTACTGTACTTCGTGGTTAACATCATCTCTACTTATCATCTATCATCATAATTGTAAGGTTTGAATCTGGTATGAATGGCGTTGAGTTCCACTTCATGTGGATCTCTATCCTATCTGCCTTTTCAGTGGATTGTTGGTGGGTACTTTCAGTTAGAAGTTTTGCTTAGTAGACTCCATTCTCCACTGTCATCCCGGCAGCATCCGGACCAAAATCCTACAAGACTTTTTTATATTCTTTTTGGACAGGAAGTTTGGTGCTGGTGATATCTAGAAAATGGTTCAAGTTTTAGCTTATCACACATGCATTTTAGTAGCTGAGTTCTTCATTGACATTGGAGGTTGTGCGGCATTCAAAAAAGAAGTGTTGGTTTGGGTGTTTCTTCTTCTGCATGGCATATACTGCAGTTTCAAGATTCAAGGTCGGAGGTTGGTTGATTTGATCCTTTCCTTGTTCAATGACTGGTACTTGGTGTCCACTTTAGACCCCTTTCGGCCTTTCACTCTTTGCAGATATTCCAATTCCAATTCCAAAAAGTTGAGAGGGTACGTGGACTATGCTGTTGTCTTTTCACCCCTTTGACATTAAATTCGTATTTTCAGAGGTTCAGCAATCCAGCGTCTTCTTTAGGATCTGAATAATCGTAGTATAGATCAGCCTTTCAATATGCGAAGGAAGTTGCATACTGACGATTGAATCAAATGGTTCTGGTATCTTTAGTCTTCGGCAACTGATCTTCAGCTTCTTGGTTTCTGGTGTACTTGGGACAGATGTGCTGGGCAGTTTCAGCTGGCACTGAACACACTCTATACAAAAGATAGATGATATCATTTGTAATATTTGTATTTGCGCGCCGTTATTTTACTTGAAAAGAGAAATTTCAAGAAGCTGAGAAAGAAGAAGAAGAGTAACGATAAAGTTCAAAGGCCAAAGCGCCTTAAGTTTTAAATTCTCTCTGAGGCAGGAGATATTTTTTTACCAGATTTATCTGATCTTATTCAGTCGCGATATGTCAGATAACGAATCGAAAGAGTAAGTTGTGCCTTTCTCTGTAATTTTGGATAGATTAGCCTGCACAAAAGAATAAATAGGAAATGCATTTTCAAATTGTGCCTGTCAATTGCTGTTATAAATCTCTTAACTTTCAGCTTTGCTATGCGGTCAAATTTATCTGTCCTTGCTCCAGAATTAAAAGTATTTTAAAAAGACCTTTTACTTGTTATTTGTCTGAAAGTATAGACATTTTTAATATGAATTGTGGATGATGCTGTTTGAATGTGAAATGCAAGTTTCCACAGAAGATATAACATAGTATCAAAGAGGCTTCTGCATACTGTATAGTGCTTTTGTCCTGCTTCGGGCTGGCTTCGGGCTGCCCTGGAGCAGTCTTTCAAAAATCCTCAATTTTTGGGCATGATGGACAATGGTGCCCATACGTTGGGGCACCATGCCCTGGAGCATGGGCATGGTACCCCCATGATAATTGGCTGAAATGAGACTGGTTAGGCCAGGGGCATCGCAAGTGCATTTTCGGTGGGGGGGGGGGGGGTGCAGACCCAAAATTTTACAGTATCTTTCAAAAATTTTACCAAATCCTAGAACTAAGAATTCAAGCTTTAATTATGGAACAGAAACGATTACGTAGGAAAAAGTACGCTAACAATAAAGGGCAGCGTGAAAGACAATGAGCCAACTATTAGGCGGCATTTATGCGAAGCCCACATGGAGAATATATTGCCGGGCATGATTGCAGTAACAGCCTCTATCTATTATAGCCAATAAAAATGAAATCAAGCGGCGCAGGGGAAAATTTTTGAAATCCATTTTTTCTGTAGGCTAAAATTTAACTGCTTCTCTTACAAATTCTATTGTTTACCGTTGATTAAATACCAAGACTCTAAGAAGTTCCAGAAACCGGATGGAGCGACGTTCCAGCAGCAACTGTAGTGTAGTCATTGTGCGAAAAAAAAAATTGCTTTTTCCTGCCAAATTTAATTTCCATCCAAATTCTAGCTTTTAATGTTTCAAAATCTCAATCCTAAAACTGGCTTAAGACCCCCGTCAAATGACGCGCCCTTCCAAAAAATAGAGAATATTACGAAAAGTGCTGCAGGCTGAATTTTCGAAAAATTTATGATTACGAATTATTTAGCAATAATTAGCATCGCAAGTGCATTTTCGGTGGGGGGGGGGGGGGGTGCAGACCCAAAATTTTACAGTATCTTTCAAAAATTTTACCAAATCCTAGAACTAAGAATTCAAGCTTTAATTATGGAACAGAAACGATTACGTAGGAAAAAGTACGCTAACAATAAAGGGCAGCGTGAAAGACAATGAGCCAACTATTAGGCGGCATTTATGCGAAGCCCACATGGAGAATATATTGCCGGGCATGATTGCAGTAACAGCCTCTATCTATTATAGCCAATAAAAATGAAATCAAGCGGCGCAGGGGAAAATTTTTGAAATCCATTTTTTCTGTAGGCTAAAATTTAACTGCTTCTCTTACAAATTCTATTGTTTACCGTTGATTAAATACCAAGACTCTAAGAAGTTCCAGAAACCGGATGGAGCGACGTTCCAGCAGCAACTGTAGTGTAGTCATTGTGCGAAAAAAAAAATTGCTTTTTCCTGCCAAATTTAATTTCCATCCAAATTCTAGCTTTTAATGTTTCAAAATCTCAATCCTAAAACTGGCTTAAGACCCCCGTCAAATGACGCGCCCTTCCAAAAAATAGAGAATATTACGAAAAGTGCTGCAGGCTGAATTTTCGAAAAATTTATGATTACATATTCTTTTTGGCATTCAAATAAAAGCAAGGACTATCGATGATATCATAGATCATCCCTTTTGTCTGCTATTAGTGCTTCACTTGACCTCTTCTGAGTTTCGAGGTTTGTGGTAAATTCTGAATCCTGGCAATTATAATGAATAAATTACCGAATCCCAGTTATTATACAGAATAAGTTTAGACCAATAGAATGTTGGGATTCTGTATAACTACCGTATCCCGGTTATTATACCAAATTGTTTTGGTATCGAAAGACTACCGAACAATATTCATATTTGGTATACTTCTTCGAAACTGGAACAAAGTCAGGATTTGTGGTTATCTTCCTAATCCTGGAAATTATACTGAATAAATAACTGAATCCCAATCATGATACTGAATAATTTTGAACCAATAGCTTATTCGGGATTCTGTGTAACTACAGAATCTCCATAAATATACCGAATAGTTCCAGCATCGAAAATTTACCAAATGATTTCAGTAAATTCTCTCACCAAATGCTTTATAACTACCGAATACTGGCAATAATACCGAATCCCGATCATTATACCGAAGATATTTGTACAGATAGCCTATTTAGGATTCTGTATAACTACCGTTTCCACGTAAATCTATCGAACAGTTCTGCTATCGAAAAAATACCAAACAGTTTTAGGAAAATTTTAGGCCTCCGGCCCAAAATTTTACCGAATCTCGAAAAGGTGGGGGGGTGCTGCCCCCCCCCCTTGTGACGCCCCTGGGTTAGGCTACAAACCTAGATAGGGTTGTCTTCCCATCCTAGATCAAAAGAGACCTGATCTAATACTCTATCCAACCTCTTTTCCAGTTTTCAAAATATAACAGCACTCACAAGATAAGTTGTCTCTTGTAGTTTTGTTGAAGCCACATCTTTCTATTGGGCTTACTCAATACTTTTTCAGGTTAATTAGAGTGGACAAGGCAAGCTTTTCAATCTGTTCAGTCGAGTGAAATTCCCTTTTGCTTGTTTGGCTTTTATTGTATTTATTTTGAGTCTAGTGATTTTTGATAACAATTGTTAACATAGTCAACAAGATAGTCGATCCTAATCAGAATCTGTTCAAAATTGAAAAATTGAAAAATGACTAAAAAAGCTAAAAATAAAGCAAGTGGCAATAAATTTTTGTTGAGCCAGCGCTGCCGAATTTTGATTTGCCGCTGCTTTGCGGACTAGTTCTGAGTATATAGAGATACTAAACTACACTTTTTCCCCTTTTAAGCTCAAGGCTCTTATTTTCTTGTTAAAGGACTCCTGAACAATGAAACCATGCTTGAACACACCATGGAGAATGCATTTACAGACATGGCCACGGAGAGCATTCTTCTCCTGAGCGTGACGTTTTCAAAATAGGGATGTTCGTTTCTGGAGGTTGCACATGCGGACTCCAAGACAAAAAGTGCAATTCATTCAAATCTTGTACAGAGCTGGCCGGATCGTATTGGAATTTCTTCTAGATATAGGTTTGGGATTAACTGGTTAAAAAATATTCCAGAAGAAGGGTTGATTGGAGAGATTTGTTCATTTCTAAAATAGTTCGGTACCGAAATAAGGACAGATGCAAAATGGAGCAAAAATCATAGCTTGGAAACACTATTTCGTATTTGGATTGGGTTTTCTGCAGGCAATGTTAACGGAAATAATACAGATAGGGATGATACTTGGTACTATTCATTCAGTTGTCCTTTAAGAACTCTCATTTCGGATCACTGAGGTTGTTTATTTTTTTTTTAAATCACCAAAAATAAATACAATAGAGGCAAACACTCTTAGAGTGAACAGATTGAAAGCTTGCCTTCTCCATGCTACCTAGCAATAGTTTTATGAAAAAGGGTAGAGTAACCTAGTTTTTACTACCTGGAAAAGGATAGAGTAAACCCAATAGAAAGGAGTGACTTCGACAAAAGACTATAGATGCGTTTTTGCAGATACCATGGTATCTGATACCACGGTCAAAAGGGGTTTTAGCAGTTATCGTGGTTTCTGGTATTCAGATACCATGGTCCGACCGTGGTAACTGATTGTGGTATCTGAAAAGTCATCTCATTTTCATAAAATTTTGTCAATTGGCGAGAAAGAAGTTTAGCACTTTGTGATGTAACTGGATATCAGTTTTTTGGGGGGGATGACTTCGAAAAGTGCAATTTTGGCAAGAGTCCTTTTTGCAGAGCAACCGTGTATCAGATACCACTGCTACTGCAGAAACAACTAAATGCAGACTCAGTTGCTGTTGTAACAGATACCATGGTATTTGCAAAAATGCAACTTGTGATATCCTGTGAGTGCTCTAAAATTTTGAAAATCGGAAAAAGAAGTTGGATAGAGTGTTAGATCAGGTATCTTTTGATCTAGAATGGGAAGACAGCCCTATTTGGGTATGTATCCAGTCTCAGTTTCTACCAAACATCATGGGGGTGCCATGCCCAAAAATTGAGGGTTTGTGTATGACTGTCCTGGAGCTGTCATCAGGAAAAAGTTTGAATTTTAACAAAATTGTGTTTATCAATTTGTTTTAGTGTGTTTATTCAGTAATGGAAATGACACTGTCTGCAGGCAAGTAATGTTCAAGGAATCAGCACAGTTGCATTACCTCTACTGTGATAACTGTAACAGCAAAATGTTTTCCAGAAAATCATATTTGTTAGATAAATGTGGTTAGATTATGTCTAAAAAAAAATTAGCTATTTTACTACTGTAGAGGTATGCTTCTTTGAATGTAAGTTAACTTCGAACAGTGCTTTTTTTATCCACTTGTTGGGACAAACATCAAATATCATTCAACCAAAGTAGCTAATTAATTTTAAGGGATTCCAGTGATACCTGAATGGGTGTTTTGGTTCTTCATTTCACAGGAGGGGTACCTGACCTCGTTTTTACACTACCTCGAATGTTGCCGAGAAAATGTTAAAATGAAATCAGTCAAGAGGCAAAGTATGAATTTTTTCAGCAGTCATGTGACCAAAATATTACAATTCTGTGCCTTTTCTTTGTTTTGAAGCTGCTTTGAAAAGGGATTTTCTGGCTGTTGACTTTGGTAACTCTACCTTTTTCTCATCATTTTGTAAATCACGGTGGGGAATTCGAGCTAATGTTAGAATGAGGTGATCTTTAAGAGAAAAATATGTTTAACTAGAAATAGTGAAAAAATATTTATTTATCCAATAAATGAATGAATGAATACTTTTAATTCAGCAAATTGCCATATACGAAAAAGAAATTCCATTCAATTAGCTTCAGTCTAGTATGTTTCTCATATTGGTTGGTTCCTTTTTATGCCAGATAGATTATTCTGAAGGAAAGACTTCTCTGGAAATTTGAAATCTTGTCTGAGGTTGGTTACCCCTCCTGTACTGTTTAGCACAAACTGCACTTGAGTGAACTAACATTAAAAAAAAGCCTCTAGTGTATTTTACTGTATTTCTTTTTCAATCAATCAATTTATTTAATTCGTGGTATTACAGATCACATAATAAAATTACACTAACACAGGACTATTCTTTACCAAATAGATACAATCATTTCATCCAGTTTTTAGTTTTTAAAGTGATTTGTAGTTTTTTTATGGCACTTGCAGCCTCTGGCTCAAGTGCCATATACCGATCACAATTCCGTCTGTCGGTCGGTCCGAGTTTTTTGTCCCACATATCCGAGTTAGGGTACTTCCAGTTGTGCTAGGACCATGAAACTTGGCAGGCATATCAGAGACCCGACCAAATAAACTTAGAAATAATCAGTTTTCTGATCCGACCATTTTTTTTGGGGGGGGGGGGTGGAGGGCAGGGGAATCCGGGAAATTGAGAAGTGTGTAACTTTCGAACGGATGATCGGATTGTAATGAAACTTCATAACTGAATAGAATATATATTTGTAACGTCCCGTTTAAAGTCTTGACCGGATTCGGTGGCCAGGGGGGAGTTGGGGGGGAGACCGGAAATTTCAAGAAACGGTTAGAATGGAGGGATCGGAGTGAAACTTGCTGGGAAGAACAAGCATCTGCTCTAGATAAGTCCTTTAGACCATTGTACTGGATCCGGACACTTATGGGGGGGGGGGTCCCGGAATTCCGGTGATGGTGGTTTTGGGGATTTTCACGATGAAACTTGGCAGGCATATCAGGGACCCAATCAAACTGACTTCAAAATAAAAATTTTGTCGATCAGATAATGGTGGGGGGAGTGGAGGGAGGGGAATCCGAAATTTTCAGTCATGCGTAATTTTGGAATGGGTGATCAGATTCGAGTGAAATTTAAGAATTGAACAGAGGACATTTCTCCGATGATTTTTTTCATATCCGGACCGGATCCGGCAACTATTGGGGGGGGGGGAAATACTTGACCCGTTTAGAATGGAGGAATCGGGATGGAACTTTGTGGGAAGAACAAACAGATGCTCTAGGTAAGTCATTTGCTCAATCGGATTGGCTACGTGCACCGCGGGGGAGCTGGGGGGGGGGGGGGTGGACCGGAAATCTCGAGAAACGGTTAGAATGATGGTATCGGAGTGAAACTTGCTGGAAAGAACAAACATCTGGTCCATGTAAATCTTTTACATAATTTGACTGGATCTGGACACTTGAGGGGGGGGGGGGGGAGGAGGGGGTTTCCCGGAATTCCGTTTTTTGGGGGATTTTCACGACGAAACTTGGAAGGCATATCAGGGACCCGGTCAAACTGACTTGGAATAAAAAAGAATCCTCGATATGATAATCTTGGGGGGGGGGGGGAGTTGAGGGAGAGGAATCCGGAATATTGAGTCATGCGTAACTTTGGAACGGGTGATCGGATTCGAGTGAAATTTAATAATTAAACAGAGGACATTTTTCTCTGGTGACCTTTTTCATTTCCGGACCGAATCCGGCAATTATTGGGGGAGGGCGGAAAATACTTGACCCGCTTAGACTGGTGTGATCTGGATCGAACTTCGTGGGAATGACAAACAGATGCTCTGGATTAATCATTTACAGAACCGGATTGGCTCCGGTTATTGTGGGTGGAGTTGGAGGAGGGGGGGGGGGGGGGGTCTGGGATTCCGGTGATCGCGCGTTAAGGTACTTCCCGATGTGCTAGGACGATGAAACTTCGCTGGAATATTGGAGACTCAACAACGTTTGCTTAGAAATTGCTACTTCCAAAATCCGATTATTCCTTTAAGTACCAATCTTGACCGCAAAGTAAAAAAAATACGTTTAAGCAATATATGCATTTTCGTGATGCCCATGTGCCCATTAGCAGTTTCGCCTCAAGGGTTTTGCTTACAAATGAAGTTCCAGCTCCCTTAGAGTGCGCATCTCAACCGCAAAGTCGAAACTTACTTTTGATCAATCAAATCATCTTGACCCATGCAAGTGCCATATGAGCTTACAGCTCTTGTTGTAGTTTTTAAAGCCAACAGGTACTTAATCCTTTGACAGAACCTGAAATCTTTGTAAAAGGTAATCTATGCATTGATAAAATTACTGAGCCACCAAATATTTGTGTTGAGATTTCATGCTGCCCAAGAACAGTTCATTGTGTTCCAGAATATGTCACACATTGCTTATGTATGTGGGTATGCTGCAAAACTGTTAAAAGTAGCAAGGGCCGATGACATGTTGTTCGTAGTTTCCACAAAGATTCTACTAGGTGACGAGTAGCTACGAAAAATAAGTTGCTGTATTCTGAGTATGCAACTTCAGAGAGATGAAAATCGAGAGTAGAGCTTGAATGTCCCTGAGTAAAGTGGCGATACAAATTATCTAATGAAAACAGGATCACTGTAAGCATCTTAAACTGCTATTGCAGCATGATAAGGTGGGGTGACATCCTGTGGAATCTCTTGCTGGTGGGTAGTTGTGGTTGTCACATAGCCTCTCTGGCATCCCAGTGTAGCCCCATACCAAGCAATGGCTTTTCGACAATTTGGGGGATTGAGACAAATTTGCCTTTTGCGGCCTGTTTAGGCCAGAGTTTTTTGCCTGCCCCTCAGAATAACTAAAAAGTAATGGATAAAGGGGACCCTCAGTGGAGAGAAGTTACCCCCCCCCAAAATGGTTACTTTGTTAAAGGTAGGTTGTTGAAGACCTAAGGTTTTGATGTGATCCAAAAAATGTAATATTTGATCCAGACAGTTTGGTCTTGAAGATATCCAGTCATCACCAGATCATGAGATTGTGCCGTGTGCCATTGGCAGGGGCGTGACGACTGGGGGGAGGGGGACCCCCCCCCCAATGGTCTCGGCCAGTCGGTAAAAAATAACAGTCGGCGCCGCGATAAAACAGTTGATTTTTTGCATTAAAACAGTCAAATTTTCGGCAAAACTGTCGTTTTTTCTGAAAATCAGTCGATTTTTTCGAAACAGTCGTTTTTCCTTGAAAACAGTCGGTAAAAATTACCAGCCAGTCGGTAAATTCCTTGTCCCCCCCCCCCCCCCCCCCCCATTTTGGCTAGTTACGCCTCTGGCCATTGGTAATAGGCCTTCTGAGAGCAGAAAAGGCCCCAGTGTCCTTAGGGTACCAATCTTGACCGCAAAGTAAAAAAAATACGTTTAAGCAATATATGCATTTTCGTGATGCCCATGTGCCCATTAGCAGTTTCGCCTCAAGGGTTTTGCTTACAAATGAAGTTCCAGCTCCCTTAGAGTGCGCATCTCAACCGCAAAGTCGAAACTTACTTTTGATCAATCAAATCATCTTGACCCATGCAAGTGCCATATGAGCTTACAGCTCTTGTTGTAGTTTTTAAAGCCAACAGGTACTTAATCCTTTGACAGAACCTGAAATCTTTGTAAAAGGTAATCTATGCATTGATAAAATTACTGAGCCACCAAATATTTGTGTTGAGATTTCATGCTGCCCAAGAACAGTTCATTGTGTTCCAGAATATGTCACACATTGCTTATGTATGTGGGTATGCTGCAAAACTGTTAAAAGTAGCAAGGGCCGATGACATGTTGTTCGTAGTTTCCACAAAGATTCTACTAGGTGACGAGTAGCTACGAAAAATAAGTTGCTGTATTCTGAGTATGCAACTTCAGAGAGATGAAAATCGAGAGTAGAGCTTGAACGTCCCTGAGTAAAGTGGCGATACAAATTATCTAATGAAAACAGGATCACTGTAAGCATCTTAAACTGCTATTGCAGCATGATAAGGTGGGGTGACATCCTGTGGAATCTCTTGCTGGTGGGTAGTTGTGGTTGTCACATAGCCTCTCTGGCATCCCAGTGTAGCCCCATACCAAGCAATGGCTTTTCGACAATTTGGGGGATTGAGACAAATTTGCCTTTTGCGGCCTGTTTAGGCCAGAGTTTTTTGCCTGCCCCTCAGAATAACTAAAAAGTAATGGATAAAGGGGACCCTCAGTGGAGAGAAGTTACCCCCCCCCAAAATGGTTACTTTGTTAAAGGTAGGTTGTTGAAGACCTAAGGTTTTGATGTGATCCAAAAAATGTAATATTTGATCCAGACAGTTTGGTCTTGAAGATATCCAGTCATCACCAGATCATGAGATTGTGCCGTGTGCCATTGGCAGGGGCGTGACGACTGGGGGGAGGGGGACCCCCCCCCCAATGGTCTCGGCCAGTCGGTAAAAAATAACAGTCGGCGCCGCGATAAAACAGTTGATTTTTTGCATTAAAACAGTCAAATTTTCGGCAAAACTGTCGTTTTTTCTGAAAATCAGTCGATTTTTTCGAAACAGTCGTTTTTCCTTGAAAACAGTCGGTAAAAATTACCAGCCAGTCGGTAAATTCCTTGTCCCCCCCCCCCCCCCCCCATTTTGGCTAGTTACGCCTCTGGCTATTGGTAATAGGCCTTCTGAGAGCAGAAAAGGCCCCAGTGTCCTTAGGGTACTTTTTTCCACAGTTTCCATATATTGTTTTTATGAAAGTTTTTATGGCCTATCTTAACTTTCTGTGCAGGGTTCTGTAACTAAACTAGTTTCCTTTTACAGATATGGCCTGATAATCCCAGGCAAAAACAAGAAAAAACCCACACCCCAAGTTAACTCGGAGTTTTCGTCAGCTTTCAGAGCAGCGGGAAGTGACTCTGACAGTGATTCTGGAAATGACGGCCCAACGAACTGGAAGCAGAAAAGTTTACAGGTAATCTCAGTTCCCTTGAGCCTTGGTCCTTGGAACTGTATGCAGTTTTAGGCTGTGGACAAATTTGATGAATGCCAAAAAGTATATCTGTCTCTAAGCCCCCCAATTTGTTGGTTGATGCCATTCAGTGGAGGAAAACGCTTGCAGTTGTGCTGGTATTTGGGTGTTTAAGACGGTTGGGTGGGACCTGCCGAAACCTATCTTGATGAGAGGTGCGAATCAAATTAGTGCAATTTAATTATTTTGTTGGACTTCACAAGTTTCCGATTTTCAGTAATTTTATTTTAGTGGCACCGAACTGATAATCCTTATAGCAGATGGACCCATTAAATTAGCTCAAGTAGTCTGTATGCTGTCGGTATTTCTGTATTCTTCGGCTTTGAACGAATCACTGCTAGACTTCCAAACAGGCAAATAGTGGAAAATGGGCTTAAAGGACTTACCTATAATACTAATGCAACCTATTTCCATAATCACTCCATATATTTCTAAACTCGGAGACCCCAATTTCGTACGGTACATTCTAACCCCTCTAACGAAATCACGCTGATTTTCTCACTTGCCGTGTTTTGCTACCTTCGATGTGTATCACGCTGTCGACGGTTGTCTGCGATAAGTTTCTCCATCAGAAAAAACGGTTATGTAAATTGTTTCCCTGTTTTCTCTTCAAATCAGCAGGTCTCGGAAAGGGCTTAAAACATCCAAAACCGTGGCTTATTTGTTGAAAACACAGCATAGTTCTAAAGTAGTCAAATATTTTAAAATACTGTAAGCTGAAGAGTAATTCCTTTAAGTATTCTTTACACGGCCAGGAATTCCGTCGAGTAGAAAGGAAGACTAAAAGAACGTGCTAGCTGTTGAGAGCAGGGGCCATCAATACTGATGTCTTAAATGCTATAAAAACATTTTACTTTTGGCTAGCTGTAAACGGTTTTTATCCTCTTGTGTAAACATAATCCTGTCACCAAGACCGGATTCTGTTCAAATTTTCATCTGCTTGTAAACCATGCATTAGCTACAAATTTCAGAAGGTCGTTCACAGAAGTAGACAGACAACAACTAAAAATTACGCTCATGGCGAATTTCCTGAAATTTCAGACATCTCATCGAAAGAAGAAACGGCGACGTGTTACAAGAGGGGTCATGCACTATTTTGGGGCAGATCGTTCTTTTCCTTGGTGTCAGAACCAGCCAACCACAAACCCCTGATTTTTGAATATCCTATGCCAAACGCTGGGTAAGTCTAGCGTTTGGCATACCCTATGCCTAACGCTGGATACACTATGCCAGGTGATGGATACTGTAACCCAGTAAAATATTGATGTTTTTAGTGAAGTTAAAAAGTCAACCAATCAGAACTCCTTTATATTGAGGTAGGTCAGGGTTAGGTTACCAACAGGTATCCAGCGTTTGGCATGGGGTATCCAGCGTTAGGCATAGGCTATGCCAAATGCTCCAAAAATCAGGGATTTATGATAGACTGGTCAGAACAAAGGTCTAACAATTGATTTTCTTTGTTTGTATTCTCTTGCTTCATTTTTCTTTTTTTCTAGAAAGCTGCAGACGCTCCACAGAAACGACAGACTAGATTGATAACCGAGAAAGCCTTAGCTCAGGATCCAACGGTGTTCCAGTATGATGAGGTGTATGACGAAATTGAGAAGAAAAAAATCGATAAGAAAAGTGCCAAGTCAACTGAAGAGAAGAAGGTGAGTTTTGGGTTGCGTTCCAGAACTTAACAATTGTTGACAAATTTTTAACGATTGTTAACTTTTTGCGTGCCAGGTTTCTGATTTCGAAAGTCAAGCTCCGCCCACCTACGATTTCCGTTCCAGAGCTTAACGATTGTTAACTATTTTGTAACGATGGTTGGTGAGCATCGTTGAGAAAAGTTAACAATTGTAGAGTTTCGGAAAAGTTAACGATCGTTAAAGCTGCAGTTAGCTCCGCTCCGAAATAAAATTGACGATTGTTAACAATTGTTAAGTTTCTGGAACGCAACCTTGGTTTGTTATCCAAATAGCTTACAGCTAGGAGTGGAATCCAAAATTTAGATATGACCAGAAATAAAAGAAGGGATGAAACTACGTAAAAGTTGGGCGGAAGAATTAGCAAGATATGGAGAAAACTAATTGCCAGTATTGCTCTCGGACCGACGCACAGAAGACGGGAGGGGAGGGCGGAATAAATAGGATCCAGGAGAAGAGTAGATAGTGACTGGAAAGACGTGATCTGGAAAACTAGCTATAAGGATCAATGCCAACGTCCTGGTAGAACAACCAGCGACGCCAACAGGCTACACAGCATTGTCGCTAGCAACTGCGATTTCAGGGAAATCAAGGTTATGGGTGCACCTACGAGTGTTAAATGACCTGTCTTTCATATAATACTAACGCAACCAACTTCAGTGATCACTCCATATATTTCTAAACCCGGAGACCCCAATTTCGTACGGTACATTCTAACCCCTCTAACAAAACCACGCTGATTTTCCAACTTGCCGATGTTTAGCTACCTTCGATGTGTATCACGCTGTCGATGGTTGTCTGCGGGAAGTTTTTCCATCAGAAAAATCGGTTATGTAAATTGTTTCCCTGTTTTCGCTATAAGTCAACGGGTCTCCGAAGAGGGTTAAAACAGCCAAAACCGTGGATTATTTGTTGAAAGCACGGCCTAGTTTTAAAGTATTCAAATATTTTAAAATGCTGTAAGTTGAAGAGTAAATAGTGCGAGGAGTCCTTTAAGGAACGGGAGGATAATTGGATAGACAGGGAATCTTTCGCTACTAGACCATGTATGAAGTGAAGAGGGGATTAGTAGGGCTACAGAGATCGAGAAAGGTACAGATAGCACGACCTTTTGAGAGCAAGGGCTGTAGTTCAGGTTTTTTCTTGCTCATGGGACCTTTTGTTGCTATAAGCGTAGTAGTAGTAGCAGTAGAACAGTTTAATTGAAATAAACATTTTGTTTTCCATATCACAACAAAAGCGGGGCTTGCGAGGCTGGGCTAACTTGTAAGAAAAAAAGAAAGAAGAGAGAATATGGAGGGTGAGACCATGTACCGATACAAAAAAAAAATTAACAAAAAATATTACCTTACGTGACCCCTCAAACAACAGAATACAACAAACGAAAATTATATAAACATTACAGAAAAACACCTATTTACTGCTACCCTACCCTACCTATTTCCTTAATACCTTTACTTAGTTTATTCTACAGCTTGGAAATGCGCGAATTGCATGCTGGTCAAGAAGGCTGAAATATCGACATGAAATTTCTGAGAGAAAAATTAAATATCATCTTTGTCGAATTTTATTCAGCACCAGACAACTCGTTCAGTATGTTCGTTGTGCATTAAAGGTTTTGGTAGGTCCGTAGCCGTCAAACGAAAACAATGGGGGCATCGATTATATCGTAGCCGAAACGCTTTCGTGGTGCAGAATTGAAGGCGAAAAGAAATCAAAATATGTGACAAGAATCCCATTCGTCAATGATATTTCCGTTATGCCGACTACGTTATCGGCGGCCGTTCGGCAATATCTTCAAAATCAATTCGGAAACAGAAGAAATCTGAATTTTGCTATATCTTGAAGTGTGGACTCCGGAAAGGAATCCGGTCAATCCCGATGAAAAATGTGTAGCCTGCGTATGGTAGTAGTACGAAAAAGTAATTCTTTGCTATGTAATAGCAAAGAATACTATCATTTAATGTGCCTCAGACTGGTCCAATCTAATGTAGTAGTATGTAGTAGCATCCTGTCTTGCCATAGTAGCATCCAGTCTTGCTAATAGTAGCATATAGTAGTATGCAGTAACACGGTAGCCTTGAAGTAGAAGCATTTAGTAGCATCATTAGTACTGCATGCTACTTTTTCGTACTACTTCATAGTACTACTTTGAGATAAATTTTTCATCGGGATGCGTCCTGAGTTTTACTGATTTTTTTTTTCTAGCCGAAATATATCGACAAGCTCTTGAAAGCTTCTGACGAAAGGAAGAAGGAATCGGAGCGCCGTCTCGAGCGGGAAATTCAAAAAGAGCGGGAGGCCGAAGCTGGGCAGTACGCCGACAAAGAGGCTTTTGTAACCTCTGCATATAAAGCCAAATTGGAACAAAGAAAAAAGGAGGAAGTAGAAGAAAGGCGCAAAGAAGAAGAAGAAGGTAATAGACGGGAAGAACGAGTTTTTTTGTAATGGGGGGGGGGAAGTGGGCGAGTTTTCAGGACGAGAGATGGAAGAAACTGAATGGTTCCACTTCTGTATTTGTGAAAAGATTTCGGATGAGGCCCAATGTAAACAGTCCTCCGCGCCGATACGAAACCAGGAATTACTAGTCGAATAGAAGCTGGTTGTTTTCTTTTCTGTATTTGTCTTTTCAGGCTCGTAATTAGTAAGTAAGTAATTAAGTAATTTATTTGTAACCTGCCATTTCGAAAAAGCGGAGTAATGAAAGAAAATAAATAAAACACATAAAGACACAGAAAACGATACTAATTATAATAACACTAAATGTAGTCCTGCTAAATACATCATGTGGAACAGAAAATACTAAAAAATTATCTATCATAAAAGTTTTGTTTTTGGGGCTAGGTTTTATGAAAGGTTGTTAATACATAAAGTAGCCTATCTAGTTTGGAACTTGAGGCGATATTCCTATAATCCTGCAAAATAAACGATGTCGAATAGGAAATACTGAAAAATTAGTTATAATGAAAGTTTTTGGGGCTGGGTTTTAGGTGTTTATACATAAAATAAGCCCGTCTGTTTTCCATCTCTGTCAATCCTATATTTCAATCATGAATTTAAATACGATATCACTTCTTTATTTCGTATCCTTTACGAAATAAATCCCCCTTGTCGTTAATTAAATCGTAATTTAAAATGTAAGTTGCAAGGTTCCTATACAAGGTTCGACATGGTGTGAGAATATAATGTTTAAAGCGGGTCTGAGACGAGATGAGTTAAAGATAATTATTGAATTATTAGCAGATTGTCTACCAATTGGGGGTAGAAGACCTTATATTGGTAATTGTAAGCAGAAGTTCGGTCCTTACTTCTGTCCGATGTGTCGTGCGTGGATGAGAGTGTGATTCACATGCTTTGCGATTGTATTGAGCTGAGTAAATGGAAAAAAGAAGAGTATGGTGTGCGCGTATTTGACGAAGAGTGGGTAAAACGAATTTTTAAGGATGAGTGTTTTGCTGGTATAAAGAAAATGGGGCAATTTTTGAGGCTAGCGATGGAACACAGAAGTAGGTTTTTGGAATGAGTAAGACAAATTAAAAGGAAAAGAGTATTATTATATATTAGTGTTTTTTTTTGTCTTTTTTGGTATGTTAAATTTTTGCCATGGCCCTCGGGCTGCTTACAGCGATAAACTATCTAACTATCTATCTATAGAATTTGCTTATTTTTTACGCATGTAAAATTTGACCTACCTAGCTCACCTGGCTACTAAAAAACAGCAGACTAGAGGACAGACAGAACGGTCGTTTTCTCGGGAAATTTTCAATGAAAAATAATGCAGGGGGAATTAGCTCTACACTCTTGCTATACACGTAGCGTAATTAAAGGGGCTTTTACGCAGGGCTTGTAAGGCTTTTAAGATAATGAGGTTATTTTTCTTAACTAGTAGATAGAAACCCGATGAAAAAATTTGTAGCCTGCGTAGTAGTATGGTAGTAGTACGAAAACGTTGCATGTAATACTATGTAATAGCAAAGAATACTATCATTTAATGTGCCTCAGACTGGTCCAATCTTATGTAGTAGTATCCAGCAGCATCCTGTCTTGTTCCCTTTCATCGGGAACAAGCCTAGTTACAGAATATTCCGTAAGGTATGTAAAACGTGGAGAAAATGTGAGGGGAGCTTACTTCAATGCCATCAGAACTCAAACTCACCAGCTTTTCTATATCTCAGAAAGCGTCCGTCACAGGACTCTATCCTACTCGTATTGAACGGGCGACACTTTTTCCTGGTTAGTGTTTACTAGGTGAAAACACAGACTGATTCACGCTGCAAAATTTTATTTGATTGTGTTTTACTATCAAAGTAGATTCGGGGATTACCTCGTGGATTATCGGGCGTGTTTATTGTTTGCAGTTATTAATTTGTCTGAGCGGTTTCAAACAAGATATCCGAGACGATTTTTTTTTCCACGATCATTGTAGACAGGTGATACCCGTAGCTTCGTTCTTTTGCCTATAATTTCATAATCTTAGTCTTTAATGACTTCATTGAAAGCTGTCCTAATACTGTATATGACTAAATCCAAAACACGCCAGTGATTCTCAGGAAGAAGGAGTAAACGCGTCCGTAGCGACGCAAACTCAATGACTCAAATCCTGAGTCAGCGCAGCTGTGACAAAGTTTCTTCCTTTCTTGCGCAGGTACCCGGAGATTCTGCATCGGCAGGGAGAGATAGTCATCAAGAGTATAGACACACACAAAGTAAAGAACGGTATGCGCATCTAGCGGCATCGAAGGAAAGCTCGTATAGCGTGTTTTGGCATCGGTAAGCGGTGTCACTCTCGATTCGTAAAGAGGTATCAAGTGTTTTACGTCGGTCATTTGAAATATTACGGTACTCGAATTCTTTTGTATCTTATTTTGTTTTACTGACAAAAAAAAACTGGTGGATTGCAAGTGACTTGATTGTATATATTCAAGTTATTTTAGCCTGTCATGTGTAATGGTCGACATATTTAGTGCCAATTCAGCGCCACGAGTTGGATTAATAAAACTATCTATCTAAATTTTACGCTAGGGATAGATGTTAAAGGACCCCCTTGCTTATTCTTCCTTGTTTATTATCCCAAGCTCCCTTTTGGAATAATAAGCTTCTGAATTCCCGCTTTTCGCCGTTCTTTCGTTCTATATTTGCGACTTTTTAGCGCTTTTTTGGCCTAGCCGAGTTGTATCCGCATGCAATGCAGACTTCGCCAAAAGTTTCAAAGTCCGACGACAATCTTTCACATGTAAGAATATGAGAAGATTCAAAGTAATGTTTTCATTTTGGAAGACGTGGTAGACCATCAGGTCAAATTAATTCTTTTGTTGTGCTTGGTTTTCCCACTCTTAAATCACGGTGCCTTCGTTTGTCACATATTTTGCATCCAGCCGCCGCATCGAAGGCGTGAAGGCTGTGAGCGTGTTCCACCCTTCTAACAATAGTAACTATTAGTTACTATTTCCGTTCCAACATCAACAAAAGTTACTACGCTGACCATTCCAACCTTCTAGAAATAGGAACTATTTGCTTGCCATGCTCGGGAGCGTAGTAAGCGTGGTAACTACGGATCTCTGTAACATGATTGGCTGGATTACCCTGTGGAGTGAATTTTTGCGGGAAAATAAAAAAATGCGTTCCAGCCTTGACGCCAAAATTCGTGACGTCATGCGTCGTAACTACGGCAAGTAGGATGGAACACGCTCTGTATATAGTCGAGAAGCGCTAACAAATGTTGGAGGGGGAGTCCCGGAAATTGTGCGGCTCGCATAGGGGTCAAACGAGTGGATTTGAATGAAACTTGGAAAGTAGAGGGACGATGTGCCCCAGATCACATATTTTAGGGTCCGGACCGGATCTGAACACGGTGGTGGGGGGGGGGTACCGAAGTTTCGCGAATAATGCTCATACTCGAGCGAAACTTGATAGCCGGTAAGAGAAAATGCTTTAGATGATCTGTTTGTGTCTGGACCAGATTCTACCGCGGTAGGGGGAGTTTGAGGGGGAGGTGTACCGGAAATAGTGTGGCTCCTAGGGATCAAATTAGTGGAATGAAACATTTGCCGTAGATGGTCCGAGGCGATGCCGGAAATGCTCAGACTCGAGTGAAACTGGATCCTATTTCTAGGTTCGATCCTAGGGGGTTGAAGGGGGTATATTGTGACACTCTCATCTACTTTCTTGCAACACTTACTCGCAACAAGTGCCATATGAGCTCGTAGATGTTGTTGATTGTAGATTTGTAGCAAAACGGGATGAGAACGGTATTCAGAACTTAGATTCCTACTCCGTTGATCATCCAGCAGAATGGAATGAAGGATCAGATACAACTCGTTCGCCGTTCTGCTAAAAACGGACAGTAGCACTAATTTGATGAACGTAGTATGCAAAACTACTAAAATTAATCTATGGAGAACGCTGTTTTTCTAAATAATATTGTTCTTCTAAAGCTAAAAACAGTTGGAACAAAACAAAACATGTTCTTTTGAAGTGCTACTTCTAGTCAAAAGTAAAACCTTGGTGCTACTCGTGGCAACCCTGGAACGGGATAGAGAATGGAGAACGAGTTGTTTACAAAAAAAAAAACGCGGCTCTTGTCTTGTGAATCATCTTTTCCTTACTTTCCTTTCAGCTTTGTTGGACGTCACTAAGCAGAAGGATATGAGCGGATTCTACCGCCACCTGTACCGTCAGCGTACAGCTGACGAACCAACTGAGGTCAAAACCGAACCAGGCGAACCGAGAAAAGACCCGAAAGACGACGCAAGCGACGACGAGTCGAATAAACGCTCGGAAAAGTCCCCGCGGAAACGCACTTCCAGCGCAAGCAGCAACGATTCAAAGTCCGGCAAGAAACGCCAATATCGCCGGCGTGATTCCAGTGGCAGTAGCGACGGTGAATTGCCGTCGGATGACGAAAAGGAAAAACGCGGCGTTAAACCGCGCTATGAAGACAGCGATTTTAGTAGCGATGAGGAGATACGACGCCGTAAGCGCCAGCAAGAAGAAACCTCAAGTGACAGTGAAGATGAAAAAGTCAAGGAAGTGAAAATTGAAAAAGAGCAAAATGGGGACGTGAAAGAGGCGAAGATTGCAAAGCCGAAAATTGATGTGTGGAAGAAAAGGACTGTTGGTGATTTGTTGGTGGCCGCGCAAGAGAGGTATTATCAGCGCAAAGCGGCTAGAGGTCAGTAAACCAAAAGAATCGGTAAAAGCAGAAGTAAAAGTTAAGTGAAAGTCCAAAGTGGTGGAATGAGAAATTGACAGAAAAATACTAAAGGTATTGCCTACAGTTGGCCCGGGGGGCATATATTTAGTATAGTCGAACTCGAGTCCCTTGTGTGTCACCACAAGACTGTTACCATTTGGTTGGACCAACTCTTTGTTTTTTTGTGAGTGAGAAGCAAATTTTGTAAACAGTTTTTGTAAAAATTGCATTTCCTTGCATCCGCATTATTCGCGTGTTCAGCTACATTGGCTAACCTACCTTCTCACAACTACACTATACGCCTTTACTGTAGGCCTATTCTCTCCGTTCCCCGAGAACAGAGGGAGTCACTCCATGCGGACTCTGCGTACAGAAACAGCGAGAACACGGGGAAAGCTTCTAAAATGGATTTTGTTCGAAAAAAAATATGCAGTTGACGAAATTAGTCTGGATCCACTTTATTTTTATTTTGTTTATTCTGATTGTTTTTAATTAATTTTATATTGCACCAACACCAGCAAAAATTGATTCCCCTCCGAATCTGAAAGGGAATCCTTTTTGATGATGGTGATGATAATAGCATTCCCCCTCCCTGGGGACTCGCGAGAATACGGGGAGTGAGTCCCCGGGACAAACAAAAACGCGGGGAATCCTCAAGTGGAGTCCTTGGGGAACGGCGAGAATACGCAATATATATACCATCGTCATTCCAGCCTATATTAAAGGTTCCAATCTTAGCTTCTTCATGATGCACTGCGTGTTCACTGCCCCACTCTCAGAAATTTCGTAACAGACAACACAAGGATGCGCGGTTTCAACATGTAACACTTAGAATGTTAGCTGTTACGCTTTTAAAACGCTACACATTAAAATATTGTGCATAAAAAAAGAGCCGAAAAACATCTGCTGACTTTTTTGTTTGTCATGGTGATATCGGAAAAGTCAGCAGATGCTTTTTCGGCTTTTCCTGGCAATGCTTGTTATTCATAACGTTCTAATGCGTAACTTTTGAAAACATAACAGCCCAAACCTTAAAGGACGACTCAGACGGCGTTTGTAAAGTTTCCGCAAAGTATGCTCCGTAAAGTTAGTCCCCGCTCAGACGGGGAATTGACCTAGATAACATTACGAGAATTTTGTGTGGCAATTTGTTCTAGAAAGAAAAAAAAATCTAATTATTAGAGATAATTATCATCAAATATGAGCCATAGGTAGATATGTATACTAAAACTAAAAGCTATAACAGGCCATTATTAATATCCAGATACAGGAAAGGAACCTCCAACAGATAAATTAGAATAGTCTAATAAATAATATAAATATACAAATCAGCTCAGAACAATTTAATTCAATAAGTAAGTTTTAGCTCACCTGACAAAAACCAACAAGAATAAAATTCTAAAAAATTAAAAATTGTTTATAATTATCTTTGCAAAATCCGACCTTATAATTATTATTATTATATAAACCACAAGAATCATTTTCTCTCATCTAATCATTTTTCAGTCTCCTATTCCCTATTTTCAAATTTTTCCCACATCTCATTTTCGATCTCTTCTCCTATTGGTCAACCTTCCGAACTTTACGAAAAAAGTTAACTAAAGTCGAACTTCTTGCCTCCCTCCGTAAAGTACTTTACGCGGGTTAGCGGAGCAACTTTAAGAACCTTACGCACTTTACGAACGCCGTCTGAGCCGTCCGTAAGTGTTATCTGTTGAAACCGCGCATCCTTGTGTTACCTGTTATGAAGCTTCTGACAGTGCAGACAGAGGTGTCATTTGCATCCGCCAGGGGGTAGCAGCCACCTATGAAAAATCATAAAGTCTGCGAGAAACAAGGTGACTTGACAAAACTATGACATACATTTGTGAAAAGCTGATCTGAAGAATGTCTCTCACCAAACTTTGACCTTTTTTTTTTTTTTCTACTAGAAGTGATCTTTTCACTACGAAATGGATCAGAAAAAAACTTTCTCGAAAATACGATTACTTTCCATCTGGATTTAGCGATGTTCTTGTTAGCGCTTGACGACTCTTCACAGACTTCCTGCTCTCCGACGCGGCGGCTGGGCGCAAAACGTTTGAAAACTGAACGCGCCGTGGATAAAAAGTACGAAAACCAAGCAAAAAAAAATAGTCAAAAACAGAAGATTCTCATATCCTTGTGTGTGAAAGAGGTGTAAGCGGACGTTGAAGATTCTGGCAAACTTTTCGTTGTGTAACGGGCTAAACTCGGCACGGCCGAAAAGGCACTAAAAATTCGTAGGCACGAAATAAACCATGGTTCTAATGGCGCCGTCGGCGAACGCATTAAATCTCCTGTTGAAGATTTGCGCAAATTATGCAGCGACGCATGACATTATTTTCAATTCTGCGAAGTGCAATTACATGATTTTTATCCCGAAACATTTTAAATCCCTGCTATTTCCGGCTATTCGACTTGGTGATTTTGTTTTAAAGAGAGTGCACAAAGTGAAGTACTTAGGTTATTTTTTAGATGATGACCTGTATGACGATTCAGCAGTTTCGAGTCAGTATCGGGGTCTTTGCGCGCGTGCGAACCACTTAATTCGGAATTTTAAATTTTGTACTGTGTCGGTTAGAATTCTTTTATTTAAGACGTATTGCACACAACTATACTGTCTCCTACTTTTTGATAACTATCTTGAGACGACGATGCGTAAACTAAAAGTTTGTTTCAACAATGCATTCCGTCATCTCCTTTCATACAATCGACGTTACTCTGCTAGTCAAATGTTTTTAGAAAATGAAACTGAATCTTTTGATGTTATGAGACGGAAAGCGATAGTTAGTTTTGTTGCAAGGTTAGAAGTTTCCGATAATCCACTTTTAAAGGCAATTCGTGAGAATGCAGAATGCCGTTCTGGACATTTCTACCGACTTTTCCGTCGACTGTGCTATTGCCCCGAGCCACCGAATGGATAAAATGATTGTATATATTTAGTAAGAAAATTCATGTGTTAGTGTAATTTTATTATGTGATGTGTAACATCACGAATTAAATAAATTGATTGATTGATTGAAACAGTGGAGAAAGCTGGGTATTTCAAAAGCTTATAATTTCATAAGGGAGCTAGGCATATTATAAAAGGCAGAATAAGCAAGAGGGGCCTTTGAAGCCCAGCTAATGATCCGGAATGACGCAGCTGTCCCAACTAGTTGTTCGCGAAATGATGCCCCTGAGTGCAGATGGCAGGTGTACCTTACCACGCGACTTTTTGGTTAACTTCCCCTTTTTGTTTACAAATTTGGCCCAGTGCGAGGTGTAAAAGTCGGATACCTGACGGACTTTCTTCCGGTGGTTTCCGGACACGTTAATAAAGATCGGAACGACGGTTGGAATATACGTAGCGTTCCAGCAATTTATTATTAGTTACGATCGTTACTATTCTTGTTTTTATTGCCGTTCCAGAGCCCGCCGTAATAAGTAAACTGGCTCCTCCCACTTATTATTTTCGTTCCAGAGAGCGTGATAACTACCACAATACGGCGCTCGCCCCTCCTCTTATCATCGTAACTTATAATAACTTCACTGGAACGCTACCATAGTAACGACGGCGGGAAATCCTGCGTGTAGGTAGATCAAGCACAATTCATATTGTAATAGCTTTATTTTCACATCGGTACAAAAGAAGATTGCACTGAGTCAAGAAGATTGAGTGAGCACTGAGCATAAATTAAAGAACTAAGATCTTAAGTACAAATGGACGATACACAATCATTGGAAAATAGGAATGTTATAAACTCAAGTTTAGTCTCATTGCTGTGAATCTACTCAGCTTTAACTGCGAGTATTGCGTTCCTCCATACAATGTCTGTTTCGTACCAGATAACAGAAGGATGTGCAGTTTCAAAAATCTGTTATGATTGCAAATGTTATTTATTAAATGTTATGCATAATAAGCATTGCCAAGAAGTGTGGAAAACAGCCAAAAAGTATTTGCTAACTTGTCCGATATCATGATGACATAAAAAAAAAAGTCAGCAGATACTGGCGGTGTTTCCGCTATTCTTGTACACATGACGTTTCACTGC
Source organism: Branchinecta sandiegonensis (assembly GCA_030848855.1). NCBI lineage: Eukaryota > Metazoa > Arthropoda > Branchiopoda > Anostraca > Branchinectidae > Branchinecta > Branchinecta sandiegonensis. Next base: position 13,390,380 of record JAUPMV010000014.1, read on the forward strand.
GTAACGTTTGAAAATCATAGAAGCTAACATCCTAAGTGTTATCTGTTGAAACTGCGCATCCTTGTGTTGTCTGTTATTGAACTTCTGGCAGTGTAATGGTAAATCCCGCTCAGGTTTTTAGTTTCTATATGGGATTTTGTGCGAAAACTGAAGAAGACGGCGAATAGTTTGCACGTTTCGCTTAGTTTCCACAGGCCCTGGCTAACACTTAACACAAAACCTTACGTGTCCAGGCATTTACCGTACGACAACTCCTATCTCTCGTTGTACGTTTGGACTTGTATCTCGCAATACTCTATATGACTTAGTCCAAAACACGCCAGTGATCCTCGGGAAGAACGAGAAAACGTAGCACTAATGACTCAAACTCAACAACTCAATCCTGCATTAACCAATCACAGCGATGTTTGGGAGCAGCTGTGATATCGCTTCCGGCTCTTCCGCTAGGTACAGGGCGACTTTGCATCGGCAAGAAGCGTTGGTCATCAAGAGTATCCTGGAGCATGCTTGGCCACGAAGCCTACATTGTCAGAACTTTGATAAAACGTTTTCAGTGCTCCCACCAATAGTTTTTAGGTCGATCGTGGCTCCACAAAACAGGTTTCCGCGGTCTTTTGTGCGTCTCACACGTGCAGTTTCACGACCAACAAGATTTCTTGGATCGAATTCGACAAACAACTGCCCAGGTGATTGTCAATTTTGTGGCTCGGTTTTGGCGGGAAACTCAAATTTAGCAGCAAAAAAATCCCGAACCAATTCCAGTGCCAAACTCCCTGCCCAAACAGAATTTAAAGTTTTCAAGATTTTGATTGAGATGCTAGTCGAGAACGGAGTCTACTAAGCAAAACGTCTGACCGCAAGCAACCACCACCGATCAACCTAGAAGGCAGAAAGAGATCTACACGAAGTGGAACTCAACGCCAGTCAAACCTTATGATGATGATGACTAGTCCTGCGATTTCATTTTTGACACGGCCGCTGTTTTGCTGCGCGATTGGTGCACCATTTTTTTTATTCAATTCATTCATTCGTTGGTACACCAATCGTGCAGCAAAAACAGTGGCCGCGTCAAAAAATTAAATCTCAGGACTAGTTTTTTCCCTACAGTGGTGTTTGGAAGTAATTTGCCCGAATAAGATATTTATTCTCTCTGCCAAATTGGCTCTTTATGTTGAATTTAATTTGAAATAAACAGAACTTGAACTTGAACTCATAGTCGGTAGAAGCTTCAGTTATTTATTGCAGGTTTGTTTCCTTCCCGACGTTGACCCTGAAGATTGACAGCCTGACGAGGACCCTTGTCAAGAAGGGCCGAAATATCGCTGATGAAGCATCGTAGCTGACGTATCCGTTGTATACATTATTTGAATAAATGTTTCAAAGTCAGCTTGGTCTCAAGGAATATATTTTTCTTTTTTTTACTGAAAGTAATATTTTTTATTTATTTCCTGGAGACCAGCTTCTGCTTTTCAGTATTTGAGGAAAAGTGATCTGCAGAGGTTGATACGGCTTCGTATCAGCCTCTCGGGAGGATGATAAGATATCGTATCAACCTCACAAAAGTAATTATCATCGCCCTGGGGCACATAAGAAGATCCGCATTGCATACCTGTTCGAGAAAAGTTATAACACTTTATCCGATTTGATTTGTTACGGAAAGATAACACAAGTTTGACAGCATTTGAGAGAAGGCTGCACATCTTTCAGTGTTATCAAAGTTCTGACAGTCTAGCTTCGCTACTGGCCAAGTTGTTCTAGGACTATCCGGGAAGCAACTGGGTACCCATAAATGGTCCAAAAAATAATGTGGTCACTAACTGAGCCTCGTTTTTGTTGCAATAGTGCTGCCGCATCGCTGCAGCAGCACTTCTTTGCTTCTGCACAAGATACGTTTTTTGGGATTCACTGCCTGCACGATTTCTTCTTGGTTAAAGCAGCATCTTGCAGGGAAGCCCGGACTTGGTCGGTTAGCAAGTCCGCGGTCCTCGAGAACGCTGCCGTCTTCCTCGGAAAGCAGTGAAAAAACGAATATAGAAAGAACCAGCCCAGAAGCGAACCTGCAGCGTGCAACAAAAACGAGGCCCTGATCAGATGCAAGCGCTAGAGAGCTTGCGGATTTAACCGCATCGACACGTAAGCTGGTGCAGATACCGACATAATACAATAAGAGAGTGTCTTTGAGAATACTCAGGAAAATAACCTTATTCGAAAGAGCTATAGAACAGTGGCGCCATTTCAGTAAACCTCAGGGTGGGGCCAAACACCCATTTTGTGCCCCCATCCTAGATTTTTTTTTGCTCAAACGCAAAATTTATTTGCTTTTTTAGTGTAAAATTAAAGCAGTTTCAAAATATATCATAATGAGCATATGCTAGAATTACGCATTGTTCAAAGACCCTTCACAAATAAAAATGTTCACAGGAGCATGCTGTGACCTGGAGTTTGAGGCCTATCCATATGACAGAATAAGCGACTTTAGACCATCTGAGGCTTTCGATCGAAACCCTATCGAGATTTGTCGCGATCTCGAGAAGTAGATCTGGATCTGTGAAATCTTTTGAGTTCGGATATGGGGTTAACATCTTAAAACACCCAGCAAATGTCTTGAAACTAAGCACCGCAGGCAAAAAAAAACAAACAAAAATCAGCCTGTTTTCTGCTAAAATACAAAGATTTTGGTTCAAAACCAGATTACTAACTGTGCGGTGCAGTGTGAAATTTACGATTTGGTAAATGTCTTTACTTCAGCATGTCAAACTACAAGGAATTTATACAAAAAAACCTCGGATTTTGGGCCCCTTTCAGATTCAGAGGGGGGCCAAGCCCCCCCCCCCCCCAAATGGCGCCACTGCTATAGAACGAACAAGGAATCAGTAGTGATACACACAAGGACTTATTTGCCTCGACACCACTATCCTTCCATGTTTCTTCGGATGACAACTATCTTACCAAGAAGTGGACACTTTTAGAGGTTGTTGTCGGGGTTTCCTAACTTGTCATTGCTTCTGGTCAGTCGTAATCTAAGGCATTATACTGTCGATCGCGTTCTGCAGTCGACCGGAAAAGACGAGTTACAAAGCACTAATTCTTAAACAGTGCACTTTTGAATACCTCTACTACACTGTCAGAAGCTTCATAGCACATAGCACAAGGATGCGCAGTTTCAACAGATAACACTTGACACTTGAGATGTTATCTGTTATGATTTTACCTACGTTATTCATTACAAGCATTAGTTGCGTTTTTGCTGATACCATGGTATCTGTTACCACGGTAACTGGATCTGCAATTAGTCGTTTTTGCAGTTATCGTGGTATCTGATACACGGTACTCTGCAAAAACGACTATTACCGAAATTGCATTTTTCGAAGTCATCCCAAAAGAAAAACAGATATCCAGTTACATCACTAAGTGCTAAACTTCTTTCTCACCAATCTCACAAAATTTGATGAAAGTGAGATGACTTTTCAGATACCAGGACCAGTTACCACGGTCGGACCGTAGTATCTGAATATCTGATACCACGATAACTGGCCAGACACCACGATAACTTGAAAAACGCCTTTTGACCGTGGTATCAGATACCACGATAACTGCAAAAACGACTTTAGACCGTGGTAACAGATAACATGGTATCAGCAAAAACGCAACTATTACCAGGAAGAACCGAAAAACAGTCGAAAAGGTATCTGCTGACATTTCCGATATCATAACGACAAACAAAAAGGTCAGCAGATGTTTTTCGGCGGTCTTGCGGCTCTTTCTGTATGAATAACAGCTTCATAGCAGATAGCATAAGGATGCGCAGTTTCAACAGATAACACTTGAGATGTTATCTGTTATGATTTTACTAACGTCATTCATGAGAAGCATTACCAGGAATAACCGAAAAACAGTCGAAAAGGCATCTCCTGACATTTCCGAGATCATAAAGACAAACAAAAAGGTCAGCAGATGTTTTTCGGCAGTCTTGCGGCTCTTTCTGTATGAATAACAGCTGCATAACAGATAACACAAGGATACGCAGTTTTCAACAGATAACACTTGAGATGTTATCTGTTATGGTTATGCATAGCAAGCATTACCAGGAAGAACCGAAAAAAAGTCGAAAAGGCATCTGCTGACATTTCCGAGATCATAACGACAAACAAAAAGGCCAGCAGACGTTTTTCAGCGGTCTTGCGGCTCTTTCTGTATGAATAACGTTTTAAGGCGTAACGTTTTAGAAACATAACAGCTAACATCCTAAGTGTTATCTGTTGGAACCGTACATTATTTCGTCATCTGTAGCGAAACTTCTGACAGTACGCCTAGACATAACATATCACCTTAAAGCTTCTGTCACAATCTATCTAATTCAGGAACACAAAGAGATTCAGTCTCCGCCTACGAGATCACATACGCAAAATAAAACTCAGTGACGTTTCCTGCACGCAGACAGACTGTCAGAGTTTAGTCACACACAGCTATATGATGGCAGGAAGAAATGAAGAGCGTGTTCTTTATATTTACCAGACCCTTTGAAATCTTCGTGATCCCAACTTAGCCCCCATTGTGTTATTTCTGGACGATAAAGATAATTATTATAAAAGTAGAAAATTTTCCAGGATATCGAGCATTGTCTAATGCTGCTTGTCGTCCAAGACTTGGGAATCCGCAAAGCGGAAACACAATCTCCCTCCCGAAAATTGAGTCAGTTTTCAGATGAGATACATTATTGCTACGGTCTGAAGGGACGCTGGAAAAGAAGGGCCGAACTATAGCCGAAACATTCAGCCGACTAATCGGTTTAACACCCTGAAACATGATTCACAGCCAGCTTGTGCAAACCAATGTAAATACGCCGAAGAGAGATCGAAAGAAAAGACGAAAAGGAATGATGGCGATGATAGAGCTGAAAGCCTGTATGCTATTGCCTTATGGTAACGATTGCGGATGTGCTATTGACCTGTTTGCTCCTTAGCTACAATGTGCTTAACGATTCTGTTGGGGAATCTGGCGGTGACTCCTCCCCTTCCTCCGGCACACAGTAGAACAGCTTCTGCGTAAGAAGTGTAAAACCATCTAAAAGGATAAGAAAAACAAATTAAAGACGGTTGAAACTCCTACTCTAAATCCTATTAATTCTTGACTGAGACCACTAACTTAGAGCGTGTTCCACCCTCCTAACAATAGTTACTATTAGTTACTATTTCCGTTCCATCCTCACGAAAAGTTACTACGCTGACCGTTCCAACCTTCTCGAAATAGTAACTTATAGTTACTATAGGCTTACCATGCTCGGGAGCGTAGTAAGCGTAGTAAGTACGCATCTCTGTAACGTGATTGGTCGGATTCACCTGTGGCATGATCAGAGGCGTTACTAGCGAAAATGTTCGGGGGGGGGGGGGGGGGGGGACGAGGCATTTACCGACTAGCTGGTACTTTTCACCGACTGTTTCTGCAGAAAAAACGACTGTTTTCAACAACAAAAAATGACAGTTTTGAGAAAAATCGACTGAATTTCGAAAAAACCGGCCATTTTGATGAAAAATCGACCAATTTTCAGAAAAACCGACTGTTTTCATAAAAAAAATCAACTGTTTTGACGAAAAATCTTGACTAAAATCTTGAAATCTTGAAAAAAAATTTGACTGGCCGACAGCATTGCGGGGGTCGTGACGCCCCTGGGCATGATGCCTGCTGGAAAATAGAAAACTCGTTCCAGCCTTGCCGGCAAAAATCCAGAATTCGTGACGTCATGCGTAGTAACTACAGTAAGTAGGGTTGAACACGCTCTCAGTCTACCACAAATCCCTGATTTTTGGATACCCTATGCCAAACGCTGGGTATATCTAGCATTTGGCATAGCCTATGCCAAACGCTGGATATCTGGTGGTAACCTAACCCTGACCTACCTCAATGTAAAGGAGTTCTGATTGGTTGATTTTTTAGCTTCACTCAAATCATCAATATTTTACTGGGTTACAGTATCCAGCACCTGGCATAGTGTATCCAGCGTTAGGCATAGGGTATGCCAAATGCTAGACATATCCAGCGTTTGGCAAAGGGTATCCAAAAATTAGGGGTTTGGGGTTGACTACACTAACAAGAATGTATATTATGTTTTCCTAGGGATATATTTTATTTTCCTAAATGTATGTTTTTCAAGCAATCTGAAGCTGGTAAGTGAAGTGGCGTGCCTCCTATAATCCTGATTGCTCTTAGGTGAACTACGGTAGCTAATTGGGCCCTAAATCGACACTGCAGCGTATATACACCCCATATATCATGTCAATATTTAAAAAAAAAAGTGAGTCAGGCGGGTAAGTCACTAGGAAATTCTTCAGCAATTAATACATAAATGTATTAATAATTCCGTGACATGGGGATGTGAGCTGATTAGATGAATTTGCCTTCGGGCGGGATCACTGTTCCTATGGCCGGCTTCTACCAGACTATTGTAGTGGTTTGCGAACTCATTTCACAAGCCCCTCGGTAGCTCAGTTGGTAGAGCGACTGCCTTGTAAGCAGAGGGTCCTGGGTTCAAATCCCGGCTGAGGAGCATTTTTGTCTATCAGTTCACTACTTTTACAAAAATCTTCAGCAATATTTCGGCTTTTTTTGTCAATGGTCCTCTTCAGGGATATGATTCCCAGTGAACTCAGGCTGAGGGATTAGTCATGTTCAGACAATATAAACACAATTTTAACACGCGTTGGGACCCGTGACAGGGTCCCTCAGCTTGGTTATTTTTGTTTTTATTGTTTGCGCATGAATGTCTACAAAAATATCATGGTGGGTCAAAGATTGACAAACGTAGTGCAACTCTTTCAATTGCTTCAGTATTTAGGCTACTGCCATACAGGACCAGTAAGCTGAAGTCTATAGATAGATAGATAGATCAGTGTATTTCAAAAGCCCACGGGCCATATACACAAACAAACAAAAACAAAAATATAACTTAAACAATCAGACTCCTTCTTAACTCTAAAGATTTATCTATATTCAGCGACATTTCCCTTATCGTCAAGGGTCCTGCAACCCTGGGAAACTCGAGGCAACCACAAGCACCGGAAAGGAAAACGAAGAAAACCTCTTTAATGTCAACACAAAATAAAATGAAGTGTGATTAATAGATGGCACTTTAGACAAGGGACTTGTACCGTGACCAATAAACCATAAACATTTTTTTCGAATATAATTTAGAAGTCTAGGACTCCATTGTCGGAGCCACGTAGACACACCACGACCCACAAGATGGGGTCTCATGGTGAAAACCAGATAAAACCAAATATATAATTTTAATGGGGACGACGCCCTTGAGATGGAAACATTTTTATAAGTAGTGAACTGATAGACAAAAATGCTCCTCTGGGTTCAAATCCCGGCTGAGGATCATTTTTGTCTATCAGTTCGCTACTTATAAAAATGAAGTGTGATTCTTTCAGTTCTTTCAGTGATGGATGCAAATATTCCTAATTTACGAATATATGGTTTGAAGCTAAGCTGACCATTCACTGCAAACAAAATATAAAAACGAGATTTTCGGTTTTTTTTCTTGATCAGCTAGTTACCAATCTCAATCGTGCAGCAAAAAAGCCTGCAGCGTCTAACATGATATCTCAGCCCTAGCTTTTCAGGATCCAAAAACGTAAGTGACGAGATACCTATGATTTCGTAAAGTTATCCGTCTGTCTGTTAGCACGATAGGTCTCGAAGGGATTGAGATATTTTGGCCAGACTTGGTGTGAGGATCCTTTGGATCTAAGTACAGGTCAAGTTCGTAGATGAGCCCCATAGCTGCATATTTAGGGGTGGGGGCGGGGTTTGAAATTAAGGGATTAGATAGTCGATTCAGGGGTAAGGAGACATGCTGAATCCTAATATGAAAATTCTTTTCTCGCCGGGCAAGTAGCTCACTCGGAATCCGGCAAAAAACGGAAAATTTGTCGAAAGTGAAAGTTTAATTTGAAGTTGATTAGAAGTTCGATTTACAGTAAGGAGATATGCTGAATCCGAATATGAAAGTTATTTCCTCGCCGGACAAGTAGTTGGCCTGGAATCCGGCCAAACCGGAAAATTTGCTAAAAGTAAAAGTTTTATCTGAATATGATTAGATGTTCGATTTATGGGTAAGAAGACATGCTGAATCCGTATATAACAATCATTTTCTCATCGGGCGTATAGTTCGCCCGGAAACCGGCTCAAACCGGAAAATGTGGTAAAAGTAAAAGTTTTATCTGAAGTTGATTAGAAGTTCGATGTAGGGGTAAAGGAGACATGCTGACTTGGTTTTTGAGTTTTAGTTTTTTGGCAGAGAAGTAGTTCGCCCGGAATCCGGCCGAAACCAGAAACTTCGCAGAAGTAAGGCAGGAAGTTTTGATCAATTTCTTCAAAGTAGATATGACGTAGAATGTACGGGTAAACACACATGCTGAATCCATATCTGAATTTGGTCTTCTCAGATGATTACCATTGGCCTTAATCTGTTTCTAAATTTTGATAATAAAAAAAGGTTGGCGAAGACCGGATATCTACAAGACCCAATTGTCATTCACTCATTCATTTATTCATACTATACAAACTATATATTATAAATATATGGCAAGAGACAATCAGACAAGATCCCCTGAAAGTGTCTTGTAGGTGGATCAAATATTACATTTTAGGGATCCCATCGAAACCTCTGGTCTTGTTATCTCTAGCGATTACTAAAATCTGACTCCTTAAAGGACCCCTCTTGCTTATTCTGCCTTTTATGATATACTTAGCTCCCATATGGAATTATAAGCTTCTAAAATCCCCACCTTTCTCCATTGTTTCGTTTCGTAACTACGAATTTTTAGCGCTTTTGCAGCCTTGCCGAGTTTTCCCTTCACCCAACGAAAAGTTTGCCGGAATCTTCAGCGTCCGATGACAAATTTTTCACACATAAGGATGTGATAGTCTTCTGTTTATTACTTCTTTAATTTGCTTAGTTTTCCCACTTTTTAACCAAGGCACGTTCAGTTTTCAAATATTTTGCGCCCCGCCGCCGCGTCGGAGAGCAGGAAGGCTGGCTATAGTCGACAAGCGCTAACAAGAGAATCGCTAGTTTTAGTGGAAAGTAATGGTATTTCCGAAAACTTTTTTTCTGATTCATTTGATAGGGAAGAGATCAGTTCTAGTAAGAGTTGTGCTTTAAACTTGCAGATTTCAACTTGTTATAACCTTTATTTGTTTTATCACAAGTTTCGGTAACTCGCTACCGTCCTTGCCAGAAGGGCAAAAATATCGCCGAAAAAATCTGGCAGAAGAGCAATCGGTTTAGCTTTGACAATCATCTTAGTGTGAATGAATAGATAAGATAAGAAAAGATTATATTTGCGCTTAGAACCAACGGCCATTGCAAATACATAGAAAAGGAACACCAAAACTCACAATAATATCCCTTATTTGCACCTATCCCTATGGGCTAGGGATACCCTGAAGAACCTCACCAGGTGTTCTATATTCCCTTAAATTTTAAACTTTCCTAGGGTGATACCGGAATAACAATCTCGACGGCCATACAAAAATATCAACTTCGCTCCCTTCGGTAGATATTTTCATAAACTGTACTAGTTAATATCAGTTATAAGTGTTAACAGAATAGTAGAATAGAATAGTAATTTATTCACTCACACTTCCACGGTTACAAAACCAAAATTGGCGAGTAGTCATGCCCAAATTTATCAGTATAACATATACATTTAAAAGTACGTACAAATGGTCAAAGGCTATTTAAAATTTCAACAATCTTTGGTATAAAACTATTTTGGTAACGGCTGTGTTTGGCCGCTACTGGTTGGAATATTGGGACCTTCGTAGAGACTGCTCGCTCTTGCCTTCCCCTTACATTGTTGTATGGGGAGGGAGAAACTCATTGTATATGGAGTGCAAAATAAGTTTTTTTTACCGATTTCAAGGCATAGGTTCAGTCTCCGTTTCTCCAATGTATCAATTGTCTACGTGCTAAGAAGAAGGGAGTAGGGTACTTTTGGGCCTTTATGGATAATATGGAGAGCGCGTTTTTGGATTCTTTCAATACGTGAGTTTTTGATCTGCAGTTAGACCAAAATGCCACACTGCGCATGCGTGCTCCATTAATGGTCTAATGAAAGATCAAGTAACTTAACAGTAAGTGTATTAGTTAATTTGTTGTCATGTTTATGTGTTTCGTAAATGTTTCATTATTGACCTCTTCTAGCTTTGAGCCATTTGGAATTAAATTTGACTGATGAAAAAAAATGCAAAGTAATAATAAAGTAAAACCACACCAAACTTCATATACTTACTATTTAGCTGGTTTATCCAGTTCGGTTTGGTGGACCATGCTATAAAGATGTAATACACAGGAATTCCTGAGATTATCACGCCCAACGCGCCGCCAACCACTTTAGGATTCCAAATCATCGGCACAGCCACCAGGAACGCGCAGATTACGAGGAACACTATCGGGAAAACCAAACTGACCTAAAGGGTAGAAAGAGTGTCATGAACTGGGCGCAACACATTTGAAAACTGAACGCGCCGTGGTTAAAAAGCGGGAAAGCTAAGCAAATAAAAGAAGTAATAAACAAATGCTTCTGAGATCCTTAAATGTGAAAGAGTTGTCAGCGGACGTTGAAGATTCCGGCAAAAGTTTCGTTGAGTGACGGGCAAAGCTCGGCAAGGCTAAAAAAGCGCTAAAAACTCATAGGTACAAAACGAGACACTGGAGGAAGGTGGGGATTTTAGAAGCTTATAATTCTGTATGGGAGCTAGGTACATTATAAAAAGCAGGATAAGCAAGAGGGGTCCTTTAAACTCCTTTTCTGACCTTCTATGCGCTCCGTCAGATGTATTTGTGAAGATATAGTGCTAATTAGCACTGGCGTGTTTCAGCCTTAGTCATATAGAGTATTCCAACATCCTTCAACCCCGCTTCCTCTAGACAGGAGAACCTCTTTGCCTCTACATCTGACTAAAGGGCGATTCTGGCGGTCTGGAAAGCTCCGCGAGCTTATGCGCCGCTGTTTTTGCGACTTTGGCTAAAACTCGCTTCGCTTTCCAAAGCTGTTCTGTCGCTCCGCTAGTTTCCGCCAGCACTTGGAAAGCGAATCCACTTCGCGAGTGGAAAGTGATTTCGGCGCGTCAGCGAGAAGTTGTAAAGGTGCAACTGAGGCACAACTACTTTCCGTTTGTTCTTGCGCTCGGCGGATTCTCGCTTTGCTTTTCGGACAGCGAATCTGAGAGATCGCCAGAGTCGCCCTTAATTTAAGGGCGATTCTGGCGGTCTGGAAAGCTCGCCGGCTGTTTTCGCGACTTCGGCTAAAACTCGCTTCGCTTTCCAAAGCTGTTCTCGCGCTCCGCTAGCTTCCGCCAGCACTTGGAAAGCGAATCCACTTCGCGAGTGGAAAGTGATTTCGGCACGTCAGCGAGAAGTTGTAAAGGTCCAACTGAAGCGAATCCAAGAAATCGCCCTTTAATGGATACAGCTAGGAAGCTGTAATATCTAAGAGACAGGAGAAACTGAATTGGGATGAGCTATTTTAACAGGATAGTAAGGGATTTACAATGGGAATACTAAATTCAGTTTGAGTTCACTTCCCTCTGTATCCTGACTAACTATAGCCACCCCTGTAAGTATCCTTCTTCCAATGAGATGAGAGAACCAAGTTAGGGCATTCTCCCTATAGCATCTGGAAGCCAGGAGAAACGGCGAGAATTTCAGTTAGGAAGCTAGTTCGAATCAGGGACTCGGGGGAGCTCCAGTTCTGTTGCCGGTATTACATCCAGTACCAATGTAGGTACCACATTTAATAAATGTTTTTTGGTTACTGACCAGTCTACCACAAATCCCTGATATTTGGATACCCTATGCCAAACGCTGGGTATATCTAGCATTTGGCATAGCCTATGCCTAACGCTGGATACCCTATGCCAAACGCTGGATACCTGTTGGTAGCCTAACCCTGACCTACCTCAATATAAAGGTGTTCTGATTGGTTGATTTTTTAGCTTCACTCAAATCATAAATATTTTACTGGGTTACAGTATCCAGCACCTGGCATAGTGTATCCAGCGTTAGGCATAAGGTATGCCAAACGCTAGACATATCCAGCGTTTGGCATAGGGTATCCAAAAATCAGGGGTTTGTGGTTGACTGTTACTGACCTACGAACTCTTGGCGACTAAGTTTTTGTGTCGATGCTGAATCGCCACTACAACAAACGTTGTTGACTTGTGTACACAGGATCTGAGTCAATTTTGAGGGTTCGTTTGCGTGACGTTTCCTGCTCTTCCCGAGGTTCACCTACGTGCTTCGGACTTGTGACTCGTGCGTCCCTTTTCAATAACCATAGACGTAGGAAACACAGATGAAAGATACCCGGCAGAATGAGTAAATTCAGGACCCGCGCCCACTTTGGATTTAAGAAATTATGCTTAACACTTGTTTACCGTTATCTTCTAGAAGATTCACTACCTGCTGATTTTAAAAATCTTTTTTGCCTGAACAGTCAATTTCATGACTATAACACAATACGGCGGTCAAATCTTTTTACCATTTGTTATCCTTCTACAAGGTCTAGCTTTTCTATTCGTCATACAGGTGTAAAAGTATGGAATTCATTGCCTGAAACTATTAGTGTCCGAAGATAGGAAAGTTTTTAAAAGAGCTCTAAAAAGATTTATGTTATCTAGCAATTATATGTCTTCTGTCTGATTTAATTGATTCATTTTTGTTTGTGCTCAGAGGAAGATCAGACTCATATCGCAAACCTTTTTTATTTTTTCTTTAGTCATATGTCTGTTGTCGTAAATTCTCGTGTTATCCTTAAATTTTAGTGTTGGTGCGTGATAGTTGTTCGTTCGATTGTCTTTACAATGCCTTAGGCTAGAATTGTATTTATTATTTTTTCAAACCCACCAGAATTAGTGAAGCGTCGTTTTTTATGCCACTGGCATGTCTGATGCTTTTGAGAAACACCTGGTTTATTCATATTTGCCATTAAAATTGTACCTTACCTTACCTTATGCTAGGAGACTCTGGCAGCAGCATTTTTATGTGTCACCTACCTTCCTTGGCACTTATTCCCACCAAGCATTTATTCCTCAATTCTTTTTAGCCGTTTAATGAAGAAGACTTTTGTCCTTACTGGTAGGCCTGTGAAAAAATGATACTGGCAACTCCGAGGTGAGTTGGCCAATCCTCTCAGAGGAACAGTGTCAGCAGTGTTGCCACGCCAATAAATTTTTACTAGATCTAGTAAAAAAAAAAATCCAGTAAATCTAGAGGATCTAGTAAATTTCATTTGAATCTAGCAAAAAATACCCATTTTTAGTAAAAAAGATGGCCGAAGCCAGAAATTATGTTTAAAAGGAGCTTCTGAGGCCGGTGTTGAGTTTCGTAGTGGGATGAAACTGCTTTATAGGAAAGAGCCTCTACTTTATTTAGATTACGATTTTTATTTTGTAAGTAACAAAATGCAAAATTATGTACAAAAAAATAAACAGTGTGAAAACAAACATTAACAGACCAATTGCGTCATTCGAAGAAAAAAAATCGGACAAAATTCCGAATAAAGAAAAAAAAATCGGACAAATTGCGTGTTGCCATTGTTTTCCGTCCGGAGAGTCCCCCATGAAGGGATTCCCTCTATTTCACGGTTCCTCTCGAATCCCCAAGGCGTCCCGGGGAATGGCAAGAGTACCCCTCCCGCCACAGTACGGAACGACGATGACAGATTCAAGTAGCTATATTTATAGTATTTTATAAGTACATTGTCAGAAGTTTCATAACAGATAACACGAGGATGCGCGGTTTCAATAGATAATGCGCAACAGATAACACTTCGGATATTATCGGTTGTGTTTGAAAACGTTATGCATGATATGTTATGCATAACAAGCTTTGTTAGGAAGGGCCAATAGCATCTGCTGACTTTATTCCTTATCGTCATGATGTCCGAAAACTCAGCAGATACTTTTCCTTCTTCCTGATGGTAGCGCTTATTTGCATACCATTTTGAAACACAACAGATAACATTCAAAGTGTTATCTGTTACACATTCTCTGTTGACACCGCAACATCCTCGTGTTATCAATTATGAAACTTTTGACAGTGTAGTGAACTGAAAGACAAAAATGCTGCTCAGCCGGGATTTGGATGCAGCTGAACAAAACCTTACGTGTATGAAACTCAGCCTACAAAAGTAGTAACAGTAGTAAAGTAGTCCCGGGCGGAGGTAACTAACCTTGATTGGTCGGTGCAAGTTCGGCTTCTTATATCGCATCCAAAGTAGGCCTGAGACAGACAGCATGGTAAAACTTGATTCCACGAAACTTGAAAAGTTAATCAGGACATAGACATCAACGGCGGTTAGAGTGGCAAGAGTCGCAAGGCACTGGAAACAAAATATTTATTTAATTATTTTCCTCGAAGCTGGGGAACATATTATAAGTATAGGCTAGGCTACCTAAATTAACTGATACATTCAATCACACCATAACTACTTGGAAAAGAACTACATAAGGTTCGAACAATTAAATCCAGATTTTATGGGGCGAGACGTCTAGTAAAAACTAAAAGATCCACGAAATTTATATTAACGGCGATAAGAGTGAGAAGGCTTGCAAAGCACTTGGAACAAACGATAATGGGCGAATTAACACGGCGATTATTCACCGCGGGTTAAATCCTAAAAGTAAATCTTAAAGGTCCTAAAGGTTGGTCATAACGGTGTCTAGTAAAAAAAAAAAAAAGATCCATGAATTTACATTAACAGCGATGACAGTGATGAAAACAAAGGATAATGGACGAAACAACACGGCGATTATTCTCCTACGTTCTACCCTTAAAGTTCTGGGACGGAAACTTGGCTCTCCTAAATTGAGGTAAGATTTTGACGAATGCGATTGCGTCCCGACATGGATTTTCTATCCTACTTTCAGTTGTAACCACGGGTTGTCGGTTGTTGACAACATGAACCAAACATGGTAATTTTTAAGGCAAGAAATCCGGATTAAGATCAGCAATCTTTGAAAATGCTGTCTGGGCCGTAAACCGAAATATACGGATACAACCACGGATTTGGAATCCGGTTGCAAATTTCGAACGCATGCCTTTACCCATCGAACTTACCAAGAAAATTAAGGCTGGCATCGGAGTCGAATGGTCAATGTTAACCATCGCAAGCGAATTTGGCAAATGGCCCTCCCTGGCACCCACGAAGAAAACTCGTGATGGGCCAAAAATTCCGCTGTTCAGAGTTCCAAAAGTTGCCCCAGCGACGAAGAAGGGCATCATCCATTGTAAATACCAGGGGTAGATCTTGTCACCAAATGTCTAGAAGGAAAAGTTAGTTGAATATGTAGTGGAGTGTTCATTTAAGCCCAATCAACTCTTGCGGACGTTGTAGCCGGTTTTCGGTTTTCACTGTTTTTTGTGGAGTTCATGACTCGTTAACTATACAGGTAGATATATGACATGGGATGGGTCTAGTTCTGCTTTTGGGGGTACTCCCCACCCCACCCAACCCTTACAGTTCAGTGGCAAATGTCATGGGGGTCAACTGGATCTTAGGCTGCTCGTATACAAAGTAAGTAAGTAAGTAAGTAATTTATTTATGACCCGCCATTTTGAAAAGGCGGAGTAAATGACAAAAGTAAAGAAAATAAACAAAACACATATATACACACAAAAAAAGACACTTAATTTTTAATCTTCGGTCAGGAAGCAGTGGACGACATCGTGTGCTGGTTGGGCCTTGTTGTCCATGAGTTTTGAAAGTGATGACGAAACATCCAAAAGGGTAACACTTGCGTCTTGAATTTTGAATTTCTCCGTCAATGTATGGTTATGACATAATTTCGACAAGTGGAGGAGGTGCTTTGCATATTTAAAATAACATGATCTCATCTTTTTAATCTCCTTCTTTCGCAGAACATGAGTGACGCCAGAACGAAATAGTATAGAAGGAGCGCAGAAGGTGCTGTACAAATTTCCCACAGCTTTACGATTATAGCGCCCCCGGTTGGGGACGATGCGCCCATAGGCGCTACGGATCGACTTATAAACTTCTTGAACAACCGATGAGCAAAATTTTGACAATGAAGATTTGAATGTTATGCCGAGCCACCGTAGAGAGTCTGTTGATTTGACGATGAACGATCCAAGAGATATAGAAGCTTTAGATGCACTCGAACAATTTGACGAAGGGTTGAAATGCAGGTACTCACATTTTGAAAGGTTAACTTCAAGGCCAATTTTCAGAAATAAATAAGGTAAAAATAAAATAAGGTAACAGTTTTGCTTTCACGCTACATGTGTGAAACAGTTTTGCTTTCACGCTGCATGTGTGAAACAGTTTTGCTTTCACGCTGCCTGTGCAAAACAGTTTTGCTTTCACGCTGCATGTGCAAAACAGTTTTGCTTTCACGCTACATGTGTGAAACTGTATACAACTGTTAGCGTATGGAACAAAAACTGGCTGTTGCCAAACTGTAATGATCGAGCGTTTTACATCTTAAACTTAAAGCCACATTCTGTCAGCCAATCAAAGACAATGTTTGTTGGCGGTTTTAGTTGAGATCGGATGTAGTTGGTGGTGTGCTTTCCCACTGAAGATATAGCCTACTGCAAGAGCTAATGCATATGATCTGATCTGTTTTTCCTTCCGGTTATTTTAAACTGGAGAGAAGAGGGTGTCTACCCGAGGATGGGAAATTGGAACTTCGGAAAACTTTCAAGTTCTGGACGATAAGTGCTTCACGAATCTACCTGTTCTGGCTTAAGGCCCCTTTCTTATTATTTTAGCTCCAACCGATGTGGACAGACTTTGCGGCTTGGAACGCTGACGCCATCTAGATACTCAGACAGTAAGCGTTGACCAACGGACGAGTTACGACGGTCTGACATTTTGAATATCTTTGATCTTAACCCTTGGTTCACACTGCTGCTTCTGCTGCACCGTGTCGCTTATATGCGACACGATTTTTTCTTTGATGTTCCGACGTGCGACAGAATCGCATGAACCTTCCCACTACCACGCAGACACAAATGGAAAACGAAATTTGGGAAAACCCTTGGGGAAACAACCTCTGAAGATGCTGGGAGATTACCCATCTGAATACAGCCCCATTACGAAAATTCTCAGTCAAACCCCATATGTCATCTTGTTCAAAACAGGTTAATACAAGTTTATTCAGAAGATATTTTGCATTCAGCCATCCTAGGACTACAGTCAGACAAGGTAGAGCAATTTTTAGTCTTTAAAATTAACTAGTCTTTGTTTTTTCTTTTCTTTCCCTCAAGAATCGCAAGCGTTATGTCGAATCAGTTGAAATAATTCAACGCATCCGACACTGCGACAAAACGCAAAGTTCTGCGTTGCTTGTCGCACGATTTGTGTCGTATGTCGCATGACGCAAAATTTTGCGCGAAATCGCAGCAGTGTGAACCAGGGGTTACGACGGCCTGACATTTTGAATATCTTTGATCTAAGTTAAACGTTTTGTTCTTCTACAATAGTTGCGTTTTTGCGGTAACCTTGAGTTACTCTTACCCGGTAACTGAGCGCACTGTTTTTTCTGACACATGATTATTGCTAGGTTACTGAATTCCGGTAGCCCCGGTCTCAGCAGGGTTACTCGTTACCAGGTACCAGGGTTACTAACATGAAGCTGGATGACTGAGAAAACGGAAAACGACAATTCGTCGGGGAACAGATAACCGGTAACTGCGAAAACAACAATTCGTCAGAGTAACAGACTGGTTACCGCAAAAACGCAACTAATATTGAGCGAAATTACACAAGGGTTTATTTGCAGACGCTTAGAGAAACAGAGAGAAAGAGAACGTGAGTTTGAGCCTTAGGCTGAGTAGGAAAGGACATTCTTTCCCCCTATTTCGGATAGGGTGAGAGAGTAGAGGTTAAGGTCAGGCACCGCCAGTCTACATACAGTTTGTCACTCTTACCAAGAAAGTCTAATCCACCAACCTCAGAACCCCATCACTACTGACACTACCGAAACAGTCGCAAGGGCCCGGGATCGAACATAATAAGAAAGGCAGTGCCACTTAGTTCATAAGTTCAGTGACCCATTTCCAGGCGGATCAGGATCCCGGCTCATGGGTCAGAAATACCCGTTATAAAAGCAGCTGTTCCGTATTTATCATCAAAACCAGGCAGGCTGACCGAAGCTGAAAAAACCAGAAAGAGAGACCAATGCATAAAACGCATACGTCAGCTACGATGCTTTGGCTGCAATATTTCGGCCGTTCTTGGCAAGAGTGCTCGAAAAGAAGGATCGAAATATCGCTGCCAAAGCATCGTAGCTGACATATCCGTTTCGTGCAATGCTTGAATATATGTTTCCCAGTCAGCGTGGGATCAAGGAGTATTTATCAGAAAGAGATTCTAACCTTTGATAAATATAGCAGAGTTTAGAGATTAACAGATTAGAGATTAGAATATTGGGATGAAACTGTATCAACTGCGACTTGTGCTTTAAGCCCAGGGGCAACGCTGCGGATCCCCCCGTCCCTCGTCAAATGCAACAAGATCAAATTTTCAAGGGGATCCCACAAATTCAATATTAACTGGATTTCTTGATTCAAACACAGTCAATCTTGAAGATTTCCAGTCTTCTCCAAGGCCTCTTAAACATGTTAATATTTATCCCTAACCAACAGCTTGAAAATAAAAAAAAAGTTATCCGGTGTGACAAAAAGACATCGTAGAGGTGTTTTTTTTACAAATTGCGGCCAAACGTCAAATCAACTGAGTAAATCAAGTTCACATATGTCTATGTCTATCCCCTTATATCTCAGGCTCTAATCGACATTATAAATTTCTGTTGCATTGAACAAAAAATCCTTGTTTATCGGTATTCCCGGCGAACTATATCTCTGATAGGAAAAATATAACTTCAAAAACCGAATCAGCATGTCTTTCTATCCCTACATCGACCCTCTGGCTAACTTCAGAAGGATTTTACTTTTACCAAACTTCAGTTTTTTTTGTCCAGATTCTGAGCAAACTCTTTCTACGAAAGGAAAATAAAGTTCAGAAATGCGTTCAGCACATGAAATTCAGATTTGCGTTTCACCAATACATCAAATCTGTTAATCGACGCCTAGCAGCTTCAAAACTTCGCAAAATGTATGCAGACCAAAAGAGTGGTGACACCGAGAGAAGAAACAAGAATCTGTCGGGCTGCAGTCTGACGCTCTAACGGTTTAGCTAACTCCTCTATGTTTCGTTGAAATTTACCGACTTTCAATTACAGGATTTTAGTCTTCGACCTAAAAATTCAGCTTCTCGAGTCCGCCAAATTTCCGGAATTCCTTGTCGAACAAGTAAATAAAGTTCAGAAAATGGATTTATCGCGTGTTCTTACAACCGATGGGAATCTCTAATTGACCTAAGAATTTCCGGTTTCGGTCGGATTCCAGCCGAACTAATTGTCCGGCAAGAAAATAAAGCTCAAAAACAAACTCAGCAGGTCTCCTTACCCCTACGTCGCGCCTCTAATCAACTTTATATGAAACTTTTACTTTAAAAAAAAAAATCCGCTTTTGGCCGAATTCGCGGCGAAATATTTGTCCGGCGAGAAAATATTTTCCACAGATGTATTCAGCATGTCTCCGTACCTCTACATTGACCCTCTAATCAACAGTAGATAGAACTTTTACTTTTGACAAATTTTCCTGCTTTGACCGGATCCCGGCGAACTATATGTCCGGGGAGAAAATGATGTTCATACATGTCTCCTTACCCATAAATCGGCTATCTGATTAGCTTTAAAAAAATATTTTTTTGCTCCTTAATTTGGACCCCTTCCCAACCCCAAAATATAGGGCTACGGAAGCCCATCTACGAACTCGGCCTGTCCTTTGACCCAAAGAATACTCACACCAAGTTTGAACAAAATATCTCATCCCCTTCGAGAGTAATCGCGCTGACAGACGTACAACTTTTGCGAAGTCATAGATATCCCATCACTACGTTTTGGGACCCCCAAAAGGAAGAATTTATTTGAAATGGAATAGCTCTAGGATATATAAAGTGTCAGACATGCAAGAGGCATCCAAAAATGGCACATAAGGCGTATTCTCGCCGTTCCCCGAGGACTCCCCGGGGAATCGAAGGGAACGGCGCGAATAGAGGGAGTCACTCCCCCCGGACTCCACGTACAGAAACAGCGAGAACACAGGGAATGCTTCCAAAATGGACTTTGTTCGAAAAAAAAATATGAAGTTGACGAAATTAGTCTGGATCCACTTTATTTTTGGTTTTTTGTTTATTCTGATTGTTTTTAATTAATTTTACATTGCACCAACACCAGCAAAATTGATTCCCCTCTGAATCTGAAAGGGAGTCCTTTTCGATGATGGTGATGGTGATCCGTGGGGACTAGCGAGAATACGGGGAGGGAGTCCCTGGGACAAACAAAAACGCGGGGACTCTTCAAGTGGAGTCCTCGGGGAACGGCAAGAATACGCCTATAGCTAATTGTATATAACAATAAATCAGTACTTACAACAGCAACTGCACTGGAACTTAACATTTCTCCTGGAGAAAGCACAATGAGATAAGCAATATTGGCCAATACATAGATCACAGTCACGATCGGCATGGAGAGCCAAATAGCTCGTGGCAAATTCTTGTATGGATTCTTGATCTCCTCCACGACGAAATTAAGGTAGTTCCTGTAACATGCAAAAAAATGAGCGAGGCGAGACCCGTTTCCTATGGACACGAAATTTCATCAGACAAGGTCAGTCGCCAAAGCCTGTCACGCCAGACGTCACCGGCTGTGAGGAAATTTGGAGTTACGTTTTTATCTCTCTACTTGTTTGAAAACCCATAAGGGGTATTCTCGCCATTCCCCGAGGACTGGTCGGGGAATCCAAGGGAACGGCAAGAATAGAGGGAGTCGCTCCACGCGGACTCCGCGGACAGAAAACAGCGAAAACACGGGGAATGCTTTCAAAACGGATTTTGTTCGAAAAAAAAAATATGCAGTTGACGAAATTAGTCTGGATCCACTTTATTTTCTGTTTTGTTTATTCTGATTGTTTTTTATTAATTTTACATTGCACCAACGCCAGCAAAATTGATTCCCCTCCGAATCTGAAAGGGAGTCATTTTTTATGATGGTGATGATAATCGGAGCATTTCCCTTCCGTGGGGACTCGCGAGAATACGGGGAGTGAGTCCCCGGGACAAACAAAAACGCGGGGACTCTTCAAGTGGAGTTCTCGGGGACCGGCGAGAATACCCCTTTAGTGTTTCAATGTTTTATTAGTTATCTTTATTTTGTACTATTAGTCATGTCTCAGTAACCAGCGGCATCACTAGTTAGCCTAGTCTCAGTATTTTTGACAAGTCACCTCCGCGCCAGTGCATTGTCACCCGGGATCGACTAAAAAGAGACACGGCACGACACAATATAGTGTAGGGGGCACAGCTACTAAAAAGGGGCATGAAAACTAAAGGGGTCCTTTCAGGCTTCAGATTGAGGGGCAAGAACTTCACTGTAAAAAGTCCCTCCGTATATAGATTAAAGTTAACTGCAGTATTTGCTACTCAGATTCATCTTATCTCTATTTGGTGTTAACCTTATCTGCGTAGAGATAAGAGTAATCCGAGTAGCAAATATTGTAGTTAACTTTAATCTTTATACGGAAAAACTTTTTACAGTGTATGTTCTAACGTGCCTTCTTTTAGGCTCTGCAGTTACGAACTCTCACTTACTTGTCTACTTCTACTACATGCTAGTCTCTTTTTATGCTCGTGCCTCCTGCGCCATGCCGTGCCGTGCCTCTTTTTAGTCGATCCCTTTTCACCCTGCTGGGTTTCGCAGATTCCTTAACCAGTCCCAGATAAGCCAATTATAAGGCCCCGATACTGGAATCAAAGCCACCTGCACTGTAAAATGTTTCTCCGAATAAGGATGCAGTATTTGCTACTGGGATTAATCTTATCTCTACTGGGATAAAATTAATCCGAATTTAGGGATAATCTTATCTCAGTAAAGACAAGAGTAATCCCAGTAGCAAATTCTGCAAGATTAAATATTCTTTGAGCCCAAGCTGACTTTGAAACATTTATTCAAACAATGTTTACAACGGATACGTCAGCTACGATTCTTCATCAGCGATATTTTGGCCCTTCTTGGCAAGGGTCCTCGTCAGGCTGTCAATAGAAAAGTACCGCTGATGAAGAATCGTCGCTGACGTATCCGTTGTAGACAGTGTTTGAATAAACTGCAAGATATTTTTTTACAGTGTGTATAGACACGTGTTTATCCAGAAAAAAGACAAGAAACAAAAGGAGATCTGTTGGGTTAAGAAATTTTCGATGTTCGATATGTTACACCATGAACACACCTAATACTTCCAGCCCCAAATGTCTTCAGTTAACTTGACAATGAGACCAGGCCCTAATAAAAATGGATCGGGATTGTATTTATTTAACTAAATTTATTTTACTTATTTAAAGTTTAACTGAAAAGGGCTGGGATAGGACAATTTAGTTACCCACCATTTATTCACTTAAATTGGCTTGAAGACCCGATGAAAATGCGTTACTTCGTTGTAAAGCTATCCACGAATAATCGATATTCAAATAGTGGAATTTCAGTGTGACGTCTATGCTTGTATCTGTGTTGTATGCCTTAGCAGAAAGATTTATGAATTTATTTTTGGTCAGGCACTAAGCAGTCTTCATCAAGCTCATCACTGCCCACTGAAAAGCCGTTTTTGTGTTGAGATTAAAATTCCCCCTTTCGTAGTAGAAATTACGTTGTGCGAACGGCCGCAGACATTCTAAGCGTCACAACTGGAGCAGATAGTGGAAAATAAAAAATCCCTTAGCAGAATCCAAATTATTCAGTGTATTCGATTAAATGACACAAAAATAAGTTGCCCTTTCAGTTGAACTTTCGAAGGCAAACAAGGGCCATATAAAATGCCATTTTCACCTAGGTCCTCGAAACTGACAGAGGCAGTCGCATTTGCAATGTACGCAGGAAGACTAGCAAAGGGACGTTCGATGCGAACACTCATGACCTGCTCATGACTGAAGTGAAGATTCACGGGCGAAACGACTTTATCGCCACTGTCAGACGTTCGAATTACGTTAAGCATTGATCAGAATGGAACGTCTTAGAATCCCAAACTAGAAATAGTATTATTATTAATATTATTTATTTCCCTCCAATGAAAAGGAGTACAAAAATATAGACAAAACGATGACACCGGTTTCGTTAAAAACAAGACCAAAGGTTTCGATGGGATCCCAAAAGTTCAATATTTGATCCAGACAATTGGGTCTTGTCTTCGCCAGACTCCTTGAACATTTTTAACATCAAAATTCAGAAACAGATTACGGCCAAACAGCTAATCATCTGAGAAAACCAAGTTCAGATACGGATTCTGCATGTGTGTTTACCCTTATAAATCATATCTATTTTGACGAAAACTTTCTGCCTTACTTCTGCCAATTTTCCGGTTTCGGCCGAATTCCGGAACTACTTGTCCGGCAAAAAAAGAAAGCTAAAAAACGAATTCAGCGTATCTTCTTTCCCTAGTATCGAACATCTAATCAACTTCAAATGAAAATTTAACTTATAACAAATTTTCCGGTTCCAGGCGGATTCCGGGAGAACTAAGCGTCCAGGTAAAAAATGATTGTCATATGCGGATTCAGCATCTCTTCTTACCCCAAAATCGGGTATCTAATCTCTTTTGTTCCAGTTGTCCAGCATAAAACCGACCTCGTGTTAGCCGCCCAACTCTGCTTCTTATAAAAGAAAAGCAGCAAGCTTGGAGGCAATTACAAGCAAACCTAGACGACGATAACTTAAAGAAGAGTTACAGGCGAATTTCAGACAATGTTCGTAAGGCAACACGTATACAGGCCAATGAAAGAGAAAAGGAAGAGGCAATGTCTTCAAAAGCTAATCCAAAAGCTTTTTGGAAATATGTGAACTCGAAGAGATAGGTAATAGCAAACGCAAGCAAGATGAAGGACCCTTCAACCGGAAAGACTGTCGAGGATCCAGTTGCTGTTGCGGACATTTTGAATCACCATTTGTCTACTGTATATACTGAGAAAGACCCATCTACTCTACCTGACAGTGACGCCTCTCAGTATGACTCTCCAGACCTCATAATTGACCCTGTGCTAGTTTGTAAAAAGCTAAAGGAATTGGACCCAAACAAGCCTGAGGGCCCAGATGGTTTACACCCACGAGTTTTGAAAGAGACCGTTGAGCATATCGCTGAACCTTTGACTGTTTTTAGAAAAAGCTTGTCATCTGGCCAACTGCCAAAACTTTGGAAGCAAGCTCTTGTTACCCCAGTGTTTAAAGGACACCTGAATGAAGAGTACCAAGTATCATCCCTATTTGTATGACTTCCGCTAACATTGCCTGCAGAAAACCCAATCCAAATACGAAATATTGTTTCCAAGCTATGATTTTTTCTTCATTTTGCATCTGTCCTTATTTCAGTACCGAACAATTTTAGAAATGAACAAATGTCTCCAATCAACCCTTCTTCTGGAATATTTTTTAACCAGTCAAGCCCAAACGTATATCTAGAAGAAATTTCAATACGATCGGGCCAGCGCTGTACAAGATTTGAATGAATTGCGCTTTTTGTCTTGGAGTCTGCATGTGCAAACCTCCAGAAACGAACATCCATATTTTGAAAACGTCACGCTCAGGAGAAGAATGCTCTCCGTGGCCATGTCTGTAAATGCGTTCTCCATGGTGTGTTCCAGTATGGTTTCACTGTTCAGGTGTCCTTTAAAGGTGGTGCTTCGAAAATGTTTTAGTAAGCCTATACCCTTAGAAAAAAGATCGGTTGGCTACTTACCAGCCCGCATACGAGAACAGACCCGAGTAGAAAGCCAATGCTATCTTTCCCGGGTCCTGATTCATGCCCTCCCAGGGGTTTTCCAGACTTGGCGCCACCCATCCCTGCATGTGCAGAACATAGGCACCACTTCCTATGACGATGATTAGGGCAAACACTTTGAAGTACATAAAGAAGTCTTGCATCCGCGCGACCAATCGGACATTCTGACAGTTGATGTAGGTCAGTAAGCCTAGAAAAGCCAGTTGGCAAATAAGTCACAAGAATAGGTAACAACATCTAAATAATTTAACATCAACAAACGCTAACTTAAAAATGGACAAACATCAAGTGTAAATATTTTGTGATTAGTAGTTTGCCGACACTGAATTCCCCTCTGGATTGTGGTGGGAGGATCGTTTTCAGCCCTGTTGAGAAAGTTATGTATCTTGGAATCCCTTACTCGTCTAATACCAAGGATTGGAAACTTATCCTTATTCAACATGTGCAAGATAAAATAAGAAGAGCATTTGGTGCTGTTATTCGTTTACGAGGGATGTATCGAAGAGATGTTCTTGGCTCTATTTATACGGCTGTTGCACTTCCTCACATTCTTTTTCCGTCTGCTTTCTTTTCTTCTTTCCGTCCTTCTGAACTTCCGGCGTTAAAAATTACTTATTAGAAATTCTCTAAATTCCTTCTTGGCTTCCCAATTTCTGCGAGTAACTCTTTCTTAACTTCGAATTTTAAAGTGAAGAATCCTTTGGAAACTTTAAATGGTAAAATCCAGAACTTTCATAAAAAGGCTGACAACATTCTTCTTCATCACAACCTTTTTCCTTTTTTCACAAAAAAGCGCCCTGATTAGTTGGTTTATTTTGAGCTTTGTTTTTTTCCATGTGCTTCGTTGTATATTTAGTAGGCTAATTTCTCTTTAACGGTCAGCTGTTTATTAGTATGTAAGTGTGTGTGAGTTTGACTGACATGTTGTTGTTCCTTTTTATACATTACTCTTCAGTTTTGAAGGATTCAAATAAATAATAATAATAATAATAATAATAATAATAAAGGGGCCGAAATATCGGGCGAATAAATCTCAGCTGATTTATATGAAACATGAAAAGACTGTAAGAAAATACCAATAGTCTGGATCAAATATTGAATTCTTGGGATCCCATCGAAACCTTTGGTCTTGTACGTCATGTGTTTCGGTCGCTTTCTGTACCTCTATAAACAGCTATGTCTCAGTAGAACCCCGCAGAAGAATACAAACGTCGTCTGAGTCTTTCTTTACAGCTGATTGGTCGTCTACCATTGTGACGTCATGTCTAACTCGCTGCAGACCGGGTATGCATCCTACGGTTTTTGGGATCCCGAAACGTAAGTGGAGAGATGCCTATGACATCGCAAAAGTTGTCCGTCTGTCTGTGAGCACGATAACTCTCGCAGGGAATGAAATGTTTTGATGAAACTTGGTGGGAGGATCCTTTGAGGCAAGTGAAAGGTCGAGTTCGTAGATGGGCTCTGTAGACCTACATTTAGGGGTTGGGGTTCAAATTAAGGGGAAAACAAAATATTTTTGAAAAGCTAATGAGATAGTCGATTGTAAGAAGAGATTCTGAACACGAATATGAAAAACATTTTTTCCCCGGCAAGTAGTTCGTCCGGAATCGGCCAAAACCGGAAAGTTTGTTGAAAGTAAAAGTTTTATTTGAAGTTGATTAGAGCCTCGTTTTTGTTGCAATAGCACTGCCGCATCGCTGCTGCACCACTTCTTGGCTTTTGCACAATATGCGTTTTTGGATTCACTTTCTTCTTGGCTGAAGCGGCAGCGCTGCAGCATCTTGCAGGGAAGCACGGACTTGGTCGGTGAGCAAGTCCGTGATTCTCGAGAAGCGCTGCCGTCTTCCTCGGAAGCGCTGCAGTGCAAAAACAGATGTAGAAAGAATCAGTCCGGAATCGGCCGAGAAGTGGACCTGCAGCATGCAACCAAAACGAGGCTTAGATGTTCAATTTAGAGGGAAGAAGACATGCTGAACACTTATGTGAAAACCATTTTCTACCCGGTCAAGTAGTTCACCCGGAATCCGGACAAAACTGGAAAATTGTTAAAAGTGAAAGTTTTATTTGTAGTTGATTAGATATCGAATATAGGGGTCAGAAGAGATGCTGAATCCCTGTATGACAATCATTTTTTTACCCGGATATATAGTTCGCCCGGAATCCGGCTGGAACCGGAAAATTTGTTGTAAGTTAAATTTTTATTTGAAGTATTAGATGTTCGATACAGGGGAAAGAAGATACGCCGCGTTCGTTTTTTAAGCTTTCTTTTTTCGCCCGACAAGTAGTTCCGGAATTCGGCCGAAACTGGGAAATTGGCAGAAAGGCAGGAAGCTTTCGTCAAAACAGACACACTTGCTCAACCCATATCTGAACTTGGTTTTCTCAGATGATTAGCTATTTGGCCTTAATCTGTTTCTGAAAAAATAGTAAAAATGTTCAAGGAGTCTGGCGAAGACTGGATCTGGAGAAGACAAGACCCCATTATTCTCGATCAAATAATGAATTCTGGGGATCCCATCGAAACCTTTGGTCTTGTTATTTACTTGTTGTCTGGAGCAGAGGCATTACTAGGCAAAATGTTTGGGGGGGGGGGCAAGGTATTTACCGACTGGGTGGCCATTTTTACCGACTGTTTTAACAGATAAAAACGACTATTATTCAGAAAAAACGACTGTTACAAAAAATTGGCTGATTTTAAGAAAAACTACTATTCTTAAGGAAAAATCGACTATTTTTACGAGAAACCAACTGTTACTGAAAAAATCGACTGTTTCCAAGAAAGCAAGACCAAGGGTTTTGATGGGATCCCAAAAATTTAATATCTCATCCAGACAATTTGGTCCTGTCTTCTCCAGACTCCTTAAATTTTTGCTACAAAATTGAGAAACAGATTAAGGCCAAGTAGCTAACCACCTGAAAAAAACCAAGTTTAGATATGGATTCAGCATGTGTGTTTACCCCAGAAGTCATATTTGTTTTGACGAAAAAGAGACGGGGCATTTTGCAGGAGGCAGGCCTACTGAAAGAGGCACGCATGCTAAATAGAGGCAGAGTATACGAAGGCAATAAAGAAGGCATGCCTGCACCAGGAGACATGCACCGTCTATGCCTTTTTTAGAACCCCTTTTCTCGCGTGCCTTCTTTTAGTTTTCGAGTTTTTTCGCATGAAAACAAGACCAAAGGTTTCGATGGGATCCCAAAAACTTAATATCTCATCCAGACAATTTGGTCATGTCTTCTCCAGACTCCTTAAGCCTTTTTACCACAGAAATTCAGAAACAGATTAAGGCCAAATAGCTAATCATCTGACAAAACCAAGTTCAGATATGGATTCAGCATGTGTGTTTACCCCTATAAGTGATATTTGTTTTGACGAAACTGATCGAAACTTTCGGGAACTATTTATCCGACAAAACAACAAAGCTCAAAAACGAATTCAGCGTATCTGCTAACCCCTATATCGAACATATAATCAACTTCAAATAAAGCTTTAACTCATAACAAATTTTCCGGTTTCAGCCGGATTCCGGGCGAACTATGCATTCGGGTAAAAAAAAAGATTGTTAAGCATCATTCTTACCCCTAAATCGGAATCTAATCAACTACTTATAAGACTTTTGCTTTTAACAATTTTTCCAGATTTGGCCGGATTCCGAGCGAACTACTTGTCCGGAGAGAAAAGGGTTTTAATAATCGTGTTCAGCATGTCTTTCTACCCCTAAATCGAACTTCAAATAAAACTTTTGCTGTTAACAAATTTTCCGGTTTTGGCCGGATTCCGGGCGAACTACTTGTCCGGCGAGAAAATGGTTTTCATAATCTTGTTTAGCATGTCTTTTTAACCCTAAATCAGACATCTAATCAACTTCAAATAAAACTTTTACTTTTAACAAACTTTCCGGTTTTGGCCGGATTCCGTGCGAACTACTTGTCCAGCGAAAAAATGGGTTTCACCATCGTTTTCAGCATGTCTTCTTACCCCAGAATCGACTACCACATTAGCTGTTTAAAAATATTTTGCTTACCCCTTAACTTAACCCCCCTCCCCCACCCCTAAATGTAGGGCTACAAAACCATCTACGAACCCGACCTTACTCTTGACCCAAAGAATCCTCACACCAAGTTTCATCAAAATATCTCATTCCCTTCGAGAGTTATCGTGCTTACAGACGGACGGACTGACAACTTTTGCGATGTCATGGGTATCCCTCCACTTACGTTTTGGAATCCCATAAAGGACAGGACCCATGTTCGAACGTGCCTTTTTGTAGGGCCAGTGTTCTATGCGTGCCTTTTTGGCATCCCAAAACTAAGTGGAGGGGTACCTATGACATCGCAAAAATGTCCGTCTGTCCGTCTGTCTGTGAGCACGATAACTCTCGAAGGGAATGAGATATTTTGATGAAACTTTGTGTAAGGGTTCTTTGGGTCAAGCATAAGGTCAAGTTCGCAGATGGGCTTTGTAGCCCTACATTTAGGGGTGGGGGAGGGGTTCAAATTAAGGGGCAAACAAAATATTTTTAAACAGCTAATGTGATAGCTGATTATGATGTAAGAAGACATGCTGAACGCGATGGTGAAAACCATTTTGTCATCGAACAAGTAGTTCGCCCGGAATCCGGCCAAAACCGTAAATTTGGCAGAAGTAAAGCAGGAAGTTTCGGTCAGTGTCGTCAAAATAGATATGGCTTATAAAGGTATATCTAAACTTGGTTTTCTCTGATGATTAGCCTGGCGAAGACTGGATCTGGCGAAGACAAGACTCAATTGTCTGGATCAAATATTAGATTTTTGGGATCCCATCGAAACCTTTGGTCTTGCTTTAGTCATCCTCGGATTCTTAGGTTTCGCATTCTTACCCCCTTACCAAAACTCTAACAAACGTGAGAATTAAATTCCAGTTCAACCAATTTTTGCCAGATTCCGGATTCTGGGCGAATTCCTTGACCAGCGAGAAAACAAACTTCAAATATGAGCTCAGCACGTATTTTTACTCCGCTATCGAACCTTTAACCGACCTCGGAAAAACAATAGGCTAATCTTTACCTAATTTCCCGTTTAGTTCCTGGTGAAAAAATAAAATAAGTAAAAAAATAAAACAAAGTAAAAATGGGCCAAGTATGTTTTCTTACCCCCATATCGATTCAGCATGTCTGTTTGCCCCAATATCGTACCTCCAATCTCCTTCAGATGAAACTCTGAAATTCAAAAATTTTCCGGATTTGGCCGGAATACGGACAAACTATTTGACGGTCGAAAAAATAAATTTCAGATCCCGATTCACGGGTCTCTTTACCCTTGAATCGACCATTTTGTTTGCTTTTACAAATATTTTCTGTCGCCCCTCCCGGACCCCTAAATATAGGGCTTAAAAGCCCATCTACGAATTTGATATGTACTTTGGTCCAAAGAATCCGTATACCATGTTTGAACAAAATATCTTAACTCCTTCGAGAGTTGTCGAGCTAACAGACGGACGGACAGACAGACAACTTTACGAAGTCATACGTATCCCTCCACTTACGTTTTGGGATCAGAAAAAGCAAGGACATCCGTCGAAAGTGCGGTTTGAGAAAATTTCAGTGGAAAAATGGAGGTCTGTGTTGATATGACGGATTTAAGCTGACATGACCCATGAAACAACAAATATAATCGCCAATAGGAACTACCTCTTCCTGCTGTAGCCTAAGTTTACGGGTGGCTATAGCACAGCTATTCAACGTATATGGAAACACATGCGCCTCTTCGGCGGTATATGGGAGTCGTCGATTTTCGTTTAGGCAGATTGTGACCTGAACACTTAGATATGTTCTCATCCTCGGAATTATATATATATATATATATAGATATATTTCACTGCGCAAAATGGTTCCTTCTAAACCCGGTCTGCCACTTTAGTCTTTAGGCCTCTCGCTATTCCGCAATTATTTACGTCTCTCACCTCCTATGTCACCACCGCAAATCTCCTACAACAGGACATACAAGCGTCATACGGACCAAGGATGTGGGGAACAATTGATATAATTCTACGAACTACAAATTGCGTACTTTCTACATCTGTCGAGAGATAAAACCACGAATTACCTCACCATAATATTATCAACACCTGACTAAAGTTTAACCGAATAGGGCCGAGATCCAACAGTCTAGTAACACATCACCTATTCGCTTGAACAGGCCTGAAAATCAGATAAAAATGCTAGACTTCGTTTGTCCGTTATCCAGGGATGATCGAGTTTATCGAATCATTTCAGATTCAGATATTTTTTACTTCACCAAAAAAACACAACTACATTATGCAAAAAATTCAACAACCATATAAAAGACCCAAATCCTGTGTGTGGCTGTATCTTCTAACCACCTTTTACCTTAAAATTATTCAACAAATAATAACAGAAAAACTAATCTAATATATTTAAGAAAAAAAAAAAGAGGTAAAGAAAGAGAGGAAAAAAACAAGACCAAAGGTTTCGATGGGATCCCAAAAATCTAATATTTGATCCAGACAATTGGGTCCTGTCTTCGCCAGATCCAGTCTTCGATAGGCTAATCATCAGAGAAAACCAAGTTCAGATGTAACTCTATAAGCCACATCTATTTTGACGATACTGACCGAAACTTCCTGCTTTACTTCTGCCAAATTTTCGGTTTCGCCCGAATTCCAAGCGAACAACTAGTCCAGCAAAAAAAAAATTCAGAAACGAATTCAGCGGATCTCTTTATCCCCTATAAAGAACATCTAATCAACTTTAAATAAAACTTTGACTTAAAAAAAAAATCCGGTTAAAACCGGATTCCGGACTAATTATATGTCCGGGTAAAAAATGACTGTCACACAGACTAGGCGTCTCTTCTTACCCCTAAATCTGTCATCTAATCAGCTTTGGACAAAACTTTCGCTTTTAACAAACTTTCTGGTTTTGGCCGGATTCCTGACGAACTAGTTGTCCGGTGAGAAAATGGTTTTCACCATCGTGTTCAGCATGTCTTCTTACCCTCAAATCGAACATTTAATCAACTTCAAATGAAACTTTTACTTTTAACCAACTTTTCTGTTTTTGCCGGATTCCAGACGAACTACTTGTCCGGCAAGAAAATGGTTTTCACCATCGTGTCCAGCATGTCTCCTTACCCCCAAATCAAACATTTAATCAACTTCAAAAGAAACTTTTACTTTTACCCAACTTTCCGATTTTTGCCGGATTCCGGACGAACTACTTGTCCGACAAGAAAATGGTTTTCACCATCGTACTCAGCATGTCTTCTTACCCCATAATCGACTATCACATTAGCTGTTTAAAAATATTTTGTTTGTCCCTTAATTTGAAACCCCTCCCCCACCCTCAAATTTAGGGCTACAGAGCCCATCTTCGAACTTGACTTGTACTTTGACCCAAAGGATCCTCCCACCAAGTTTCATCAAAATATCTCGTTCCCTTCGAGAGTTATCGTGCGGACAGGCGGACAGACGGACAGACAGACGGACAACTTTTGCGATGTCATAGGTATCCCTCCACTTACGTTTTGGGATCCAACAAGAGCTGTAAGCTCATATGGCACTTGCATGTGTCAAGATGATTTGACTGATCAAGAGTAAGTTTCGACTTTGCGGTTGAGATGCGCGCTATAAGGGAGCTGGAACTTCATTTGTAAGCAAAACCCTTGAGGCAAAACTGCTAATGGGCTGATGGGCATCACGAAAATGCATATAGGCCTATTGCTTAAAAGTATTTTTTTTACTTTGCGGTCAAGATTGGTACTTTAAGGAATAATCGGATTTGGGAAGTAGCAATTTCTAAGCAAATGTTGTTGAGTCTCCAATATTCCAGCGAAGTTTCATCGTCCTAGCACATCTGGAAGTACCTTAACGCGCGATCACCGGAATCCCAGACCCCCCTCCCCCTCCTCCAACTCCACCCACAATAACCGGAGCCAATCCTGTTCTGTAAATGATTAATCCAGAGCATCTGTTTGTCATTCCCACGAAGTTCGATCCAGATCACACCAGTCTAAGCGGGTCAAGTATTTTCCGCCCTCCCCCCGATAATTGCCGGATTCGGTCCGGAAATGAAAAAGGTCACAAGAGAAAAATGTCCTCTGTTTAATTATTAAATTTCACTCGAATCCGATCACCCGTTCCAAAGTTACGCATGACTCAATATTCCGGATTCCCCTCCCTCAACTCCCCCCCCCCCCAAGATTATCATATCGAGGATTTTTTTTTTATTCCAAGTCAGTTTGACCGGGTCCCTGATATGCCTTCCAAGTTTCGTCGTGAAAATCCCCCAAAAACGGAATTCCGAGATACCCCTCCCCCCCCCCTCAAGTGTCCGGATCCAGTCAAATTATGTAAAAGATTTATATGGACCAGATGTTTGTTCTTCCCAGCAAGTTTCACTCCGATACCATCATTCTAACCGTTTCTCGAGATTTCCGGTCCCCCCCCACCCCACCCAGCTCCCCCGCGGTGCACGTAGCCAATCCGATTCAGCAAATGACTTACCTAGAGCATCTGTTTGTTCTTCCCACAAAGTTCCATCCCGATCCCTCCATTCTAAACGGGGCACGTATTCCCCCCCCCCCCCCAATAGTTGCCGGATCCGGTCCGGATATGAAAAAAATCATCGGAGAAATGTCCTCTGTTGAATTCTTAAATTTCACTCGAATCCGATCAACCATTCCAAAATTACGCATGACTGAAAATTTCGGATTCCCCTCCCTCCACTCCCCCCACCATTATCTGATCGACAAAATTTTTTATTTTGAAGTCAGTTTGATTGGGTCCCTGATATGCCTGCCAAGTTTCATCGTGAAAATCCCCAAAACCACCATCACCGGAATTCCGGGACCCCCCCCCCCCATAAGTGTCCGGATCAAGTACAATGGCCTAAAGGACTTATCTAGAGCAGATGCTTGTTCTTCCCAGCAAGTTTCACTCCGATCCCTCCATTCTAACCGTTTCTTGAAATTTCCGGTCTCCCCCCCCCCCCCCAACTCCCCCCTGGCTACCGAATCCGGTCAAGACTTTAAACGGGACATTACAGATATATATTCTGTTCAGTTATGAAGTTTCATTACAATCCGATCATCCGTTTGAAAGTTACACACTTCTCAATTTCCCGGATTCCCCTGCGGATTCCCCTCCCTCCACTCCCCCACCATTATCTGATCGACAATATTTTTATTTTGAAGTCAGTTTGATTGGGTCC
The DNA here is from genome assembly GCA_030848855.1 of Branchinecta sandiegonensis. Lineage (NCBI taxonomy): Eukaryota > Metazoa > Arthropoda > Branchiopoda > Anostraca > Branchinectidae > Branchinecta > Branchinecta sandiegonensis. Next base: position 13,424,505 of record JAUPMV010000014.1, read on the forward strand.
CTGATATGCCTGCCAAGTTTCATCGTGAAAATCCAAAAAACCACCATCACCGGAATTCCGCCCCCCCCCCCCATAAGTGTCCGGATCCAGTACAATGGTCTAAAGGACTTATCTAGAGCAGATGCTTGTTCTCCCAGCAAGTTTCACTCCGATCCCTCCATTCTAACCGTTTCTTGAAATTTCCGGTCTCCCCCCCCCCCAACTCCCCCCTGGCTACCGAATCCGGTCAAGACTTTAAACGGGACATTACAGATATATATTCTCTTCAGTTATGAAGTTTCATTACAATCCGATCATCCGTTCGAAAGTTACACACTTCTCAGTTTCCCGGATTCCCCTGCCCTCCACCCCCCCCCCCAAAATGGTCGGATCAGAAAACTGATTATTCCTAATTTTGTTTGGTCGGGTCTCTGATATGCCTGCCAAGTTTCATGGTCCTAGCACAACTGGAAGTACCCTAACTCGAAAAAGTGTGACAAAATGCCCTAAATTTTCAAGTTTCCAGCGCCCCGCACTCCCCCCCATATGGTCGGATCGGGAAACTGATTATTTCCAGGTTAGTTTGGTCGGGTCCGTGATATTCCTGCCAAGTTTCATTGTCCTAGCTCATCTGGAAGTACCCTCACTCGAAAAAGTGTGACAAAATGCCCTAAATTTTCAAGTTTCCAGCGCCCCAGCTCCCCCGCATATGGTCGGATCGGGAAACTTATTATTTCCAGGTTACTTTGGTCAGGTCCCTGATAATCCTGCCAAGTTTCATTGTCCTAGCTCATCTGGAAGTACCCTAACTCGAAAAAGTGTGACAAAATGCCCTAAATTTTCAAGTTTCGAGCGCCCCCACTCCCCCGCATATGGTCGGATCGGGAAACTGATTATTTCCAGGTTCGTTTGGTCGGGTCCCTGATATTCCTGCCAAGTTTCATTGTCCTAGCTCATCTAGAAGTACCCTAACTCAGAAAAAAAGTGACAAAATGCCCTAAATTTGCAAGTTTCCAGCGCCCCGCACTCCCCCCCATATGGTCGGATCGGGAAACTGATTATTTCCAGGTTAGTTTGGTCGGGTCCCTGATATGCCTGCCAAGTTTCATTGTCCTAGCACATCTGGAAGTACCCTAACTCGGATATGTGGGACAAAAAAACTCGGACCGACCGACAGACCGACAGACGGAATTGTGATCGGTATATGGCACTTGAGCCAGAGGCTGCAAGTGCCATAAAAAACAGGAAGGAAAAATAATTCAACTTATTCTTTCGTATTTGTGATATCTCTGTGTGCTTGTCCATCTACGCTTGAGATATTTACCCAACTAAAAAAAGCCTTTGCCAAAAAAAAAACCGCCAGAGTCCTAGCAAAATATTCCCTAACATCATTTTCCTACTGTTCTACAGGCGTAGTTTCTCCGATGTCGCATCTTTAGCCCTGGAAATGCAGGCCTTTGTTAACTTCAAATTCTTTGTCTGGATGAATTATGGGTTGTCGTGCAAGCAGCGCACACTCTGAACGTTGTTACTAGAGCCCCGGGTGAAGAAAATGCAAAATTGAGTCAAAACATTTCAGTTTATTCAAATATCAGATGTAAAAATAAGCTGCTAAGCTGCCTTTTCAGTTAAACTTTAAGCAGGCGAGCCTATGCGTCCCAAACAAGTGCGCAAGCGCTCAGGCGTGGAGCGTGAAAGTAAAATGTTTATCACATTTTATATGAAAACAGCTTTAGAACCAAGACATTTCACATCCCCAATAACCAAACAAGTATTGAAATAACCTAATTTGTAATCGTCCCACTTTGAAAACTTTAAATGTAAACAAACCGCAAGTATAAATCCAAAGAAATGTTGAATATCTTGCAGGAATAGCTTGAGTTCCAACAATGGTTCTGCCAGCCAGTCCGACCCTTTAAACCTCTCTTCCATTAGCAACATAATAACAAGTGCAATAAACCAAATCGTAGCAGCATAATACCCCCTTTGTCACAATTCATTAAGAACGGCATACCATCGATCATATGACAAAACAGTCCAGTTTCCAACTGTTCATTAAAGATTAAAGTAAGCCGCGTCGTCTTATTTGTTGCTGTTAAACCAAAATCCTTATCCATAGATATATCTCCCCAAATATACAAGAGTTGAACTCGAGACCTATCACAGACGAACTTAATTCATGGGAAATCTGGGCCCAGCTGCCCATGAACGGGAGGGGGGGGAGGGGGTCGGGACCCATCAAAACGCGTATTTACACCTGTTTTTCCTCAATTGTACCAGCTTAGAGTTTGATTCCAGTCACGGGCCATTGGGCCCACTTGCCCATGAACAGGGAGGGTGGGGGGTGGTTCAAACTCCACATATATATCCCCAACCCCTATGATCAAAAGCTGATCAAAAGCACAAAGGAATTCCATCCCCTTATCTCGAGTTATTGTCAAGTTATAAACATTAGAAAATGGGCAATCTGGGCCCAAGTTCCCCTGAACCAAGTGGGGGTGGAGTTTGGGACCTGCAAAAAGTAAAAAGAGACCCCAATGCTCACAAACCTACCAAGTTTCCACTTGATACCTTTGATTCCTGTCACGGGGAACGAACTTTACTCCTGGGCAATCTGGGCCCAGTTGCCCATGAACGGGATAGGTGTGGGATGTGCAACTTAAAAGGCAATTTCCCAGCCCTACGATCTACATTTACAAGGATTTCATCGTCCTATGTCCAGTTCTGATCATGTTATCAACATGATTCACTGGGCAATCTGGGCCCATTTGCTCCTGAACCGGGTTGGGGTGGGACCCCCGAAAGGCACAACTAGACCTCAATACCCACTAGTGTACCAAGTTTGAACTTGATACTTGCACTGGTTCACGAGTTATGAGCTCCACAAAATATGGTGAAAACCGAAAACCCAAAACCGAAAACCGAAAGCTGCTACAGCGCTGGCAACAGTGGATTGTTCCAAGGAACACTCCACTAAGAAGTGGTGTACAGTAAGTTGGAAATGAATATTTAGCTTAAAGGACACCTCGCGCTTCATAATGTTTCTGCTAAGATGTTCTGAGATGCTGCCATTTCAAATTAGCTTTCCTTACAGAAAACTACACAAGGCTGCGGCTGTTTATAGCCTCTTTCCATGTCCCTAACCTTGAATGACAATCTTAGCAAAATTTGCATAATCGGTCTTACGACCAATAAAGCTTCTCAGAAATAGCGATCGGGAGCCTGATAGCTCACGTAAAGAGAACAAACATAATCAGTGTAATGCTAATAGATGAGATGGGAATGAACTGGAATGGATGGAAATACTACTGAAGTAGAATGAATTTCTATAATAAGTGATCCTTTAAAGACGGAACGCGTATCAACGAGATTAAGGCGTGCTCCTAACGTATCCTGCGGAACTTCCAGAGCGTAGTCTGAGCGTAGTAACCGAGTTTGTCGTTGCCAGTCCTTTCTTCTTTTCCTCCCCCCTTGGTACAGTAATAGGAAGATTATATCTAAATTTGGGATGAATGATGTTTTCGCGAAAGTTGCCGTATTGAGCAGAAAGCTTTCTGATATCAACGCAAGCCAATCGCCACCGTTTCACGGTCTTGAATGTGTTTATACCTCGTAGTGATGTTTCTCTTTTCTCTTTTTTTTTCTTTGTTCTTGAGTTTACTCCGCTATTTACCTTTGTTGTTATTAGTGGGTAAGAAAATAAATAAAAATAATAGATTTTTTTATTTATTTTTTTAGTTGTTTATGCATAGTATTGCATTTGTTTTTGTCCCTTTTCTTTTTTGTTCCCAATATAATTATGCTAAGTGATTAAATTATTGAGTCCGCTACAAACAAATCTGTACAGATTTTCACGTGGCAGGTCTTTTATGATATTGAATTTTTTTTTTTAAATTTCATTATTTATTAAATTTGTCTCTCTCTCTCTCTCTAAATAGAACAACAGCGGCTTGAATCCGGGAGTAACTCTACACTGGAAGCCATTTACGTTCCAAAGAAAGTACTGTAGGGAAAAAGAGTGCAGTGAAAACTGTAGTTATATTATTATTAGTTTTTATTCATATTTGTAAAGCATTTTACTCAATTGACCATGGGATTTTGCTTGATAAACTGAAACAGTATGGCACTGAAGAAAAGACACTTGATTTGCTTGCTTCTTACCTATCCAAGAGAAGTCTCTCTTGTAGGCAAGTTGGCGAGCTTTCAGATGAATTTCCTATAGAATTTGGAGTACCACAGGGGCCTGTCCTTCGTCCTACTGTGTTCCTACTTTACATTAATGACCTTCCAGAATATATGCCTTTTGTCAAAGTTATCATGTTTGCGGACGACACTGTGATTTTTGGTTCACATTTAGATTTGATTCATTTGTTTAGTGTTCTTAATTCAGCTCTTTCGATTGCTTCTGACTGGTTTACATCTAATTTACTAGCTGTAAACGCGGAAAAATGTCGCTACATGCTTTTCTCCCGGTCTGGTTCAGCTTCAGTTTCTGGTAAACTTTTTCTTTCTGGCACTGAACTTCTAAGATCTTCTAATATTAAATATCTTGGCCTTATCCTTGATGAAAATCTTTCTTTCAAGCAGCACACCGATGCTTTGGCTCTTAAGTTGAGCCGAAATGTTGGTATGCTCTCCTGCCTCAAACATTGTCTTCCACAATTCACTGATCTATTTCACCCTGGTCCATTCTTATCTTTCATATTGTACTTCCGCTTGGGCTTCTACTTTTTCGAAACACATTAATCGGATTCAAGTCCTACAAAAAAAATCAATTAGAGCAATTTATGGTCTTCCATTTTCTTCATCAGTTTCTCATATTCTGCCACGTCTTTTTATTTTAAATGTCCGTCAGATCAGAGACTGGAATATTGCAACACTTGTTTACCGTTATCTTTTAGAAGATTCACTACCTGCTGATTTTAAACATCTTTTTTGCCTGAACAGTCAATTTCATGACTATAACACAATACGGCGGTCCAATCTTTCTACCATTTGTTATCCTTCTACAAGGTCTAGCTTTGTCAAGGTCTCAGCTAGTTTCATTGCCTGAAACTGTTAGAGTGTCCGAAGATAGGAAAGTTTTTAAAAGAGCTCTAAAAAGATTTATGTTATCTAGCAATTATATTTCTTCTGTCTGATTTAATTGATTCATTTTTGTTAGTGCTCGGAGAAAGATCAGACCCATGTCGCAAACCTTTTTTATTTTTCATTTTTTCTTTAGTGATATGTCTGTTGTCCTAAATTCTCGTGTTGTCCTTAAATTTTAGTGTTGATGTGTGATAGTTGTCCGTTTGTTTTTTTCTTTGCAATGCCTTAGGCTAGAATTGTATTAATAATTTTTACAAACCCATCAGAATTAGTGAAGCGTCGTTTTTTATACCACTGGCATGTCTGATGCTTTTGAGAAATGCCGGGTTTATTTATATGCCATTAAAATTGTACCTTACCTTACCTTATTAACTGCAAACCATGGTCACCAATCGCAATATGAGATGGTTACGGTAAGGCAAAGCATGAAGGTTACACTTGGTTACATCAAGAAAAAAAACCCACCGGAACCTCCGTCCGGCCCTGTCTCTGTAATACGACCATGCGGAGTCGCAATAAATCTCTGTACCCTACCCGATGTAAACGAGCGGAGGGTAGGGGCTACGTGGAACATCCCAATCCGTTACCTCTACAAACAGCTATATGGCAGTACAGACCCGACGAAGAAATTTCCAAAGTAAAAGCCGATTGGCTGTCTGGGCGCGCTGCTGAGCAGGTTAGCGCGCCTCCTGCACCAATTCCCCTGTTATGCGCAACGGCAAAGAGGGAAGTAGACGGGAAGCAACTCGAGGCTCAGCAAATACCTCTAGCTCAGCTCAGTTTTGTAATTTTATCCATAGTCACTGCAGAGGACCAAAGACGGAGATTCTATTGGCTTTTTTGTTCTCGGTTATAGTAAGGTACAAGCATCTACTTACAGACCATTGCCGCTGCAATGAGAGTCAGACTTAAAGTCGGCGGTCCGTCGAAGTCCCGGTAAAATGGCTGTAGTATATAAGTAGCAAACGTCAAGGCAGCAACTGCGTTTCCTGCCGGCATGACAACTAGCAGTGATGACCACAAGTAAAGAAACGCTGGCAGTGGACCAAAGGCTTCTTTGAGGTATGCGTAATCTCCTCCGGATTTTGGTACTGTGGTCCCTATGAATAAAGTCCTGCTTAAAGCCCATCTTTCTCATACATCCTGAAACATCCGTATCCAGTCTCCTCGACAATTATTAGATAGTTTCGTAACCCGCATTTATTCGTGACAGTAGTTGCGTTTTCGCAGATATCATGGTATCTGTTACCACGGTAACTGGATCTGCAATTAGTCGTTTTTGCAGTAACCGTGGTATCTGATATACGATTGCTCTACAAAAACGACTATTGCCAAAATTGCGCTTTCTGAAGTCATCCCAAAAGAACAAGAGCTGAAAGCTCATATGGCACTTGTAAGAACAGTTAGCATGTTTGTCAGGTACGGTTTGCAGCTGTCAAGGCTGCATATCTCTCCCGATCACTTCATCAGAAAATCGGCTTGATCTACTAAATCTGAAATGGTTATTCCACTCATTGATAACTGTTTCTCCCACAACGATGATCGGATCGGGGGAGGGACTATTTTTAAGCCAATCTGACAGAGTCCCTAACATGCCTGCCAAGTTTCATGGTCATAGCACAGACTGCCAAGTTTCATGGTCACAGCACATTTGGAAGTACCCCAGCTCGTGATGACCAGATTTGTGGAAAACCCTCTCTAGCTCCCCCAACTGTGACAAGATCCGGTCCTGTTTTGTCAGTATTGTATCGTGTTGTCTCTACGGCTTATGCCTGTTCTTTCCTCCAAGTCCCATCCCGATCTCTCGACTCTAAGCATTTCACGAGATTTCTTGCACCCCCTCCAGCTCCCCCCCTCCAGCTATTGGATTCGTTCCGAACTTGAAACTGATCATCTGAGACACTTGTTCTTGACACTTGTCAAGTTTCATTCACGTCTGATCACCCGCTCTAAAGTTATGCATGTCACTAGATGCTGGATTCCCCATCCCTCCACTACCCCCAACATCACCGTATCGGGGAAGGAACTATTTTCAAGTCGACCTAGGAGAGTACCTAATATGCCTGCCAATTTTCATGGTCATAGTACATCTGGAAGTATCCCCGCGGAAATCCAAGAAACCCTTCCGACACCCTCCACTGCGACACGATCCGGTCCTATTTTGTCAATAAAGTATCTAGGGTTAATGCTCGTTCTCCCTTCAAGTTCCATCCCGATCCCTCGACCCTAAGCGTTTCAATCGATTTCCGGGCCCCCCTCTACCCCCACCCCAGTTATCGGATTCGGGCCAGATTTGAAAATGAAAATCTGAGACACTTGTTCTTCACACTTGTCAAGTTTCATGCATGTCCAATTACCCGTTCCAAAGTTATGTATGATTCTAGTTTCCGGATTCCCCATCCCTCCACTCCCCCCGCGGTGGCTGGATCGGGGAAGTGATTATTTCCAAGTTAACCTGGTCGGTTCCCTTATATGCCTTCCAAGTATTATTGTCCTAGCTTATGTGGAAGCATTTCAGGAAATTTCCGCTGCCCCAGTCGAGCCCCCCCCCTCCCACAGGTATCGAATCTCTTGCAGATTTGAAACTGAATATCTGAAACACTTGTTCTTGACACATGTCAAGTTTCACGCATGTCCGATTACCCTCTCCAAAGTTATGCATGCCAATAGTTTCTGGATTTCCAATCTCTCCACTCCCCCACTATGATCGGATCTGGAAAGTGATTATTTCCAAGTTAATCTGGTCGGTTCCCTGATATGCCTGCCAAGTTTCATTGTCTTAGCTTATGTGGAAGTGTTTCACGAGATCTGTTTAGTTTAAGTTTAGTTAGCATCAGAGCAAAATAGCTCTAGTTATTTTGCCCTGGTTAGCATTTAGCATTCGTTCTGACCACTTAGTCTTACTTTAATCTTTAAACCGTATCTCTTCCCGCATTCGCTTCTAAATACATCAAGTCGTAGCGCCGTGGTAGAGCGCTGGACCTACGCCACAGAGGTCCGCGGATCGATACCGCATTTGGGCAGCGCTCTTTTTGCTTCCTTTTGCTCCCCTTTTGCTACCATTGTTCCTAGTTTCCGGACTCCCGGACCCGGGGAAAGTCGGATTGGGGAAGTGATTATTTGTAAGTTAATCTGGTCGGGTTCCTGATACGCCTGCGAAGTTTCATCGTCCTAGCTTGTGTGGAAGTCCCCAATCTATATCAACCCCTATTAAAGTTCTACAACATATTATACCAACCCATTCAACCTTCGATTGCTCTAGCTCTCTCCGAACGAATTTAAGCAAAGAATGACTCATCCAGGAGCAGAGCTATACTAGCGTGAAGAAAGAATGACTCATCGACGTGCAGAGCTATACTAGTGTGAAGAAAGGGGTAGGAGTTTGACAAAAACTAGAAAAAGCGTTTCAAGAGATTTCGGGTGTCCCCCTCCAGGCCCCCCCCCCCAGTTATCGGATCCGATCCGAATTTGACAATGAACATCCAAGACACTTGTTCTTGATACCTGTCAAGTTTAATGTACGCCCGATTATCCGTTCCAAAGTTATGAATGTTACTAATTTCCGGATTCCCCATCTTGCCACTCCCCCATTGATGGTCGGATCGGGGAAGTGATTATTTCCAAGTTAATCCGGTTGGGTCCCTGATATGCGTGCCAAGTTTTATCGTCCTAGGTCATGTGGAAGTGCCCAAACTAGCAAAATGTGGACAGAACGACAGACAGATAGACATTACGATCGCTATATGGCACTTGAGTAAGTTCAAGTGCCATAAAAACTGATATTCGGTCACATTACTAATTGCCAAACTTCTTTCCCACCAATTTGACAAAAACTGATGAAAGTGAGATGACTTTTCCAGATACCACGATCAGTTACCATGGTCGGACCGTGGTATCTGAATATAAGATACCACGATAACTGCAAAAACAACTTTTGACCGTGGTATCAGAAACCACACTAACTGCAAAAAAGACTTCAGACCGTGGTATCAGATACCATGGTATCTGCAAAAACGCAACTATTTTCATGGATTGTTTGGATTAACTTGTACTGGTTGCGTGTCAATATCAGTTGTATAAAGCCCAGTGCATATGATTCCACCGCCTTTTTAGGCTATTCGGCTGTTCATGGCTTTCAGAACAAAATTCTGGTACTTCTACTGGTTCCGTATCAATATCGGTTGTATATAGCCCAGTTCATATAATGCGACCACCTATTCCAGGCTATTTGGCTGTTCATGGCTTCTAGCCTTCTAAAATTCTGGTACTTCTGACGTCACTGGCTTCTAGATTCTCCAATCTCGAGAGTTCGATTCCTGATCACGACAAAAAATTTGCTCAAAATATACACGGGAATAGGAAAGACTGATGTGATTTCGGGTTGGAATCGAATTACACGGAAATGAGCATTTAATGACCGATAAACTACAATGGAAGTGGAGAAAGAATGAATGTACACAGTTGCTCGGACGACTTATTTGTTAGGACGCACGACTCGCAAAGTCGCACGTGTGCCTATATTAGTTGTTGTTGTTTTGTTGGTATTTCTTGTATTTTTATTCCTTTCAAATGTCAAATGTCGTCATTACAATAGAGCTCCCAGATACAGTATATAGTTCTCATAAAACGAAATTCACATGTATTCTTATATTAGGTTTCTGTCGTCTTTTTGACATGCATTTTCCCAACAATGTCCCTAGAAACGACGTTCCAATCAGAATCTTTAGCGCTCATAAAACTTATATTGCCATGTGTGTCTTTATTAGTTTTCCGATATTTCGCTACCATGTTACCGTCTAAGCGCTGTAATAATAAAGAATTTTAAAAGCTCTGCCACTTCCTCCCCGGATAGGAGTTTATGTGACACCAACGTGAGATGACTATATTTTACTCTGGATTTACTGTATACCCACGCGAGATAAATGTTGATACTAAAGTCCGGTCTTCACCTCCCGGAACTTCCGGAATCTGGGCCTCCAGATTATTCTTTGACGTCTTCTTTAAATTGCATCTGGAATATGAACGGGTCCAAAAGTATATCAAAATAATCCGGAAAAAAGGGGCTATTGAACTTCTAGATTTCCGGATATTTTAAGTATCTCAGAAGAAATTAAAAAAAAATCTCGGAAAATCTGGGAAACCAGATTCCGGAAGGTGAAGAGTCACCTTAAGTAGTATTTCCATCCATTCTATACTCAAGCGGGAGAAATGTTGAAACTGAAACGACACGTCGTCATACTTATTTATTCTGCTTCAGTAGTATTTCCATCCATTCTCGTTCCCGAGATTATTCACTTCTTAAAGGACCCATCTTGCTTATTTTGCCTTTTATAATACACTTAGCTCCCGTATCGAATTATAAGCTTCTAAAATCCCCACCTTTCTCCTTTGTTTCGTTTCGAAACTACGAACTTTTAGCGCTTTTTCGGCCTTGCCGAGTTTTCCCATCACCAAACGAAAAGTTTGCCGGAATCTTCAACATCTGCTGACAACTCTTTCACACATAAGGATGTGATAATCTTCTGTTTATTACTTATTTTATTTCATTAGTTTTCCCACTTTTTAACCAAGGCCCGTTCAGTTTTCAAACGTTGTGCGCCCAGCCGCCGCGTCGGAGAGCAGGAAGACTGGATACAGTCGACAAGCGCTAACAAGAGAATCGCTAGTTTTAGGTGGAAAGTAATGGTATTTTCAAAAACATTTTTTCTGATTCATTTCATAGGGAAAATATTATTTCTAGTAAGAGTTGTGCTTTAAGTCTGTCCTATCTTCTCATTATCACGCTTGCCACTTTTGTTCTCTTTACGGGACGTATCATGCGCCCGATCATCGTTTTCGAGGAGCTTATTCGTCCGGAGACCGGAACTGCAAATTTTGCCAAGTTTTGCAATCCAAGGCAAGGGACATGGAAAGAGGCTAAAAACAGCCAAGGTCTTGTGTAATTTTCTGTAAGCAGAGCTAGGTTTCGAAGTAGTCAACTATCTCAGAACATCTTAGCAGAAACACTGTGAGAGATGTCCTTTAAGGTTCTTCTTGATAAGCCAGCAGCGAAAGGTTTGTACATGTAATTTAATACCGTCGGCCACGCTGAAAACGAAAACCGTGTTGTACATAGTTGGCAAAAGGGTGCGGAATCCCATTTCTTCAAGTTTTCCTCTTTTAACTAATATAAGCGACCAGCAAATGTTATTACTACTTCAAGAATGGGATACATGCATCGAAGGCGTCAAAGATAGGAGAGCGGCCGAGCGAAAGCCTGTACTTACAACTGCAAATTACCGTAGAGTAGACTTCACGTAATGATTAATATGTTTCTGTTATACTGACTCAGGGCTGACTAGGGCTCAAACATAATTTGTCATCTTTCCTCCACGAGTTTTAAATTATTTTTATTGATTTTTTTGTTTTAAATTTTGAATTTTTAAATTTTAATGTTTTTAAAGTTATTGTTTGCGGTGTTTGTTCTTCCTTCGCCATTTTCATGTGCTGTTGTTTATTTTAGTCGTTCCGATGGATTAGAATTTGCTTAAGTGTTGGTTTGTTTTTGCGTATCTATATAATCATTTATTTTATTATCAACATTTTCATCAATATTAAACTATACTGACTCAGGGCTGACTAGGGCTCAAACATAATTTGTCATCTTTCCTCCACGAGTTTTAAATTACTTTTATTGATTTTTTTTGTTTTAAATTTGAATTTTTAAATTTTAATGTTTTTAAAGTTATTGTTTGCGGTGTTTGTTCTTCCTTCGCCATTTTCATGTGTTGTTGTTTATTTTAGTCGTTCCGATGGATTAGAATTTGCTTAAGTGTTGGTTTGTTTTTGCGTATCTATATAATCAATTATTTTATTATCATCAATTTTGGTGGATCAATAAAAAAACATCATCATCATCATCATCAAAGTAGTGAAAAGAGAGTTTAGACTAGAAGCCATCCAAAAAAGGGCTGTTACGATTATGCTCGGCCCGGGCTACTTTCCTTACGAGGATGGCCTGGTCAAGCTCGACCTGCTAACCCTTGCTACCTGAAATCCTTTGTACCTTATTTTACCCAATATTTTGATTCTAGTTAAACTCAAATTATATTTCCTAGTTGTACGTATAGATGAAATGTCTTTTTATGTAATTGTCATGTGCTATTTGCGTGAATGACGATCCAGTGCTAGCGTGTGTAATGCAGGAGAGTGGAAATAAAGTAAATTATTATTATTAAAGGACACCTGAATGAAGAGTACCAAGTATCATCCCTATCTGTATGACTTCCGTTAACATTGTCTGCAGAAAACCAAATCCAAATACGAAATAGTGTTTCCAAGCTATGATTTTTGCTCCATTTTGCATCTGTCCTTATTTCAGTACCGAACAATTTTAGAAATGAACAAATTTATCCAATCAACCCTTCGTCTGAAAGATTTTTTAACCACCAAACGTATATCTAGAAGAAACTCCAATACGATCCGGCCAGCGGTGTACAAGATTTGAATGAATTGCGCTTTTTGTCTTGGAGTCTGCATGTGCAAACCTCCAGAAACAAACATCCCTATTTTGAAAACGTCACGCTCAAAAGAAGAATGCTCTCCGTGGCCATATCTGTAAATGCATTCTCCATGGTGCGTTCAAGTATGGTTTCATTGTTCAGGTGTCCTTTAAGAGACATTGTGCACCAAATACAAGAAATGTAATTTAAATGAACTCACCTAGCTCTGAGTAGCAAAGCGCTCCAATCAATGATAACACTCCGCAAAGGACCCAGATTATAAGTGACATGCCAGTGGATCCAGCTTCTTGTAAAACACCTACCGGCGATACGAAAATCCCTGACCCAACGATGCATCCAATAATGATAGCAACGCCATCTAGGAGACCAAGTTCTCGGTGCATCCGAACAGCGTCGGAGTGGTACTCAGGCTGAGGCATGTGATCTAAATGAAAAGCTTCATATTTATTTCACATTTCTCATGCATGCCATTATGTAGGGGTGCTGGCCGCTCCTCCAGCGGAATAAGTTACCTCGGGAGGGGGGGGGGGAGGGGGGGGGGAGGGGCCTTCAGTGTTCACTAAATGTCTGCTTCTTTGACCACTTTTCTTTATTTTTGTACCACCTGAGCGTGTTCCACTCTACTTACCGTAGTTACTACGCCTGACGTCACGGATCCTAGCTTCTTGGTGTCAAGGCTGGAACACAGCTTTCTATTTTCTGAAAAATATCGTTCCATGGGCTCATCGGACCAACTACGTCGCAGAGAACGTAGTTACCACGCTGACTACGCTCACGAGCGTTGTAAGCAAATAGTTACTATTAGTTATTATTTCGAGAAAGTTGGAACGATCTGCGTAGTAGCTTTTCACGAGGTTGAAACGGAAATAGTAAGTAATAGTTACTTCGTCAGAAGGGTGGAACACGCTCCTTTTTGCTCCAAATGTCGCGAACAGACGATCCGGATTAGACGTTCGAGAACTGGAATTCTTTTCAGTCTTTTCGATATCATCATAATCAAGTCCAAATTCACGAGACAAGTGCAAAAATTCGGCCCGGAAAACCTAATTGTCAATTCGCAGCATAAAACAGTAAAAATAAAAGTAATATACTAAGAAACTGATTTAAGCTAAGGGCCGAGAAACGTAGCCGAATTTGAGGCAGTCGCTGCGAAGAGCATGGGTAGGACTATTCTAGAAGGTTATCCCTATTTATTATTCTAGAAGTTGGGGGGGGGGGAGAGGAATGTTAACTTATAAGCTGGTTTGAGCTTCAGGGAGGGGGAGCAACACACTCCCTTGGACGCATAAAGCTTACAATCTTCAACTCTCCTTCCCTCCTTCTGGTAAAGAAGTTCTTATAGTTGAATAAATGTTATTACTGTTGGCGGGTGCATGTGTGCAAAGTAAATCCCGATTGGAAGCTGATCTGATATCCACCAATTCGACGGCAATTGGGTTGAAACGGTCCCGATTCGACCTTTGCACTGTAAACTTCCTTAGGTTATTTCCATGTTGCCAGGCGCAATCACTTTTCTATTTAGTTTTATTGTTCCGAGCCCATTTCCATGAGTCGGCCTACTTCGTGGTGACCCGAAAAGATGTATAAGTTTATGGCGGGAACCATAAAGGCCAACGATATAGCACGTCAGCTTTTCTAACAGGTTGTCAAGAAGATTTAGTTGGAAGTGATTTACATTTTGTCAAGGAGTCTGTTCTGTGTATCCACCACGGACAGTGTCTCGAGTGTTATCAATAAAACATGTGTACCATCTACTGTGTGTATGAAGATACCAGGTTAGTGCAAAACTATGTAGAACTATAAGAACATTAGCTAAGGGCACTCTCTTTGAACGTTGACAACGGGTCGGAATCTCTCACCCCCCACCTACCTTCCGCTCACTGGCCGAGAGAGTTCCAGCATAGTGCGATCAGGCCAGCTTACCATCACGAGTGCCCCGCGACTCTCACCACCTTATTCCCCACGATTAGATCTAGAGCCCTCCACTCAACCGGCCATCCAAGCTGACAGCACCACAAAACGGACCCAGGGGTCGAATTCCAGGTAGCCTAGAAAATCCCTTCTCAACTAAAAAAATCCCTCTCAGCTAATTCCCTTTCTCGACGACTTCCACAACTCAATTATATCGACAGTCGTCCATGCCGAGTTTCACAAATAAAGTCATAAGCCCCTCAAACAATCCTCCATACGGCTAAGTAGGAAACCCCATACCACACGCATGGTTAGTGTCATATAATCAACAGGACAGGGTTCGCTGAGCTATGTCCAGTTTATTTACACACGGATGCCAACTGAAACATTATACTTGACTTTATATAGACTACAACCTGGTATAGATCAATGAAGTCTAACACAAGACTTGCTCTACGTTTATAACAAACGCAGGGTTAAACACTATAGTGACAGTGATTCAAAGAACTACTGTCAAAGAATGAGTCACAGTATTTATTACTATTAGTAGCCTAGTATTATTACTATGGTATATTACTATTTGTAAATGTATTTAAACAATAATGTTTCTTTTATGTTTGTTCTAATAAGAAGTATTATGAATGACCTCCTTATTTGTATGTTCGTTCCCAAAGGCCGCTTGGCCTTATTTATGCAGTTTGTTCCAGGAAGTATATTATTTTTTGGGTTAATAAATAATCTGAAATCTAATCCGCATTACATGATTTCCCCCTTAAAAGTTTCGGCCCACATTTTAAATCTTGAAAGAAAAGCTTAAGAGTAATTACAACGTTACTCGTCTTGCAGCACTGATTACTAAAATTACAGTCGGACAAAACCAAACGAAATGACACACTAAAACAAATAATTACCCGTTTCATGACCGGCGTCATGCGTCGCTGTCTTGCCATTCGTCGCCTCGCCGTTTGTCTGTTTCACTTCGTAGCTTTTTGTAATTACATTCAATCTCTCTAGTTCTTCCGGCGCAACACCGTTCAGACAAGCGCGTTTCTTCGTCATCGTTGCAGTTGGTCACCTGTAAGAAAAAAAAATAATGGGTAAATTTTCCACTTTCCTGCACTCTTAAAGGACCCCTCGCACAATTTACTCTTCAACTTACAATATTTTAAAACATTTGAATACTTTAAAACTATGCTGTGCTTTCAACAAATAACCCACAGTTTTGGCTGTTTTAAGCCTTTTCCGAGACCCGCTAACTTGTAGCGAAAGCAGGGAAACAATTTACATAACCGGTTTTTCTGATGGAAAAACTTCTCGCAGACAACCGTCGACAGCTTGATACACATCGAAGGTAGCAAAACACGACAAGTGAGAAAATCAGCGTGGTTTTGTTAGAGGTGTTAGTGCGTACCGTACGAAATTGGGTTCTCCGGGTTTTAGAATATATGGAGGTTGCATTCGTATTATAGGTAAAATAGGTCCTTTAAGGGACTGTGTTACTCTTATGCACTCACTCACATGCTCTCTTAAAGCACATCTCGCACTATTTACTGTTTATGTTCCAATATTCAAAACTATCTGAATCGTGTAAAGCTAGGCTCTGCTTTTCACAAATTATCAACGGCTTTGCTTGTTTTAAGCCTTCTCCTAGGCCCATTGACTTCTAGCAAGATCTCTGCAAAATTCAGAAATCAAGTTTTACGCATCAATAGCGTGATAAGCGAACACTCGTCCGGAGCAGAATGCGCATGGAAACTAGTGAAAACTAGCAAAGATTGGCGAGGTGTTGTTAACGGGTTCAGAATGTAACATGAAATTTGGGTCTCCGGAAGGGCATCGAATGCTGTTCCGTTCGGGCAAAACACAGAAGAAATCGAATGCTGTTACGGAAGTGGGTTTCATATTGTTGGCACTGAAGGTACGACAAGGGGCGTCACTATAGGAGGGGAAGGGGGGACTCCCCCCCCCAAAGGTCTTGAGAAAGTACTTTCGTCAGGCTCGCGACGAAAGTTCACGTGTTTGTCGGCCGGAACGCCAATCAACACTTCTTAACCAAACCGCAATTCGCGAAATTCATTAGGCGCGATCGTCGCACACGAGCAGTTCCTGTTTTCGTGGCACTTGCACGGTTCGGTTAAAGCTTCATGTACCGATCGCTTTTCCGTCGGTCTGTCGGTCCATCAAAGTTGTCAGGCGCAGGGGCGTCACGACTGGGGGGAGGGAAGAAGTGATGCAAGGTCACAGAAAGTAGTATTTCTTAGATTCCGTCCGTCAGTATTAATCCGATCGCTAATGAGAGACAAGACTGTTTCAAATTTGCCAAAAACAAAACTGAAGCTTAAAAGCTACCAGACACGACCGTAAAATAAAACGTTTAGTCACGTTCAACCAATCTACTAGGAGCCACGAACTCACAAACTTTTCATGTGGTTTGCAAAGAAGCGACTAGACTAGACGGGTAAAAGCCACCTGAAACTCCGTTTTCCTCACACCGTTATCCGTGTTACCTGTATGCCCTTCTTTTGCTGGACAACTGGACAAGTAACAATTCCAAATCGAGGTGATTCTAGCTAAAAAAAAATCAGTATTCGCCTATAATTTCAGACCATTATTTGTCAACTTGGCAGAAATGGATGAAAAAACAGTTTCACTGACACCTGTTCATAAAATATGTTATTAACAGAAATTTTGCAATAAATATGCAGTTACAGTAAACTTCATTCACTGTAAGATGAGTACTAAAATTTCTCTTTTCACTTTACCATACAAGAAGTTGTCTGGGAACTTTCCACACTGTATCATCTCTTTTGACTGAAGATTGTCAGCCTGACGAGGACCCTTGCCAAGAAGGGCCGAAATATCGCTGCCAAAGCTTCGTAGCTGACGTATCCGTTTTATGCATGATTTAAATATATGTTTCAAAGTCAGCTGGGGCTCAAAGGGTATTTATCATCTCTTTTATCCTTATTTCTTACTCTTTCCCTTATTTTGGCTTTCTCTAGTCTCGCTATAGCCTATTGGTACACGAACTCTTCTATAGGAAACTTCAACTTTATGTTGGAGGTCTTCAAGTTCCCGGAAAGATGGTTTACAAAAAGCCAAGATATTACTTAAGTGGCGCTTTATACACTGGACTAGACTAGGACTCCGATGTCGGGAGACACACCAGACCCATATGCAGAGATGGGCGAATCCGAATCCGGATTCGAATCCAGGATTTGTCCTTTTGGGCGGATTCGAATCTGGTTTCGAATCTTCTGCTTGTCAGGCTGGATTTGGATTCGGACTCGGATTCCAAACCTTCAACCTTGCGAATCCGATCAAGTTTCTAGTCTACATCCTTCCAGTTTCCGTTTCCCAATTTTTACACAGTGGGCTTAGGCAATCCAGCTTTTTTTATCTCCATCACCAACCATCCTCAGTAATCTATCACGTTATCTGATTACCTTAGATATCAGTGCTTTTCGTCACCTCTAATTTTTAAACTATAACATGATTTGATTATTGTTAAGGTCGGATTCGAATCCTCAGTATGAAATGGTGGGTTCGGAATCGGATTCGTACCTAGTCCTCGATTCGGATTCGAATCCTTTCATGATCGGACTCGGCCATCTCTGCCCATGTGACGGGCCAGCTTGGTGAAAACCAAATCGAATAAAAAAAATGATTAGATGGGGAAGACGCCCTTGAGATGGAAACATTTAAAAGTAATGAAATGAAAGACAGAAATGCGAAATATTCCTTCAGCCCAAGTTGACTGCAAACCATATTTGAGAACGCAAAATATTGACAACGTGACAAGTTCATTTTCCAGCTTGAGCGGCTTGAGCCTGAAGAGGACCCTTGCCAAGAAGGGCCGAAATTTAGCTAAAGTAAAATGTAGTTGACGTATCAGTTTTGCATTGTCAAATACAAAAACCCTTAACCGGGATCTGAAATCGAGGGTCCTGGGTTCAAATCCCAGCTGAGGAGCTTTTTTGTCTTCCAGTTCGCTACTTTTAAACTTCCAAATAGCCTATTTCATTCTTGATGAAGGAAGGGTGGGTGTTTTAAAATAAGACGGCGACTATTGTTTTCGTCAACACCATCGAAGTCCACTTCCTTCTTAACACTGACCGCAGTTTTTGGTACCTTCTTTCCTGGGCCAATGCAACTATCTGTTGCGCGACTCCCTGTTTCAGTTCAATACAATTCACTTTAATTTCAACATTCTTTAAACGAAACAACAAAAATAACGCTCCCAAGAAGGGCACAACGGTGGCACAACCTCATTCAATAATAATAATAATGAAATAATCACCTTTAATAAAATTCCAAATAGTATTCCACATTTACCTAACTATCCAAAAAAAAATGTCAATCTATTTTTAAACAAAAACTAGTTCTCCGACTCCCTGAGTCTCTCCGGTAGATGATTCCACACCTTCACACCCAAATTCCTCATACAAAAACCTCCTCTTGACGACTCTCCAATATCATTCACCAACAAGCTCACATTTCTTGTCTTATACTCGTGGTAATATGCATGATCAACATAAAAGTTTGCATCAAATTTTACTGAAGGACAGCTCCCTCTGCTTAATAAGTGCGCAGAACGGGATTCGGAATCAAGGTTCATATTCCGCTCCTCATCCAGCAGAATGGGTGAAGGATAAGATAAAACCTGTTCTCTTTTCAGCAAAAAGACCGAAGTTTCAGACGGGATCCCAAAAACTGAATATTTATTAGACTTATTGATCCAGACGATCGAATCTTGTAGATTCCCGGTCTTCGCCAGACCCCTTTAACGTTTTGCTATTTACCCATAATCAACGGCTTGAATATGTACAAACAAAATGTTACCGTTTTGGTGTTTTGACAACTTACGACCAAACAACTAATCAGATAAAAAAAAACAAGTTCAGATACGGATCCAGTATGCATACTTCAGAAAAGCCTGTTACTTTGACCAAATTCCTTGTATTTTAGCAGTATTCCCAGCAAACTGCATGCAGAGCAAAAGGATTCAGCATGCCTCCTTACCCCTTTAACGACTATCTCATAAAAACGTATTTGTGTAGCCTACCCTTAATCTGAAACCACCTCCCCCACCTCTAAATATATCTACGAACATGGCCTGTACTTTGACCCAGTGGATCCTCATACCAAGTTTGAACAAAACATCTCAACCCCTTCGAGCCCAAGACACGACTGTCAAGACTAAGACCTAAAGTCCGGTTTTCACCTCCTGGAACTTCCAGAATCTGGGCTTCCAGATTATTCTTTGACGTCTTCGGTAAACTGCATCTGGAATATGAACGGCTCCAAAAGTATATCAAAATATTCCGCAAAAAAGGGGCTATTGAACTTCCAGATTTCCGGATTTTTTAAGCATCGCAGAAGAAATTCAAACAAAATCTCGGAAAATCTGGGAACCCAGATTCCGGAAGGTGAAGACTCACCTTAAGAGACACTGCGAATGCAACCGGCCCCCACCCTCCCTCCGCCATCTGTGCACTAAACAAGGAGTAGCCTAAAGTGAATTTCGTCACCAACGCGATAAGGCTTGGCCGTGTATGGGTGAAAGGGTAGGGTGGGGACTGGTTTCGACACCTGGATTTTCCGAAAATTGGTCTACAAATTTCATTAAATTGTTCACCAGGGAGTAGTCGAATGCGTTCTGCCTTTTTGATACACTAAATGCTTGGTTCGGATTTTGGTGACGACTAAACTGACCGCATACTCTTTTTTGTTTATCTTTAGTGTTTTAAAGCTGCAATATCATGTCTCCTCTCCTCACCCTATATCGACTTTATCGGTTCTAGAACCTCATACTAAATTTCCGATTTTGGCGGATTCCAGGCGAACTACTTGTCCGGCGAGAAGATAATATTTATATTCGGATTCAGCATATTTCCTTATCCCTAAATCGAACATCTAATCAACTTCAGATTAAACTTTTATTTTTCCCAAATTCTCCGGTTTTTTGCTGGATTCCGGGTGAACTACTACTAGTCCGGCGAGAAAAAAATTTCATATTCGGATTCAGCATTTCTCCTTACCTCTAAATCGATTATTTTATTTACAAATTTTTCGTTTCGCCCCTCAAGTTGAAACCCTCCCCCACCCCTAAAACTAGGCAATAGCAATGTGACCCCCCTAAGAACTTGACCTGCTCTTTTACCCAAAGGATCCTCAAACCAAGTTTGAACAAAGCATCTCAATCCCTTCGAGACTTATGGTGCTAGCAAACAGATGGACAGAAGCACGGACACCTTTACGAAGTCACAGGTATCTCGTCACTTACGTTTTGGGATCCCAAAAAACGGACGACAAAAAAAATACGTTTTGCAAAGTGGCATATAGGAGAATGGTATAGAGAACGGAGAACGGGTTGATTACAAACAAGACCAGAGGTTTGGATGGAATCCCAAAGGGAAATATTTTATCCTGAGTATCCGGTCCTGTAGATTTTCGGTTTCTGCAATAATTAGGCTATGTTATATATCCCTTTTCATCCATAGATATTTTTTTTCTTTCCTGTCTCTTATCTCCGATTTTTTTGTCTCCAATTTCCGATCTTTTCTTAACAAATTTTGATTTCATACAAAACTTTTATCTGAAAATTTTCGGTTCTTGCGGAAAAAAAAGCAGATATGGGTTCAGCATTATTTTATTTTCCTACACTATATCGAATCTCCAATCGACTTCAGATAAAAACTTTTACTTCTGCCATTTTCCGATTTTTTGCCGGATTTGCGAATTTATGTACTCCTTCTCCGGAAAGAAACTAAAGTTCAGAAGCGGATTCAGCATATCTTATCACCCGATACACCGAACCTTTAATTAACTTCTGCTAAGAATATTACTCTTTACCATTTTCCGGTTTCGGACGAACTATAATCCGACAAGAAAAGAAGTTTCAAATATGGGTTCACCATGTCTCCTTACCCCTAAATCAAGTATCGCACTGGGTTTCAAAAAACATTTTGTGTCCCCTTAATTTGAACCCCCTCCCCACCCATAAATATATGTTTACGGGAAACATCTCCGAACTTTGATCCCAAAGATCATCACACCCATTGAACAAAATATTTCAATTTCTTCGAGAATTATCGTCTTACAGACAGCAGACGAAAGACCGGACAAAAAAATTAGGAAGTATTCCGTCCCTCACGTTCGGAACCCCCAAAACATGGCTAATTGTCATCAACTGTACTCTGCTATGCTGCAAGTATAAACCCCATTGGCAATTTGACACGCCCAGCTTCAATTTCACATTTGGATGAAAACTTTCGCGAGTTTTTGCTGCTAACAGCTCAACTTTTTGTGATAAATTCGCCATGTGCAAATTCTTGGCGTAAGCAGTGCTGAGCTACGAGATGATAATTCCAAAGTAGTCAACAATATTTATTGCCGAAAGCTGGTCGTAAAGGATACCTCGCACTACGGTGTCTTTGCTCAAATGTTCTGAGATAGTTGACCACTTTACAACTAGGCTATGCGTACAGAAAATAACATAGCCTACGGCCTCAGCTACTTTTCCCCCCTTTCCATGTGACTTGCCTCGGCTGACAATCTTGGCAAAATTTGCATAACTGGCCTCCAAACGAATAATCTTCTCGGAAACTATCTTTGGGCGCATGATACGTCACGTAAAGAAAACAGACGAGACAAGCGGTATAATTAGTGTATTGCTAATAGAGGAGATAGGTTACACTTCTGAAGTGAAGAATCTCGAGAACGAGAATGGATGGAAATACTACTGCAATAACGCAGAATGAATTACAACGATGCAGCTTCGACGTGTCCTTTAAAGACAGGCTCCAACTTAAAGCCAGGATCAAGCCAAACAGTCAGGATTTCCACGATAATGATGACAGCCAATTTATCTATCCTTCAACAATTATTTATTTACATTAGTTGTTTACAATAATCCAGTCAAACGCACTAAAAATTCTAGTGCATTATCCTATAGCATAACACGAAAATCTGTTTCATTACAACTGATATCCTGAATTTAAAGATAAAAATTGTACAGAATAAGTTGTATCTTCTTCTAGCATTTTCCTTTAATTTAGCAACCCCGAAAAGCTGCCTTTCCTTGGATCTAGTGTGGACGTCAAAAGTATTGTCCTTACACACCAGTTCAGCGC
The DNA here is from genome assembly GCA_030848855.1 of Branchinecta sandiegonensis. Classification (NCBI taxonomy): domain Eukaryota; kingdom Metazoa; phylum Arthropoda; class Branchiopoda; order Anostraca; family Branchinectidae; genus Branchinecta; species Branchinecta sandiegonensis. The sequence goes on from JAUPMV010000014.1 coordinate 13,447,123, forward strand.
TCAAGGCGAGGCAGAGCAGCCTCTGTTTGCCCTCTCTCGCCTCATTATCAACGACATTCACACATAGAAAGTAACAATCCACAAACTGATGAACAGAAAGGAACTGCTTCCACTTCTTAAAGTGAAAGGACCCGTCTTGCTTATTCTGCCTTTTTTATATACCTACGTCCCTTGTGGAATTATAAGCTTCTAAAATCCCCACCCTTCTCCATTCTTTCATTTTGTGCCTACGAATTTTTCGGCCGTGCCTAGTCTTGCCCGTCCCACAACCAAAGTTTGCCGGAATCTTCAGTGTCCGCTGACAACTCTTTCCCAAATGTAAGGATATGAGAATCTTCTGTTTTTTCCTTCTTTTATTTGCTTAGTTTTCCGACTTTTTAACCACGGCGCGTAGCTTGGTCACACGGGGCTGAAACAGTGGCCGATTCTCGATCAGCGGCTGATTTACGCGCGTAAATAGCGGTTGAAAAAATTCAAAAATCAGCCGCTGATCTTTCAAATAGGCGCTTATTTTCATCGCGGTCACCGATCAGGACAAACTAAATCGTTTGGAATGTGACCTTTGATGACTCTAGGGACAATAAACCGACTGTAATTAGGAGAATTAGGTCGAACTTGGTGAATTTTAGGTCAATCCAGTTCAAATTCTGTAAAAACAGTGTGAACATAAGATGACTTTTACACTAAGCATCCCAGGGTTATTAAATGAGTTCGAAAAAAAGGTAGAATAATTTTCTAATTACAACAGCGTATGTTCTGTTGATGTCTAATATTTTTTCGTTGTTTTTCTTTTAAAAAACTAATAATTTGAATAACTTTTCCATTCAACCTTCACTGAAAAGTGACTGAACAACACTAAATGATTGCATTATATTCTCGTATTATTTATATTTATTATTAATTATATTTTATGTTCTCACTTAAAAATAAAAAAATATTTAAATGAATTTTATTTGCTTTTTAACTTAAGATTGCCGAGTCGCCTGAAATCGGTCAATATTCAATCTGTGACTTTTTCCTAGTCTAAAGACTACAAGTCAACTATATCTGACTTTGACTAACTCACAAGATGTTTTTTTTTCAATTTTATATATTTCGTTACAAGCAAAAAGAATATTCGGAATTAGGTTTTTCTTTTTAATTCTCCCGTCAACCCCAAATAGTTGATCCGTCGTCTGAAAAGATCAGCCGCTGTTTACACGCTTATTTCGGTCCCGTGTGAACAAGCTGTCAGTTTAAAACGTTTGCCTCCAGCCGCCGCGTCGGAGAGTAGTGGCTGGACAGAGGCGACAAGCGCTAACAAGAAAATCGCTAATTTCAGGTGGAAAATAGTGGAATTTTCGAAAAACTTTTTTCTGATCTCTTTTATAGGGAAAACATCATTTATAGTAAGAGTTAGAGTTTCTAGTAAGCTTAAAGGGTAGTGCGAAACTCAAATCGTCACGGAGGTTCAAAAAGTTGGTGATCAAGGAGGACTAAGGCGTTTTTCCGCGACAATCCCGGATTGTAATCCTAGATAGCTGATTCATCAGTGAAACAACGAACGGATTACCTCAGATTACAAAACGACAAGCCGACGATCTTGCTCCGTTGCAGGATTCCCGAATCGACGATCTAAGAACGAATCCGGAGACCCGGAGTGTCAGATTTTCAGAGAAACAGATTTTTCGTAATCTATTTGTCGGAGAAAACGCATTTTGGAGAATCCGTCACGGGAAAACGCCTCTAATGAGAACCAAACCACGAGGTGGCTCTCAACTGCATGAGCTGAATTTTTCTACAACAAGCTCTACTGCTCACGTCTAGTTCCTGAGCCTTCAACATCTTCGGTGTACTCGGCACTCTGGCCGGAATTTACTCTTGAGCTACGTTTACACGGAGGGTTTTTACCCGGACTCCGCGGGTATTTTTCCCCGCACCAGCAACAAATCCCAGTGTATTTTGAACTTCATTTTCGCAAACTTTTTACCCGGGTATTTGTCCGTCGAAGGGTATTCTTTGACGTCAGCAACAACAAAATCGGACTTTCGAGCAATATTTTTGATTATGTCCATATAAAAGTGATCCAAATGGACACATGTTGGTTTCCATTGTAGAGAGATATCCTGAGCCTTGATGACTATCTCTCCCTGCCTATGCGGAATCTCCGGGTACCTGCGGAAGAAAGGAAGAAACGGTGTCACAGCTGCGCTGACTCAGGATTTGAGTCGTTGAGTTTGACTCGTTACGGACACGTTTGCTCCTTCTTCCTGAGAATCACTGGCGTGTTTCGGACTTAGTCATATAGAGTATTATACGTCTTACTTCTGATGGATCGGGCTGTATAGAGAGATTGCATCCTACCCAATGAAAACGGATATCGCTACACCATAATCACGGGATCGGAACAAAAAAAAAATAACATTGGGAGGTATATGACTTTCAACTTTGAACTGAAATTATCGGCGTTTAACCACCATTCTTAGCCAGGGAATTGCAGGAATGTTAATTGGGCTATTCCTTAATCGAATAATTCTATTTTTGCAAAAGAGTTTCCAAAGAAGTAAGAGCTTAAAGGCTTCAAAGTTTAAACACAAAAACGGAGTCTCGAATCCTATTGGTCAGTTATGACGTATCATTCAAAAACACACCAATAGGAAGCAGTGTTAGTTTTTGTAGTGAAAGTTTCAAGCCTTCAAACTCTCATTTCTGATCAAACTTTTCTATTAAAGCTGTGATTATACAATTAAGAAACAAGAGCTGTAAGCTCATATGGCACTTGCATGGGCTAAGATGATTTGATTGATCAAAAGTAAGTTTCGACTTTGCGGTTGAGATGCGCACTCTAAGGGAGCTGGAACTTCATTTGTAAGCAAAACCCTTGAGGCAAAAATGCTAATGGGCTGATGGGCATCATGAAAATGCATATATTGCTTAAACGTATTTTTTTTACTTTGCGGTAAAGATTGGTACTTTAAGGAATAATCGGATTTGGGAAGTAGCAATTTCTAAGCAAATGTTGTTGAGTCACCAATATTCCAGCGAAGTTTCATCGTCCTAGCACATCTGGAAGTACCTTAACGCGCGATCACCGGAATCCCAGCCCCCCCCCCCCCCTCCTCCAACTCCACCCACAATACCCGGAGCCAATCCGGTTCTGTAAATGATTAATCCAGAGCATCTGTTTGTCATTCCCACGAAGTTCGATCCAGATCACACCAGTCTAAGCGGGTCAAGTATTTTCCGCCCTCCCCCCAATAATTACCGGATTCGGTCCGGAAATGAAAAAGATCACCAGAGAAAAATGTCCTCTGTTTAATTACTAAATTTCACTCGAATCCGATCACCCGTTCCAAAGTTACGCATGACTCAATATTCCGGATTCCCCCCCCCCCCTCAACTCCCCTCCCCCCCCCCCCAAGATTATCATATCGAGGTTTTTTTTTTTATTCCAAGTCAGTTTGATCGGGTCCCTGATATGCCTTCCAAGTTTCGTCGTGAAAATCCCCCAAAAAACGGAATTCCGGAAAACCCCCTCCTCCCCCCCCCCTCAAGTGTCCGGATCCAGTCAAATTATGTAAAAGATTTACATGGATCAGATGTTTGTTCTTCCCAGCAAGTTTCGCTCCGATACTATCATTCTAACCGTTTCTCGAGATTTCCGGTCCACCCCCCCCCCCCCCCCCCCCAGCTACCCCACGGTGCCCGTAGCCAATCCGATTCAGTAAATGACTTACCTAGAGCATCTGTTTGTTCTTCCCACAAAGTTACATCCCGATCCCTCCATTCTAAACGGGTCACGTATTTCCCCCCCCCCCCAATAGTTGCCGGATCCGGTCCGGATATGAAAAAGATCATCGGAGAAATGTCCTCTGTTCAAATCTTAAATTTCACTCGAATCCAATCACCCATTCCAAAATTACGCATGACTGAAAATTTCGGAGTCCCCTCCCTCCACTCCCCCCCCCCCCATTATCAGATCGACAAAATTTTTATTTTGAAGTCAGTTTATCGGGTCCCTGATATGCCTGCCAAGTTTCATCGTGAAAATCCCCAAAACCACTATCACCGGAATTCCGGGAAACCCCCTCCCCCCCCCCCATAAGTGCCCGGATCCAGTACAATGGGACTTATCTAGAGCAGATGCTTGTTCTTCCCAGCAAGTTTCACTCCGATCCCTCCATTCTAACCGTTTCTTGAAATTTCCGGTCCCCCCCCCCAACTCCCCCCTGGCTACCGAACCCGGTCAAGACTTTAAACGGGACATTACAGATATATATTCTATTCAGTTATGGTGTTTCATTACAGTCCGATCACCCGTTCGAAAGTTAAACACTTCTCAATTTCCCGGATTCCCCTGCCCCCACTCCCCCCAAAATGGTCGGATCAGAAAACTGAATATCTCTAAGTTTGTTTGGTCGGGTCTCTGATATGCCTGCCAAGTTTCATGGTCCTAGCACAACTGGAAGTACCCTAACTCGAAAAAGTGTGACAAAATGCCCTAAATTTTCAAGTTTCCAGCGCCCCCACTCCCCCGCATATGGTCGGATCGGGAAACTGATTATTTCCAGGTTAGTTTAGTCGGGTCCCTGATATTCCTGCCAAGTTTTATTGTCATAGCTCATCTGGAAGTACCCTAACTCGAAAAAGTGTGACAAAATGCCCTAAATTTTCAAGTTTCCAGCGCCCCCATTCCCTCGTATATGGTCGGATCGGGAAACTGATTATTTTCAGGTTCGTTTGGTCGGGTCCCTGATATTCCTGCCAAGTTTCATTGTCCTAGCTCATCTAGAAGTACCCTAACTCGGAAAAGTGTGACAAAATGCCCTAAATTTTCAAGTTTCCAGCGCCCCGTACTCCCCCGCATATGGTCGGATCGGGAAACTGATTATTTCCAGGTTAGTTTGGTTGGGTCCCTGATATGCCTGCCAAGTTTCATTGTCCTAGCACATCTGGAAGTACCCCAACTCGAAAAAGTGTGACAAAAAACTCGGACCGACCGACAGACGGAATTGTGATCGGTATACGGCACTTGAGCCAGAGGCTGCAAGTGCCATAAGAACTAGGAATCGTTTCCAGCTATTCACAGGCTTATAATAGTAATAAAACATGGATAGTCTGGTCTCTAAGCCGAAAGCCATATACTTCACAATGTTAAATTACTCTTTTCCTACTCCTATCGGTTTTCGTTGGGTAGGGTGCAATCTCTCTATAGGATACTCCACTAAACTAAACCTGTAGTAGGCCTATCCATTTATGCATCACAGATGGCGCTCCCAAACACGCAACAAATTCAAATTTCGGCGACTTTTTACCGGCCGGAATCTAATCTAATCGAAAACAGTGAAACAAACTTACTATTGCCGCTTGTAAGAATCCCCAAAGTCTTTTATATCCACAAATTTGCTAAAGCTTCGAACGTACTACGCTGAACTTGCTCACAGAAATAAGCTGCAAACTGTTCGAGGCTGACTTCCCATTGCATCATCCACTCACTCGCTCCAGCGAGTAGAGTTTATTTCTGGATCCAAGAGTGAAACCAAAATATGTCCGTACGCTTAGGTCGCAAATTTGCAGTTTCATATATGGCGCGGGCACACGATCATGTTTTCCAGTTGGATTGTCTGTAATAACACCGAGCTCAAAACTGCAAATTGTTTTGTCGGCTCCGTGCCAAAATACGAGGTGCCGGTACATTTTCTGTTTTTTTTTCATCGCATTGTTGTAGATATTTATTCGGTCCCTTTGGGGTTGGAGCAGGCAACAACTGCTTTCAAAAAAAATTATCTGTACGGAACTGGTGGGCCGAACATCCTCCAAGACGTTTCGTCGGTGACCCCCCCCCCCCCCGAAACCTGATGGCATATTTGATGGTGGAAAACGGATACGTCAGCTGAATTTTATTGGAGCTATATTTTATATTTCGAAACATAGTTCCAATAAAATTCAGCTGACGTATCCGTTTTCCACCATCAAAGATGATTCGCAGTCAGCTTGGGCTGAAGGAATATTTATCCTCCTGATAGCACGTCCGAACTACAAACGCGGCTACCGTTCGGTAAAGATTTTATTGATGAAATCACGAATTGAACGTCGGAGCTTCTCCTCGAAGACCTCCAACGTCGCCTCAATACTTGCGTGCAGCAACCAGCTGTATGACTGAACAAGCAACGCCCTTAAACCAGCAAGCAGCAATCAGCTATGTTGCGAGAACAAGCCCACTGATAACGCGACGTCATTTATTTCATCAGACCTTCAGAAAAATTTCAAACCATAATTATCCAATAAGGGAATTACTTCATCTGACACCTCAAAGTCAACTCGCTTTGTTTAAATTTCAGGAGACTATCGCAACATACAGTAACATTGTGTGTGGGATAATTATCCAATAAGGGAATTACTTCATCTGACACCTCAAAGCCCTATGCAATTTATGGAGGCCAGTCGTCAAGTAGCTGTCATTCAGCGAACTTGTCTAACCAGCGCTCTGATAATAAACCTGTTTGATTGGATTTTGCGTGTTAAGACTTTGCTCCTGATTTGCGTGATAAGAACTTCGTTTCTGATTGAATTTTGTGATAATATTGGATGATGCCTACAATCCAGATGAACGGATAGCCTACAGCCGAAGCTAGTCAAGGATTTCTTATGCCAGGTCCCGGGCTAAAGCGGGACACCACTTAAAAACTCTAACTCCCGGAGCGTATTGTGGGGAGCAAACCAGGTAGGCCTACTCTTTCTGATTTTAATTGTACCGAGATATGATGGAAGCCATGCTGAAAGAAGTTCTGGAAAGAGTCAACCTTATGAGTTCAAAGCTTGAAAAGATTGATCCGCTTACAGCAAGCATAAATGGAATGCGTAATGATTTTCTACAGTTTTCATCGAAAGCATCAGCTAGCATCGCATGTCTCGAGAAAAATGCCGATGTTGTCGCAACGAATGTAGCCGTGCTTAATAGCGAATTAACCGCAACTAAAGCGAAGCTGGCGAGCTTGGAATCTGACGCGAAACGGTTCAACCTAGTCTTGTACAATTTTGACCCCCCTCACAGGGGGCAGTCACTGTGCAACGATGTTGCAAGCACTTTAAGTTCGCTAATCCCTGGCCTGCAAATTAGCATGTTTGACATTAAAGACATTTTCAGGCTCAAAACAAGACAAGGTACACCGCCAGTGCTGATAAAGTTTATTAACCGATTCGCCCGTGATTACGTATTGAAAAATTCGATCCACCTTCGCAGTGCAAATATGTCAGTCTCCCCGGATTATACCGAACGCGAACTTGCGGCGCGCGCAAAGCTGAAGCCTCTCATGGAGAGTGCACGGGATCAAGGGCTGATTGCCAAATTGCAAGGCGATAAACTGTTTGTGGGCAACGAGTGTCGTGTGGTTAATCCGACTTCAGGTGTCGTGGAAAAGTTTCTCACGGCCACTATTTCAGCTCGCGGGAGTAACACTCAAGCTCCGTACCAGAATCGTGCCAGCCAGTCTAAAAATCATGTTCCATCTCTCAGTAACCCATCGAATGGAGTGAGGGGTTACACTGACCCTACTTTGCGGCCTAGAGCGCACTCGGACATTTCCCGAGGTCAGGAAAGTACGAGCGCTGAGGCGACAAAAGTAAACGGTTTGTTTCAGGGACTGGCGACGCCGATATCGAACAGTTTTCTGTCCCAGGCAGTTATAGCAAGTGAATGTTAGCCCTATTGACCAATCTGCGCTCCCTCCTCGGAATACTCGACTGGTATCTTGTCAAAGCGTAGTTACAGGTTCTGGACCGTCGTCGGAAGAAACGGTAGTTAATCCAAGACAGTTAGTGTTTCGTTCGGGTGATACAAGTGATGGCCAGTTGGGTTCCTTTTCGCAAAGCGGGGGCCCTAGTTCTGCCAATTTTGTTGACGCAAGAAGCGATGTATCTTTTGATGATGCGAAGGAACAGGAATAGGATCGGAGGGGTCATGGGCATAGGTTGAGTGTATGCCATTGGAACCTTCAAGGCGCGTCGGAGGATAAACTCAATAGTGTGTGTAATGTGGCGTTTTGCGAGAGGTTTGAAAGTTCTAAGTCATGTTGGGATATTATTAGCCTAGTAGAAACTTGGGGTAGTAGCGACGGAGCTATAGTTCGGGCGGATTATTAATATCTTTTGAATCAAACCGGAAAAAGTCGTCGAACGGCCGTTATTATGGGGGGGTTGAACTTTTACTTCATAAGCGACTTTCTAAGGCGTGCCATAGAGTTAAGAGCAGGTCGGAAAACGTTGTGTGGTTAAATATGTCATTTGGTAGTCTTAAGTTATTAGTTTGTAGCGCTTATATTCCGCCTCAAGGAAGTTCTTACCATAATGAAGAGACGTGGGATATACTGAATTATGAGTTGTCTACATTGAAAAGACAGTTTCCTAATCATTCTTTTGTTGTCGTAGGAGATTTCAACGCTTACACAAGTAGTTCTTCGGAAGTTATTTGGATTGACGCCAACTCAGAGGAATCACGCTGGAGGAGGGAAGGGAGTGAAAGTAATGAATGCCAGGTTGTGAGTATGTCTGAGCGCTGAAGTAAGGACCAAAAACGGAAGAAAAATAAATGGGGTGGGAATCTTTTGGAATTATGTGGGTTTGGGGATTTAGTTATCTTAAATGGTAGAAAGGGGCCTGATTTTCTTGGGGAGTTTACGTGTTTTTCAGGGGGAAAACCTAGCGTCCTAGATTATGGTCTAATTAGTTCGAATCTTTGGTCTTTGTGTAGAAAATTCGAGGTACTTGATTTGGTTGGGTCTGACCACGTACCGATTGCATTGACGTTGGAAATTATTGCCGAGAGACCTACGACGGTAGCTGGAGCGCCGGTCGATCGAAAGATTATGGGTGAGGAAGTGTCAACTCTAGTTGTAAAGAAAGCAGTGGCGGTAGAAAGTTTATGTGAACAGACGTATGTTTCTAGGCTATCTTCACGTCAGAATGAATCAAGAGTGGCTAGGTGTCTGGAATTAGTACTAGAAAATAGGTTAGACGAGTCTGTAGATGAATTGGCTTCTTTAATGTACGAGTCGGCTTCTGTAAGCCGGGCTCCTGTATCAAAGAAGTTCAGGTTTTTTTATGGAGAGTGCGTGGAATTAAAAAATAGGGTTATCCAGGCTCTTAGGTTAGTGAAGAAAAGTAACGGGGATCTGTTGATTTCGAATTTAGTTGAATACCGAGAATTAAGGAGATCTTATAGGCAGTTATTAAGATGTAAGAGGAAGATATTTGATGGAAAAAAGAATGATAAGATAGTTGAAAATTTAAATAAGAATAATAGTAAGGAGTTTTGGGATGAAGTTAATCGATCTTTGAATCCCCTTGCAAAGGATCTTACGACGCCAGCAGCGAGTTGGCCTGATTTTATGGAGAAAAGTGAGGATTTCCCCCAGGAGAATGTGTTTGATGAAGGTTTTAGGAGTGACCTTAGGGACCAAGTTAGTTTCCCGATGAAGGAGACGGATTACGCGTTATTTGCACCGATTAGAGAGCAAGAGGTATGGGACCAAATTAAAAAGATGAAAGGGAAATCAGCCCCAGGGGTCGACGGAGTTCCGTTATTTTTGTGGAAATGGGGTAAGGTTGTAATTCTCCCCATTATGGCAGCAATATTTTCTCTAATAATTGAGAAGATGCGCTGGCCTGCGACATGGGACACGTCAATTGTTATCCCAATTTTCAAGAAGGGAGATAGAACAGCCCATGAAAATTATAGGGGAATTCATTTGAATAATGTTTGTAGTAAAAATTTTTGTAAAATATTGGATGGTAGATTGATGGTTTGGTTAAATAAGAATGAAGGGTTGAGTTCATGTCAGGCAGGTTTCAGAGAAGGGTTTGGTACTTTAGACCAAATTTTTGTATTAAAAGTTTTGATTAGAAAGTACATTAAACCAAGGAAAGGGAAGCTTTTTATAGCTTTTCTTGACCTAAAAGGGGCGTTCGATAATGTAAATAGACAGCTATTGATGGAAAGTCTGGTCAGTATGGGCTTGCCACAAGTATTCGTATGTGTGTTGTTAGAGATGTATTTCAGGGTGAGGTTAGTAGTAAGGGTGGCAGGCAAGATTTCAAGGAGTTTTTCGTCTAAACTAGGTGTGAAGCAAGGGTGTACTTTATCTCCAAAGCTTTTTTCCCTATTTATTAACGATATGGAGGCGTTCTTAAGGGCCAGGGCTTCGCCGTTTGTATCAGTTGATTTAGTCAGGCTTTGCATGCGAGATAACCTGCAGGTGTTACTAAATTTGGTGGAGGAGTATCTTAAATCTAAGCGGTTGGTCCTGAACGTGAATAAAACAGTTGCTATGGTTTGCCGAAAGGGAGGAAAACTAGGTGTGCATGACAGGGTATATTTTGAGGGCAAGGAGCTATCAGCGAAAGAAGAGTTTGTGTATTTGGGGGTTAAGTTTACGTCGAAGGGTAAGTCTGGAAAGCATGTGGACCAGTGTGTGTTGAGGGGAGCAAGACTGTCAAATATGGTATTAGAAGCCACGTGCGGGATATTAAGAATATGAAGTTCCAGAAGCGTATATTTAGGACTAAAATAGTATCAAGTATGCATTATGCTGCGGAAGTTTGGGGTTATGTGGATATACCGAAGTTGGAGGTAGTCCAGCTTAGATATTTTAAGAGGATATTAGGGGTTAGTGAGTCTCTTAGTAGTATTGTATTGAAAGGTGATCTAGGTTTGTTTTCGCTTAGGTCTAACAGATTGGTTACTATGGTAAGTTTTTGGGAGAAAATTATTTCATTACCGCGAGTGAGGTTGCTTAAAGCAGCCTAACTGGAGGCGCTGTGGGACGAAGACCAGCAATCTTGGCCTCATCAAATTAAGAACATTCTTAACAGATGCGGCCTGTCTGAATTATGGAATGGTGGCATTGGAACTTCTTTGCAGTATGGTGAAGTGTCGCGTAAGGTGGAGCAAATCCTTCGTGATCAGGAAATTCAAGATTGGCGGTGTCGGAAGGCTGAGTCGATGTCTCTACGGTTCTATGCAAAGGCGAAAGATGTTTGGGGGGAGGAAATTTATTTTAAAGCTGGGTTGTCGGGAGTAGATTTAAAGTGGATGGTGAGTTTAAGGGGGGGAGGATTAGCTATTGGGGAGAAAAGAAGGTTTATAGGAAAAAATAGATTCAAGAATGGCCCTTACTTTTGCCCGATGTGTGGAAAGATGGATGAGGATGTGTTCCACTTTATGTGTGAATGTGAAGGATTGAGTGATTTAAGGGTCGAATTATTTGGGGTGGGAATTACTAGGGAGGAGTGGCTACTAGAAAAAATGGGAAGCACAAATATGGGGGATATCCGTAAGGTGGCTAGATTCCTCCGAGTTGGTTTGTCCCATAGAGAGCGATTTTTGTAGTTTGTTGTGTTTCCTTTTTGTTTTGTTGCCATGACCCCAAGGGTTTTTTTGTGCAATAAATTCATTCATTCATTCAAACAGTAACATTGTGTGTGGCATAATTATCCAATAAGGGAATTACTTCATCTGACACCTCAAAGCCTTATGTACCACAACTCGCTTTGTTTCAATTTCAGGAGGCTATCGCAACATACAGTAACATTGTGTGTGGCACGGATCTAGCCTAGCCAAATTGTCAAACCTCACAAGATCAAAAAACGTTGAAAATCAAGTGACCAGAGTGACACTCCCGTGTTATTCTGTAATCTTTACCCACTGTTGACGACCCTGCACATCCCTGGACTCTCTCAAGATGAACGACCCACCTAAGGCGTATTCTCGCCGCTCCCCGAGGACTCCACTTTAGGAGTCCCCGCGTTTTTGTTTCTCCCGGGGACTCACTCCCCGTATTCTCGCGAGTCCCCACGGTCGGGGAATGCTCCGATAATCATCAACCATCATCAAAAAGGACTCCCTTACAAATTCGGAGGGGAATCAATTTTTGCTGATGTAGGTGCTATGTAAAATTAATTAAAAAGAATCAGAATAAACAAAACCAAAAATAAAGTGGATCTAGACTAATTTTTTCAGCTGCATATTCATTTTTCGAACAAAATCCATTTTAAAAGTATTCCCTGTATTCTCGCTGTTTCTGTACGCGGAGTCCGCGTGGAGTGATTCCCTCTATTCTCGCCGTTCCCTTCGATTCCCCGAGGAGTCCTCGGGGAACGGCGAGAATACGCCTCTAGAACCCAAGCACAGCCATCACCCAGCATCGACGGTAAAAGGGGCCCTACGACGACAGCCAGTATGGACCGCGACGGAGGCCCTTCGATGACAGCGTTGCCAGCCGAACAGTCGAACCGAAAACAGAATCCTAAACAAAAAAAGTCCCTGTGTAACGGATGAACCAATGCCAGCTCATACTGACACTAACCAAGATAAGCCAGTACCTGAAGAGCCCACTCACAACGACCCCCTGGAGGTCCCAGGAAGTTGGGATGATGATACCCTAACCTCAACAGTGGAAACAGTTAAATCCCCTTTCCCTCAAAATGCAAGCATTGTTGACGGATTCAAGGTGGTGGAAAACAGAAAATCCAAAAAACACAAAAACGACCAGGTGTCTGGAGCATCCCCCCCCCCCATCCCACCTGAAGCTGCAGGAGGGCCCACCCATTCTTCCACCGAATCCAAGGCTTTTGTGAGATTCAAGCCAAGATCTGCCCAGCAGACTTTCGCTCCGAAGGATGCACCAAATATCAGGCTTTCGATATTCAAATCTCTCAAGTGCAACTTCATGCTGAACATAACTAGAGACGGGTCACTGAACCTATTCTTCCAGGAGAAATCTCAGGCTGATAGTGCCACTCTCATAACTAATATTGCTGGAATCTCAGTGGTAGCTGAAATTTGGAACCCCCCTTCGACCCCATCAAAGATTGTCCTTTACAACATCCCAGCATTCCTCACAGACCAAGAACTCAAGGAGGGTCTGATGAATAGCAAAGGAGAGACCATCCCAGTCACTTCGACAAGCCGTCTTGGAGCAGAAAGCAAGACTGTTCTTTTTATACTTGATGGGACATTTAAAGTAGACAAGGTTTTCCTTTTTGGACAACCAAAAGCCTTCAAAGAGTATGGCAGCAAGCCGATGCAATGTAAAACATGCCTCAAGTTTTGTCACTCAGCCAAACACTGTTCTACTCCCGCAACCAGCTGCAGGAAACGTCTCTCAACAGACCACATTGAGGAAGCCTGCCATTCCCAAGCAAAATGCGCCAACTGTAAGTAAGTAAGTAATTTATTTATGACCCGCCATTTTGAAAAGGCGGAGTAAATGAAGAAAATAAAGAAAATAAACAAAACACATAAACACACAGAAAAGACACTTAATTTTTAATCTTCGGTCAGGAAGCAGTGGACGACGTCGTGCGCTGGTTGGGCCCTGTTGTCCATGATTTTTGAAAACGATGAGGAAACATCCAAAAGGGTAACACTTGCATCTTGAATTTTTAATTTCTCCGTCAATGTATGGTTATGACATAATTTCGGCAAGTAGAGAAGGTGCTTTGCATATGTGGTGGGCTCCACTGTGGTGGGCTCCACCTATTACTTAACAGAAAAGAGTGCCCAAAATACAGAGAAAGGGTAGAGGTCCTCCGCAGGGCCGAGAGGCTCAATATCCCCATTTCTTTGGCTGCTCTTCAAGCAGGACCAAAGAGACAACCTGCCCCAAGCAAAAACCAAGCCCCCACAGCAAGCCCCCACAGCAAGCCCCTCTAGCAGCTGGGCTCCCAGCATAGCTGGCACCCCTCGGGCAACCCCAACCACATTTGTTTCTGTTCGGCTTTCAAAACTGTTTCCGGTCCCCCCGAGCACAGTCTCCACGCCTGGGAATTCATCAACTCCAGGATCTCCCACTCGCCCGAAAACCCTCCCACGGATACATGCATTCCCCGGTCCATCATCCCGACCACCTGACAAGAAAGACCAGCCAAAACCAACATACAAAGCCGTCCTCCAGGACCACAGATCGATCAGCAACCTACTGATGTACACTCTCACAACTACCTTCATCTCTCAGTCAAAAATGCCGCAGGCAGTTAAGGCCGTCATAATGAGAGACGTAGCCAAAAAATACTTTGGGCCAAACATCATCGACGAGGCAGAGCTGGAATTGGTCAAAATCCTAAATAAACATCAAGCTCTCAAATACCTAACCAACCAACATGCATAGATAGCATGGCTCAACCCCAAAAACAACAATAGTTCAGTGGAATGTCAGATCCCTATCAAAAATAATACTCCTGAAGGAACATCTGCTGTCCAATAATATTGATGTAGCATGCCTGCAGGAAACTACCTGAATGAGCTGGTTAAAATATCAATCCCAGGATTTGATATCTTCAGAAAGGACCGTTCGTCTGGAAGAAAAGGGGGCGGTGTTGCCATCCTTATAAGAAAGGAAATTAAGAAATGTGGAATAACTTTCCCTGACTTTAAAGACGAGGTCGACGCTGTTGGGGTTAAACTATGGCAATCGTCAGACCCACTAACACTTATATCGTCCTATAACCCAAACGGAATTAATGAAGCAGATGATTTCTTTCTATCAATTGCCCCTAAAATATGCCGAGAGCGTGTTATAGCGGCTGGAGACATGAACGCTCATAGCCCCATGTGGGGATGTGAAAAGAAAAATAAAGCTGGGAAGATGATTGAGAAGATTTTGCTGGACTTCCCTGGGGTGTCCCTAGCGACACCGGCAAGACTGAACACATATTACAACGCCCGATCGAACAACTTCTCTACGATAGATCTACAGATAGTGTCGACCACTCTGCTGAATCAAATTCAGGTCTCCAAAACAGATCCCCTACTGACTGACCATTTCGCCATCAAAACCTCGATTGGTGGTCCCCCTCCATCGAAGAATCCCATCCCCACTTCATCAACAAGAAAGCTGATTGGCCAAAATTTGAAGCACACTTAGAAGGGTACGATTACTCTCCAATCCTAACGACTTCTACCCCTGACAAGCTAGCTGTACTTCTCACTACCACCCTCCTACAAGCAGCAGCTCACGCCATTCCGAAGACAACGAGCAACTTCCCATTGCGAAAGAACAAGAAAAGGCCGCCAAAACCCTGGTCGAACAGCGCCTGCCAAGTAGCTTGGACATGCAAAAAGGCAGCAACCAAGGCCTTTAACAGATCTCCATCTGTAGAGACTTTCATCGCGAAACAGAAGACAGAAGCCCAAATGAAGAGAGCTACGGGCTCCGCACAAAGGCAGCCCTGGGACGAATTTGCAAGTAACCTTTCAAGAGAAACGCCTGAGACAACAATACACCAGTTCCTGGGCAGGATGAGTGGCAAGGGTTCTGAACCAGACCCCCTGAAGAACCTCCTGACTTTCGGTCAGAAACATCTAGAAACCAACGAGGAGAAGGCAAAATTCCTTGCCGACTTTTTCAGCGACAAACTTACTGAGGTGCGTGATCGCGTTCGCAGCGGTATAGTTGCCCCCATCGCCCCCCAACTTCCCCACTCTCCCCCACCCCAGCTTCAAGGTAGGGAATCCTAGACTGATCAGTTCACCATGATCGAATTAATACGTGCCATTGAGGAATCAAATCCATCTGCTGCCCCTGGATTCGACGAAATACATCCATCGTGGCTACTGCACCTGCCGCCTCCCTTCAAACAAGCGCTCCTACATACAGTAAACTCATGCTGGAAAGAATCTACTTTTCCAAAGGCTTGGAAAATATTGGTAGTAGTGCCAGTCCTTAAAAAAGGGAAACAGAAGGACAGCCCATCGTCCTTCCGTCCAATATCAATACTCCCAGCAATCAGCAAGATCATGGAAAGGATGGTCCATAACCGTCTGCAGTGGCTCTGCGAGTCCAACAACTTGATACCGAAGACGCAAACCGGTTTCAGAAAGTCACACTGTGCTGTGGACACTATTTTCCGCCTAGTAGCAGAAATCAAACAATGCTTTGAAGGAGGCCTCATCCCCATAGCAGCCTTCCTGGATTTCGATGGCGCGTATGATAATGTCCGCAAGCACAGACTAATTGCAAAACTGGTCACAATGGGATTCCCGATCCAGGTGGCGTCCTTCCTAGATAGCTTCCTAAGTGATAGACCAATAGCTGTAAAGGTCAATTGAAAATTATCATCACCCAGGAAAACAGAAATTGGTCTACCACAGGGGGCTGTCCTCAGCTGCCTGCTGTTTGCCCACTTTTTGTGGGACCTCAACCTACCGCATGAGCATGGAGAGTCCGCAGACGACTTGGGATCCTGGGTAGTAGGCTCAACTCACACGGAGGCTGAACAGAAACTTCAGTCAGCAATGGCAAAACTAGAAGAATTCCCAGCAAGATCAGAACTGCCACTCGCCTCAACCGAGTCCCTTGTAGTACAATTCCATAGAAGAAGATCATCCACACCCTGCACCATCATTCTGAACGGTCTCCCTCTGCCTGAGGCATCACAAACAAAGTACCTGGGAATAATACTGGACAGAAAACAAACCTTCCATCCCCATGTCAAGGACCTATCGACTCGGTGCCTCCGTAAAATTCGACTCATGATGAGGCTGGCGGCTACACCCTTCGGTTGCTCAGACAAGATCCTACTTACTTTATATAGGCAGTACAGCAGACCCCAAATAGATTATGGACTGATAATCTATGGATCCTGCTCCAAGACGACCCTGAACCAGCTTGAAACAGTCCAGAATACGGCCCTCAGGATTGCGTTTGGGCTCCGAAGATCAACCAAAACCCAGTTCCTCAGGGAAGAAACAGGAACTGAAACCATTTCAGCGCGCCGAGACCTTCTGCTTGCCAGATATATAACAAAAATTGAAGGGACTCTCCATCATATACTATGTAGCTGGCTTAGACACGAACAGTCCTCCACCGGCCTCCCCATAGAGATCAAGCGGCTCCAAGCATACCACCCGATCCCACCAGCCGATGCTAAGCCCAAAATCAGCAGTTTTCCATCTTGGACCCTCAACAAGCCCCCAGTACTTCTCCGGTTTGTCGACACGAGAAACTCCAAGCTATCTCTCCAGGCTGCCAAAGTGAGGTTTGCGCAGTTACGGCAGACCATCCACAAAAATCGCTTCCCGATCTTCGTGGACGGATCTAAAACAGAATCGTCTACGGGGTGCAGCGCATTTCTTGAAGAACTGAACATCATAGCCCTTGAAAAACTCTCCCCCCACCTTTGCATCATGTCAGCAGAAATCAGAGCAATAAATCTGGCAACTGAGACCCTGTTACGGATTCCCACCATCCCCACCGAAGCAGTGATCTACTCAGACTCGATGTCAGCCCTCCAGTTGTTAGCTATCCCTGGATGCGAAAACGAAGATATTGATGTCCACATCACAGTCCATTTGTCCTCATCTCATCAGTAAGGGTTGCTCCCTTTCACTCCAGTATATCCCCAGCCACATGGAGATACGAGGGAACGAAGTGGCTGACAAAGCTGCTAAAGAGGCGACATCAGCCCGACAACTACGAAACCACCCAACGTCCCTTCGAGACGTTCTACGCATACGCTCCCAGTGCGCTTTAGCATCCAAGCCTCATCCAAAGTTTTCCCCATTCGGAGGAAAAACTGAAAGCAGAGTCTACCATCGGATACGAGCAGGAGCAACAGAGCTGAACCACTCAGCCTTCGCCTTCAAGATCCCCATGATCGACGGCCAACCCCCGACCTCACCTCTCTGCAGATTCTGTAAAACAATGAACGAAACACTGGACCATGTACTCTTCCAGTATACCCATCAACAAATACATCTGAACATCAATAGATCCCAAGCTGTCTCCCTGTTCAAGAAGTTTCATCTCAATCCTTCAACCGAATCCATACGGAACACATCACTATCCACTTCAGCCGAAGCATCAATCTTCAAGGCAATCATATCCTTTTTGAGGACAGCAGACCTATTTGAGTCTGTATAAGTAGGCTAGGCGACATCGCCCAGGCGTGAAAAGGCAAAGTGGACAACTCCGATCCGATGCCACACCGTAAAGAAGAAGAGAGTATTTGCAGTATGTTGATTTGCGGATAAACGGTTTGGACTTCCCGACAGTATTTCACCTTCTAGATTTTTCTTCCGTATTCCAGACAGCCGTTTTCGTCGAGACGGATGTGGAAGGTGATGCCAGGCCAAAAACGTGTAGAAGTCTGGGGTGCTGTACACCCCAGATTCCAGATGTAGGAAGAAAAGGGAAAGTTATTGACAGTTGTGGTTGGGGTGCAAGAGATGTGTGAAATGCGAAGACGACATCTAGGAAATGCTGAAGAATAGCAAAATTAGCTGTCATCATTATCAAGAAAATCTGGAAAGATTGACTTGACTATGCGGAATGCCCGGACATCTGGGAATCCGGAAGGTAAAGCCTGGCTTTAAGTGCAAGTTTTAGTCAGCACTAGACGTCTACCCACGCCATTAAAGAAGGTTTACTGAGATACTGCCAGCGTTCCTTTTAGGATGTTTATATCGGATTCAATAGTTGCGTTTTTGCTGATACCATGGTATCTGTTACCACGGTCTAAAGTCGTTTTTGCAGTTATCGTGGTATCTGATACCACGGTTAAAAGGCGTTTTTGCAGTTATCGTGGTATCTGGCCAGTTATCGTGGTATCAGATATTCAGATACTACGGTCCGACCGTGGTAACTGGTCGTGGTATCTGAAAAGTCATCTCACTTTCATCAAATTTTGCCAGATTGGTGAGAAAGAAGTTTAGCACTGAGTGATGTAACTGGATATCTGTTTTTCTTTTGGGATGACTTCGAAAAGCGCAATTTCGGCAATAGTCGTTTTTGCAGAGCACCGTGTATCAGATACCACGATAACTGCAAAAACGACTAATTGCAGATCCAGTTACCGTGGTAACAGATACCATGGTATCAGCAAAAACACAACTAATGAATAGTTTACAAGAATTACTGAGAGTATGCCAACGTTCTTTCACATGAAAGGGCACGTTTTTAGGACTAATAAAATACTATTTTTTTCTCCTCGGCTGTTTCTATTCAGGATCTTATCCACTAAATAAATTTGGTAACTGCAGACAGATGTTAGTGCTCCCCCTTGCTCTGCTTTACCTGTGTTGCAATTTGCTAGCACTGGTTCAACAGCTGTCTCGACTTGTTCTTGGTAAGTTTTTGGTGACACAGTCAAGAGAAGAACGCTGTTCGTGTGCCCGTGAATCACAGATCCTCTTTAACTCATGAATACAAAATGCAAGGGCAAAGGCACCTCCCAGGATTTGGGTGGGGAGCGGGGGGATAAATAGCCTATTTATTCTGAGCTGCATGGTCATGGTATACCCATTGGCCAGTCAGCCAGTTCGCGTAGACATGACGATTAGCAAACCTTCGGATTAGGCCTGTAAGACATAATCTTTTGCTTCCAAGTCTTCCAACCTCGAGATTTCACTAATCATTCTTGCAGATTATTGTCTGACCTTTTCAAAGCTGCTTTGTGACAGCACAGTTAGCACAGAGCACTATCTCACCTCTGACCAGTCCCAATGCCAGGCAGGTGTTTTATAGCCTATTCTAACTAATTTGAAATAGCCTACTTGTAGCCTATGCTTTTCTCCAAAATTTAAGACAAATATGCACATCTTCCCTTTACTTCTCCTGACTTCCCTGTTCTGAATCAAGTTTCATAGAGACCCTTTTTCATTAGAACAACTTGATGACCTATACCCCTACTGTAATAAAGATATGCCTAATTAATCATACTCACACTGTAAATCCCTTACTCTGGCAAAACAAAGATGTACATGAATCACGAGTTGTCCGCCACCTTAAAGCTTCCAGCTAAATTTCGTTGCATGACAGACAAAATTCGGCTGGGCCGAAAAAACTCTAAAAAGTCGTAGCTACAAAATGATACAGTGGCGAACGGCGGATATTTCAGAACCTTAAGCGTCCAAATAGGTGTAATAAGCTGAAAAGCACTACGCGATGTTTACGTCTTAATACACACACCTGCTCAAATAGGTACTTAATAGGTTCTTATCTAATGCAGTGTTCGGTGTTGCCAAGCTGATACAATTTTTCGAGCTTTTAAAGATCAGAAAAAGTGTTCTTAAGTAGCCTACACGAGTCTAATTTGACGCCCTTTATATTGTAAAAAGCTACTTAATTAACGAATGGGCAGGCATTGGTTCTCGAACTAACAATAAGCAGTAGTAACAGAACAAAACGTGTTCTTTTGAAGAAAAGTTGTTTTTTCAGTTTCCAACAAAGTAGAACTTTAGTGCTTCCAATGCAACCCTGATGTTCCTGCTCCTCTCCTTGTCCTGCTGGCGAAACCAACCAGAACCTGGCTCTATTCTCCTTATTCGCCTTACTACAGTGCTCCCCGAGGAAAAGAGGAATCTGAAATAAGCCTTATACGCCGTAATTCACCTTACAACACCTATTTGGACAATGCTTTATGAATCCACAAGGCAGCTAGGTATAACATAAAAGGCACAATAAGTCAGTGGGGTGCTTTAAGGGGACATTTTCGTGTTGATGGCTGTAGAGCTGAACGGGTGATTCCGCCCACGCGAAAATGAGAAAACTGATCACAGCGTTGAGGAAGATGTATCCATCCATGCGAAAATGCCCATTCAGCTGGATGGAAATGTGAGTGGGATGATCCACACAATATCCCCATTCAGCTCAATGCTGCCCTTGGAGCGGTGCAACGTAGGTGCAACGGGAGACATCCATTGAGCTGGATGGCCCGTTCACCTGTTCATCCGTAAAAGCGAAAATGACAAAAAGATCGACAGCATCCACACGAAAATGTCCATTGGACTCAATCAGACCAGAGCCATCCAGGAGCCATCCATGCGAAAACATCCCCTATGGCTGCCCTATGGTTTACAAACAACTATTTTAGTATAAGACATTGCCTGGTCTTTTGGGTTCAAAGATAGTCAAAGTTCAAAGTAAACAAACATTCAAATAAGCATACCTCTACTGTAACCTGACTGTACCAGGACTGCACCACAGCCAGACCACTGACAGTGTACAACAAAAAAAAGCTTATCAGAAACTATGGTAGGGTAGCTACTAAAAAAATAACTTTCAAATTCTGATCTTTTGGTCATAGGATTATGATTCTCCTGAACTTTAGCTTTGGTTTGAGCTCAATAATACCTCAATAACTTGCTGCTAAGTATCCCAATTCTAGATTTGAAAAACACTAATTACAATGAGAGCTTGCCGGCCCCATGCCAACATGTTTTCGAAAATCGCGTAATTTCGCGTAATATTCTGATAATGATGATGTCACACATCTAACGTTGGTCTGGCTGCCATGTTGTTTTGTAATTTTTATTGAAACTGGGAGCGTGTTCCATCCTACTTACCGTAGTTACCACGCATGATGTCACAAATTCTGCCCTTTTGTCGTCAAGGCTGGAATGACTTTTCTATTTTCCAGCGGAATATCAAGACAGGGGTGAATCTGACCAATCACATGACAGAGATTCGTGGTTACTACGCTTGGAGCGTGGTAAGCAAATAGTTACTATTAATTACTATTTCGACAAGGCTGGAACGTTCAGCATAGTAACTTTTCGTGAGGAAGGAACGGATTTAGTAACTAATAGTTACTATTGGTACAAGGGTGGAACACGCTCTGGGTGTTGGTTTTTTTCATTGGGAGCAGATTATGGTGGATTACAAGAGAAACTGGGAATAAGATGCACAAGCTCGAAGAACCGGCTATTTACTGTAGTAGCGGGTTACGGATATTCAGTCCTAGGTATCAATAAATTATTCTAGGGAAGTTCAGGTACTATTTTTTATACCTTAGGTTACATGCAATTATTTAATGATAATATAAGCACATATTACCGATGGCCTTACTAAATCTAGGATTTTTTCCTGAATACAGTGGTATATTTGAAAAAAAATTTCAGCTGTTTTAGACTGAAAATCATTGAACAAAAATTATGATAAATTCCCAGCAATTTATTTTTCATTACGAAAAAATCGGCAAATCGGCGCTACTGCCGGTAGAGCTTTTAGAGGCTACCCTAACTATGGGTATGCTTATTTGACCTTGTTGAGTTTCAACTTTACCATTTCATGCACTTGCTATGACCAGCTGTGACCAAGCTGTGACTTAAGTTGACTACCAGTTATCCAAAGGAAATCCAAAGCTGATCCAAAGTGGGTAATAAGGGCTTTTGAAAAACAACTGTATAGGTATTTTGGATCTTCCTTCTACCATTAACCGCATTTTGCCAATAACTGCTCTGTTCACATTTAAGCAGCATTTAAGTAACTGTTGAAACAAGCATACCTCTACTCTAATTCCTACCATATAATCACATATAATGAACACACGCTCAAGAAAGAATAAATGGCTTAAGATACAGCTTCGTTCTTTTAAAAGTCAACATAAACAGAAAAAAAATTTACCTGCAACTGCCAGCAATGCAGTCACGCACCGCAAAATTCAAATCTTCACCAGGTTTTCAACTTCTCTTTTTGCCAACCCAAATCCATCTATAGATAGAAAAATTCCATTTTGTTTAAAAAGAATCCCTTAATAAATCCCTCTCCTGTGAGTCCTGCTAGGTGCCGGTTAGAAATATAATACAAGATATACAGGACAACAGACAAGAAATTGTAGGAATTTGAAGAACTATTACCTCAAGGTGTATTCTCGCCGTTTCCCGAGGACTCCTCGGTGAATCGAAGGGAACGGCGAGAATAGAGGGAGTCACTTCATGCGGACTCCGCGCACAGAAACAGCGAGAACAGGGGAATGCTTTCAGAATGGATTTTGTTCGAAAACAAATAAGCAGTTGATGAAATTAGTCTGGATCCACTTTATGTTTTGTTTTGTTTCTACTGATTGTTTTTAATTAATTTTACATTGCACCAACACCAGCAAAAATTGATTCCCCTCCGAATCTGAAAGGGAGTCCTTTTTGATTATGGTGATGATAATTGGAGCATTCCCCGTCCGTAGGGACTCGCGAGAATACGGGGAGTGAGTCCCGAGACAAACAAAAACGCGGGGACTCCTCAAGTGGAGTCATCGGGGAACGGCGAGAATACGCCTTTAGCTTACGTGGAAATGCCCGAACTAGTATAAGTGAGACAGAGGAACCACCAATACGATCGAAATATGGCACTTCAACCGAAGACTAACACCATAATACGAGAATAACATAACAGCGCTGACGATTTTCGGGGAAAAATTGAACAAATTTGCTGGAAAATTGCAAAAAATACCTAAAAAATGCTAAAAAATAGAGCAAACGCCGATAAATTGCTGGCGTTGGTGCAATGTAATTCGGCGCGGCTTCGGGGACTACTCGATATAGTAACTAATAGTAAAAGCGAGGCTTCACCTTCCAGATTTTTCTTTCCGCTTCCAGACAGCCGTTTTCGTCGAGACGCATCTGGAAGCTGAAGCCAGTCCAAAAACGTCTGTAAGTCCGGGGTGTTGGACAACCCATATTCCGGATGTCTGGAAGGTGCCATAGAGGCAACCCGTTCGAGAGACACTACAAATATGCAAATAGAGGAAGGGAAAGTGATTGGCAGTTGTGACTGGGATGGAAGAGATATTTGAAATGTAAAAGGGACGTCTAAGAAATACTGAAGAACAGTAAATTTAGATTTCATCATTATCATGAGGTTCAGGTTCAGGTTCTTTTGTTTCGAAAATACTTCGTGACAATATATTTTGATCACTGGGGGCCGGCAGGGATACGAGCTCGTTAGCTCGGCCCCGTTTTAAACACTGACTATATGAACATAGTATAAATGAGTCGTTCCTCTGTAAATACACACACAAGAGAAAGAAAGACTCGTTCCATTCCGTATACTTACACACGCCATACCAAACTCTCCACACGATAAAATAAAAATAATAATAACACCAAGACGTGGCCTAAGCTGAAGGAACGCTAACTTTTTCTAAAACAAAATTAATAATTAAGGGTTGGGGATTTACCGGGATAACATAAACGTGAACGTATCATATTTTAATATCAATAATCTGCCAACAGATGAGTTTTAATTTTCTTTTTCAAAGTGATCAATGATCGGTCCTGTTCAAAAAGGTCTTTAAACTTGTTCCAAACTCCAATAACTTTATTCCTTATCGAAAAACCAGACCTCTCTGTGATGATCAGAGGCTGGCGTATTTTCGAAGCCGATCGGGTCTCATAAGCAGGCAATACCACATCATCCGGGAACAAATTAATAGATGTGAAATAACTAGGTAATGCACCCTGGCGATACCTGACCATGAACAAAAATGCGTGAAATGTAACAAAATGATCTAATGGTAAAATACTTAAAAATAAGTACAAGCTTTTAGTTGGGGATTTACCGGGATAAGATAAAGGGGAAGGTAGCTTATTTTTCAAAAACCGAAGTGCTTTATTCTGTTGCCTCTGTAGTGGAGATATGTGAGCTTTAAAAGTGTTTGAGAAAATCAGAGGACAGTAGTTTAGGTAAGAATGGACTAGTGAATAGTAAACTGATTTCAGCGCATTTAATGGAAGAACAAATTTTAGATGATGCATAATCCCCACATTTCTTCCCAGCTTAAGTCTCAGAGTATTAGCGTGAAATTTCCAGGACAAATTCGAATCAATGAGTATCCCCAGATAACGAATACAATCCACACGCGCTATGACTCCGTCCGAACCAGGGATAGCTAGAGCTAGAAGGCTCGAGCATGCCCTTGATACACGTGAATATACCATAAACTTGGTTTTGTCGAAGTTAATGCTTAGCCTATTTACACTGAACCAATTTACTAGGTTTTTAAAAGCACATGAAAGGTTTCTCCTCAATACTTGCTCGTCGGATCCGGATACACTACAACCCGTATCGTCCGCAAAGAGGATGTTTAGACCTAACCCGTCGACGCACTTGTTGATATCATTAACGTATATTAAGAACAGCAACGGTCCAAGTATAGATCCTTGCGGCACACCGACTTTTTCAGACTGTCCAACTGGGGTTGATACCACGTCACCGCCATCTACGTACTGCTTACGCCCGCATAAATACGACATGACTATCTAATTAGCTGGTCCTCTTAGCCCACAATTCTTTAGTTTTGAAGACAGGATTCTGTGACAAATCGTGTCAAATGCCTTTTTTATATCAATGAATATAGTAGCAGGGATGTCACCACGGTCCAGGGCCTCATGGACAAACTGTGTTACCGCAATTATAGCATGTTCCGTTGAGTGGCCCTTACGAAATCCAAATTGTGTATTGCAAAAGAAACCAATTTTTACTAAAAACTGTACTATCCTAGTAGTATCCTAGTGTATAGACATTTTTCAATCGCTTTTCCGAAAGCTGATAGAATCGAAATCGGTCTATAATTCGACGGATTCTTCTTGTCACCACCCTTGTGTAGCGCTATTATTCTAGCAGATTTCAAACAAGATGGGAAGACTCCGAGCTTAAAAGATAGGTTAATTATATGCACTAACATATCAACAATAAACGGGATTGTAATTTTTAGTAGATTAGTAGAGATTCCATCCGTTCCTTCTGACGATCCGTTTTTCATCTGAGACACAAGTTGGAGTAATTCATGCCGTGAAACGGGAGTTAAAAATACTGAGCATTATAAAGCTGGGGTAAGAAAGGCCGTCCTGTTCGGTAGGGCCATACGATTGGGATGAACTTGCCGTCTCCTCTCCTATCTGTGCAAAATGATGATTCAGTGCATCAACAACTGCTTGCTTTCCTTGTATGACTTTATCTACATTGTTGATGACGATTTCTTCTGGTAGAGTCTGCTCCTTCTTCTTTCCGAGACAACCGTTGATAAGATCCCATGTTTTTTTGGGTGACCCTAGTGCCTCGCCGAACGCTTTTGCAAAATAATTCTTTTTCTCAGTCCTTAATACTCTCGTAAGGCAGTTTCGATAACTTTTGAATGCTAGCAGTGTTTGTGCATCAGATTTGGCTATATACTGTTTGAATAATTTGTTCTTTGTTTTTACTGATTGAAGCATTCCCGGCGTTATCCATGGTTTTCTTGGTTTAGCATAGCGTTTGTGGCCTGCAGCGGTTCGTGGACATGCCTGGTTAAGCGCAGATGTGAATTTGTTGGTTAAGTAGTCAGCTGCGATATCAACGTCGTCGCAATCTAAACAGGGTGACGGGTCAATCAACGACAGAAGATCCTTCAGTTTAGTAATGGATGATGCATCGAGACGCCGGCTTTTCGTCTTACGCGGGTTGTTTATCATCCGTTCGATTTTTAGATCAGTAATCAGCATAAAGTGATCCGAAGTGTCACACACAACTAGATTGCATGAGCTAATTTGGAAATTTACGAGAATGTTGTCAATCAGAGATCCAGTAGACTCCGTCACTCTTCTGGGAATGCGACAACACGGCAACAAACCAGATGACAGGGATGAAGACAGGAAGTTAGTTGCCTGCGTCGAGGGATGCGACGATGTAGAACTTAGTTGCTGACTGTCCAGGAGATCCACGTTAAAATCACCCATAAACACCATCTTCGTCTTTTTCTGGGCTAACGTACACGTGAGCTCGTCAAATTTTTCGAGAAATTTTGACACGGAAGAACTAGGAGGCCTATCGATTACACAACAATTTATTTTCTCAACTGCAGTCTCAATTTAAATCAATACAAATTCAGATAATAGGTCTTCATGCAGATGATCCAGATCACTAAGAATTCTATGGGGAATTTCTTTCTTAACAAAAATAGCTAGACCTCCTTTATTCTTCACAGTTCTGTTTTTACATATAAAATTGTATCCGGGGATATTCACCAAGTCCTGTGTACATTCATTTGTGAATGTTTCACAGGCACCAAAAAGATCAATCATATTACTAGGAAGAAATGCAGAAAGTGGGTCTAGACTACTCATTAACCCACAACAGTTCAAAAACGCCAATCTCAATCAACCCGAAACAGGCCTCTCAATATCTTCAGGGAGTAGGTATTTATTATGCGGAAGGTTCTTAATTAAATCATCATTATCATCATCAATTTCAATAATAAATTCTCTAGGTCCAACGGATTTTTTTCAAATTCACTTAGTCGATCCGACAGCTTGCCGCAACCGGTATTACTATCCAAAATAATCACTTACAAAGGACATCCGTGGGGAATCTGGTATGACGTGAATAAGTTCAGTATTCAAACCTTTAGGATGAGGCGAGGAACGCAGACCGGGGATCATTCCGGCTGTACGCTGAAAATAGACAGAGGTTTTGCACCCAAGCAGGCAAGGGTAGATATTTCTGATGGTGACGTTGGCGGGTCGTCTGCGGATTGTTCATCTGCCCCTGCGGGCTCAAATAACACGGAAGCAGTTGCTTCTGGACAAGGGAGGCTGAGTGGTTTAGCCCTGCTTGCAGTCCATAGAGATATTGATGTCTGACACGAAAAGGTCATAGACGTTTTTGCAGGGAAGAAAAATCGTCGTTTAGGTTTCGTTTTGTAGGCACTTAGTTTACTTGACAAAATCTCTTGGTCGGCTCTGTAAATATATTATGTATCCAAATACTTCACTACTTGGTTTGCTAATGCGTTACTGTAAAAAAAAAAAAAAAAATGCCCCTTACAGATACAACAGTATGCCTAGACGCGTCCTCGTTCGCAAGGGGCGGACTGACGGTCTCCACGATCGACCGTTAGACTAAGTCCACGGGAAGATTTTTTTTTAAAACACTCCCCGAAAAAAAATCCTGGATACGGCCATGGTTAATATCAACTCAGGGTAAATTCATGATATGCAACCGAGCTCTCTGAGTCAAGTTTGAGTCACGTTTTCTGTTCTTAGGGGGTATCCTGTCACAACGGAACTCCAAACCCTCCGCAGAAAGTCCCACCTCGTTAGGAGGCTCCGGACTATTATGGTGCGCTTTAATACGAATACTGTGAGGTTCCGCGATTCGTGTGATGCATCATTGTTCTGTCCCTCGAGCCGCTCGGTCCAGTTTTCGTGTGTGAGGGTCCAGTTTTCGTCTAGCCACTCGGTCCGGTGGCGGAGGGTCCGGAGTTCCGGGGTTCCAGGATTCGTAATACCCGGCAGAAGCGGAACCTGGATTATGAAACGCATAACTAATGCTACGAAAACAAAACAAAAATGGAACAAAGTAAGCACATGAACAGATACGGGAAAAGACATGATGAATGACTTTCCAAAAAAAAACAGAAGCGGCAATACACTAACTAAAGCGAGTTGTATAATTTCCCAGTCGCTCGCATCACCCGACTTTGACTCAAGCCAGAGTTTCGACCCCCGTTGTTTAACACGTGTGTACTTGGCTGTACCACCATCTCGAAGTTCTTTGCCCTTTGCAAGTAGTGAGTTTCGTAGAATGTTCAGCTTGGGAGGGAGATCGGTGCAGATTCGGACATCACTATCTTTCAGCTTCCCAACTGATTGCAATATCAGCTGCACACTCTTTTCGTTCGACAAGGCGATGAACACTGGTCGGGGTTTCTGCTTATTCGGCTGCTTGCGACTAGTCACGTTAATGTTCTTTTTATCAGGCATCCTGTAACACTTTGCGAGTTGAATATCTTCACTAATAGCTAGTCTATTTGACAGCAAATCCGTCACGCTATCTTCAACTGACTGAGTTGACCTTTCCGCTGGCAATCCGTGAATAATCAGGTTGTGTTTCCTGTCTTTCACGTTTCTAGCAGCTGGTTTTCCAACTGATCACAACGCGACTTATGGGAATTAAATTCAGTTTCAAGACCTGATATTCGCGTATCTTGTTCGCTTGCGGTCTTTTTTAGAGTTCCTATCTCCTCGGCCATATCTTTCAGCTGCTTGGACAGATGAGACTGAGTCTTGATTACTGTGTCGAGTTTTTCATTCAGTAGTTTCATTGATTCCTCGAACTTTTTCTGTGTTATCGGTGATGATGCCATACTTCTAATATTAACTATAAGCCGCTTCTATCGGACTTCAGTTCGAAGCCAGTTTATTACGCAACAACCTCAAACGGAGACTTACTGGCAAGGGGGTGTATTACGACCCCCCACTTTCCAAAAATCGATCAAAATATTTGTTATCCACGTCTCTCTCGACTACCGCTGATCAGCGACTATGAGAAACTCGTTTACAAAGTTTGACTACCGGTCTCCGTGAATGACCAGGCACGACTGAAATGAAAATCAATATCATGGTAATCTGGAAGATAAAGCATGACTTTAACTATATGCCTACGATTTTCGCGAGCGTCGTAAACGTGGTAACTACGCATCTCTGTAACGTGATTGGTCGGATTCGCCCGTGGCATAATATTCTGCTGGAAAATACAAGAATCGTTCTAGCCTCGACGGCAAAAAGCCAGAATTCGTGACGTCATGCGCAGCAACGACAGAGGCTGGAACACGCTCTTAGACCTTAGTTCCTCCAGAGCCACCGGTGACGCATAGGGGGTCGACAAAGCCTCTCCTTTTGTCCCGCATTGATATCGCAGCGGTGACAGTCTTCCCATTCAAGTACTAGCCGGGATATACTCAATATACTCAAAACTACTAAATTACAAGCAACCGTAATAGGCCTGATAAGTGTTCAGCTATGACGGAAGAATTAAATTATATTATTTTAATATGCTGGAAACTGTTTCTATGAAATATTAAGAATTAAATTATATTTTTTTTTCAATTTTTCAATTATTAATTTTCCGAATTTTTAGCCTTTTTGCCCCGTAATATTCACCATGTCTGCCTACCCCTAAATCGGCTATCTTTTAAAATATTTTGTTTGCCCCTTAATTTGAACCCCTTCCCCCACCCCTAAATATAGGGCTGCATAGCGCATCTACGAACTCGACCTTTATCTTGACCCAACGAATCCTCACACCCAGTTTCATCGAAATATCTCATTCCATTCGAGAGTTATCGTCCTCACAGACGGACGGACAACTTTTGCGATGTCACAAGTATCCCTGCACTTACGTTTTGGGATCCCAAAAAGTTAGACTTGAACAATTTCGACTGCGGTGCTCAACAATAACCATGCTACCTGCTACCGGAGAAAATGGTAGATATGATTATGGCGCTGAAAGATCGGAATGTTGCGTAAAGACCCAAAACGGTACAACCAGATTTTTCAACATTATAGACGTATTAGCGCTGTTCCCTGAGGACTCTTTTTGAGGAGTCACCGCGTTTTTATGGCACTTGCAGCCTCTGGCTCAAGTGCCATATACCGATCACAATTCCGTCCGTCGGTCTGTCGGTCGGTCCGAGTTTCTTGTCGCACTTTTTCGAGTTAGGGTTCTTCCAGATGTGCTAGGACAATGAAACTTATTATCAGGGACCCGACCAAACTAACCTGGAAATAATCAGTTTCCCGATCCGACCACATGCGGGGGAGTGGAGGGCGCTGGAAACTTGAAAATTGAGGGCATTTTGTCACACTTTTTCGAGTTAGGGTACTTCCAGAGGGGCTAGGACCATGAAACTTGGCAGGCATATCAGACACCCGACCAAACAAACTTAGAAATAATCAGGTTTCCGATCCGACCTGGGGGGTGGGTAGTGGAGGGCAGGGGAATCCGGGAAATTGAGTAGTGTGTAACTTTCGAACGGGTAAATAAGTAAGTAATTAATTAATTTATTTATGACCCGCCATTTTGAAAAGGCGGAGTAAATGAAGAAAATAAAGAAAATAATGATAATAAGGAAAGAAAACAGTGATCGGATTGTAATGAAACTTAATAACTGAGTAGATTATATATCTGTGATGTCCCGTTTAAAGTCTTGACCGAATTCGGTAGCCAGGGGGGAGTTGGGGAGGGAGACCGGAAATTTCAAGAAACGCTTAGAACGGAGGGATCGGAGTGAAACTTGCTGGGAAGAACAAGCATCTGCTCTAGATAAATCGTTTAGACAATTGTACTGAATCCGAACACTTAGGGGGGGGGGGGGTCCGGAATTCCGGTGATGGCGGTTTGGGGGATTTTCACGATGAAACTTGGCAGGTATATCAGGTACCCGATCAAACTGAATTAAAAATAAAAAAAATCGTCGATCTGATAATGGTGGGGGGGGGGAGTGGAGGAAGGGGAATCCGAAATATTCAGTCATGCGTAACTTTGGAACGGGTGATCGGATTCGAGTGAAATTTAAGAATTGAACAGAGGACATTTCTCTGGTGATCTTTTTTCTAATCCGGACCGGATCCGGCAACTATTGGGGGGGGGGGGAAATACGTGACCCGCTTAGAATGGAGAGATCGAGATGGAACTTTGTGGGAAGAACAAACAGACGCTCTAGGTAAATCATTTACTGAATCGGATTGGCTACGGGCACCGTGGGGGAGTTGGGGGGGGGGGGGGGGGAAATCTCGAGAAACGGTTAGAATCGGGGGATCGGAGTGCAACTTACTGGGAAGAACAAACATCTGCTCCATGTAAATATTTTACACAATTTGACTGGATCCGGACACTTGAGGGGTGGGGGGGGGGCATACGACGAAACTTGGCAGGCATATCAGGGACCCGGTCAAACTGACTTGGAATAAAAAAAATACTCGATATGATAATCTTGGGGGGGGGAGTTGAGGCAGGGGAATCCGGAATATTGAGTCATGGTTAACTTTGGAACGGGTGATCGAATTCGAGTGAAATTTAATAATCGAACCGAGGACATTTCTCTCTGGTGATCTTTTTCATTTCCGGACCGAATCCGACAATTATTGGGGGGGGGGGAATACTTGACCCGCTTAGACTGGTGTGATCGGGATCGAACTTCGTGGGAGTAACTAACAGATGCTCTGGATTAATCATTTACGGAACCGGATTTGCCGGATTGGCCGGATTGGAGGGGGTAGGGGGGTCTGGGATTCCGGTGATCGCGAGTTAAGGTACTTCCAGATGTGCTAGGACGATGAAACTTCGCTGGAATATTAGAGATTCAACAACATTTGCTTAGAAATTGCTACTTCCCAAATCCAAGGGCCCAAGTAAGAAAAATACTTTTAAGCAATATATGCATTTTCATGATGCCCATCAGCCCATTATTATTTTTGCCTCAAGAGTTTCGCTTACAAATTAAGTTCTAGCTCCCTTAGAGTGCGCATCTCAACCGCAAAGTCGGAACTTACTTTTGATCAATCAAAACATCTTAACCCATGCAAGTGCCATATGAGCTTACAGCTCTTGTTGTTTGTCCCGGGGACTCGCTCCCCGTATTCTCGCGAGTCCCCACGAACGGGGAATGCTCCGATTATCATCACCATCATTAAAAAGGACTCCCTTTCAAATTCAGAGGGAATAAATTTTTGCTGGTGTTGGTGCAATATAAATAAATTAAAAACTATCAAAATAAACAAAACCAAAAATAAAGTTTCTCCAGACTAATTTCGTCAACTGCATATTTTCTTTTCGGATAAAATCCATTTTGGAAGCATGAAGCCCTGAAATTCGCATCGGGCGAGCTAAGGTGTTAGAGTAAGCAACAAGCAACTATTCGACCTTGACTTCCCGGACGACGTTGTCCTTCTCGAAGAGTCTAAAGAACGGTTGCAACGGCAACTCATTCACTGAGAATGCAGAAAATATCGGGCTAAAGATAAACGTCGACAAATCGAAGAGCATGGCCATCTCAGGCTCGCCACTTGTTCTTCATTACAAAAACATGGAACTAGAACAAGTCCAGGAGTTCAAGTACCTGGGTAGCTGGATTGACTGTGTTGGAGAGGTCTCTACCGAGATACAACGTAGAATTGGGCAAGCAGCAGGTGTCTTCAACAGATTGAAGCCTATTTGGAGAAGCAACGAATATTCAATGCGACTTCAACTACGACTCTGTACTCTTCAGTAGCAATATACTTTCAATACTCCTTTACGCTAGTGAATGCTGGGAAATTAATACCCAGCTTGAAAAAAGAATCCTCGCGTTTGAAAATAAAAGCCTCAGAAGAATCTTGAAGATCAGCTGGCAACAAAAATCACCAAGGCAGAAATGCGCAGAAAAACAGGTTAGCCTTCTGTCATTAAGTTGCTGAAAAGAAGGCGGTGGACATACCTGGGACGCGTTCTTCGTCTGGAAGAGAGCTAGCCTACTTCCTTTCATAAGCCTTAATGCTAATTTTGGGGAGAATCAGTTTGGTTTTCAGGCTGGCATTGGCTGCCAGCACGCTCACCGTGCTCTTGCTTCCCTTCTTAAAGATGCTTCGGCTAAAGGTTATGGTCTTCATATTTGTGCTCTTGATCTTTCCAAGGCTTTCGATAGTGTTGTACATAGTCAGGCTCTTTACTCTCTTTATAGTCATGGTATTAACCTTTCTGTTATTTTTCTTCTAAAGTTTTGGTATGGTAATTCCTATCTTCGGATTAAAACTATCGGTGCCCTTTCATCTTCTAATGTTCTTGTTCGTCGGGGCGTACGGCAGGGTGGAGTATTATCTCCAAGTATTTTCAAATTTTGTATTTCTGGTATTCTTGAGAATATTTCTTCTATGTGTTTTGTTGGTTTTAGTGATATCTCCTACCTTGCTTATGCTGATGACATTCTTCTAATTAGCCGGTCTAAACTCAGTCTCTCGCAGATGGTTCATAAAGTTTCTTCTTCTTTTACTAAAATCGGTCTTTCGCTTAATGCTGATAAATGCGAGTATCTTTCTTTCAATGTTCCTTCCTCTACTAGACCTCTAAGCTCTCAAAATATCTCTATCCCTCATGTAGATTCGATCCGGTGGTTGGGTATTACACTTACAAAAAATCTTAAAACTCTTAGGGAGCGCGCTGTCCGGGATGCTAGAGTGAAAATCCAGATTGGTTACTCTAAAATTGTAGCCAATCGAGGGAAATACAATCGTGTCGCCCTTGGTAAGCTTTACTCTACTTTCTCCGAGCATTCTGTTCTTTACCTTTCTGGGCTTTACCCTATATTTAAGAAAAAAGATATTAGTGATATTCGATCTTCTTACTTACGATTCTGTAAATTTCTTCTCTATCTTCCTCTGTGGTACAAGAATCGAACGTTAGTTAAAAAGTTTTATCTTCCGAATATTACTGAGAAGCTGACTGACCTACACAAAAAGCTCTCAGAAACAGCGTATCGACGTTTGTCGCCTCACCACGGTTTGATCCGTTTGTTTGATTAATGTTTTGTTGACTTTAGTTTTTGTTTTACGTCTTTTTCCGTTTTTTTTTCCTTCTTCAAGTTTATACTCCACTATTAATCTTTTTGATGTAAGTGGGTAATAAATAAAAATTATATTATGTGAAAATCATTTTCTACACGGACAAATAGTTCGCCCGGAATCCGGCCAAAACCGGAAAATTTGTTAAAAGCAAAAGTTTTATTTGTAGTTGATTAGATATCCGATTTATGGGGCGAGAAGAGATGCCGAATCCGTATATGACGGATTCGGCATATTTTTGACCCGGACACATAGTTCGCAGAAATCCGGATGGAACCAGAAAATTTGCTATAAGTTAAATTTTTCTTTGAAGTTGATTAGATGTTTGATATAGGGGAAAGGAGATACACTGGATTCTTTATTTAGCTTGATTTTTTCGCCGGACAGGTAGTTCCAGAATTCGGCCAGAACCTGAAAATTGGCATACGTAAGGCAGGAAGTTTTCGTCAAAATAGATATGAAATATAGGGGTAAACACACATGCTGAATCCATGTCTGATCTTGGTTTTCTCAGATGACGAGCTATTTGGCCTTAATCTATTTCTGAATTTTGATAGTAAAAATGTTCAAGGAGTCTGGCGAAGACTGGATCTGGCGAAGACAAGACCCAATTGTCTGGATCAAATACTACATTTTTTGGGATCCCACCGAAACCTTTGGTCTTGTTTTTATTACTTCTTCTACTTCTACTTCAATACTAATTGTGCTGCGAGTGTTTGGAGAGCAACACTTTGGTTTTGTCCCGTTTTGTTCCTCGTACCCGATTTCATCTTATTAATAGGAAGTGGTTAAACTCTAACCTCTGCGTTTTTTTTCCGGAATGTGTGGACCTTAGGTCGGATTGATGAATATGACAAGACATTTGGGAAACTTCCTAGAGGTCTTGCTTGCGGCCAAAAAGGATGTTTTTTGCTTTTCCTCGAGCCAAAGCCTACGGTGTGAAGTGTTGCATAGATAATTTTCAAACTAGTGTATCTCATGAAGGAATTTGTGTATAAGAAAACGGATGAGATGCATTTGTATCAGCTCATCAAGGTCTATCGATCGCCGTTGAAAATCTCTAATGTCTCTATTAGTTCAAAAGTTGACTTTTTTTGCCATATGCCAACTTTCTAATGTCCCCACTTAGACAGGATCAAAGGACAAGCTCTAATTTCTTTAGCAAAGAGAGATGTTTAAGAGGCACATCTGATGCCGTTTTTCTACCTGAATCCCAAGTTCAAAAATAAATAAATGAAACAATAGATGCAATAGATGGCAGCATTTTCGGATCATGGGAAAATGCCACTTTTCTTATTCTGTAAATTTCTTTATTTATCACTGAAAGACGGTATATTAGCTGTGGGGTCGGTGAACTGCCGCACATATTTAGCACTTAAAGACTTTAGCAAATCTTCAGTTTGAAACTGGTGTCTGCCTGCTTGCTTGCTAGAACGGAGCTTTCCACTCGGAAGCAGAAACATCGTTTGATGAGAGGCACGAAAGCTTGGCTGCACAACTTCAGATAAGGCGTACTCTCGCCGTTCCCCGAAGACTCCTTGGGGAATCGAAGGGAACGGCGAGAATAGAGGGAGTCACTCCGCGCGGACTCCGCGTACAGAAACAGCGAAAATACGGGGAATGCTTCTAAAACGGATTTTGTTCGAAAAATGAATATGCAGCTGAAAAATTAGTCTACATCCACTTTATTTTTGGTTTTGTTTATTCTGATTCTTTTTAATTAATTTTACATAGCACCTACAACAGCAAAAATTGATTCCCCTCCGAATTTGAAAGGGAGTCCTTTTTGATGATGGTGGTGATAATCGGAGCATTCCCCGTCCGTGGGGACTCGCGAGAATACGGGGGTTGAGTCCCCGGGACAAACAAAAACGCGGGGACTCCTCAAGTGGAGTCCTCGGGGAACGGCGAGAATACGCCTTTAGTCCTCTCTGACATGGGCTATATAACTCCACTTCAGTTCGCACACCGTAGGCTCTGGCTCGAGGACAAGCAAATGCGATCCTTTTTGGATCGTGGGCAGGAGTTCTACGGAGCTTCCCAAAATGTAAAGTCATATTCATCAGTCCGGCCTAAGGTCCACACTTTCCGTAATAAACGCACAGGTTAGACCTTTGCCAGTTACCAGGAATAAGGTGAAACCGGCGGCATAGGAAAAAACAAACAAAAAGACGCAACACAATTGATAGACTTTTCCTTGACACTCAAAAATCCCAAATATTCTCCATTCTAATCTCCATTCTAAATCCCTAAGCATCTCAGCTATCCCCGAAAAATCCCTTATCTCTTTTTAGAAAGAGAAATCCCGCGGAAGGCCTAGAAGGAAATCCCCAAAAAAAGAATTTTCACGGTTTTTCCTGACAGCGCCGCTTTCCGGTGTCACCGTTGCACAAGAGGTTTCAACAAGAGGTTTTAAATGGATTAACAGATGGCAGCACGCGCAATCAATAAAAGACCAGTATATTCAAATTCGAATAAGAACATGCTTGTTTTGTATTGCAAAACCCGGATCCGGTATCAACACTTCTCAATGTGACCTCATCCATTTTTGCCATTGTAATAATTGGCTTGGGTTCTTGTCTCCTGTCCTCCTTGTCTCCAAATTGCCCAGCGCCCAAAACGATGGTAGGCTATTAACTTAAGGGCGATTCTGGCAGTCTGGAAAGCTCTGCGAGCTTATGCGCCAGCTGTTCTTGCGACTTCGGCTAAAGTAGCTTTGCTTTCCAAAGCTATTCTTGCCCTCCGCTAGTTTCCACCAGTACTTGGAAAGCGAATCCACTTTGCGAGTGGAAAGTGATTTGGGCAAGTCAGCGAAAAGTTATAAAGGTGCAACTGAGACTCAGCGACTTTTTGCTTGTTCTTGCGCTTGGTGCAGTCTAGTACACTAGCCCCTTTTCAGGCACGGTGCTCAAATGTCTAGCACCATGCCTGGGTGCTAGACGTTCAAGCACTGTACCTTGGATTCCATGTATGGTGCATGGATTTCAGTATACAGTGCATACATCAAAAACACAATTTTTGTCATAACAACTGAGCACCAGCTCGGACAGGGCTGAAATTACTACCATGAATTAGAGAAATCAAAGACAATCCTTTATATATTTTTCACAACAAAAACAAAAGGGCTCGGCTGATGACAGATGTGAAAAACCTCATTTCCTTTTCTACATAGTCAAGGGTTTTGCATGCAAAGTGTCCTGTGCCTCAGCTTTTTCTACCTAGGAGCCAACCAGAATATTGGCTCTTGGGGAATAGATAGGGAAAATACATGGAAAATAGATAGGGTGCTATTAGGTTTTTCATCTCCATCATCAGTAGAGCCCTTTTGTTTTTGTTGTGAAAAATATATAAAGGATTGTCTTTGATTTCTCTAATTCATAGTAGTAATTTCAGCCCTGTCCGAGCTGGTGCTCAGTTGGGATGACAGAAACTGTGTTTTTCCTGTTTGCACTGTATACTGAAATCCATGCACCATACATGAAATCCAAGGTACAGTGCTTGAACGTCTAGCACCCAGGCATGGTGCTAGACGTTTGAGCACCGTGCATGAAATGGGGCTAGTGGACTAGACTGCGCTTGGCGGATTCTTGCTTTCGGAAAGCGAATCCAAGAGATCGCCCTTATCCCCCTTTAATAATTAAGCTTCAAAGCCTAGTCCTAATTATTATAATATTAGTTAGTTAACTAAAACCAGAAATCTGAAAACCCTGTAAACAACTAATTCTGACCTAATTATTATAGGCTAAGCCTATTATTATTTATAATAATAATAAAGCAGCTTAAAAAGCATTTTTCAAACATGTGTACAGTGAGAGTGATAAGGTAAATGACAGACTAGTATCGTGCAAATTTGGTATTGATCACGCTTATCGTACAGTAACTTATCGATCAGAAGCCGATCTTGGAATGTGCTTTCCAAATATTGAATTTTCTGCCGTTTCGGCGGTACTATTGTGCTATATACTATATGTGCGAGTAATTCATTGTAATCATCACTTTGCTTCCAACTTCAGTAGATTTGAATTTATTCATAAAATTCACCACTATTCCTTGAAAATTGACGACTGTTGCAGTGTCACTTGAGAAAATAATTTGAGATGGGAGGTAAGTAAGCTCCTACCTTGAGCATCAAATCATGCAATGCTGTGCTTTTTAAATTGAATTGGTAGCGTCACAGATGCAAAATATGCAAAATAGCTTACCGCTCTAGTTATATAAGTAAATTCTCGGTAAGCAATTGACATATGGTGAACTCATCATGTGGCTGAACGAAAAAACATACTTTTTTGTAATGTCTGATCGATGGCCCGATTCG
The DNA here is from genome assembly GCA_030848855.1 of Branchinecta sandiegonensis. Classification (NCBI taxonomy): domain Eukaryota; kingdom Metazoa; phylum Arthropoda; class Branchiopoda; order Anostraca; family Branchinectidae; genus Branchinecta; species Branchinecta sandiegonensis. The sequence goes on from JAUPMV010000014.1 coordinate 13,485,540, forward strand.
TATCGCGATAGCACTAGTTGCATTTCGTGCAGCTTGACAATTCCAAATAACGGAAGTGGTGTGCTCAAAATAAAGGGACAAGTGGTAATTATGGTGCCTTTATGCTTTAAAAAGAAAGTTGCACCTTGCCCTGTGATGCTCGCTAGCAAATACTTCCTGCGTGATGCGCGAAAGCATGTACCTTTCCGTGTGGGTCACGAAAAGCAAGTACCTTTCCGTGCGGGCGCACAATACTAAAGTGGCAACGTGTCTGTGATTCGTGAATCATTGAAACACACAGAAGAGAGATACAGCCAATATAAGCACATCGCTGGATAGACGAGGTTTCGGCGCGTCGAATGAAATAAAAAAACTGTGCTGTAGGCTATACACAGGAAAAGTTAGAAGGAAGAAGCAGAATTCGTGACATATTCTGCACGATACAATGTCATTTACCTTACTGTAAAGCAGAGGCATTACTAGCAGTCTAGTACACTAGCCCTTTTTCAGTCACGGTGCTCAAACGTCTAACACCATGCCTGAGTGCTAGACGTTTGAGCACCGTACCTTGAGATTCATGCATGGTGCATGGATTTCAGCATACAGTGCACACATGAAAAAGTAAGCTCGAGCTGGTATTTAATGTGTCAGGTCATGTGTAATGTGTCAAATTGTGCCAGGCACTCAGGCATGGTGCTAGACGTTTGAGCACCAAGACTGAAAAAGGGCTAGTGTATTAGACTGGTTACTAGCCAAAATGTTTTGGGGGGGGGGGCAAGGCATTTACCGACTGGCTGGTAATTTTTACCGACTGTTTTTGCACAAAAAACGACTGTTTTCAAGAAAAAAATGATAGTTTAAAAAAAAAAGTGGACTGATTTTCAGAAAAAAAAAAAAATTTGACAAAAGATCAACTGATTTTCAGAAAAACACGACTGTTTTCATGAAAAGATCAACTGTTTTGACGAAAAATTGTGGTGCTTCGCGCCGACTCGGTTATTTTTACCGACTGGCGGACAACATTGGGGAGGGCGTCACCCCCTCCCCCCCAGTTGTGACGCCCCTGCTGTAGAGTGTAGACAGACTGTAGAGGTACAGGAGGGGTACCTGACCTCGTTTTTACACTACAGTACCTCGATTGTTGCCGCAAAAATGTTAAAATGAAATGTACATGCTTTCCTGACAGTCAGGAGGCAAAATATTTTCTACAGTCATGTGCACTACGTGTCTAAAAATATTCAAATTATGTGCCTTTTCTTTGTTTTGAAGCTGCTTTGAAAAGGGATTTTCTGGCTATTGACCTTGGTAGCTCTACCTTTTTCATCATTTTGTAAGTCAGTCTAGGTAAGGACTAAGGTTAGAATGAAGTGATGCTTGTTTGAGAAGAAAAGTATGTTCAACTAGAAATAATGAAGCAATATTTGTTTGTACAGTGTGTAAACGATTCGATTAGCTTCAATCTAGTATGTTTGTTATATTTGTTGGTTCCTTTTTAAGTCAGATAGATTATTCTGAAGGAAAGACTTCTCAGGAAATTTGAAATCTTGTCTGAGTTTGGATATCTCTCCTTTAGCCTATTTGATCAGGTAGCCTACTTAAATGTGAACAATGCTGGAACAGTGCAGTTTTGGGCCAAATGGTAGAATGAAGATCCAAAATACCTATTCAGGTGTTTTCAGCAGCCCTTAATTACCTACTTTGACTAACTGGTACAGTAGAGGTATGCTTATGTGAACAGTCACCGAAGAAAAAACTAAAACCCAAACCAGGCACTTTTGACCATAAAATACTTATAATAACCCTTTCGTTTTTATCACTTTTAAATAGTTTGCTGTTGCACAGCTGATAGTGAGTCAACTGCCACCTGGTTTCCTTTCTCCATTTGAATACTTTGCCAGGAGGAACGCACCTTGAGTTGAGAAGATGGTGGTTCAAACCTGCAGATGCCTAAAACAGAAGAAGGAGCTTGTTTGTAAATTCAAAATCAAAGAAATTTATTTGAATTAAACAGGAGAACCCTGAAACAGTTGGCTGTTAGCTGATATCAAGTTTGTTATTTTTCCTTTCTATCTGATTGTTCTAAATGCAAGTAACAAGGCCAGGGTAGTGGAACAGTTGAGAAAGTGTTCGAATAAGCATAGCCTTACCTCTACTGTATGCTCATTTGGAAAGTTACTTAAATGTGAACAGTGCAGTTTTGGGCTAAATGGTAGCCTGAAGATCCTCAGTTGTTTTCAGATTCCCTTAATTACTAACTGTTAGTTAAATTTAGTCCCAGCCAGTGCATGAAAATGGGAAGTTTAAAGTCAACAAACGTTTAAATAAGCATACCTCTACTACTGGAGTTAACTTTAGTCACAGCAAGTGCGTGGAAATGGCAAAGTTCAAAGACAACAAACATTCAAATAAGCATACCTCTACGGTAGCCTACAGACAGTAGTAGAGGTACAGGATACCTTGCTATTTGCACCACCTATATATTTGCACCACCCTAGTAAAATTTTGTAGATGAAGACTAAATTACAAGGATCGCGTGTGGAACATGAAAATACATTCATTCTGAGCGAAATAATTAATATCAAATGTCATCCACTTACTTCTGTTTCTTCTTTGAAGAATTACATGGTGCAAACAAAGCAGAAAAAACGTAACGGAAAACACTGTTGCGAATAGTCACGCTCAAGCTATTTTGCTTAACCTCGTAGCGTTAATAAATCAGCGAAAGGTGCAAAAGAAAATTGAAAATGGAAGGTGGCACAAAAATAATTTGGCAGTGGTCAGCAGGTGTTTAGAAGAAAGGGTTTTGGCAATGCTGTAACTTTGTTCAACAAAGACAGAGAAAAAATTAGGTTGTAGAGAATAATTACCTTTCAATCAAGGCCCAATTTCACACATTTGGTAGATGTAGAGGCTGGGAAGAAACAGTGGTTATTACATGCATATATTTCATTCACAAGGGGGAGGGGGTGTGTGCAAATAGCAAGGTATCCTGTATGCTTATGTGAATATCTGCTAACAGTGAACGATCACCGGAAGATAAAACTAAAACCCATACCAGGCAAAATTTTACTGCAAAATTACTTGCCAAAAACGTTTAATTCAAATCCATTTGAACCATGTTTATCTTTATTGAAAAGTTTGCTGTCTGTTTAGTCAGCTGTCTGTTAACCGCCACCTGGTGTTCCTTTCACAATTTGAATTTTGAAACAATTGAAAAAACAAAACAAATTGAAACATTAATTGTGTTTTGCAGAAACCACGGTATCTGATACACTGTCTAAAGTCGTTTTTGCAGTTACCATGGTATCTGATACCACTGTCAAAAGGTGTTTTTGAAGTTATCGTGGTATCTGGCCACATACCGCTGTAACTGATTTTGGTGTCTGAAAAATTAATCTCACTTTCATCATCACTAACACAAGAGTCTAGTTTTTTGTCAAATTGGGGGGAAAGTAGTTACGTCACTCTAGATGTCAGTGGATATCAGTTTTTCTTTTTGGATGATCTCTGAAAGCGCAAATTTTTGGATTTTGCAGAGCAATCGTACTATCAGATAACATGGTAACTGCAAAAACGACTAATTGCAGACCTATTTACCATGGTAGCTGCGAAAATGTAATTAATTTGAATCTGGAGGACGTACCTTCAACAAAGAAGGTGGTGGTCCAAATCAGTAGATACCTTAGATAGAAAAATGAACACACTTGTAAATTCTAAATATTTATTCAAACAATGTTTACAACGGATACGTCAGCTACTATTCTTCATCAGCGATATTTCGACCCTTCTTGGCAAGGGTCCTTGTCAGGCTGTTTGTTCCAGGACCAGCGGAGTTACTAGTCAAAATGTTTGGGGGGGGGGGGGGGGGGAATTTACCGACTGTTTTTGCAGATAAAAATGACAACTATTGGGAGAAAACGACTGTGTTGAAAAAAAAAATCGACTGGTTTTAAGAGAGACTACCATTTTTAAGAAAAAATCGACTATTTTTACAAGAAACAGACTATATGAAAAAAATCGACTGTTTCCAAGAAAAATATCGACTATTTTTACGAAAAATCGCGGCGCTTCGCGCCGACTCGGCTATTTACCGACAACATTGGGGGGAGGGGGGGGGCGCATCCCCCCCCCTAGTCGTGACGCCCTGGACAGGACAACCCTGAAATAGTTGGCTATTAGCTGCTATAAAGTTTTTTTTTTTCTTATCATTTAACTATTTTACAAGCAAGTAACAAAACCAGGGTATTGAAATAGTTACAGTAGTGTTCAAGTAATCATACCTCTACTGTAGTAAGCGGCGTGGCGCTACAAGAGCCTACGCTATTTCCATCACAGTTTTACTTACCGATTTCTTCTCCAACTTTGATTTAATCTGTATCTCACCACAGGAACTTCAGAGAAAGTTAAACAAAAAAAAGACAGTAAATTCCTGTTTATTGTGATTTTTCTTCCAAGACACCAACGTCCAAGCTGCATTGCAAGAACGTGAATTACTGCGAGCAGGGGCGTCCCGAGGGGGGTGGGGGTGCTGCACCCCCTCCCACAGGAGGTCGCCAGTCAAAATTTGTCAAATTCACCTGAACTTGATGTTTTTATGAAGTCTCCCGGATTATTGCTCAGGAAACCTACCGGAAGTTTACTCAGGGCATCTACCGAAATCTTGCTCAAGGAATCTATCCGAACTTGTCTCAGGGAATTTACTGGAGGCTGGATCAGGGGATCTACCGGACTTTGCCCCACGGAATCTACTAGAGTTTTGGAATCTACCGGAATTTTGCTGGGGGAATTTACTAGAATTTTGCTCAGGGAATCTACCAGAATTTTGCTCAGGGAATCTACCGAAGTCCTTCTCAAGGAATCTATCGGACCACGTTTGGGGAATTTACTTGAGGCTGGATCAGGGAATCTTCCGGAATTTTGGTGCTTACCGGATAAGTATAGATTCACAGCTTACCAAGATGGCCTCGGCACACAACTTACCAGAGTGATTCTTGCAGACAGACAACATAGCGTACCGGAACATTCATCGCGTGATTCCGGTAATCTCCTAAGTTTCTGTAGCTTTCAAGAATTGGGCAACCTACTGAAATCCAACTACAAATACTGTTCGAGGAATAATTTCACAGTGCCGTCTACTCCAGTTTCGACAGCTTTCTCGACTCCTCACCGTTGATAAGCCGAGAAGAGTTCAGAGACGAGTTAGCCTTGTTCCGACATGATCTCAAAAGTCACCAGGAGAGCCTCGAAACAAACAAAAAGAAAACATTCCTAGTTTTTCGTGAATTGGAAGATGTCTTACCACTAGTATGGAAAGCGTTCAAGCTGGCCAAGACAATCCCTGTTACCTCAGCAAAAGGGAAAAACTCTTTTAGCAATACGTTACTTCGTTTCTCCGTTATCCAGGGATAGTCAATTTCATAGAATGAACCTATTCTTTCGGATTTGTGATGCCTCTATGTGCTTGTCCCTCTACCCTTGAAATATTTACCAACTAGAAATGTAAGTCACATCCGAAATATAAAATAAAAATATCAGATTCACACATATCCTAAAATCATTTTCCTACTTTTCTACTGGCGTAACTTCTCCGATGTTGCATCTTTAGCCCTGGAAATGCAGGCCTTTGTTTAAATTCAAATTCGCGCAGAGCGCAGAGCACAGAGCGCACACTCTGAACGTTATTACCAGAGGGTGGAAAAATACAAAATCCCTCAGATGTATCAAAATATTTCCGTATTCAATATCAGAATGAAAAATAAGTTGTTTTTTCAGTAAAACTTGAACGAGCCTATTTTTGTTGTTTGTAACACATAATAGAAGTCAGAACACAACAGTAGACTTATTCTAGAGTTTCTGTAGAGAGGTCATTACGGAGAATTTCCGGTAAAACCTGGAAAAATTCCGGTAAAACTTCAAAAAAAAATCCGGTAAAATTCTGAAGTCGCATCCCTCCCTCCCCCCCTATCCGGAAGGTGTCGGGACGCCCCTGACTGCGAGGACCCAAACATTTTCTGTTGATATTATTACCGTCATGGCCGTTCAGCCAAATTTTATATCCCTTTCGTCCTGGTTATGCCACCATTGTTCACCTTTGGAAAAAAAAATCGTGTAATGGTTAAAAACAAACACATACGGTATTCACTATAATTGACAGTGCTAAATGGATAGGTCAGCTGAATTCTATTAGAGCAATATGTAAAGGACACCTGAACAATGAAACCATACTCGAACACACCATGGAGAATGCATTTACAGACATGGCCAGTGGAGAGCATTCTTCTCCTGAGCGTGACGTTTTCAAAATAGGGATGTTCGTTTCTGGAGGTTTGCACATGCAGACTCCAAGACAAAAAGCGCAATTCATTCAATTCTTGGACAGCGCTGGCCGGATCGTATTGGAATTTCTTCTAGATATACGTTTGGGCTTAACTGGTTAAATAATATTCCAGAAGAAGGGTTGATTGGAGACATTTGTTCATTTCTAAAATTGTTCGGTACTGAAATAAGGACAGATGCAAAATGGAGCAAAAATCATAGATTGGAAACACTATTTCGTATTTGGACTGGGTTTTCTGCAGGCAATGTTAACGGAAGTCATACAGATAGGGATGATACTTGGTACTCTTCATTCAGGTGTCCTTTAAGAAAAGCCATTCAGGTATAAACCGAGACACAGGCGAGTACTCACTACCAGATACATGGAGTTGCATCATCAGTGGAAGGAAATTCAGACCCAAACCTCTCCTCCACAGCAAAACCAAAGTCAGCCAAAATGAGGAAAATCTCTACCCTATCGACAACCCAGAGCAGCAAAAACATGTCCAAAATGAAATAGCAGCACCAACTTTAACTCCGAGCACTTCCCATAAAGAAATTCACCAAATCAGATATTTAAGCTAGAATCTTTAGTTGTTTTTCACAAGTTTATGCTCCAGCTTGATCCTGAAGAGGACCCTTGCCACGAAGGGTCGAAATATCTCTCTAATGAAATTCAGCTGGCGTATCCGTTTAGTACTGTCAGTTACGATTCGCAGTTAGCAATTGTGTAAAAAAACAATTAATCTTTTAGGCATTGACGTTGACTCTCCTTTACTTAGCAATGTGGGATATCATTATTTCATTTCCGTCACAGCACTGCCAGGTTCGCTCAAGTGCCATATACCGATCACTTTTTGGTCGGTCGGTATGTCAGGCCACTGTTCTCGAGTTAGGGTACTTCCAGAAGGGCTAGGACGATGAAATTTGGCAGCCCCCCCCCCCCCCCGAATGTTGTCGGCCAGTCGGTATTTTTCGATTTTTCGTAAAAAAGTGGATTCTTTTCTTGAAAACAGTGGATTTGTAAAAACAAAGTCGGTTTCTCGTAAAAATAGTCGATTTTTTCTTGAAATTGGTAGTTTTTCTTAAAATCAGACGATTTTTCGTCAACAAGGTCTTTTTTCTCAATAATAGTCGTTTTCATCTGCAAAAACAGTCGGTAAAAATGACTAGCCAGTCGGAAGCCTAAATACCTTGCCCCCCCCCCCAAACGTTTTGGCTAGTAACGCCTCTGGTGGAGGGAAGGGGAATCCAGAATCTTGAGGAATGTAAACTTTGGAACGGGTGATCGGACAGGATCCGATGAATGTGGGGGGGGGGGGGCGGAAATCTTGTGACATGCCTGGGGTGAAACTTGGAGGGAAGAACTAGATACATCAGTGATAGGACCGGATCAGATTTGGGCACTCTGGGGGGAGTTAGGGGGGGTGGGGTCCGGAATTCCGGTGATCGCGAGTTAAGGTACTTCCAGATCTGCTGGGACGATGAAACTTGGCTTGAACATAAGAAACTTGACATGATTGGCTTAGTCCCGATCCGACCATCCTGGGGGGAACTGGAGGGAGGAAGAAGCCGGAATCTTGAGGTACGTATCATTTTTGGACGGGTGATCTGATCTTAATGGAACTTGATATATGGAAAGACTTCGTGTCTCAAATGTCCTATCCAGCCTGATCCGACGAATGTTGGGGGGGGGGGAGAACCGGAAATCTTGTTACACGATTAGAGTGGAGTGAACGGGATGAAACTTGGTTGGAAGAACATGCACAGGCCCTAGATACATCAGTGACAGAACCGGACCGGGTTCGGGCACTGTGAGGGAAGTTGGTGGGGGTGGGGGCGGAATTCCAGTAATCGCGAATTGTGGTACGGTGTGTATACAGTTGTGTTTCAGTACACAAGAATTTCTCATGGTCATAATGCAATCCTGGCTTGTTTAGTTACCAAAGTACTGCGTAATGATACCCCTCTGGGGACTAAGAGGTACACATACGTATGAGTACTATACTCACCCCTGCCAGCATGCCCCAGGGTTTTAGCATTGGTATCAGAAAAGGGCTTGGTGTACTAGATGATGTGTAGGCTAGAAATGTGAACTATGTAATATGTTTGTATTTCCTTATCAATGAATTAAGTGCATTCCTTTGTCCACATCGCCGATTGTCTATCAAATGGACAAGATAACTTGGTCGATCTGCTTTATCTATAACCATAATAGTAACAGGAAAGTTTTCTCAAGTGGCACAACATAGTGGATCAGATTTAGTGCTACATGGGTGTTCCTTGCTTTGGCAACCTTGTCGAGAGAATGAAGGGCGCCATGAGTTGTTCGGAAATGTCTGGAAATCAGATTTGGAAGATGTTGCTGTCTGAAGCTTTTGGTACTATGCTGCTTGTCTTTGTAGGCTGTGCTTCGTGCTCCCCCATCCATGGAGAACCAAATGCGGTGGGAATTTCTTTGACGTTTGGATTGACAGTGGCTGCACTTGCTCAGGTAAGACTTGTACTCTGTTCCTTTTTGGAAGCTGTTTTCCTGCACTGAATGACATTCGTAAATCTTTTTACAAATATGTAAAGTATCTACTGAGGGTTCCACCTTGGGCAAGTAATAACAGTTTTTCTTCAGAGTATTGAGTAGCACGACCTATAGTCGTATTCTCGCCGTTCCCCGAGGACTCCTTGGGGAATCGAAGAGAGCGGCGATAATAGAGGGAGTCACTCCACGAGGACTCTGCGTACAGAAAGAGTGAGAACACGGGGAATGCTTCCAAAATTGATTTTGTTCGGAAAAAATTACGCCCGTGTGGGATACGAAACATAAACAATAACCGTTTTTATAGGCTTCAACCTCTGACCCCCCCCCAAAAAAAAATAAATAAATATATATTCCTGGATCCGGACATGGATACAGTTAATTATTTCCTATCTGAACCTAGTTTTATTTTACTCGCTGATGACATTCTTCTTTTCTTGTCTAGCTGCCCTGGCCTATACCTTATTTGTGTAAAAAAGCTGAATTAAAAACTTTACTGATTATCACTTACTAACCCTGCATTTTCGGAAACTAATTGTACGATAGTTTGAAGAACTTTGTCCCAAACAAACCCGGCTATCTCAGTGGGTATAATCAAGAACAAATAATCAGATAGATCCGTCTCCCTATCTCTGTAATATGACCATCCGGAGTCGAGTATTTCCTCGTACCCAGCCTGCTGCAAACGAGCGGAGGTTACTAGCTTCGCAGCACATCAC